>JANLNO010000003.1:4156385-5356385 GCA_024678965.1 Bradynema listronoti
GTCGCCCAGTTGGAAAGTCGTTGATGTAGCCGTTTCCGCCTATAACATTGCCCATTAAGCCTTATTCATTTATGGCTTTGGTTTTCTTTGACTAATAATAAGTCTAAATAGACTCGCCCAAAATTTGAATTGCGTCAAGTGTGACTTTTGTTGCGTTCTCCGCCAAATACAGTATCACGCCAGCCGAGTCCTAAATAGCGGCAAAAATTGAGTTGAACTGAAAGTAACGTGGCCATATGACTTGTTGTTGAAATTAAGGTCTGCTAAAGGCCTCACACTTACCTTATTTCGAAGAGTGCCGCCGACGGAATTTCGCGCCACCGCGTACAAATATGATCGACAAGCGCTCAACGTGGTGTACATGTCCGCCAGCTTGCCTTGTATCATCTTCAATTAACATTATTTTATCGTTTGATTTATGTGTGTACGCCAAACAAAAAATCACACTTGAAAATGGCCAATGGGCGAGCCAAAGGCTTTACGCTCGTGGGCGTAGTGAAACGCGATGTCACAAGCCGCTTGCATCAGACTGGAAAGAAAAATTTTCCATAAAAAGTTTATTAAAAATTAATCAATTTACCCCAACGGACCCGCGGCGAGGACCAACCGCTCGATGTCGAGGCCGGTCATAAGCACGTAAACGCCTTTGTTCACCTCGCCCAAAACATTTTCGGCTAAACCGGAGAACATTGATATTATATAGAGTATACAGTCAAACCTGTCTACTATGACATTCTCGGGACCGACCAAAGATGCCATAGTAAACAGATTGTCATATTAAACAGGTTTTCAAGATAAGCTTTTTTTGTTGAAACTGAGCATTAATGCATAGAAGAGAGGTTGCCATAATAAGCATGTGCCATAGTTTGACTGTGCATATATGTATGAAATAGGAAATGGTTCCGTATTGGAGTGAAATAAATGCGTAGAAAAATATGTACCCGGTACGCGACAATTCTCAAAGATGAGCTCGCAGGTATTCGAGCCACGCATGCCCAACTTGTCCAGCTTCGGCCCGAGACTGAAACCAGCAAAATCCTAAAAGATTTTTTTCAATGAATATTGAAGCTCAATTTTATATAGATCCCGTCAAATTAAGTGATCTCGAAAAATCCTACCCGTTCAACAATGAATGCCGTGATACCGTGCTGATGCTTTTTCGGATTGGTTTTCGCGTATACGATATACACGTCCGCGTCGGGTCCTAAAAGCTTTAGATTTAGCATTCTTATATACAATTTGGAAATTGAACTTGCCATTGGTAATCCAAAATTTGGATCCGTTGAGTATGTACGCGTCACCATCGAGCTCGGCGCGCAGCCGCATGGACACCACATCCGAGCCGGCACTCGTCTCGGACATGGCCAATGCGCCCATATGCGTGCCGTCAATTAGCTGCAAAATGGTGTAATATAATACATTTTTGGTTTTAAAATTAGGCTGCTAAAAGTTCCAAATGGATCAATCTTCAAGCCCGTTTGTGTTATGGGAATTTGTTGAGCTATAAAATACATTCTATTTCATCAAGCTCACCTTAGGCAAATACTTTTTAAGTTGTTCGGGTCGACCGTGTCTCACTAATTGGTTCACGCACAGGTTTGAATGCGCGCCATAGCTGAGCGCCACCGCGCCGGACGCGCGCGAAAGTTCCTCCATAACGATGCAATGGTCAAAATAGCTACGTTCCATTCCACCGTATTTTGCTGTAAAACAATAGGCCTAATTTTGAGCAAAGACAAAATCATTAAAATTTAGGCCTAATTTTGGCTTATATTCAAGAATGAAAATTCTTTGAAAATTTATATGCCATTCGATTCGAGCGAAAAAATTCGAAATCGGCAAACCGGGAGCGGTGATTCCGAGCAATCCATTTTCGCCAAGCACTTTCCAAAATTCGCGTTGTCGCGCAAAATTATTCTCGCGGTCGATTTCCGCAGCGTAGGGCGCCAACTCCTTTTGCGTGAGCCGAAACACGCTACGGCGCAGTTCGCGTTGCTCCTCGTCGAGACCGTAAAGCTCGTCATCGATGGGATAGGTGCTGAATGCGGACTTTTGTGAAGCGGTCGGAGCTTGTGCTGGAGGTGGAGACGCGCTCGCTGGCGGCGACCTCACGGCCGATGAAGACGCGGAGGCAGGCGACTCGATACGCGACGTTGCCGCGGCCGCACTTGTCGAGCCTGACGAGCGCGCGACAAGCACACGGCGAGCATCGCCCAATCGTAACGCCGCGATTAATAATTGTCTCGGAGCACAGGACATTTTTGGTGTATAAGGTAATGGAAAAATTTTAGTAAATTTGCTTGGATTTATCTAATTTATAATTTAATGAATTATTTTTTCAAGAAAATTGACTGATAGAGATAGAGATAGAAATAAAAAAGTTGAACTGATTATAGGAAGGAAAAAAGAGAGAAAAAAGTTGAAAAAGAGAAAAAAATTAGATTGTTTAAAGGAAGAGAGAAAAGAAAAAAATGGGAAGAGAAGGAGAGAGAAGAGAATTAAGTGTTTACAATACTATTGCAAAAAATGTGTGACCGGAAAAATTAAAAGAATTATTCGAAAACTAAATCAATTTGTGAATACCTCACACACACAAATTAACGGAAAATTTTTTTTTTCACCTAAACACAAAAAAAGTAAAAAGCGGAAAAAAACATATGCTGGATTTGACGTAAAAACACGTCAAAAAGCACACAAACACCACGTGAGCACACAAAAACAAATTTAGTGCATTATGAATTTCAGCAAAAAAAGTAATATGATTAAAAATTTGAGGAAAAATATATGTAAAAACAAGAATCGGATCATTGGGAATACTTTTATGAGACTGAAACAAAGGCGGACCCAATGGATCCGATACAACAGAATGAACCCATTGGGCGCCAATTTAAATTTGTTTCAAAACACCCGGCCTTATACACACGAAATTAGGAAATATCCCTGAAAATTTAAGAACTGAGTCTTTGGAATTTCGCAGATTGGGTCTTTAAAAAATTGGAGCTCTTTGAAATTTTCAATTAAACATTTCACATTATATTTGAAAAAATTTAAGAAAATTAAAAATAATCAAAAAATAATCAAAAGAAAATGCAGATGGAAATGTTAAAAAAATAGGGAACTTAAGAAAAAAAAATCATTTTTCTAAAAAATAGGGAATAAAGAAAGTAAAATTCATTTTTCTAAAAGTACCATTTATCATCAAAAAATGATAGAGAAAGAATTTTTTTCTTTTATCTCTCTATCATTTTCCTCCCTTGTCGCCTGTGGTCTATTGGTTGTGCGTTTTTTTTAAAATATTTTTAACTATTTTTTATTTTTTTATCTTTTTGCCACCAACATCAACAAACACTCAAACTCAAAAAAAAGAAAAGAAAAAAAACATTAATTTTTTGTATTACCTTAAAATAATTATTTTACTTTTTTCACTTTATAATTGAAGATAATTTCGAGGGAATTAAATTTGTATGTATATTTCTTTAATTCCCATCCCACAAATTCGGCTAAATAGTAGTCTATTGAACTATGAATTCGACCTATTATTAATATAAACCCAGTTCCTCTCTCCTCACTTTCTATCAACCTTTCAACTTTTTTTATCCCTCTCTTGGCGTGCCATAAACTCGAGTAAATATTAACTAACCTAATCAAACATCAATCTTACCAAATATAAACCATCAATTTTTATCCATATTTAGACTTTTAAATACACAATTAAAAAATTGTCTGATAGAAAAGTAGAAAAAATCTATGGGATTGTATAAAATTTGATTTACACGAGGAACAAAATTGGTGGGGGGAGGGGGAGGCAATAAAATTGGTGGGGGGGGGGGGGGGGGGGATTGATTAGAGAAGATATAATTAAACACACAAAACGGGGAAAAAGAAAGTTTTAATTAAAGTGAATTGAATTCATTTCAAACAATACCAACAAAATTCTTTTTTTTAATATTGAATGTTTGTTGGTCTCAGAACACTTTTTCTGTGTTTTATGTGTATGTGATGAACACACACACACAAACATATAAAACTCATTGTTCTTAATTTGTTTTTAATTTTGCTTTTCATAATTTTATTTTCGCATATTACATTTTTTTATTTAAAAATTCTTTTGTTTTTTATTTTAGATTTATTCGATTAGTCGGATAAGGGAAAAAAAGCTGGCGAGGGGTAGGGTTTAAATGAGAAAAATGGATTATGATTTTAAACGCGAGATTTGCTGCCTTGTGTCTCTGTTAAGTTCAATTGCCCGTTAAACTGTTCCCAATGGACGCGCGTATATATATATATATATATATATATATATATATATATATATATATATATATATATATATATATATATATATATATATATATATATATATATATATATATATATATATATATATATATATATATATATATATATATATATATATATATATATATATATATATATATATATATATATATATATATATATATATATATATATATATATATATATATATATATATATATATATATATATATATATATATATATATATATATGTAAAAATCTAAAAAAAAAAATTTTTTTTTAAATTATGTCTGTAATGATTCTTCGGGCACTGTACGCTTGGGTTAAGTCGGATCGCTACGCGACCTTTGCCAATTGATGGTGCTCTTCGAGCTTCAATAGTATACTCACTCTGTGTAAATAAAAATCTTACAGAAAAGCTGAAAATCAGCATTTTACAAAAATAGATTTTTGTGGCCTTAAGACGAATTTAATGATTATGAAAATAATCAAAATTTAACAACTTAAACATAAATCCTCAAAAATTTAAATTTTCACACTATGTCAATGTTCCCATAAGAAAGATGCCTTATTTCAGAAAAATGTCTCATTTCAGAAATTCTTAAACGATTTTAAAGTAAAACATTTGTAAGACATTTTTTTCTTATATTTTTCATATAAATCGTCGTTTAAGACAGAATGATACTCCTTGTTTTAAGCAAATATTTAAATAAAAAGTTTTTTTTAATAAACAAAAAATAAGTCCTTTTCAAAAGCCCATTAAAGTAGACGTTTGATATAATAACACAATATGATAAAATCAATTTCGAATTTAAATAATTGGATTTGATGTTTGAAAAAAAAAGAATTACCCTAATTTCTGGCGTATAAGGCCAGATGTTTTGTGCCAAATTTAAATTGGCACCAATCAGTTTATTTTGTTGTATCAGAATCCAAGCGAGTTCAAATTTTGTGCTCGCTTTCATTCCAGATTCACAAAAGGGGGCACAAAATTTGGGCCTCAACGAATCCAATACAACAGAATGAACTCATTGGTGCGAATTTAAATTTGGCTCAAAACACCCGGCCTTATACACACGAAATTAAAGTTGAATAAAAAAATATACTTTTAAAGGCAGAAAAAGTTAGAAAATTGGGAAAAAATTGAAAAAAAATTCAACAAAAAAGGAATAAAAATAAGTTTCTTTATTAAAGAAACGTTCAAATATTCACCAGCCAGTCAAACTCGATCCAGAAAAAACAATTAATGCCTTTTCTTTTTGTCATAAATCACTAGTTGTCTTTTTTTTAGAAAACATAAAAGTTCAATTCCAAATGATTAGTGTTATATTAGTATTTCCACGTTAAATCGGGTAAATCGAATATACCAGAATTCCTATTTTCCGACTTTCGAAAATTTTAGAAAATAAAAAATTTTAATTTTTCTAAAAATTATGTAGGTTTCGATTTCGGTTTTCCGATGTTTTTGACCGATTTTTTTCGATTTCTGAAATTTAAAATTCATTTCCAATACAGCCTTGATAGCTATTCAATACAATGTTTGGATCGAATCCGTATATGTTATGTCTTGACGTTCTCTATGAGAGAAATGATTATTATTAAAAGAGTCAGATTTGATTCATTAATATAAGCA
The DNA here is from genome assembly GCA_024678965.1 of Bradynema listronoti. Taxonomy (NCBI): domain Eukaryota; kingdom Metazoa; phylum Nematoda; class Chromadorea; order Rhabditida; family Allantonematidae; genus Bradynema; species Bradynema listronoti. The sequence goes on from JANLNO010000003.1 coordinate 4,162,299, forward strand.
GAAATGAAGGAAATTTGAGGAAATTTGCAATAAAAATGAGACGAAAAAAAACAACAAAATTCGACTTTAAAAGAATCGTTTAAGAAAATTTTATTATAGGATGAATATATAAAAATTGAAAGCGAGGCGAAAATTCTGAAAATGTTTGGCCCAATAGAACATTTTGAAAAAAAAACATGGAGAAGGGTAGGAAATAATGGGATAGAAGGGGTAGAAATGGGCAAATAAGGAAGAAAAATAATCTACTATATCACTGGCCGATCGCATGGCCTCTGGACTTTTCGAGGGTCTAGACGGAGCTGATGGCCTCCGTGCCGAGCTGGACCGTCGCTGGCTCTATTTGAGGCTGTTGTTGTCTCGAGGTGGATCTGGAGCGGCTTACCGCTAAATGATCGAGGCATAGTAATTTGCTTATTAAACTCGAAAAATTTAATGAATTAGCTCAGGACTCAAATGATCCTGCTCGCACTACCAGCATAGCCAAAAAGTGTGCAAAACTTACCGCGTCCCTCGCGCTCCAACACTTGTAGCTTTAGCTGGCGGCTGATTTCGCGCAGGCGCGCCGCGCTCGGCCCCGTCAGCGAGGGCTCGCGTCGGTCGAGGCCCTGCTGAAAGGCCTTTATGACGCGAATCTGGAAAATTTACAATACTATAAAGTTTATTTTAAACTTGATAGATACAATAGTAAGCCTAAGCGTTGTATTGATGAAATTATAATCCACTTCAATATATATATATATATATATATATATATATATATATATATATATATATATATATATATATATATATATATATTCGTGTTTTGAGTCAAGTTTAAATTATAGTCAATGAGTTCATTCCGTTGTGTCGTGATCCGACACAACAAATTTTGTGCCCGCTTTAGTTTCAGTTTCATAAAAGTGGACTTGCTTGGATCCGATACAACAAAGTGAACTCATTGGCGCTAATTTAAATTTTGCTCAAAACACCCGATCTTATACACACGAAAATATTTAAAGTTTTGGGAATCAAGAGCCCCTACAATAATTATTAAATTAGAAAATTTCAAAATGCTATTTTTTAGTAGAATTTTATTGCGATAAGGTGCATTACAGTAAGAAATGGTTATGTAATCATATTATCGTATTATTGTTATGGTAAAAAAGTTTTAAAAAAATATATTTAAAAAAAGTTCACCACCAGCACCAACCGAGCCAACTGTATACAGTATCGATCAGGTAGCTCTAGACTTACGGTGGTAAATACAATACATTAGAAAAATACCGTTTTTGAAAGCAGACAAAGCAATAGCGAATAACACGATAAGTTTACTATATTTTTGCTTTGTAAAGCTTTGAAATGTGCCAAAAAATACGCTTGCTTATCGTAATCATTATCGTAATCAAAATTTGGGGATTCAAAGCGCTATTTTTCTTTTTTATTAAAATATTATAAAAAATTAATATTTTTAGCACGGCACTAATATTTTCAAAGTTTGAATAAAAAATTGGCATTTTTGTGCTAAATTTCGAGCTGAATCTCAAAAGTCGATATGTAAATCGATTTGTTATCGAAAATTTATGTATCGATTTTATTAAAAAAAATATTTTTAGATGAATTCGTAATCCAGCTTTGGCGCCCGGATACAATGCCAATTTTTTATTTAAATCAAAAATGAGTTCATGTTAATGGTGGGACCGATTTTTTGCAAGTAGTCTCTCATTATTAAGTTCGTTAGGATCCCAAAAAATTGGTTAATAATTAAAAATAACTTGCCAATAAAATGTGTGAAAAAATTCCGAAAAATAAAATATTGTAAGCTTAATTTTGCAATAAAATTTAAACTCATAAAAATGTGACTGATACATTTACTGTAGAAAAAAAAACGAAACGATTAAAAAGTGTTGAAAAAATACAGTAGTAAAAAATAAGGAAACGGTATTTTTTCATGGGAGGGGCTTACTGCTTGGTCGGTTGGTGCCGACGAGTACGGTATTGTGACGAGTTCCGAGTGCTCGCCGCCAATCACCTACAAAAATGAGCAAATTTGTTAGGTACGAATTTAAATATGTATATTTTTTAATGCGAAAGTGAAAAAAATTCTAACATTGGATGGCCATAAACAGTGTTGTAACTGCATTTTTTGTCGGACGAGCAGACAAACCCATTATATTTTTTGTTAAAAATTGCGAAATAGAATGATGACTCATGGGTTTACCGCAGCCGAGTCACAACACTGGTCATAACTCGATAATTTTCGATCCGATTTTTGATTTCTATATTTTATTTGAAAGCTTCTGAATTATTGAATCGAATGGTATAAGAACAATACCCTAGGTTTCGAAATAAAATACTAAAAAAAGATAAAAAAAACTTGAACCATTTCAATACAATTTTATGTATTTCGAAGAAAAGTCTTTTAAATGACTATAACTCGATAATTTTCCATCCGATTTTTGATTTCTATATTTTATTTGAAAGCATTTGAAATCTAATGGCATTAAAATTAATAATTAAAATTTTTTATTCAATTTTACAGTAATTTTTTAAAAAAATATTTTAAGTTTTAAATTTTATTTTATTTTATTATTTTTTATTGAAACTTTTTGCAAAAAAGCACCAGACAAAAAAGACTGAAAAAAGAATATTTTTTTGAAAAATTAAAACAATTCAAAAATGTGCGAAAAAAAGTAGAAAAAAATTGGGAAATATTGAAAAAAAAATGAAAAACTTGGGGGATAAAGTATTTATCGTATCGTATTTTAGAGAAAATATTTCAAATATACTCTCAATACGGTAGCTATTTGTATGTTAATTACTGTAGCTATTAAGATTTTTATTACTGCGGCTATCCAAATGTAAATCGCTGTATCTCACATAACACAGTATCTAAAAAATATTACGTTACAATAATTTCCTGAAACACTATGACGTCATTTCTCATCATGTATTACGGCGAAAATAAAAATCTTTATGGGATTGAATATATATATGGCCGTTATATGTACAGTATTGCTATTTTCAAAAAAAAAACAAACAAACAAAAATTGTTTTTCTTGGGATGATTACAATAGTAAAGAACAATTTGAAAAAAGTACAATAAAGTGGAATTATCAAAAATTTCATTTTGAAAGAAAAATTCCAAAAATTTTTCATTTTTTAGCCAATACAGTAAAATAACAGTAATCAAAAAAGAGGAAAGTAAAGATTATTGCGGTAGAAATTACACAAAATGATTGAAATTTACGTTTTTTAACAAGTTTACGATAAAATTTATGATAATTTGGTCTATATACGATTACGGCTTCATTATAAAATCTATTAATATACGGTAATATTATTCTATACGATAGCTCAGGATCTAGTCAAAAATATATATGATACGATATAATTATCTCTACAATTAAAAAATGGTAAGCTAAAATACAGTAAAAACAAGAGCAAATAAATTGAAATACAGTATAAAGTGTAAATTATACCTTTTAATAAATAAATGAAAATGCCGCTTTTAATTATAAACTAATTGATTAATTACAATTTAAATAAATTCAAAAATTTTAGAACCCGATTGATTAAAGAAAGAGAAAGAGAAAGAAAAAGAAAGAAAAAGAGAGAGAGAAAGAGAAAACGACAAAGTCGTGAGTATACGATAAAATTCCGTAAACTACAATATAAATTCTGTAAAGTAAATTCGAAAATAATTCCGCGATGAAAAATCACTACGGTATTATTATGTGACTACGGTATCGCCTTATGTTTTTTTTTGTAAATTAAGATTTTGAAGAAACGATAATGATTGAATATTTCAACTACGATAATGATTCATGGGTGTGGTACGGTAATGTATTGAGCGTATAAAAAGTGAAAAATTTTAATCAAAAATAAAAATAAATGAAAAAAATGTAAAAATATTGTTCCGAAAAATGTTATAAATATGGTAATTTCGTGAGACCCCCGATGAACGAGGTATACAATGAGACTGTATTACAATATTACAGTGATAAAGTAGTAAAAAAAGGTGTAAAATTGATGAATATATTAAAGCAAAATGTATAAGCCGCAGAAATGTTCGATTAAATTCTAGGCATTATAATGAAACTAAAAACGACCGGAATTTGGCATTGTGTCGAGAAAAAGATGAAAGAAATTCGTCGAAAACCTCTGCGGCTTATACACTAAAACTTAAAATATTTGGCATTTCCAATCAAACGTGAGCAATCGAGACGGCGGCGTCCAAGGAAATGGACTTGCCTATGTGATGGCGTGGACTCGCGACGGCATTTACCGCCTTTGAGACAAGCGGAAGTGCGGCGCGTTGAGTGCGATGTCGGCCGGTGGATGGGCTCCATTTCTGTACGAGCGGAATCTTTTCCAGGCAATCGTCCGCGCCACCGCCGCTGCCGCCGGCGCTTGACGCGATAGCACGACTTGAGAAAAAGTTGGCAAGCCCGCCGCCGGACGCGCCACCGCCGTGATGATGATGGTCCATATTTCTACCGTTTTCGACTATTATAGCCTGTGGCGATACGCTAACTGGTGTGTTGGGCGAGTTCGACGACGAGGACACGGTAATATGCGATGGCGTGGCGTCGGCGGTGGCAGTAATCGCGACGCTTTTTGGGGCCGACAGCGCGTTGCGCTCCACTTCCGCGCTGCGGCGCGACTGATGCGTATTATGAGCATGATAGTATTGAGGATATGGATGAGGCGTTGAGGTTTTGCGCATAAATGCCGCAATAGCACTAGACGTGTTACTGTAACCGGCTGCAGCGGCGGCGGCGGCCGCCGCCGCCGATATTCGATGATTCGAAAAGCCACCGGTACCGCGAACCGACTGACAGGATTGCGTCGAAGCGATAGAATGTCTCTCGTCAAACTCGTCGATGGACGAACGAAACGCTTTCACCACTCGTAGCTACAGTACAAGCAGAATTTTATTATATACAGTATAAAGATCAGTGAAAAAATTGCAACAACCAAAAAACGTTACGATAATTGCATTACGATAAAAAAAGTGCAATTTTTATGGTGAAATATTTCGCCACTCTTTTTCAAACTATTTGATCCAGATTGGTACCCTAATTTTGCGTGTATAAGGCCGGGTGTTTTGGGGCAAATTTAAATTGACGGCAACAATTTCATTATGTTGTATTGGAGCCAAAAGCGTCGAAATGTTGTGCCGACTTTTATAAAACTGAAACAAAGGCTGGCACAAAATTTGGATCCGAACCGATCCTATACGAACAGAATAAACTCAGAGAGTCAATTTAAATTTGGCTCAAAACGCTCTGCCTTATGCACACAAAATTAGAGTAAATAAAGAAATTTTCAAAAATTCCACAAAAAAATGGCGAAAAATTTCAAATAAAAAGCGAAAATTTTGCGTTTAAATTCCAAGCGTATTTTGAGTTAAATGTCAATAAAGAAAATTGTTATACTGTAAAAAATGTTTTAAATAAATTATTTTTTAATTTTTATTTAATAAAATTTTTAATTTAATACATTTTTTCTTTCCTTTCGTCTCAATGTAATTTAAAAAAAGCGAAAATTAAAAAGAAATTATAAAAAATACCGTTTCCAGGCCCTCGTAAGTGAGTAAATTACGGTTAAAAATAAGAGAAAATTTTTATTATAGTAATGACAGTAATTAAAAATAAAGATTTTATTAGAAAAAGCGGAAAAGCCAAAGGAAAGTGTATACAATTCAAAAAAAATTACGCTAACTGTAAAAAAACAAGTATTGAAGCTTGCTAAATACAGTATGTATTACTGCAAAAGCCTTTAAAGTATTAAAATTAATTATGTACGTGTCAAATGTGTTTTACTGTAATTACATGTATAATGTGCTACAGTACATGCGATTTGTATTACTGTAAAATGTCTTTTTGCTGTAAAATATTGTTTTGTTGCAATCTTTTTTCTCAATTGTTAATGTATAAAAAAAGTATAGTAATAGGCATACAGTACAGTTTGCAACAAAAAATTTCAAACATTTTTAAATTTTGAATTAATTAAATAAAGAAAAAATAATAATATTAAATTACAGTAAATAATAAGCAATTATGTATTATAAATTTATACTGAAATCGGCCATGTTATTAATTAATAAAAATTAAATTAAATGAATTATAAAAATTATAAAAGCAAAAATAAATTTAATAAATTAACAAAAATTTGTTGAAAAAAGCTGAAAAATAATAAAAAAATTGGCTAAATTTATAATTTTTCCTTATCACGATATTATCGTAAAATACAGTATTCTAAATTATATGGCAATACTCAAAATTATATTACAGTATTCTGTATTAATATACATATTACTGTTTTCTACGTAAGGTCAGGATCGAATATAGCTAATATTTCAATGCACAACCCATAGACCACGAATTCAAAAATTTCATTTTTTGACTATAATATTTTTTATTTATAAATTTAGCTACATTTCATTCGTTTTGTTACGGTATAATAAATTAATTTTTACGGTATGAGAATTAAATGACAAAAGGAAAGAAAAAAAATTAATTCAAAAATTTTAATTTACCATTTGTTAAAAAAATTTAAAAAATAATTTGTCCCTTAAAAATATAATACATATAAATTACGATATAATAAATCGCTAATGTAAAAAAACTACCGTAAAAAATAAATTATAACAATTTTTTCTTTTTATCGCATATGTATAATTTCATCTTTTTTGTTTACAGTAACAATGTAAAAATAATTGACAAAAATGTAATAAATTGAATTGTAAATTTAACAATTTTAAATTATATTTTGAGCTGATATTATTAAGGTGTTTTTAAAATAATAATACAAAATTTTGAATCAATATATGCATTAAAAAAATGTTACATACGGTATTCAAATAGTTGAAAAAATTTTATAAAATATCAATAAAAATGATGTTTTTACAATACTGTAATATGTTGCGGTAGTTAACGTTAATCGTAATATAATAGTCATATTCCATCATTATAATATTGCTGTAAATTATTAAAATGCTATTGTGTTTTTTGTAAAGTTATTTTTGTGATGTATGTTACAATATATTTTAAATATTTTTAATAATTATTTTTTAATTTATTATATTAAATTACTGTATTTTGTGTAGACTTAAAAAAAATTTTAATGCCAATACTGTAAGTTTTTTAAATTTTAAAGTAAAAAAATTAATAAAAAATTACTGTAAATTATCAGAAAAGGACCTGGAAATGGTATTTTAATAAATATTACGGTATACGTTACACACTTCGTGTATACTTAGACTAGATTCTTAATTGACAATTAAACAAAACACGTAAAAAATTCGTATTTTACCACTTTTTTGCTATTGTTTTCAAACAGCAAATATAAAATTTCATTACCGTAATTTCACGTGTACAGTAATCTATGCCCGTTTGTTACCGTATTATAATAATAAATAAAAAATCAATTAAATCTAAAAATCAAAAGTCTATTTAAAATTGTTCCGAACAATTCATGGATTACCGTTTAAAGCATGTAAAAAAATGTTACTTACTGTATACAACATGTAAAATAATTGTATACAGCATGCACACATAAAATGTGGTTAAAAGTGCATACATACATTTTCAATCAATTACGACAATGTGCTCATTAATACCATATTCACTTTAATACTGTATTCACATTTCTGTATTTTTAACAAAAATATTTGAAAAAATCAAAAATTACAGAGCGCTACAGTTATGCTACAGTAATCAGTATAGTAAAAAAAATTTCACTTTTCTTACACATTTTCTTCTCTATTTTTATCTCTATCTCTCCATTTTTATCTCTATCTATCTTTATCTCCATCTCTTTCTCTATCTCTATTTATATCTCTATCTCTCTCTCTAGCCTAAATGGTGAAAAATATAATACAAATTGTGCGGTTAATATAAACGCCACATTGAGCTAGCGAATTTCGGGAGGCTTACCTGAGTTTGTAGACGCGTAAGGCCTCGAATCCACAGTATCTGACCAGATCGTTTCTCATGCGTCTCGTCGTCGTTGTCACCGTTGAGAATGTTGTTCGTGGACTCGACCTCGCCACCACCAATAGCCAAAATGTTTGGAATGCCTTTTGTGGGCACAGAAGTGACCACCTGTTAAATAGACGGTTTTTGTCGATGATAGTCAAAAAATTGAATAAAACGAAAAATGAACAGTGTTTTGGGCCAAATTTCGATCCATTCGGAAATCAAACCCCAAAAATTTATGTGCCATTCGATTCGGCTCAAAATTCTATTTAATTTATTCAAATTTTATAAACCGTGCTGTTTATACAAAAATTAGGTGCAGCTTTTGTTGGGCCAATTTGATTTTATTATATTTCTTTTTGAGCTCATACCTGTCCCCATAATAGCGAGCCGACGCCGAACGCCAAGCACCACAGCCACTGCTCGAGCGTCAACGGCGCAGTAGAAAACCAGCGATCGCCGAACTGAACGATAATCACCTGAACGATCATTGTCGCGATCCAAATGGAATAGTAGATTGGATTTGTGGAAAGACCCTGAAACAAAAAAAGTCATTATTTGTGGAAATTTTAAAAAATTCGAATTTTGCAAATAATTTTTGAACTAACAAGGGAACTACCAGACTTTTTCCCCTAACTTTTTGATGAAACTTCGTATGTAAGAGTATAAAACACTAATGGTAGTAGTTATTCGAGCCACAAACTCCGTTTAAGGTTTTTTTTGGGTCAAGGGAACGGGGGTTCGAATCTTAATGGGAGCACTTTATTTTTTTCTACTATTTAAAGCATCTTAAGGCTCATTTTTTTTGGCCCGGCCTGACCCGCTGAAATTAAAAAAAAACATTATCGGTCCCCAAAATTAAGACTGACAATTAAAAAACTTAGGCCCAGTCAAGCACAGTTATCTTTAATTTGAACTGAATAAATACAATCCAAAAGTTATATGCATGATAACGAGCCTGAAAAACGTTGCGCTCGCCGTGGATTTTCCTCGCATTGATCTCGTTGAATAGCGTCATCATTACAAAGGTGTTAAACACGATGGTGAAGTGCTGCGAGGGCGGCGAGTGAAGTGGCGCCCAACGACCGTTATCAATGCCAAAGAGACGTTCGCCTAAAGCGAAATGGCCAAATATTGAATTGATTTAACACTCTCACATATGTTGACTTTGAGCACCCGATAATATTACCGTTCCGAGAATCAATTTTTACTATACGATTCAGAATTTACTTCTCTGTCGAATAGTTTTTGAATCAAATTTCTAGCTAAATTGGAAAAAAAATTATGATTGAAATAGTAAAGTTAATTTTAATTTTTTGAAAATTCGTAAAATGATTTTACATTTTCAATTGTAACATTTTTTTTTATGTTAGTTAGAAATGTGATTCAAAAAGCATTCCATAGAGAACTTAATTTTGAATTGAATAGCCAAAATTGATTCTCGAAAATGTAATTTTATTGAGACTCTAAAATGCGTAAAGTCCCGGTGATTCTCACATAAAATTACAAATTTTTCAAATTTTAATAATATTTTCTATTGTAATGATATTTGCGCGTACCATAAAATATCAATACGAATAGAATGAGGAGTTGATAAAGCGCGTGACCGATAATGTTCTTGCTCATGGTACGCGAGATCAACGGACTCGTCCTACCGTAAGGTTTGCGCTCCAGCAGGCCCTCGTTGGGCAGCTCGGTGGCTAGCGCCAACGATGCCAGCGTGTCCATGATTAAGTTAACCCACAGCATTTGGACCGCCTAAAATTCGAAGAATTTTTTAAAATTTTCTTTGAAATTATATTCGAATTGAGAAAATTTAAGACTCCATTTTCTCTTAATCTACATAATAGTTTTTCTTAAAAGTTTTTCGCTTATCTTAAGTGGAGTGTCCTGAATAGCACACGCGCCGGTGAACGCCACCACCACGGCAACCACGTTTACAGTCAGTTGGAATTGAAGGAATTTCGCGATGGAATCGTATACATTTCGGCCCCACATTACCGCCTTCACGATCGACGAGAAATTATCGTCGGTGAGAATAATATCTGAGGCCTCTTTTGCCACGTCCGTACCAGCAATACCCTTAAACATGAATGAATAATTATTTGTCTGCTTGGACACTGAATATTCTGTTCTTTTAGCTCAGTAGGATCGCATTCATGCTTATTACGCGTTGTAGCCTACAATTTGTAGGCTATACTTGATAATTTAGACTTAATAGGCCTCAATTGGAACTTATTAAATTCATTAGGTCCTGTTTTATACTTATTGGAACTTAATCGATGTTAATTATGTCCAGTAGGCTCTAATTTATTATGTTTAATAGACTATAATTAATACCTCCTAGTTATTAGACTCTGAATTGGAACTTGAGTGCAATAAATATATTTGAGTTAAAACTAAAATGTGTCATTTATTCACCAACCATCGCAAAGCCGACGTCAGCCTTCTTTAGTGCGGGTCCATCGTTAGTGCCGTCGCCGGTCACTGCCACCACCTCGCGATTTTCCGACACTTTACTGTCGATAATTCCTTTAACAAGTGTGTACTTATCCGTTGGCTGTGCACGGGCGAGCACGCGCAATTTCGGCCAAATTTGATCTAATTTGGCCTGCGACACTTCGCCGTTCTCGTCGCGAATTCGTGCGTTGAAATCCTTGCCCTCGAGCGCGATAAAATCGTCACCGGGACGAAGAATTCCGCACGAAGTGGCAATGGAACGCGCCGTATTAATGTTATCGCCGGTGACCATGCGTACGGTGATGCCGGCGCGTTGGCACTTGCGAATTGCCTCCGGTACCTCGGGTCGAACAGGGTCTTGTATGCCCACAATAGCAATGGCTGTCAGGTCATTTACGATTGAATTTTCGTCCTCCCAATCAATTTCACCGGCGTAATTTACCTGAAAAATAAATAATTAACTATAGGACAAATTTTTAGAGACATTTTTTTCAATTTCTTTAATTAGATTGTACAGTAATATAATGGCTCCAATTATATGTATATTTTATATTGTATGATACCTCATTTTCTTGGGCCTGATTGCCTCGTACATAGTCCTTGTAAGCTAGACAAATCGTCCGCAGACCATCGCTTGCCATCGGCTCGATTACGTCCTTTACCAATTGTTCCGCGTCCCGTGGCTTGAATCTCATCAACTGACCATTTCTTCCCAAGAACCATTTGCATCTGAACACAAGAATTAAATAAGTGTTCAATTATCTACAGTATTTTTTCTACTGTTTTTACAGGGTGACCAAGAAGTTCGAGCACAAATTGTTTAAAATTAAATTTTGCAATGTTATAGGTATTGTGTATCATTAAAGTTTAGCTTATCTTGTAGCCCGTTAAATTCTGTACAAGCCATATTTATTTATTAAGAAATGTGAAATTAAAATGACCAAAAAAAAAAATTAAATATGGAGAAAGACTTAAAATATGTAATTTACAAGACCTTAAAAGTAGACGTACTTTACTCGATTTAATCATGGTATATAAAATCCTGACTTATTCAACACATCCTGATCCTTGGATTTACTTTCAGAAAAATATTATAAGTAATAGAAAGGCTCTATCATTGCGGAATCAAAATACCTCTGCTAAAAATCACATTTTTTTGTCAAAACAATTATTCCTTGGAATATCTGAAGAAATAATTCTCAGTAATAATTCGGACCTATTTTCTAAATGACTTGTGAAAGCGGGAAGCGTTGATCGCAGGTTCAAGTCCTGCCACCAAAATCACCTTTTTCACATATACAACACCTGTGTTGCGACGGATGGCGGCCATTTCGAATATCTTTTGAAGTAACTTTTAGAGAATTTTATTGGCTTTCGAATACGTATAATATTGTTTAATTTCGTTTTTGAATAAAAAAGTTATGATTAAAAATTGAAAAAGTGCCCAAACTTTTTGGTCAAAAGACAAAAGTCAGATTAAAGCAAACTTGTTCAGAATAATCTCGGAGGCGCCCTTGCTAAACACTCGAAATCGTCCATCCTTCTTATTTTCGATTACGGTAGACATGGACTTGCGTACCGAGTTGAACGTGTACACCTTGTAAATGTGATCCTCCGGAAATTGGTCCCGTACCTTTTGATAACTTTGGCCCATCATTAAAATGAAGCCGAGAAGGCCGCATTCGGTTTTGTTGCCGAGTTGAATCATCTGTTCGCCCTCTTTTTTCGGTGGTAGGACCTGCGAGGAATAGCTGGAATTGATAGAGATAAGATGCAACAATAGGTCTCGCGTTTTCTCATCCAAACGCTCCCATTTCGGGACCTCTTTGTGATGAATCTAAATGTTTGAAAACAGTTTATTGTTAAAGATCCTAGATGATTCTAATAATATAGAGTGTGCATGCCGGACCTCGTTAATGTAGCTCTGCACGACGGTCATTCGATTTGTGGTCAGCGTGCCTGTCTTATCCGAGCAAATTGAAGTCGCGTTGCCCATGGTCTCGCACGCGTCTAAATGTCTCACCAAATTGTTGTCCTTCATCATCTGTAATTGTTTTTTTTTACATGCAGAAATTTCGCCTAATACTGAAAATTTTCGGCTCGCAGGCAGTGGCTCCGGGTTGACTCCGAAGCCCAGCGAGTCGCTAGCGACTCATTTAGCTCTTTTCAAAAAAAGTCGGAGCCACGAAAAGCCTGATGACTCCATAAATTGTGAGCCATTAAGACATAAATGGCTCCAAAACCCCTCGGCTCCGGTAGATGACTCCAATCAGTTGGCTCTGCAGCGGAGCCATATGGCTCCAAATGACCCGGAGCCATTTATAGAGCCGGAGCCATTTATAAAGCCAAGTCACAACACTGGTTGCGGATGTCCTACCTTTTTAACGGAATACGCCAACGAAAGTGTGACGGCCAACGGTAGGCCTTCGGGTACCGCAACGACGAGTACGGTAACGCCGATAATAAGAAAGTTGATAAAGTACTTAAAGTCCGATAACGTAAACGAGCGCTTCTCAATACCGTAACGCGAGACACAAAAGCGCACCACGAGAATGAGCACTGTAACCGCGGCAACGAACGAGCCTATAAAAATGATTTGGACAATAAATTATAGAGTATTTTACATAATTTTAGTTATTTTAAATGTGCGTGTATAAGCCGAGGACAGTCAAGATAAAATTGATTATTTTTTTATTTGCGGCTTATACGTTAAAACCAATAATAATAAATTCTCTCCCCACCAATATAGCCGATTTGAATGGCGAGTTTGGTGAGTTTGGCTTGGAGTACGGAGCGCTCCTTTTTGCCTTCGCTCTCTTCGCCTTTTTCAGACATCGCGTTGGCCATCGGCCCGCCATTGAATCCATCGATTTTTATATCTAAATGAATAAATAACTAAAATAAATGTTTTCAGTTTTACCCATAAAAGAAGTCATTATGCATGGGTTGTAGACAAAATAGCTCGCGATTGATTTTGGCTGGCTAAGATTGAACTTAATTAAGCCAAATTCAATCCTTTGGCCTGTTTCGCCTACAAAATATGTACAATAATTATATGGCTGATCGTGGATTATTATATTCTGGTGAAAAATTTTCTCAAACACCACGATGTATTTACGATACAATCCCGCGGCCTATACATATTCGTTTATACTATGTGTGATTTTTTATAAAAAAAATCGAATGTTTAGGCAATTTTTAGCACTTCAATTAATGGCATAATAATATCGGTATTAATTAATACATATATTCTTGATATTATGTATATTTAAAAATATTGTGACGGTAAAGCGTGAGATTAAAAATGTTTACGATACTTACATATAATTGAATAAATACAATATGTAATTGAATAAATACAATATTATAAAAAATAGTTTTGAACATAAAAAGAAATTAATATTATAGAAAAAGTGATGATAATATTTGCGTGATGTGATGCGATAGAGATGAAAAGATGATGTAAAAGTGATGTGATAGTATAAAGATAAAGAGGATGACGTAAAAGTGATGTGATATTACAAAGATAAAAACGATGATGTGAAAGTAATATGATATTAGAAAGATAAAGAGGATGATGTGAAAATGATAATGGGAATGTGATGTCACACTTACGTTCACCGTCGGGTGTTGAAGAAAGTAGGGCCTGTTTAGAGATGTCAGCGCCGGGGTCGATCCGTATAGTCGGTGGCTGATTGGTGGCCGCGGCCATCGTCACCAGCTCGGTGTTTTGTGCCGTCGTGCCACCACCTACAAAAAACCACACAATACCGTAAAATAGACCCAAAATATAAATATTCATACTGTAATGGGTTCAATAAAAAAAATTACACAATAATTTTATCGATTAATTTACATTTTATTGGCGGGAGTTCAAAATTTCGGGATTACCAAAAGCTTTTGTTTCAGAATTGGCGGACAAACACGATACGGTTATTAGCGCCACACACAAATTTACGATACAATAAAACTCCAAAATGCCGTATCAATTACCGTATATGCTTCGTATTAATAGTGTTTGTGTAGTAAAAAATGTTAAAATAATAATGTTACAGCAATATTCTATACACTATGCACACTAACGTTTCTGTAAATTAAGATTTTAAAAAATACAGTCATCAGGCAAGCAAATACAGTCACAATTACAATATTGAAAAGCAATCATTTTACAGTGAAACTCACCGTCAAATGAGCCCGTATACGGTATAGAGCGTCGTATGCGTACTGTAAATTCAATTCATTGAATAAGCTTTTTTATAGTAACATTTAAACAATTTCGAATAGCAATTCCATATAATTTGATACTGTATTTTAACGATACAAAAAGGTAAACAAAAAGGAAAAAATTAAGTCAGATGAAAGTAATGTACATAAATTTGAAACTCCTAAATGATTAGTTATTGTCTAAAAGCATTGTATTGATCCTATATTTAGATACTATGATGTGGCAAATAATTTTCTGGGACGCGTACCTGAGGCTTTGCTTCGACGTCGTGAACGACGTTCTAAAAATGATGAATGAAAATGAGTCAAAATTGAAATACCAAAAAGTACAGCAATACCGGTACTGTAATTACTGACCGCTTTTTTCACTAATTTAGTATACAGTAATACCAACCCTCTTTTTTAGCGGCTTTTCGCTCCTCCTCGACAACGGTTTTCGCAGCACCCAAAAGTGTCATTATTATACCTGAAAAAAAGTAGACGATATCATATATTTCATGCCTATCATATCACGCCGACTGCGGCTTATAACATCACTCACCCGTTTGTGAATTGACGCCGACGGCGATAATCAACATTCGTCCACTGCCCTCCATTATATGCGTACCTGAGAGCAGCATAGGATCCTGTTCCGGTGACTTTTTAATCTGATCCGACTCACCCGTGAGTGAGGACTCATCGATTTTCAGGTCGTTACTTTGGATTAGTACCCCATCGGCGGGCAGTAAATCACCTGAAATGTTAATTTTTTTTGCTTATGAAGTTAAGTCGACAATATTTGAATAGCTAAAAGCCGAAGATTTGAAAGTAATGTAATTTGAAAAGCCTGATCAGTTTCGTGGCAAATCTCTAAAAGTAACGACCTGCTGTATGCGCAATGTGAAATGTGAAAAGTCTTTCTTTATTTACTCATAATCCAGTTTTATAGACGCCGAAGCCACTGTGGGCCTTGCTGCAAGCATACTCAGCGGACTATTTTCCGTTGAGAAAAGTATGTACGCTAGCTTACCGTATTTGACTTGTGCGATGTCGCCGGCGACCAGCTCGCTGACCACAACGTGAAGTTGTTCGCCACCCCGGATCACCGCAAACTTGTGCTCAGTCTCGATTTTTGCTTGAAGACCTAGAGAGAAATTACAAGATTATTATAGTTTACTAACAAGTATAAATGCCTATGTTTTAATCAATTTAAGTCAAAGTAAAATCAAATTTTGAGAATAAATACGGGTGAGAAGGGGGTGGAGATTTATAATTGCGCAATCCAACCTCGAAATTGGCGCTCTTTTGTGTAATCGTTGAGTGCCGTAACTAAAACGACAACCACAACTGAAATGAGAATCGCAACGCCCTCGATCCATCCCGCATCGTGTTCCGAGTCTTCTGATGAAGCTGAAATTGTCATAATCATCTAGAGCGTTTCCAAGTTAGAATAAACCAATTTAAAAAATCGAAATAAACTCAAAATCCGACTTACTCCCGACTTCATCAGGCGGCCGATAAAAAGACAATGCCAGCGAAACGATCGCACTCACCAAAAGAATAATTAACGTAACATCCTAGGCAAAATTATCATAAAAAATTTGGATATAATTTATTATGGAAAAGGTTTTAAAAAAACAATTGAATTAAGGCGAAATATCATCGGAATGTCTGACTTCTCTAGCCCACCGGCGAAAACCATCGCCCATTTTCACCGATTGTACGTCGGGTTATATAAGCGAAAAATTGAATTTCGTCCCTAAGAACTAATCAATTGTGTTCACTATTACATGATTTCGATTCCGGTTTGACTCGGCCAAGCTAGAGTTAAGTCAATACCAGTGTTTGTGGTTCACTGGACCCTCTGGGCACCATTCCCAGTGGCCTCTTCGGAGGTTCGGTACGTCCCACAGCTAACTGAGTCAGCCGGATGAGAAAGTATTGTGATGGTGCACAACTATGATTCCACATGACACAACGAACCCGCAATTACGCCGGTGTGCGGAACGCGAACCGTTGGCTTGCTTGGCCAGATCCGCTCTCTTTCGATTGAGGTCCAGATGTGCACGGAAGAAAGTGCACATTGTAGTCTCGAAAGATTGAGCAATGATCCTGGCCGCACCAACCTTTTGCCATTTTTACAAAGAAATTCAAATGTTCTTTTTTGAGGGGGTTTAATAAGGGTTTAATTGATTTTTTTTTCATTTTTAATTCAGTTTTGATTCAGTTTAATTAACATACTTGTAATGCCTCCCAGACAAGTTGAAAAAATGATTTTGGTGGATACGGTGGGATTTCGTTGGCGCCAAAAACCAGTCGCCGTCTCTCCAGTTCGTCGGGCTCGTTGGGCAGGCCGTTTTGCGGGTCGGTTTTTAGCCGCTCGCATAGTCCGTTAATGCCGCCATAGTCGGCGTCGATTTTCTCGCGCGCCTCTACGCCGCGAAATTCCATTAGTACGCGTAGCTCTTCGACAGTACAGCCGAACTGGCTGGCCGCCGCGGCGGCGGCCGCTTCCGCGTTGACGCTGCTACGGCCGCGGCCGCGCCCACGTGCCGGTAGAGTCATTTTTTCAATTCACAATCCGGAATTTCTCAATGTTCAATTCGGAATTAAGTTGAATGCACTTCTCGCCACCGTATTATTTAAATATTATACAGTTAACGATGAAATCGAAATTTCTTTATTTATAAGGTAGTAACGTTGTAATTGCCTTTAAATAATAGGAAACTGTAGGTGCACAGTTAACTCTTTTGTTGATGCAATTTTATCTCGAAGCCCTTTCAACAGGACTGGTCACTTATCGGACGCCAGTGTATCGTAAAAGCAGTTAGGCCGCTACCGTAATGCATTTAGAAAATGATCAAAATAACCGAATGAATACTGTAATACATCTCGTGTTCATTCACCCATTTTTAGTATCGTCTTATGTGGCGAATATCGTAGAATTTTGTTGGGCTTAATCCGTACGGTAGATCTACGGTACAGTCAACGAAGAAAAATAATAAAGAAAAATAGGAAGAGAGAAAAAAAAGGAAGGAAAAAAAGAGAAAGCGAGGCGAAAATTTCTCTCGCGCACTAATTTTGTCGGATTAATTAAATAATTTTGGGATGAAAGCGTGAAAATGATACTAAAATCCAGACGCGTTCTTGGTCTTCGAGAACACACCCGAACACTATTATCACAAGCCTGAAAGTTGAATATGAATTACCCTAATTTCGTGTGTATAAAGCCGGGTGTTTTGAGCCAAATTTAAATTGACGTCAATGAATTCATTCTGATATATCCGATCAAACCCAATCCAATTTTATGCTTACTTTTATGAAACTGAAACAGAGACGAGCACAAAATTTGGACACCAACGGATGCTATACAACAAAATTAGGGTAAATAATTATTTTTTTAATTAATTAATAATCGATAATACGGCATTTATAAAATCATTTAATCAATTGCCAATTAATCAATTCAATCAATAAAGAAGTATATGGAATGTGGGCGTGAGACCCTCTGACTTGGATATTTGCTTACTTTAAATTGGTGCTAGGACTTCACTTCCACTTAATTATTGTGTAAAGTCATTTCAGAGTCGTTAAGAATCATTATGATCCCTAAATAACTCCTCGACCCAAAGTCATTTAACGAGTCGAAATCGTTTAAAGAGTCAAATCCCGGCATTGTTTTGAAAGTTCCAGCACCGTTTTGAAGCATAGGATGATTGGATATGTATTCATGTATCGATTAAAAAATCTCTTAATAATTTCTCTATTAAAATTATATTGGAAAAAATTGCTTTTTAAGCCAAAAAAACTTTCCATTCAACTCGCTCGAGAACATCCTTTAGCTGAAAAAATATTCAGCCAAAAAAAATTCTTTTTTTTGAGTTTTTTTCATTCAAAACATATTTTCTTATTAGCAAAAATATTTCCATTTTTCCATTTTGTTTTGAGCTTTTGAAATTGAGAGTTGTTTCTGTTTTTTGTTTTGTGTTTTCAAAATTTCATCTTGTTGCTCTTTTATTTCTCCTTTTCCCTATTCTATAGTCCTCGTTCTCTTCAATCTCTTTGTAAGAAATATTTTGTACACAGTCAAAATAGACGACCAAAGTCAAGTATGCATTTCCAGGATTGAGAGCTTGATCAAAGTCGACTTTGTATTGCCAGAAAAAATTTTACAGAATGGCCCAAATTAACGACGTCACTTGTTTTTGTTATAACTTTTTTAGTTTTTAACCAAATTGTAAAATTCTTTTTGTATTCGATTCCCATGACTTTAGAAATTTATTCGACACCACTTGTCGATATTGGTTACAAGTTACGAATTTGTTAAAGATTTAAACTTTTTTTGTCACTTTTTCGAAAAAAAGATTTTTATTAAAATGGATGGTATAAGGATTAACTGATCCTAAGCATTAAGTCTATTTTGGACTATTTTGAGTTTTTAGTTGAAAATGGAGATAATATTCTTCTATAAAACGTTATTTAAGCTATTAAATAAAAAAATAGTGAAAATCAATTTAAAAAATTGCATCAATTTTATACATTTTTGATCTTTTGAAAAAGTGATAAAAAAGTTTAAATGTTTAGCGAATTCGTTACTTGTAATCAATATCGACAATTTTGATGTCAAATAAAATCCTAAAGTCTTGGAAATCAAATGCAAAAAGAATTTTACAATTTGGTTAAAAAGTAAAAAAAATTATAACAAAAACAAATCCCGCCGTTAATTTGGATCACTCTGTACTTGAGCTAGCCAAATTCAACTTTGACTCGTCAAGATTCCAATCTTGCAACTTGACTTGAAGCTCTCCAAGCGATTGAACTAGATTATAGATGAAACTCAAATTTTGACACGCCAAGCTTGAACTTGAGCCGGTCCCAAAGTTGAATTTGCCTCGCTAAGCAATTGGCCAGCGAAAATCGACTTTAATTTTCAGATTTCGGCCCCTAACATATTGTGACACCATTTTCATTCAACACACTCGGTCTTGGACTTATTTTTCTTGGGATTATTCCTGAGAATTTTTTTTATTTGTTCATGAACATATTTCCAACATATAATAATAATTTCGAATAATTGAAAACATAAGGACACGATTCCACTTAACACAATCATCATCATGTCATCATGTTTGCCATTTTTTTTTGAAGCAATATGTTTTTGCACTTTCTCGATTTTAAAAAAGACAAAAAAACGCATTTCAATCAATTTGACTGCATTTTTCTTTTGCACTTTCTCATTTTTCAGCTTTTTTGAAAAAGGTTTTTGTTAAAAGCTTTCCATATTTCCAATCTTTCAATTTTCTCTCCATTAAGATCTTTAACATTATAGATCTTGTACTAGCTTTAGTTCTAGTTCAAGTAAAAGATCTTGTACAAGTTTCAGCTCTAACACTAGCTTTTGCTGCTAGATCTTCCACAAGTTTTAGCTCTAACTTTTTGCTACTTGATTTTTCTCTTTCAATTCTTTCATTTTTCTTTCATTTTTTCAATTTTTTTCTCTCTCTATAAAGAGAAATCTCTTTAGTGATAAAAAACATCATTTTGTCTTCTCCCAAAAAAATACATTCTCATCGCTGTACATCATTGTATGTATATTCTGTCCTTTAAAAAGAACACCATACTTCTCTTAAGTTTCTTTTTTTAAAAATTTTTTCTCTTCCATGTTTTTCTCCACATTTTCCATTCCATTATACAAATATAATAAATAGCTTCACATATTAAAGCAAAAAAAAAATGCGCCGTCGATTATAAAATTGACATTTTTGCGGCAAACATAGATACGCACAGACACACATAGACATCAACACATACACACACAGGGATCGACACACATCGATGCGCTTGTATGTACATGTTTCATTATATGTGTTTCTATTCACATGTGTATGTATGTAGGTATGTATTGTATGTTTGTGTGTCTTCTATATGATTTGGCAAAAAAAAAGTCAAGGTCGAGGTTGAGCAATGGGATTTGTCCCGGCCCGAAACTCTGTTTTGTTTCTTTGAAATTTTTGCTTTCACTAAAATCTAGTGTTTCTAATTTTAGCGTTTATCTTCTAGCATCAAATCTCGCACTAGTTTAGGAACTAGTTCTAGCTCTAGCTCTATCGAGATCTAGCTCTCGCTCTAGTTCTGACACCAGCTCTAGCTCTAACTCTTGCTCTAGCTCTGACATCAGCTCTAGCACTAGCTTTGGCACTAGATCTAGCTCTAGAATTAGTTCTCGAATTAGCTATAGCACTAGATCTATTTCAACGTTGTCTTTATATTAAATATTTCTTAGCTAATAAATAAAAGAAAAAATTGGCGAGAAAAAGTTGCAAAAAATTTAAAAAAAAACTAATAAAAATTGAATTAAATTAAAAATTAATTTTAAAAAACCGCGCAATTTTTTAAAGAAATTTAAAATCTTCAAAAAAAATCGATTAAAAATATTGAAAATACGAAAAAGTTTAATGGACTCTCAAATTTAAAAAAAATCACGATTCGAAAATCCCAGCCAAAAGAGAGAGAAAAAGAGAGAGAAAGAGAAAGAAAGAGATCTTTGAATTGAAGAAAGAAAAAAAAATGGAGCGATGAATAATTTTTCTTTTTTTTTGGAGAAATGGTGACTCATTTTGTGAGAGATAAAAATTGAATTGATTGAAATCGTTTTTATTATTGGACCAGTCGGTTATATTCACAAAAATTTTTTAAAAAATGATTTCACTAGAAATTTAAACGCAATTCATTCACACACACATTTCGCACACAAAAAATATGCTTGCTAATAAAAAATATTTTCCCGAAATTTGAATGAAATGAATAAAAAATTGGCATTCTGCCCGAGGTCCCAGAACTCGGATAACATTCAATTTTCGGACTATTTAAAATTTCGACGGAGTCAATATACATAAATTCTTGGAATATGATATCAGGAAAGCTCAAAATTATGTATGAGCCTCGTGATATTTAATGTAATCCATAAAAGCTGAAAAAGCACTCGCAGAGTTTTTTTTTAGTCAACATATTTCCATGAGATCAATGTTGTAGCTATTAACACTCTATATACCAATGTTGAAACTTGACTAGAAGTCATTTGAAGGTTAAAACGGTTAAACGGCTTCTCCTTTCAAAATTGGAAGTCTTGGGAGTTATTTGAAGTAATTTAAGAGTCATTATGAGTTCTTATAACTTGTAATGTCCGAGTCATTTAAGGAGTCAAGTCTCAACACTGGTCTAAACAGTACCAATTAACATTAGTGTCTAATTTTTTTAAATTTTTTGGAAATATTTATTTTTTTTATATCCTTCTCTGTGAACTATCATAAAATCGATCGATCGAATACATCGAAAATGGTTACTTCGGGAAAAAAAAATTATTTGGAAAATTGACGAAATTGAAGAAAAGTTTCCATTTTGCAATTTTAATTAATTAATTCTACATGGATATACAAATGTATATTAACATCATACGTGTAATGTATTTATACACACATATTGATTGTAAACAATTTCGAATTCATTTCTCTCCCCCATTTTCTCCCCCATTTTCTTTCACGCTCCCTATCTTTCAGCAAAATGACGGGCCGATCGGGCTCGGCTCACATGCCAAAAAACATACATTTCTATACGTATGTGTTTTAAATGTATTTATGTGTATACACATACAAAATACATATATACAGTAGTGGACAAATTGAAGGAGACCTTTTTTGAAAATATGGTTTCTTGTATTTTTCTCGAAATAAACAAAAAATATAAACTTCTAATAAGCTGGATGTATATCTAGTGCTTACTAGTGCATTTCCTTAAAATTCTTATAATTTTACAAGGAAAATTTGTTTAAAAATAAACGAAAATCGAGATAAAAAACCGTTCAATTTTTGTTACTATCAAAAAAAATACCTTTACAATTTACAATTTGTTAACGACGTGCAAATGAATACACAATCTACACGTTACATACATATGTGCGCATGTGTGTGTAATTGTGCGACACGTGCCATACATATTTCTTTTTCATTTCCATTTGGTTTTGTCAATAAGAATATGTCCTTTATAAATATGTCCTTTATAAATATGAAAATTGAACTAAGAAAAAATTTTGTAGAGGACAGCCGAGACCAACCAACAATGGAGAATAGTTTGCAGAGATAGAGAAAGAGACAAAAGAGAAAGAGAAAGAGTGGATGAAAGGAGAGAAAATGATACGTGAATACGGAGAGAGATTGAAGAAGTAAAATCGAGAGAAATAGAGAGAGAGAGAGAAATAGGATAGCAACAACATTAGACTTGTACTAATGAGCTGATTAAGCCCTAAATTGAGCTGGCACAATGTGTTATAAGACAGTCAGAGAGTAAGTTAGACACAAATCGAAATGACGAGCCATACAAAGTTTGATATGAATTGGAATGGCTTAATGTTATCGTTTACCAAAATGAACTATAAAATTGAAATAACGTTGGCCAGTTAGTATAAAGAAATGAAAACGGATTAAACAAAAGAGCATAAAAGGATTTTCATACAAAAAAATTCAAGTCGGGCCCAGCCGAGCCGAGCCGAGCTGAGTGATGTTTGTTGTATTTGTATTTGTCTCTCTATATTTTGTGTGTGTGTGCGTATGTGTGTGCGTGTGTGTGTATGTGTGTGTATGTGTGTATGTATGTGTGTGTGTGTCGTAAACAATTTTTGGCTAGCGCTTAGCTTTAAATTTTTTTTCCAATTTCCTTATTTTTTGTTTCAGTTTTAAGCGATTTTTTTTTCATTTTTGCCTTAAAAAATGTATGTGATGTATGTCGCCATCTATTTATGTATTTATGTATGTATTTGTATGCTCGTAAATAGGCCAACAGACAAAAATTTGCTACGAAAATTATAAAAATAAGTGTATTTTGAGAAAAAAAATTAAGCTAGTAAATAAGTTAGTAAGAGAACATGTAAGAAAGTAGCTGAGTAAGTAAGGCAACAAGAAAGTAATCTAGTAAATAAGTAACATCAATTAAGAAACTAATCAAGTAAGTAGGAAAATAAATAACAAATTTAGAAAATTAAAAATATAAAAAATAATTACTATTTGGAAAATAATTCGACAAAAATGAGTAAAAATGTGTTGGTTTTTGTCGAAGAACTTTCCGACCACTTTAATAATAATAAAAAATTAAAAAATTTGACGTAAAAGCATAAAAATGTATCAAAAAAATTCGATTCTAATAAAAAAAAATCGTCGCCATATTGATCCAAATTGATCCAAAATAGAGACCCCATTTCTTGAGGCCAAAAATATACGATTCCCCCCAAATTTTTGGATTCCATCCCTGGGACTTTGAAAATATGAATTCTTCATTTTTGACCTTTATTTTTACAAAAATATACGAGCTCAAATTTTTAGCACCATTTCTGTGGTTACGAAAATACGAACTCCGTTCCATCTTATTTCTCCCTCTTCCAGTTCAATCCCAAGCTCCATTTTTGGCCTATAGAAATACGACAATAACGTCCAAAGATATTTCAACATTTTTTTTGTGGAAACATTTTTTATTCCATCGAAATTTTCGGTCGGTTTGTTTATTCATTTTTCTCATTCTTTCGCCTTTTGGCCAATTTTTTTCTTCATTTTTCCTTTTTGCAAAATTTTTCTTCCGTCCTTTATTCAATCACCTTGGAAACACACATACAACACACTAACAAAAATTCCGCATTTTCCGACGCGTTCATTTTCATTCTTCTCGCACGCCTTCTTCATCAATTAGTCATTGTGAAGCGAATTAAAAGACATTTATTTAAGATGAGATTCTTAAGAGCTTGTTAGAGGAGTTGGTTAGGCTTTACGGACAACCGTTGTCGATTATTTCGAATTCTGCCGGACCGGAGGATATAGTTGGATGAACTAAGTTTTTTTGTTCTAAAATAACTATGTTTTAGGAGACCTAGGTTTTTGGGGGCCTATGTTCTGGAAGACTTAGCTCTAAAAGAAAAAAAGCTAGGTTTAGGAGATTTAAATTCTTGGAGATCTATGTTTTGAATGGCTTAGCTTCTAAAAAAGCCATGTTTTAGAAGACCTGGGTTTTAGAAGACCTAGGTTTTAAAGGACCCAGGTTTTAGACGACCTAAAATTTAGATTTAAGATTTAGAAGACCTCTGTTTAGAAGGTCTGTTTTAATTGTCGGAACCTAGATTCCAGAAAACCTAGGAGCTAAGTTTATAACTGTTGATGGACCTATTTAACTTTTATCAATCACATATCTCCGATTTCATAATATATTTTATGAAGTAGGATTTTGGATCAAAAATTGTTCGAACGATTCAGCGACTTATATGATATGTATTGTACTATAAATACATATTGTACTATGAAGCCTATTATTTCCTTTGATTTAACAAAAATAATAATAAACAATTGAGTTTAAAGATCATTTAATGGAAAAAAGAGATATTTTACATTTTATTACTTTTTTTAAATACAAAATTGAAAAAGTTGTGCGACAATTTTTCTCTACAAATTTTGCCGCATTGCAAAAATTCTGTAAACAATTTTATTTTATAATTTTATACACACACCGACATACACATTCACAAATACAGAAAAAAACAATAAATGTATACATCCTCATATACACAAATAAAGAAATGCATTATACATAATAAATTGGAGACTTTATAATATTTGAAATTTTCAACCATTTCTCGATACACAAATTACGTACATGCACATTTTTACACGCATATACACGTGTACACATACATAGTTTAATAGAAATGTTTTTACGTATGTTTTCGCAGCTTGTAATCGATTAAGTTGACTCGGTTTTCCCCCTTTTTTGGGGCTTACAGGGTGATTAGAAAGTCCTTGGACAAATTTTTTTAATCATAACTTTTTTTTAAAAAAAGATATTTTTACAAATATACATTTAAATGACAGCCAAAGAAATTTTATATAAGATCATTTTAAAAGATTTTCAAAATTTTCGCCTTTAGCCGTACACAGGCCTCAACACACTTGCGGAAATTTTTGACGATGATCGCGAGCGTTTAAATTGAAAAAATTGTCTAAAGACTTTGTGGTCACCCTGTATATATGAAATTATTTATATGTGTGTGGTCAAATAAGGACCCGACGAAAATATAAAAAAAATTCGGCTAAATATAAATAAAAGCAAATGTGATCCTGAGCCGGCTAATAATCGAATCACTAAAATCCATATGATAATTGATTCAGCAGAAAATTCTGAATCGACTTCATTAAAAACATGATCCATAAATAAGGCCCTAATCGATTTTTTTAGACCTTAAACACAATGTTAAATGTTCAAAATTTAAATTGAACTTCGCCCTTTCCCACATTTTTTATTCACTTGGCTCGGCATTTGGCGCAGTGATTTTTTGCCTTAATTATTGAATTGGTGCCACAAAACTTAACTCAAGTATGAGCGCTTGTCTTCTTTTTTATAGATACTCAGTTGCACTCGCAGTTCTACTTACTCAGTGTACTCAACATTTTTCTCCTTTTATGTTTTTGCTTTTGCCTTTTCCCTTTTCCTTTGTTTTTGTGTTAATTCGAATAGAATTTTTTGATCCGAGAGAAATGAATCGGAGAAAGGAAGAGAGAGTGAGAGAGAGAGAGAGAGAGAGAGAGAGAGTAGGTGAGCGAGAGAGAGAGTGAGAGAGAGAAAAAAAGAGAGAAAGAGAGAGAGAATAAAAGGAACATTTTTTTAAAAACAAGTAAAAAAATAAAAAATCAACTGATAAAAGTCAAAATATAATTTAAGATTTATTAGGGAAAGCTGGCCTAAATTAGAGCTTTTAGAGCCAAATGACTCAAATTTCGTTTTAAAATTTTGTAAAAAAACTTGGATTTGATCGAATTCGACCATTAATTATCAGCATTGTCTCAATGAAATCTCGCCAATTCAGACCTTTGTAAACAAAGCTATAGGCTCGTTTTGAAGAAAATTTGAGCTGAACTTTTTGGGCCGGCTATTTTTATAAAATTTTACTCGCAATAATTATTTGCAAAAAATTCGTAAATTATTAAATAATAAATATTTAATCGTTTCTTTTCCTTTCCACGTGTGTGTGTGTGTGTCGGTTGTGTGTTGTGTATATTAATGTGTGTATGCATGTGCTGTATGTGTATGTAATTGGGATAAAGGAAAAAAGTCGAAAAAGGCTTTAAAAAGTAAAAAAAAAGATTTAAAAAAAATTTGCGATTTTGAAGCGACCAATCGATTTTAGCTTTTTCTCTCTTTTCTCCATCCATTATTTCTCTCTGTTTTCACTCTCTTTTCTGCATCATTTCTTTCTATTTTCTAAAAAATTAACATTGCGTACGTACAACTGAGCTACGATTATTTTTTCTAAAGTTCTATTATCCGCATAAAATCCTAAATAAAATAAAAAATTCACATTGTGTCGGTGTCTAATTCCGATCCATCCTAAAAGTCGAAGCCCAAAAATTCATATGTCATTCGATTCAGCGTAAAATCCTGATCGATCCCATTGAAAATGGAGTATGAAAATCGGCTCGAAAAGTCAGTTATACACAATGCCAATTTTTTATTATATTCAAATTTTTCAAAAATTTTGAAAACACTATTGCCGCTAGTGTGTTATTGTTTTGTGTATGAGTTTCGCCAAAAAATTCAAAAGATTCACATAACTTCAGTCGAGTTAAGCCTTATTGACTCAAGCACAATGCCAAAAAAAATTTCGTTTTTATTTGAAATTCGAAAACACTTTTTTTGTCAAACTTTTTGTGCGTATTTGTGTGTGTGTTCTTCACTTTTTTCATGTTTAGCTTATACATTTTACATTTTACTCGCATTTATTTTTGAAAAAAAATTACACAAATGCTTTTTTTTGCTCGATTTTTGCTTGGCTCATGAGCTCGGCTAAAAGCACTCATAACTTTGATATTATTATTTCGTCTCGGCCGAGTTTTTTTTCTTCGTTTTTCTTCTAATTCTCTTCGATTTGATAGAATTGAAGAGAAAATGGAGAGAGAAAGAAACAGAAAATGAGTAAGAAAAGTGGAAAAGCGATTATATATAATACGAACAAAAATACGTCTGCTTCTTAAACGTGAAAAATAACGTGGAAAAATTCTTCGAGCAACAAAAAAAATTGAGTTAAAAAAAGGCGGAAAAATGAGAAAATGCCATTTAAATATTTGGAAAAATAAAAATTTAAATCTTAAAAAAACGGTAAAATGGGAAAATGGATATATGTGTTTGGAAAACGAGAAAAAAGTTGAAAGAATATGAGAGAAAAAAAATGAGAAAGGAGAAAAAAAGGTAAGAAGTAAAAAGGTGTAAAAATTGAGTAGAAATCGCTTGAAAATTAGGCGCATAACTATTAAGCCAAGAAGAACTCGGGAAGATACTGCTTTATTTTTCTATTTGAAGAAAGAAATTTGTGCGTCTTTAATAATTTTTTTGGCCGTTATTCAAATAAAAATAATAAATTTTTGACAAGTAATTATTATTAGATTGGCAAAAAAATAATGTCGATTTTTATATAATATCAAATAATCGCCATTAGTCAACCATACGGTCATCCATCTCTTCGGTAATTTGCGGATTCCTCGCTTAAAGAAGTCCGTATCCGATTTCTGCTCGATCCATTCGCGAACCCCATTTTCGAGGTCGTCGTCGTTTTTGAATTGCCGTTCGCGCAAAAAATTTTTTAACGACCTGAACGCATGGTAGTCAGATGGCGCAATGTCGGGCGAATAAGACGGGTGAGGTAGCAGCTCCCAGCCAAGCTCCTCTTCGATATGGCGCTGATGGGTCTCCCATCGCTCTCCTTGTGTTCGATGCTGGTAAGTCGTTCGCGAAACATTTTGAACCATCTTTGTGCTTGCCTCTTTGTAATCACATCACGACCAAACATCTCGTTAATTTTTCAAGCAGCTGGAGCCGCTTTATCACCATTTTTGAATCGTTCGCGTAAAAGCACTCTCACATACTCACGATCGTCTGTCATTTTAAATAAAATATTTAACGTTAACAAACATTTTACAAAACAAATCATATGTCATCAGAAAGCCCAAACCATCCTCTTTCCAACGATATATGATTAAAAGTATTCTGTTTAAAACAAACACAATTACAAACATTTGAAAAAAGCGACCATAATTATGTTACAACTCAATAATAATAAAATTTATTGGACAAACTAGTACTATATGTACACTAACGTAGTCATAATACAACAATTTAATAATAAAAATGATAATAAAATAAATTCTTGGTTTAATTAATTACAAACAAGAAAAAAAGAAAAATACAATTATTCGAAAACCACTTCCTCGCCATAAGCCTTGGTTTTTTATATGGAACGACATTTATTATAAAAACAAAACTACAACACATTAATCCAAGAAGAATTTTCCATTATGATCTATGTCATCTTTCATGCAAAAAATGAATGCCCTTCTTGAAGAACTTGACTCGACGAAGTTGAACCCCCCAAATTTTTGCAATTTTGAAGATTTTGCCTCTATTTCAACTAATATTTATTATAAAAGTTCGAAATTATGAGGCATAAAAAGCCATTTTTCTAGGCTATTTGGCGGTACCAAAACGGTTCTTGTATTTGATATATGTATTAATTGAGTTACATACAAATTTCCAACTTTAGACCCTTAAAATTTTTGAGTACCTCGATATCTTTATCGACATATGGGAAATTTTAAAGTTTTTCAAAATCATTCTTTTTTGCTGTGATAGTATTAATTATACCTGAGAAAAGCTAAAAAAAATTAATTCCAAAAAGATTGTTTCAAAAGGTTAGTTTTTATTGCAAATTCGGCACTTTTCAATTATGGTCGATTATCAATAAATATAAATTTTCGCTCCAAAAATTGCGATGTTACAAATAATTTTTCTATCATAAATATTCTCAAGAAAAAGCTCTTTTTAATAGATAGAATATAATTTCTAATAGAGAAAACCGTTTTAAAAAATCTTTTATTAGATCCAAGAAATAGTTAAACAAACATTCCCGACATAACTTTTTAGCCAATCTAATATTAAAATAAATGAAATAAAACGCTGCGTGAAAGTTGAAAAAAAAAGCGTAAAACGACATAAAAAACATGAAAAAAAAACTTATTTTTTCTGCTTTTTTGGGTTTGTATGCATTTGAAAATGGGAATTCTTTTCATTTTCATTTGCAAAACAATTATCAATTTCGGAAAAAAATTATCAGTTAATTAATATACGTTTTGCATAAAATGATAAAAAAAATATTAACTAATACATAGTCTGTAAAAGTAAATTAAATAAAATATTTTTAATCATAAAGAATGGATTAATCTTGAGCAATGTTGTCTAATCCTTTCAAACTCAAGACTTTTACTAAAGAACAGTGTTGTGACTTAGCTCCATAAATGACTCCTGAGTCATTTATGGAGCCAGATGGCTCGCTTCGAAGCTCCGAGTCATCTGCCAGAGCCATTTGGAGTCATCTAGAGCCAATTTATGGGGTATATACTGGCTGGTCGAGGCTTCTGTTTTAAAGAGCTAACGGAGCCGCTGGAATCAACCCGAAGCCAAGTCACAACACTGCTAAAGAATTGGACTAAGGCGGCGGTTGATTAGATTTCAATCCAAGCCTCTTAATTTTTCTCAATCATAAAGGATTCTTGAATCTTGACTATCTTATCTTTGCTAGAATCAGAACATTAAATTCTAGTATTTTTCTAAGGAATCGGATTTGATTCGAACTGAACCTAGACTTTCAAATTCTTCGCAAATTATTCAGATTAACATCTCGACCTTTCTAATAAAATTCTGATTGGCTGAATTGTTCACTCGCTCCCATACTTATTCGTTCTCTTGCCCGAACCTTTCACACACAATTTGACCTTAATAACTTTATAACTTTTAGTATTCAAGTTTTTTACAAACCTTGTGTTTCCACGTTCAAACAAGCATTATTCTCCTTTGGGGATTCACATTACATGTGATGGAAATTGTGCCGGAATTTCCACATGGTGTTCTTTGTCATGAAATGTATTTTTGTTTATGCTGTTCATACATATCAGCCCGAGAGATGAAAAGGAAATATGGGCAAGCGGATGGGAGGAGTGATGGCAATGAGGCCGAAGGCATTTGGGCTGGGTTTTCCCACTCTCAATACAAACCGTTTTTTCTACTTTTTTTATTGTTTGTTTTCTTTCTTTTTTTCCATCTTTTCGTGTTTTTATCATTCATTTCATTTCACTTCAAAAAAAAGAAAAATTTGTTTTCCATTTTGCCATTTTGAGGATATTCGCTTCATTTGAAAACATTATTATAATTTTTTTTCTTTAAAAAAAATGAGAAAAATGAGGGAAAAACAGAGGCAAAAATAACTTGTACGGGTATGGATTTTGATATGATGAGTTTTTTTTCCAGGATTCAAATGAATGTTCGAGTTGCATTTTTAAGGCATAAACGCTAGGTATTTTTAGCATTTTATGCATTTTTTGTGCGTTTTTATTGTTTTTTTCCATCATTTCCTTCCGCTTTTTCTCCAATTTTTTTTTTGGAAAAAGCAAAATGAAATTGAAAAAAATTTGACGAAAATGAAAACTTTTCTTTTCAAATGAGCTGGAAATTTCAATTTTTTTCTATCTACCTAATTTCGCGTGTATATAACTGGTTGTTTTGAACCAAATTTAAATTGGGACCAATAAGTTCATTCTGTTGTATTGGATCCAAGCGAATCCAAATTTTGTGCCCATTTTTATGAAACTGAAACAAAGGCGGGAACAAAAATTTGGGTCCGAACGGATCTTATACGAACAGAATGAACTCGTTGGCGTCAATTTAAATTTAGCTCAAAACACCCGGTCTTATACACGCGAAATTAGAGTATTTTTTACTGGAAAAACGTCGTAATAATCGCATTTATATTTCTCAATTTTTATTAGGGCATAACAAATTTTGAATAATTTAGAAAATTGAAATTGTATGCAAAAAGATTCTAATGCTGAAACCTTGAATTTTATTCTAACAAATTCAAAATTCTCAAAATTCAATCATAAAGCACTCAAAATTTGACATTGTCAATTTTTTATTTTAACTAAATTTTGAACAAGAATTTGAACACTTGAACACTTGAAGATCCGTATCACACATTGTTATCTCGTGGTGGATCATACAATCGCTGTTTATATTGTTTTCTGTCTTCTACTAATTGCCTCCAATTAGGTTTTATGCGCTTTTCCATCAACTTTCGCCATCTTTCTGCTAGTCTTCCGGGTGGTCTTTTGCAGTCATATGGCCACCAAAATGTCGCTCGTGTCGTCCATCTGTTGTCCTTCTATCTGGCTACGTGCCCTGACCAAAGAGCCATTTGGCTCGCAAACCAAACTTGCAAACCAAACTCCGGCGAGCTGCCAGTCACTATTGAGCCACTTAACCATCACTAGAATTAATTTTTAAGGTAAAAAACTGCTTTAGGGTCTGTTATGACGGAGTTATAAGAAGAAATTCTAAGTATGTGATCAAGGTCCGTGTAGCTCAGTCGGTAGAGCAGCGCTCCGGTTAAGCATTGGTCGCAGGTTCAAGTCCTGCCACGGAAGTCACCTTTTTCACATACACAACAGGGTTTTTCACATACACAACAAGGTCAAAAACCACTCCGGCAATTGGTCGCGCAGTTTCAATGCGTAAAATTGTCCCACATCTTTCGTGGTTGCATCATTATGCGTAAAAATGTTCCACATCTTCGTGGTTGCATGTACAACATCTTGAGCGGGGAGATGTTATGACGGAGTTATAAGAAGAAATTCTAAGTATGTGATCAAGGTCCGTGTAGCTCAGTCGGTAGAGCAGCGCTCCGGTTAAGCATTGGTCGCAGGTTCAAGTCCTGCCACGGAAGTCACCTTTTTCACGTACACAACAGGGTCTAAAATATTTCGTCATTTCGTCATTTAAATGGGGGAGCAGAGGGAGAAATTGAGTGAAAGCGAAATAAGGAACAATTTTAAAAATGATGTAGGAAGGGGAAGGGGAGTGAAATGGCTGGAAGACAATCTAGTAAAGTGGATTTTCTCACGCTTTATTCGTTGAGTTTTCTCTCATTTCTTTCAAAAAATAAAGAAAAAATAAATAAATGGAAAAAATATGGAAAATTTGAATTTTACAAAATGAAAAATGGACGAAAATGTAAAAATATCAAAAATAATATTTTAACGACAAATTTTGACAAAAATTTTAATCACTATAAAAAATTTATTTATAACATTTAATATAACTATTTATTGAGAATTTTTTCCTCTATCAATTACGTTTTAAATCAAATTCAATTACGTTTTAAATCAACCAAGAAAGTCCAAATTTTGTGCCCACTTTTATGAAACTGAAACGAAGGCAAAATTATGTTTTTACTCGAATTAATTTATTAAATTGCCAATAAAATTTTTTATTAGTTTTGTGTTTTTGGCTTTTTTACCAATTTTTTTTATTACTTATTAATTGAAAATTTTTTGCTTTTGCATATTTTTTAGCCTTTAATTCTTTCGTACAGTAAACCGAGACTCCGTTTGAGTAATTTTTGAAATTTTTGAATTATTTAATAAACAAAATAATATTGGTATCACATAAGCATGTTGATATTATCATATCATTCGCTTGGAATCGAAACATCATTTAATGCTAATTACATTATAAATAATTCATTTAATATAATTAGGTATTTTTATATGAAACGACATTTATTATAAAAACAAAACTGCATCATCCAGTTAATCTGGGAGGTATTTTCCATCATGATCTATGACTCATAGTCAACATTGATGAAAAGAACTTCTTGAAGAACTTGGCGTTGTGACTCAAAGAATTTGAACCGCCAAATTTTTGCAATCCTGAAGTGTTTGCCTCTATTTCTATTTCAGCTACTGTTTATTATAACAGCTTGATGTTATGGTGGATAAAAAGCCATTTTTCTGGGCTATTTGATAGTACCAAAACAGCTCTTGTATCTAAAATATTAACTGAATTTTATACGAATTTCCAACTTTAGACCCTTAAAATTTTTATTAAATAAAATAAAAAATAAAAATATTTACATAAATTGATATTGATAAAAAAGGTTGGTAAAAAAGAAATGAGCGTCATATTTGTTGATTTGTATTTTATTCACAATTAAAGAATTTTTCAAATGGTTTGTTTTATCTGAATGAGCGTTTTCTTGCGAATATACAAAAATTATTTGTAATAACTCAATTTTGGTGCAAAAATTCATATTTTTTGATAATCGATCAAAATTGAGAGATGTGATAAAAACGTAATTTTTGAAGCAATTTTTCGAAATTATTTTTTTATCAGTACTATTATAGCAAAAAAAAATAATTTTGAAAATCTTTAAAATTTTCCATATGTCGATGGGGGTATCGAGATACTCAAAAATTTTAAGGGTTTAAAGTTGGAAATTTATATATAACCCGGCTAATATATCAGCTACAAAAACCGTTTTGGTACCGTTAAATAGCCCAAAAAAATGGCTTTTTATCCACTATAACTTCGAGCTGCTATATATAGCTAAAAAAGAGACAAAAACTTTCAAAATTGGAAAAATTTGAGGGGTTCAATTTCACAACCCGCCGAGTTCTTCAAGAAAGGCATTCATTCTCTGCGCGTACGTTGATGATAAGTCATTGATAACAATGGAAAATACCTTTTGGATTAGCGTGTTGTAATTTTGTTTTTATAATAAATTTAATTTTCAGTAAAAAAGCGCATTGCCTTTTTTACCAACTTAATAATTACAATAATTAAATTTTAAAAAAATAAATATTAAATTTAAAAAGATATTTAAAAAATTTACATTTTCCCGTTTGATAAAACCGCAAAAAAAAATAATAATAATGTAAAAATAAAAATAAGGCCAAACACTAATAGTTTGAGATTACTCATTGATATTTTTGATAAGATATTTGGCAAAAAAATTTTGAAGAAAAAAAAATGAAATTATCGAAAAATGGACTATTAAAGGCGAGCAGTTAAAATCAGTGTTGTGACTTGGCTCTATAAGTGGTCCCAAACGATATTGCTCCGCTATGAAGCCAAAAAAAAATTAGGAATTCTAATTAAGAAGCTGATTCATTGGATAGAAATGAGTGAATCGAGACTCAGGCATAAGCTTTATCTGGTTCATTGAGTGAGATGGGAAGTTAAGACTGTTTTGAAATAATCAAAAAATTGATTTATTATGTGTAACAGATTAAATTGGAATCCTCACGTTAATGATTGAGAATCTAACAAGATGGGACAGGAATCTGGTCCACTGGTTGGGAAGAAATGGCGTCAAAAACCTGGTCCTCACACGTTGAGTTTAATGAAATCTGTTCCAACGGGAATGGCGTGCTGCCGATGGAATAGCGTTTTGGAGAGTGCATCATTGCTAACGAAGCCACGGCTGTGCTCCGCATTTTGAGCTTTATTGCCGACTCGTCCGCAAGGTCGAAAGACCTGCTGACACGTAGGCAATTGTCGCCAGCGTTGAGAAGGTCGGGCGTTGTTTTGTCGGATATGATTTGCGGCAATGTGCCATTAGCTGAAAATGTTGTTTTTATAAATGTAAGACAATTGACTCGTTGCCAGTTGACTGACTCACTTGCTATGGGATTGTTAGCGGAGAGACGACGACGCGGCGGCGCCGGTCTCGGCGCCTTAAACGCCGCCCCATTCGGTTGACCGTTAATCAAATTGGCTCGTGAGGACGAGGCACGCAAGTGATTACCGTTTGCGCTGCTCGTCGCACTGAAAGTGCCCGCGATGCGTGCCGCGCGCGAATTCGATACGGTAAGCCGGAAGTTGTTATGCAGCCAATGCACGTAAAACGCTACCATCGGATATTGCGTCATGTACAGTATATAGAATAGCGCGTCCGAGTAGAGATAGAACACGGCAAAGCTGTAGCTGGTATTCTGCCAGCCGGTCACCTCATCTACGACCTGTAAAGCGTGATACGGTAGGTTGAGCAACAATTGCATAGTAGCCATCAGCAGGCAATAGCGTATGGCACGCTGTCGGCGCTGGTGACAAGCGCGCAGCGAGTTTTCCGACTGTATTTTTATCGGTGCCGTAATCGACTTGGCGCGCAGCGTGCGCTTCGCGTCGTTCAGCGCGCACATAGTCGATTTTATGGGCGACTTTAAAGGCTTAAATTTCGAGCCACGCCGCGGCCAGGTCCACCAGCGTTTCGAACCGTGGCTGTCCGGCGCTCCTAGTCCGGTTTGAACATTATCGCACAGTAACGATGCTTCTTCGTTATGATTATTAAAAATTGACGTGGGACTCATTCCATTTGCTGAGTTGTGGTCTTTTGTCTTGTTATTCACGCCGTTGGCGCTACATATCGTATTTGCGGTTTTCTCAGTTCCGCCAACTGTACCGTTTCCGCAATACTCCAATGACTTACAGTTTCCTATTGATCGATTCTGTATTGCAGAGGAAATTTTTCTTCCGCTTCGAATTTCCTCCGCGCAAACCGTTGTAAATCTAAAAAAAAAATCGAATTAATATCAAATTTGTAAATGCTTTTAAAATTATTTCTTAATCTATCAGCACAAATAATTTTCCCATTCTTTCATACCGTCTCGAATCGCGTCGAAACACAAGTACGGCCACGTCGGCGAACACCGTAATAAGAAACGGTATACCGTACGTCCAGATCATCTCGAGGCCAGCGATCCACTTGAAAATTTCCACATTTACAATCTTAGAATTGGGTCCACAGGCGCTGGCCTTGTCCTCGAAGACTTCTACTTCACGTATTAAAAACAGGGTCCAAAGCTGAAAAATGAAATTAATAGTACGTATTGAGAGGATGGAAGGTGGAAAAGGGTGAAGATAAACTACTTGCCTGTGCGGTACATGCCATAATGCCGGTGAGTAGTATGAGTTGTGGCGTGTCGTCGATGATGCGGAATATTTTGCCGCCGTCGTTGGCCATGATCCTATGCATGGGATAGAAAACGTAAACGAACCGCTGCACAAACATCATCACCCACAGCCAGCTGATGTAACACGACGTTGCGCTGGTTACAAACGTTGTAAATCGACAAATGTTATCATCTAAATTATGCAAAAGAATTACACAAAACCTTAAATTAGTTGCGACTATAACTTTTAAATTTTTTTACAAACTTTTACAATTTTTGTTATATTAAATTTCCGGGATTTTATTACCCTAATTTCGCGTGTATAACGCAGGGTGTTTTGAACCAAATTTAAATCGGCGCCAATGAGTTCATTTTATTCTATTGAATCTAAGCAGGTCCAAATTTTGTGCCCACTTTTATGAAATCGAGACAAAGGCGGGTACAAAATTTAGACCCTGATGAATCCGATACAACAGAATGAACTCATTGGGGCAAATTCAAAACATTCGGTCTTATACACGCAAAATTAGGGTAATTTATTTGACATTGTCAATATTTGATTGGTTTTAGAAAATTTTGTAAGCGTTTAAATTTTTTAGCTACTTTTCTAAAAATAAAGACTTTTACGATTTTAGACCAAAATTATTTTTGTCATAACCTTTAAATTTTCTTACCAAATTTTACAATTTTTGTTATATTAAATTTCCGGGATTTTATTAATTAATTTAACACTAAACATGACAATAATTGATTGGTTTTAAAAAATTTAGTAGTCGCTTAAATTTTTTGATCCTTTTCAGAAATTATAGTAAAATATGGCTGAAATTGAAATGACAAATCAACTCAATATTAAGCTAAAGAATTTAAGTTAAGTTACTCCATACTTAAAACAGCATCCATGATGATCAGAGAGAAGAGAATACAGGTCAATTGGATAAGATGCAAAATGGTAATGGTGACGAGAAACTGAAAATAGTGCGATCTACGATAGTGCCGTAGCAACAGAAACAGAGCGTATCCGACGACCACAATCGACACGCTTCCCACCGTAATAGTCGACCATCTATTTTGGTTTTTGAAAAACTAATTTTTCCGTTTAATTTGCAACTTTTACTCGAAGCTTATTTTAAATTAATACTCACTTTAATTTTTCCGAAACCTTTTTCCACGTTTTATAATAAAATGGATCCTTTGTGACATCGAAAGGTTCGGTGATATTAGTACGGTAATCGGGCGAAGAATTATTCGTGTATGAATTATTATTAATATTTAACGGATTCAATTCGCTGGCAATATTGAGGAGATACGGTATTTGGGCAATCGAGGATAGATCCTCGTGGAACTCCATAATAGATCACTAAAAAAATTTCAGTAGATGTTAAAATAGATTAGTAAAAATTATTTTCAATTTTTCAAAAAAAAACTATTTTATTTTTCCGTGTATAAGCCGAATTTTTGAATTTTAACTTGCCTTTCATTCTGTTATTTTGTGTCTGTTAAACATAAAATTCAATGAGGACCTTCAATGAAGCGGGCCCAACCTACAGGTAAAAAATTATGAGCTCAACTTCATTTATAACAGAATGAAGACCAAGCTAAAATTCAAAAATTCGTCGAACGGCCGCGGCTTATAAGAGTAAACTTTTTTTTTGTAATCTTTTTTTTCAAATTGACACTAATTATTATGAATTATTCTTATCATTGTAAAATATCAATGTTACAAAAACAATAATTTAGAAATATTTTTAATTATTAAACTTAAAATGTTAGTTAATTATAAATAAACTTGTAAAAGTGCATTTTTTCCACAAATTGGCCAATCGTCAATAAATTCCCAGAGGTAGAAAAACGTGAAAATTTTTGTCTTAAAAGCTTTCTGTATAAGCCGCAGAGGCGTTTGAACAATTTTTAAATTTTTTTTCGTCAAAAAAAAAGAAAGGAATTTTGCACCAAATTCAACTTCAAATTTGACAAAAATTTTTATGCCTTAAAAAATTTACTCACAATATTCAATTAAAATATTTAATTCAGAATTTTTTTCTCTATTCATTACTTTTTGGATCAAATTCTTAAAATTAATTTTTCAAAATTTAATTTTAATTTCTTTAAAAGTTGAAAATTGCTTAAATATTTGGTCGACAAGAAAGTATTTTCCGTTTTTATATGGAACGACATTTATTATAAAAACAAAATTACAACATCCAATTAATTCAAGCGGTATTTTTTATCATGATCTATGACTCATAGTCAACATTAATGAAAAGAATGAATGCCAATTGAGAAGAACTCGGCCGGCTTTTTTTTTAAGAATTTGAACCGCCAAATTTTTGTTCTTGCCTCTATTTCAGCTATTGTTTATTATAACAGTTCAAAGTGACTGGTGATAAGAAGCCATTTTTTGGGCTATTTGGCGGTACCAAAACGTCTCTTGTAGCTGACATATTAATTGAGTTAACCTTAAAATTTTTAAGTATCTCGATATCTCTATCAACATAACGAAAATTCTATAGCATTTTAAAATCATTCTTTTTTGCTATGATAGTAATAATTAGGTCTAAAAAACGCTAAAAAAAATTAATTCCAAAAAAATTGCTTCAAAAAGTACAATTCGGCACTTTTCAATTGTGGTCGATTATCAATAAATATAAATTTTTGGGGCAAAAATTAAGTTAATGCAAATAATTTTGTATCATAATATTCGCAAGAAAACTTTCAAATAGATAAACTTATATTACAAAAACTTTTATTAGATCCAAAAAATAGTCATTCCCTATAAAAACCCAAAAAATTTTCTCGCTAATCTGATATTAATGGCCAATGAAACAATTTTCGCTTTTGGAGCTAAATGTCAGTTTAAAAAACTGCCAAAAAATAGCTAAAAATAAACAAAAAAAAACGACGAAAAAAATGGAAATTTTCCAGAAAAAAATTATATGCTAATATGTCCCTGCACGATTAATAATTCATTGGGATGAGGGACGCGGAAAATGGGAATTTTTTATGAAGGCATTATAACATTTGTTAAAATTTAAATTTTTTTGGCTTAAGAGTAAATTTAAAGACCAAAAATATTGAGTTGATTCCCGTCTTTTTTTCTTTTTGAAATTGTGCGTTAAAAGCAAAATATATAAAGGTAATGTCTTATGGTATTCGATAGAGAATTTTCTGCTCTACAAGATAGCGTGTTTATTTTATGATAACATTATAATTTTTGGCAATTCTCAAAGCATTAATTGTCAAATTTTAAAAAAAAGATTATTTCCACATCATTTTTCAGATAGGCAAAATGAAACTCTTTTCCAACACGATAATGAATACCTCGAGAATTTGAAACATATGGTAAAAAGTCACAATTAAATTGTTAAATTGCTGCCTTGGTTCTACTAGCAATATGAAAGTGTTGGAAACGAATTTCATTTTGCCCATCTGAAAAATGGTGTCGAAATACTCATTTTTCAAATTTGACAATTCATTTTAATGCTTTGAGAATTGCCAAAAATTATAATATTATCAAAAAATAATCTTGTAGAGCAGAAAATTCTCTATCGAATAACTTAAGACATTACCTTTATATATTTTGTTTTTAACGCATAATTTCAAAAAGAAAAAAATGTGGAACTTATGCATCAGCCCAGTACAAAATGGACTTTTAGAAAATAAAATTTTGAGCTTTAAATTTGAATATATTTTTAGGACTTAAGTTTGAGCTTATTTTGTGAGTTTAGACAGGAGCGTATTCTCTTCCAGTTGAGCTTTAGCGAGAAGTTTAGAAGAATGAAAAACGAAAATTTTTTTTTGTATACACACAGCAAAAAATGTCAACTGTAACAATATTGTCTAACTGTAAAAATGCGAACGGTTAAAATTATTCGATCGGTGGATGTTCCGCGTCGAAATGCCAAAAAGGCGTGAACAATGAAGCCAACTCGTGATATAATTATAGCTTTGCCAAACGAATATAAGATAAATTTTTAATTACACTTAAAATAAGCATAAGCCTAAGTTGAAAATAGCTATATAATCTAGCTTAATTACCACCAAAATACACATGATACAGTACGTCAACTAGATTAAAAATTAATTATTAGTTACGGTATATAAAAAACACACACGGATACAGTATATAAATAAATTTGTTGAAAAATATTTTTACAAAAGAATTGATTGAAATTGGGCTTAAAATGAATTTAAGATACATTTATATTTATTAGCTAGCTTACACTATTTAAAGTTATCTCGGCTTACATTTAAATGCGTTGACTATAATGCACGTAATACACTTAAGGGTAAGCTAAGTTCTCCAAGTGAAACTATTAGTGTTTAACTTAAGGTAATGAAGAAGATAATTGGTGTGTAAATGGAGGAAAAATGGTACATATTGAATTGCGCAAACACAGCGAAAAAAAAGTTTCTACAAAAAATGGCGTGAAATTGGCAATGTGAAAAAAAAAATTTGAAAAATTCCAAAAATTTTGATATTTTCTTAATAATTATCTATTTGCTAAAACATATCTTTCTTTCTCCCTACTTACTCATTAGAAATCGAACCAATTAGACTCTAAAAATGGACTCTATAAACCTCCGTGCCCTCTGGCTATTCTGATATTAATAGAATTAAACCATTTAAAAATTATATGTTCGAAAAGTAATTATTTATTTACTATCGAGAAGGAATCATCTATTAAAGTACTCTGAATGAGGTTACAAAAAATGCTTCGCTAAATGCCTTTTCATAATGGATTGAAAAGTGTAAAAAAATGCAAATTACAAGGTACAAAAAATCCCCTAGAAAATGCTGTTAAGTACGTGGGGAGATTTCAATCGGTCTGCTCGTTTCCCCAGATCGCTCTTACCAAGACCTAGTGCGCTTTTCTTTTTTTTTTGTTTCTTTTTACTTTGCAACAAACCACCGGAATTTCAATAAAGGATAAATTTATTTGCAAAAAGGAAACAATAACAATACGGAATGAAAATTAATTAAGGTCCCAAAAGATAATATCTTTTTTCCAGAAGAATAAAAAAACAGCTCCTTCCTATTCCTCCAATTATTATTTTCGCACAACCCCACTTGACGCGACAACCGAAAAACTTATCAACTTTGAGCGCTAATTTAAATTATCTTTAAATTCTCGCGTCATACACAAATGCATCGTACTCGAAAGTGAAAAACAAAGAAGATAATGATCTTAAGTGAGCACATGCATGCTTCAAAAAACGTCTGATTAAGATGCGTGAAAATGCCTGCCAATTTGTGCATTTTCGGAGTGAAAAAAACATACGCAAAGCATTAAAAAAAGATAAAATTTTAAAATGAAGGCTAAATAAAATGCAAAAAGATGACTCAGAAAAATGCGAAAAAATGCATTAAAAAAACGTTCAAAAATCCAATAAAAAAAGCCAAAATGCCAGAAAAATAATTCGCAAAAAATTTTTTTTATTTGAAAAAATTTGACTCAAAAATAATTGTAAAATAAGGAAAAATTATATTTTAAATATACGAAAAGAAAACAATGAAAATTGATTAGAAAAGAAAGAAAAAACATTTATAGTATGTATAAGCCGCAGCGAGATGTTTGAAAACGTTTGAATTTTTTGTTGCTTTGCTATTTTTGTTATTTTATATCGGGTAAAAAAATAAAATTTGAAAAATATTCTTTATGAAATGGTGAGAAAAAAAAGCTGCAAAATATTGGAATGGGAGGTAGGAGGGGGAAAAGAGAATAAAATTGGATTAGAAAAATTATGCTAATATATTATAAAGGTCTGTAGAGTAAGTATTCCTTAAAATAAAATTTCTTTTCAAAATTATTTCAATTTACGGCGGATGTTTTGAGCCAAATTTAAATTGGCGCCAATGAATTCATTCTGTTGTATCGAATCCGTTGGGGTTGAAATTTTGTGCCCGCCTTCGTTTCGGTTTCATAAAAGTGAGCACAAAATTTGGACTCGCTTAGATTCGCATACAACAAATGGCCCAATTTAAATTTGGCTCAAAACACTCGGCCTTATACAAATGAAATTAGGGTACATAGAAAGACAAAAATAAATTTTAAAAAATGGATAGAAAAACTTTTTTCTTTTTGGGGCGTGTGGCTAAGTGGATAGTATGTAGTCGATGTCGAAGGTTCTATTTCCTTTGCAAAAAGTTTCTTTTTTTCATCATTTCTCAATTCATCAAAAATACTCTAGGATAACACATACCAGTTAAGAAACTGTATTTTAATCTCACGTATCGTATTTCTATCTTGAAATTTGATTTGAAGAAAATTTTAAAGAAATTCATTAAAAAATTATTTCTATCTTGAAATTTGATTAAGCTTTTAAGTTGAAAAAATTTCGATTTAATTGATATTTGTTGCTAAAAAGTTTATGTAAATTGTAAATTTGTGTATGTATAAATGTGTTTTACTCGTGTATGTATGTATGTATGTATGTATGTATGTATGTATGTATGTATGTATGTATGTATGTATGTATGTAAGTATGTGTGTATGTATGTATGTATATATGTATATGTGGATATACGAAAACAATTCTCGAAAAAATGATAATTTCAATGAGTGTTGGAAGTATATAAGTGCATTCATGTAATCTAATACATAATCTAATAATAACCAATAATAATCAAGCCTAAACTTAAAGTTTTACCGATAATATAAGATAAAATTAAACTTAAGCTTAAGCTTACCTTTTCAATAAAAAGCGCCATTTTGAAGAAGCAAAAAATTTATGACTTTTAGGACGAAAATGCACATTTTATCAATACAAATAGGTTATTATTATCAATATATAAGTGTAAGGGCTCATCTTAAAGCTAATAAGTTCAACGATGCGCAACGGTATTATTATAAAATTTTTCAAAAAGCTTGTATTAAGCCTAATGTATTAAGCGCGTTTATAAGGCCGAATGTTTTGAGTCAAATTTAAATTTGCCCCAATAAGTTCATTCTGTTGTATTGAATCCAAGCGAGTCCAAATTTTGTTCCCATTTTTATGAAACTGAAACGAAGGTAGGCGCAAAATTTGGACTAGCTTGAATGCGATACAACAGAATGAACTCATTTGGCGCCAATTTAAATTTGGCTCAAAACACCCGGCCTTATACATGCGAAATTAGGGTAATTGTCAGAAAATGGGAAAAAACAATAAAAAATTATGAGACGCTATTTATTTATTTATGTATTTTCTTAGTAAATACATTAATTATTTTATCAAATTGATTACGATTTTGTAAATCAGGGCACGGTAAAAAATTTTAAAAAGTGCAAAAACTTGTTGCCTCTTTACAGTAAGCGAGTTTTTCAAACAGTTTATTATAATACATAATTATACTGTTGTTATTAACTATTCGATTATTAAAAGCCAAAAGTTAAATTTATAAATTAGGACCTTTTGAGCTTTTTGGGATCTAGTTGGAACTATTTGAGCCTTTTGGAAACTATTTGAAACCTTCGGGCCTTTTGAAAACTATTTGGGACCTTTTGAGCTTTTTGGAACCTGACTGTGATTATTTAAGCTTTTTTGAAAATATTTGAGACCTTTGGCCCTTTTAAAAACCATTTGGGACCTTTTGAGCTTTTTGTGACCTAGTTGGGACTCTTGGCTACGGACCTTTTAATGATTACATATTATAAAATTTGCATACCTTATTTTTTCTATGATACAGTAACTGGATCCTTAAAATTCATATATCATATAGTCCAAAAGATTAGAAGAAAATTTTGGATTAAATCCAAAAAAGCCGAATCCATAAATTGAGCACTAATCAAGTTATAAAAGCCAAAATTTATTTCAAATTTATTTCAAATTAT
The DNA here is from genome assembly GCA_024678965.1 of Bradynema listronoti. Taxonomy (NCBI): domain Eukaryota; kingdom Metazoa; phylum Nematoda; class Chromadorea; order Rhabditida; family Allantonematidae; genus Bradynema; species Bradynema listronoti. Next base: position 4,206,594 of record JANLNO010000003.1, read on the forward strand.
CGGGAAAAAATTAAAATGATACAAATTAATTGTAATATGACCGTATTTTTTTAATTGAAATTTATAATTTGAAATTTTATTATAATAACATAAAAACGATGGGAAAATATTCGTGTGAAAATTAATTGATTAAATTTCTGCGTTTAAATTTGAGCTACGTACGTTTACACAATTCTCATATTCACTCAAATATTTTTATTTCGAATTTCATCTATATATGTTTAGGAGCATTTTTTGGCATGAAACTTGTCCATATTAGTTTCGTTTTAGAAATTTTATATTCATTTAAACTTTTTTGATACTTTAAAGATGAAAAATGAATGAAATTGACTCGAAATTGACTCAATTTTTCAATCTAAATTTTACTAAAATTTCATTTAATAAGTTAAATAATGTCCATTATGATTAATTTTATCTTCATTTTGAACCAAAATGTCAAAATGATTCAATATAGGCTCGAGCTCATGCATCCATTATTATGTTACAAATTTTACTGATTTTATCTCTATTTTTTAAAAAAATGGCAAAAAAAGCAAATTTCAAATGAATATAAAATTTCTAAATTGGAACCAATATGGACAAGTTTGGTGCCAAAAAAATGCTTAAAATCTTGTGAATCGAATGTAAAAAAAATTAAAATTTGGTTAAAAAGTAAAAAAGTTATAACAAGAACAAATTCAGGCGCCAATTTGGTCCATTCTGTAGAAATCAAAATTCAATTTTACTATTTCGATAATATCAAATGTTGTTTACACTTTAAGCTAGCCTTAAGCTTAGACTTATGCCATTTTCATCACTTTGTTTTGTTAATTACAGCTTTTTGGCTGTGAAAATTTTTTCTTTTTTTTATTTAGCCAAAATCAACAGCCATTTAGTGAAATGTTTGATTATAAGAAATTTTTTTTGCTGTCTTTTCTCCTAATTATCAATTAGAAAAGTGGAAAAAATGACAAAACAACAAAACGACAAAACGCCAAAACGACAAAATGTATCGTGAAAAATGAAAATAATTGTACATTAAAAATTTATAAAAAAAAAGATGAACAAATATACTCTCAAGTCGATGTATAGGCCATAGGGCAAATTTAACGCCAAAACACATCTGCGTTTGTATGTGTTGACAGCTGAACACGAGCTCCTACACATCGTGTATTGCTGCATATTCGCGTGTATGGTCCGAAATTAAAAATGGCGGTCCGAAATTTACGAGCTCGACGTTTGCGGACCTGACATTTGCGGACAGAGATTATTTAAGAAATAAGTTAAACTTAAGCTTTAGTTTAAGGATAAAGTTAAAGGTAAAACGTTAGGCTACACGCTTAGGCTACACGCTCCGCACGAGCGTTTGGCAAGTGATTAAAGGCGTTCGAAGTTTCTTTTTTCATAATCCGCAAATGTCGGTTTTCAATTGGCTGTCCGCCAATGTCGGCATTATTTGATTTTTAACCTGAACCTTTTTGACCTGCAAATGTCAAGTCAGCAAACGTCGGGTCCGCAAACGTCGGGTCCGGAAACGCGGTTCCGCAAAGGTCGAGTCCACAAATGTCGAGTCTACAAATGTTATTGCGCCTTTTTATATATGTAGGTGATTACGCAAATTCATGACCAAAAAATGCCACAAATACGTAAAAAAAAGTGCATTTTTTTCGTCGAAACATTTTTTCCTGGATAAAAAATGTTACTTTTTCAGAAAAATATCCGGTGACGCAATGTTTTTCTTAAATTATAAAATGAATAACTTTTTTCTGGCGACTTATTAACGTGAGTTATTAATTTTTAGCAATTGTTTGTTTAAATTTTTTGACCGTATATAAAAATTAAAAAAAAATATTGCCAAATTTTGGCATTGTGTCATCATGTATTATTTAATCATGTACAGGATGGTCTAAATTATCGCCGGAATTTGTTTTTGTTATAACTTTTTCACTTTTTAATCAAATTGTAAAATTTTTTTTACATTCGATTCATAAGATCTTAAGCATTTTTTTAGCATCAAACTAGTCCATATTGATTTCGATTTGAAAATTTTATATTCATTTGAATTTTTTTGACACTATTTTTGAAGATTAAAAATGGGTAAAATTCACTTGAAATTGACTCAATTTTTCAATCTGAATTTTGCTAAAATTTTATTTAATAGTTTAAGTAATGTCCATTATGAATTTTATTTTCATTTTGAACCAAAATTTCAAAATGATTCAATATAGGCTCGATGATTAAGATAGGTTTATCATTATGTTACAAATTTTAATGATTTTGCCTTTATTTTTGAAAAAATTGCAAAAAAGTTCAAATGAATATAAAATTTCAATATGGACAAGTTTGGTGCCAAAAAAATTTTTAAGATTTTGTGAATCGAATGTAAAAAAAATTTTACAATTTGGTTAAAAAGTAAAAAAGTTATAACAAAATCAAATCCCGGTGACAATTTGGAGCACCCTGTATTTTAAATCCGCAAATAAAAAAAAAATCCGCAAATTTGAAACATTTCTCAAACGATTCCGCAAAATTACAGTAGTATTTTTTTTCGAAATCTAAATTCATTAATTTGGTCAATTTTTCCCCTATATTTTGCTAATTTATTAAATTCTCACCGACGGTAAATTGAAAAAAAAAATTTTTTTCACATTAAAAGACAAAAAAAAATGTAAGTAAAAATGGAATTTGAAAATTAGAAAAAAAATGTTGGCAAAACGTTTTTCACATATGAATTAAATTCCCTCACTTTTTTTATGTTTTATTTTTTGAATTCTCATTGTTAATTTGTGTAAAAGAAACCTTCCTGATCTCCCCTCTCCCCGTCTCATCTCCTTCCGCATCTCTCAAGTGTATATTTTCCCACGTCTTCTTCCCATCTCCATTCTTCTCCAAGCGTATACATCTCTTACTTCTAATTTAATACTAGCTCCTTTCTATCTCTTCTCTTATCACTCGTATTCTATTCAACTCACTCTTAACTCATTCTACATGTTTGCAGTAGTCCTATATCACTTACTTCAAAATTATATTACTTTTGTTCTTTTTGTTATTTTACTTACTTCTAGCCTGCTCTACTTGCTTCTAAGCTGTATCACTTACTTATTAGATCTCAACAATAATCTTTAAACATGCTAATAAACAACAAGTCAAAATATGCATTTTATATGTGCGACACTTTTTTTCTCACTTTTTTTGTGTTTTTTTTTATTAGCAAAGTGCACGGATGTTTTTTTTAGAAAAATATGTTAAAATATTCAATTAGCAAAGTGAAAAATATTCGCAATTTTCTTTTTCATTAATTTATATGGGGAAGCAGCAATACGTACAAAATTTATGAGACACTTTCATTAAAATGAACATAACTTAAATTTTAGCGAAAAATAAAACGGAAATAATTTGTCATATTTTAATCGGGGAGAAACATTCGCCCCGGAGTTTTGTCCTAGAAATCTTCCATTTCCAAGTAGTTGGTCCTCACTACCCTCTTTCTAATTGTGGTTCTAAAGCTGGAATTTTTCCATCGGTGGTTCCTTCAGGCTGACGATTTCTTACTTCCGAAATGCCGGCATTATCCGCTATACACCAGTCGAAATAATATTTTTAGTAAAAATACGCATTTCTTTACGTTAATAGCTCTTTCGATATTGAAAAAGGAAAAAGTAAACGAACAACATGTCTCGGGAATGAGAAATTGTTTTTTCGTAAAACAAATTCGAATAAAAAATAAAAAAAAATTAAAAAAATTTCACACCAAAAAATTTGTTTGCTGAAAGAAAATTTTTATTAAAAAATTCATTTAAAAAAATTTTTTTAATAATTTTGACAAGATTGAATGACATAAAAAATTTAGCCGGATTATCTGTACAAAGAAATATTTTACAATTTATTATTTTTTTATTAAGTTGATCACAAAATTGTAATTGTAAGAAATAAAAAAAATTCATTTGGACGAATGAACGAAAAGTTCTTCAACAAAAATGCTCGAAAATTAATTGGATTTTTTTGAAGAATTTTCCGATTTACCAAATTTGGAGTCGGGATTTATTTTTTGGCAAATTTTCTTAACAAATTTTAAAATTTTTGTTATATTAAATTTCCGGGATTTTATTAATTAATTTGACACCCAAATGTGATAATATTTGATTGGTTTTGAAAAATTTTGTAGGCGTTTAAAATTTTCCAAAAGACTTTTCAACCCAAAAAAATTGTTCTAAAAAAGCTCAATCGAACTACAAAGTTGACAACTTTTTCGGCACCATTCCAATCTGATATTTTCCTTGTAGAATTGTGAGGTGCAAAATTCACGGTTCTTCGTACGGTACAAAGTACAGCTAAAAATTAGGATATATGTATAATAAAATTAATTTAATTCTTGAACAATTAAAATAATTGGGATTTTTGTTTTTGAATGGCCAGTTAAAGCATAAAATCGAACTGCCATTTTTAAATTTGCTAAAAAAGAAAGTACTTTCTGCTTTTGTCTTCACAGACCAAAGCCGTCGTGAAGCGGAATTGCCTCTTTTCGCGACCTGGCAAAACTTACACGCACGCTTACAAATCCGCTGCATAAGCGATGTATAAAGCTGAAAAAACCTTATTCAAATATGTTTCAGACTTAATTTCATTGATTCAATTACATATTGATATTTGTAGTAATTTGGCCTAAATATATGAATATGAATATTCATTTACAAGATGGCCCAATTTCGATTGCAAACTTTGTTTTCTTATAACTTTTTTTATTCCGCAACCGATTTTCAAAATTCTTTTTGCATTTGATTCCCAAGATTCTAGGATTTTGTTTGATACCAAGCTTTTGAATATTGGTTTCGATTTACGAATTTCAACTTTTTTGCTACTTTTTCGAATGGTAAAAAATGTGTAAAATTGACATTAAATTGACGCAATTTTTTGAATTGATTTTTGATTATCTTTTACTTGATAGTTTAAATACTGCTTTCTAAACCGAATACCTCCAATCTCAACTAAAATTAGTTCAAAATAGATCAAATGCTTAGAATAGGTTGATCCCTATGCCACCCACTTTAATGGAAATGTTTTGTTTTTTGAAAAAATGACAAAAAAGTTTAAATGATTAGTAAATTCGTAAATCGAAACCGATATTGACAAGCTTAGTGTCAAACAATATCCTAAAACTTTGGGAATCAAATGCAAATAGAATTTTGAAAATCGGTTGCGGAATAAAAAAAGTTATAAGAAAACAAAGTTTGCGATCGAAATTGGGCCACCCTGTATTTAACAAATTTAATGTAACTACTCTTAATGTAACTACACACCAAATTCGTGCATTCCTTAGCATTCTGTTCGCAGTCGCTGGTCTCGTCTCGACATTCTAAAGTTGACAAAATTTATGAGATATCACAAAATATTGGTGCAACACAATGGCCATGGATCAATCTTTTCCTTTGCTGATTTGGATAGAGGTATTCTAGTTAGCGATGAGCCTTTTATTTTTTATCATTTTGTTAGGACATCTAAATTTTTGTAAACACTATAAAATTCTTGAGTTAACCCACCTTTAGTGTCAGTATTAATATTAGTGGCGCCGGTATTGTCCGTCCCGGCGATTCCTCCATGTGGTGGGGCTTTTTTGCATCGATCGCAAGCTCTTGGGCAGAAAATACAAATGCACTTTTATGCGTTTTTTGGGCAGTTCTGCGAGTCCAACACACAAAATTGCGGGCTATACATATATAATATATATAAATATAATTTTTGTATTTACCGTTTTATTATGCACTGTGACTTTATTATGTACTGTGACTTTTATTTTCTAGTTTGTTACTGTAGTTTTTCGAAACGTTATTTTCATGTGGTTTGAGTAATATCGTTAAAAAAAATTTGAAATCTCATATTTTTAGCGTTGGAAAGGGTTACCATAGAGATTATAATGTCTCGTTTTTTTCTTTCTTTTAAATAAATACAAGTGGGCTTTTTCGCGTGCATTTTTTGGCGTTTATTTAAATAAGTATTTTTTTGCGAATTTACTTTTTTATGTATTCATTTATGATTCAATAGGTGTCCCCTGAATGATGGGCTCGGATCCTAATCATGTGAATCAGTTAAGCCAGAATCCTAATTACGTGAATTAGATAAGTTAGTATCCTAATCACGTAAATTAATTAGGCTAGAATCCTAATCACTTAAATAAGTTGGGCCTAATTTCTAATCATGTGAATTAGATGGGCTGGACTCCTGAATTCGGGGCTTAAATACATTCTTGAAAATGAAAACACTTTTCTAAAAGGTTTGAAAATTTCTATTCATTTCGGAAGCTCAAATGTGTATTTGTGTATTTGTATTTTTACGCGTACATACACACGCGAAAAGCACACAAGTAATACAGAAGTTCAAATTTTTCCGTGAAAAAAATGTACATTTTTTTTTCATTTTTGATGTGCATCTTTAAATGAATTCAGCTAAAATAATTTTCTAAATTCCATTTTAAATGCAGAATTTTCTCAGCCCCAATTAAATTTCAAACAAATTTTTGCTAAAATATTACAAGTTAATTTTTAATCGAAATTATTTCGAATTTTTGATGTATGAATGAATGAAATAATTTAATAATTAATTTATGAGTTAAATTTTCGCGTTTCATTTTACTCAATTTTATATAAAATTATGTTTTGATATGAAAATAAAGAATTTTAAAAATGTTGTGCCATGTTCTAATTACCCTATATATGTATGTTTGAAAAAAATTTTGAATACAGGGTGGTTTAAAATTGTTTTCGGGATTTGTTTTTGTTTAATTTTTTTCCTTTTTATTGTAAAATTTTTTTTACATTTGATTCACAAGATCTTAAGCATTTTTTTGGCACCAAACTTGTTCATATTGGTTCCGTTTTAGAAATTTTATATTCATTTAAACTTTTTTGACACTATTTTTAGAAATGAAAAATGAGTGAAATTGGCAAAAAATTTCAAATGAATATAAAATTTCTAAATTGGAACCAATATGGACAAATTTGGTGCCAAAAAATGCTAAAAATCTTGTTAATCGAATGTAAAAAAAAATTTACAACTTGGTAAAAAAGTAAAAAAGTTATAACAAAAACAAATCCCGGTGACAATTTGAAAAATTCTGTAGATATATTGATTGATATCTGATATATTTGTTAATATCGGACTCATAGATATTGACTGAAGTTAAACCGCTCCATATCTGCCTCATTATTTTCATATCATTGGCTGCTTGAGCAAATAAACGCCAATAATAAAAAAATAAACGCCAATAATAACGCAAATGTTGGCGATTTGAATAATTTTAAAAGTAATCCCATATTTGATTCCGTTCAAAAACAAATGCAAATACAGCAACAACAAAAATTTTTTCGGCCATCTTATTTACAAGAACAACAACGAGAACAACAAGACCTATTATACCAACAACAAAATAATGCATTACAAGAGGAACAAATTGCACAACACGTACAGCAACAACAGAAACAAGAATCAATGGATTATCGTGAACAGGCCGGTTCGTTTGTTCAACAGGACCAATCAATTTATCCACTTCAACAACAACGTGAACCATTGGAAAAACAAGAACAAAATGCAGACTCGAAGAACATTTATTGGCATTATTTACAGAGTCAAATCTTAAGCTCAAGCTCAAGTACAACTTCTAGTAATTCATCAACGCTAAAGTATTATAAACAAAAAGAAGAAGGCCATGAACTTGCCCAAAACTTGGGTCAGACGTCAGTTATTGAAGGTAAGATTGAGATAGTTGATGAGAATGAAGGCAAATTTGCCCGGCCAATGCCAATACAGTCAATCGAAGGAATTGACTCACCGCCAACGTCGAGAGATTTATTGGACGCGAGAGATGAAATCCAGAATGAAGGTAAGGGAGTCTTTTCGTGAAAATTACTACCATTATAATTTCACGAAATTACGTGTAAATAACATTTTATGGGCAGAAAGGGGAGTAATTTAATAAATGATGAGACGGAAAATGATAAGTGAAAGAGTTTCTTTAACTTCGTAAAAATTGAACTAATAGAATTCAGAGCTCAATAAGAAACCGATGAAAATCTAATGTACATTTTGTAATTTTTCATAAAAATTTTCTCAGACCAAACGCGCTTGCCGTCGGTAAGGTGTCAGGTCTGCGACGACGCGGTCTGCTTTGCCTATTACGGTGTATTCACGTGCAATGGCTGCAAAGGTAACTATGCCTAATTGTCTTCTATAGATGGATTTATACTATCTTATTCAAGCAATTAATTTTTAAGGATTTTTTCGCCGATCCATTCTCAGTAATCGACGTTACAATTGTCGGGAAGGCGGAAATTGTCCCATTACAAAAGGTTGTGTTTAAAGTTTTCAGATAAAAAAAATTATTTTCTTATATTTTATATATAAATAGAATTTATCGTACACATAAATATGATAAAATACGATATTTAGAGCAACGAAATTTCTGTAGATTTTGCCGGCTGATGAAATGTCTCCGTGTGGGCATGAACGTAAACGCCAAAACAGTACAGGTCCAGAACGACTCTGGCAGGGGTATTTGTTTTTTGGGAGGAGGAGAGAGGACGGCAATGAAAGGGATATCTTGTCCCATAAAAAAATTGAGTCCACAGATTTCAATTTTTTTTAAATATATTAGGTTGGCAAAAAAGTATTTTCCGTTTTTATATAGAACGACTATTTTTTAAATGTAATAAAAGATTTTGCAAAATAAGTTTATCTATCTGAAAGGGCGTTTAGGGTCCAAATTTTAAGATCTAAAGTTGGAAATTTGTATGTAAAACGATTAATATATTAGCTATAAAAGCCGTTTTGATACTGCCAAATAGTTCAGAAAAATGGCTTCTTATCCCTTATCATTTCGAACCGTTATAATAAACATTAGCGGAAATGGAAACAAAAGCTTCAAGGTTGCAAAAATTTGACGGTTCAAATTCTTTGAGTCAAATCTGGCCGAATTCTTTTCAAAGGGCATTCATTCTTTTCACGAATGTTGATTATGAGTCATGACGGATAATATCTCTTGGATTAATTGGATGTTGTAGTTTTGTTTTTATAATAAATTTCGTTCCATATAAAAATGGAAAATACTTTCTTGCCGACCTAATATGTTACGTGGATCAATACTGGCTACGATTTGGTAAATTTGTACAAAAATCATACAAGTAGAAAAAAAGTTATGAGGTGAATAGTGAAATCTGTAGTGTATTTTAGAGAGACGGATTGAGAGAGGTTATTTGGCTATGTTATTACGGGGCTCGGGTTCAGTGACGATCATCGAAGACCAGTTTTTATTATAGCTAGCTATGAAATATTATTGTGGATTTTAACTTTAGGCAGATTCATTGACAAAAAAGTATTGGCGATAAATTCCAGAAATGCATCCATTCAAGTAAAATTATTTTCATATTATCTGTTAAAAATGTTAAATATTAAGTTTGGAACAAAGTATTTTCCTTTGTTTTATAAAATTATTATTTTGTTCATCTAATAAAGGTGTTTGTAAAATAAGTTTATCTATCTATTTGAATATGTTTTCTTGCAAATATTATGATACAAAAAATATTTGTAATAATTCTATTTTTGGGGCAAAAATTTATATTATACTAAAATTGAAAAATGCCGCCGAATTTGCAATAAAAACGTATTTTTTGAAGCAACCATTTTGAAATTAATTTTTTTTTGCTTTTTTTTGGCCTAATTAATACTATCATAGCAAAAAAGAATGATTTTGAAAAGCTTTAGAATTTTCCATATGTCGATGAGGTACTCAAATATTTTATGGATATAAAATAGAAATTTGTATGTAACTCGGTTAATATGTTAGCTAGAAGAGAATAGCCCAAAAAATGGCTCCTTATTCCTCGTCACTTCGAACTGTTATAATAAACAGTAGCTGAAATAGAGGCAAGGACTTTAACATTGCAAAAATTTTCAAATTCTTTAAAAAAAGCCGGCCGAGTTCTTCTCAAAAAAGGCATTCATTCTTTTCATGAATGTTAACTATGAGTCATAGATCATAATCAAAAATACCGTTCAGATTAATTAGATGTTGTAATTTTGTTTTTATAAAAAATGTCGTTCCATATAAAAACGGAAAATACTTTCTTGCCGACCTAAATTATTATGTGATTTCGATCAATTTTAGACAAACATATCGTTCACAAACGATTATCTAAAAGCTACAGAATTGGTAAGCGTATTCATAGTCTCAAATAAAATCTTGTATCCAAAAAATTAAGGAGACCGAATATTCGAAAATAATCGATCAATTTAATGCCGTGACAGTACTTACAAGTGAAGCGTTGAGCGCGCTACCGCTGACGCATAACGCGGCACGTTTGCTTCGCGTCGAAAGCGACGTTTATCGGCTAAAAGATACGCCGCGCGACCTCCAAAAGCGATTTTGCTTCAACTCTGGGGAGGTCAGCGGCGACGGCGCGCGCCAATTCTCGTTCGAGTTCGGTTTTCACAATCCGGAACTCGTCACAAGTCGATTTCCGGTAGCTAATTTATGGAAAAAAAATTCAAATAAATTTATCGTAAAGCTTAACGCTAAAGGATCACTTTGTTTTGTCAGATGTGCTTCAAGCCCAAGCATATCGCCACAACGCAGCTGTTCATCGAGGGCTGGCGCCGCTACTTCACCTACTATGCGGACTGGCTTCGGCATGTCGACGATTTTGTCGCGCTTTCCGATAGAGACCAGGTTTAATTGAATGAAATCGACGTTTATTTTTTATGAGTGCATTCAGGTAATTCTGGCTAAACAGCGCTTCGCCTCTGTGGGCTGGATGGTGTGCGTTTATATGACGCCGGCGTGCGCCACCGACGACATCATCGCAATGTGCAACTGCAGTTACGATCACGTGCAAGTGGCTGCGTTGAGTCGGATATCACGCGACAACACATCCAAGCCGTGCGTATCTAAAATTATATAAGGGCATTGGCCTTATAATATTAGATTTAATGCTTCAAGGACTTTCAAATGAGATATAAAAATCAGAAATCGAATAGAAAATTATCGAATTATGGCCATCTAAAAAAACGAAAAAAAAAATTTTCAAAATGCCCTAATTTTGCGTGTATAAACCCGGGTGTTTTGAGTCAAATTTAAATTCGTGCCAATAGAATGAGCTCAATGAGTTCATTCTGTTGTATCGGATCCGTTGGGGTCCAAATTTTGTGCCCGCCTTTGTCTCGGTTTCATAAAAGTGGGCACACTCGCTTGGATCGAATACAACAGAATGAACTCATTGGCGCCAATTTAAATTTGGTTCAAAACATCCGGTTTTACACACGCGAAATTAGAGTACATAAAATTGTCCTGAAATTGTTAATGTTTTTTTGTTTTTTTTTAATATTTTATGAAGTCTTTTAGAACCAATTATTGAATTTAATAATTCAAGGGCTATCGAATGAGCTATAGAAATGAAAAATTCGAAAGAATTTTTGAGTTATGGCCATCTAAAAAAAACGAAAAAAAATATTTTCAAAATACATCAAATAGTATTTTTCTATATATATTTCTATAGGTCAGTATCCTTCTATAACGCGAGAATGTATACGATGATAAAACAGCTTCGGCGTTTACTCATCTCGCTAGATTTGGACCTGTTCGAATTTGTCATTTTCAAGGCCTATCTTCTCTTTCAAAAAGGTGGATTTTATTCAAAAAAGTGGGCTTTATTTCTATGGATATTGAAAAATTGATTTTGAGTCATCCAATTCTCATTTACAGCCCTTGGAGTCAGCGCCGAGGGACACGTACAAATTCGTCGAGCGCGAGAAAAATACACGCGTATTTTTTACGAGTATTTGTGCCGAAAGTTTGCGCGTCGCCGAGAGAACCCGCCGCAGGTCAACGATGATTTAATGGATTCATCGGGCATATCGCTTCCGAACTCGGCGGTGGACAACACGCTAGTCGCCGCCGACGTTTTCGACGAATGTGACGCGCCGCCTCCGCTTAGTGGCAGCGCCAGCCGGGTGTTATCCAATGCGTCCGACGTGAAGAGCGCGTCGTCCGCGTTGACGAGCCATCGCGATTGCAAATTGGCTGAAATCAAAGAGGAACACAACAAAACGCCCATGGAACGAATGTCCGACATATTACTTTGTACAGCACCATTTACGGTAGCTTTCAACAATAAATAAATCTATAGTATAAAAGTTGGAAGATGCAGTTTTATATTCATTAGACCATACGCCATATGATGGCAGAATGCGTGGAGATTGACCGCGCCTTCAAGATGATCGGACTCGACAGTCTCTTTTTCACCACTCACGACGACGATTTTTTATCCTCTTAAAAGGTATTTAAAAAGATGTTTGGAGGTCCTAATTATCCTAATTTGGGCTCCCAATTTCACTAATTTCAGCCTCAAATCGGGCTTCAAATTTTCCTAATTTCGATTTTCAAATTACGCATTTAACCTAATAATTGTACACAAAATTCGGCTTGGCTTAATCTCTAAACCAGATCAAAAGATAATAGACTTGACAAAAATAAAGATTAAACGAGGTCGAAATGATTTATTTATTCCAGCTTCTAAAAATACCATCCGTAATAATTCGTTTTTTGTGAGAGCATATTGGCAATACATCAAGTTACATCCTGAGTTCACTAATTGCCCGGACGAAAGATCTTTCAAAAAGAAACTTGACAATATTTGCCTATAATTCTCTAACGTTTCATTAGCAATTTCAATTAAAAATTATAAATTATAAATTTAATTCTATTTACATGTTATTTCATTTTCATTTAATTTTATCTTTGTTATGATCCATTGAATAATCGCCATAATTATTCGTTTATTGTTTAGTCGCGATTTTATCGTAATAAATTTAATTTAATTTAATTACCATAAATCACAAAAAAAAAGTTGAACACTTTTTTTTCACAAATTATAAAATTTTAATTTATTAAATAAATTTGTTTTACCATTTCATTTAGTTAATTGCAATTATAATAAAATCATAATAAAAATTGAATAAAAAAAACAAAGAAAAAAAATGAGTAAAAATTTGTTTATATTATATGACAATTGTACCGTATGTTTTACGTGCTTCACGTGCTAATATGGAAATACGTCGGTATATGGTGGATTAAAAAATTGTAAATTTGTGTCTCATAGCCCAAAGTTTCGAATTGATATTGGCATTAGGCAAATAGGAGACATCATAATCGAATTAAAATGGGCCTTTAAAAGCTCATTAATTACCTCAATCAATTTGAAGTGTATAAAGTCAAATGTTTTGAGTAAAATTTAAATTGACGCTAATGAGTTCATTCTGTTGGTGTCCAAATTTTGTGCCCGCCTTCATTTCAGTTTTATAAAAATGGGCACAAAATTTGGACTCCAACAGATCCGATATATAATGGAATAAATTCATTGGCGCCAATTTAAATTTGCTTCAAAACACCCGGCCTTATGCACGCAAAATTAGGTATCTCTTTTTCTTCTTTAGTTCAATTAGTTACAAACGTACTTTTGGAGAACCACTCTTTAATTTAATCAGTTAATAAAGTCCTCCGAAAGGTCTTTTCTTTAGTTCGATTAGTAAAAAATGTCTTTTTTGAGGTTTTGTATAATTAAAACATTCCATTCGATCAGCCATTAATTTTCATCATTTAACTCATCGCAATTAAATGGTCTGATCTGAAATTCATTATAAATGCAGCAGGATAAATGAGCAAAAATTAAAAATGTAAAAAATAATGAATAAAAAATTGAGCTGGAAAAGAGCCAAAAAAATTTGTTCAAAGAACAAAAATTTAAAAAATATAATAGCAAAATATAATTGAGTACTCTCGTTTTCTGGCCGTTGGGCGAAAACCATCGCTCATTTTTACCGATTGCACGTCGGGTTATATAAGCGAAAAGTTGAATCCCGTCCTTAAGAACCAATTAATTGTGTTCATTATTGCATGATTTCAATTCCGGTTTGACTCGGCCAAGCTAGAGTTAAGTCAATACCAGTGTTTGTGGTTCACTGGACCCTCTGGGCACCATTCCCAGTGGCCTCTTCGGAGGTTCGGTACGTCCCACAGCTAACTGAGTCAGCCGGATGAGAAAGTATTGTGATGGTGCACAACTATGATTCCACATGACACAACGAACCCGCAATTACGCCGGTGTGCGGAACGCGAACCGTTGGCTTGCTTGGCCGGATCCGCTCTCTTTCGATTGAGGTCCAGATGTGCACGGAAGAAAGTGCACATTGTAGTCTCGGAAGATTGAGCAATGATCATGGCCGCACCAACCTTTTGCCATTTTTACAAAGTATCTAATCTTATTTATTTTTAAAATAATTTTTTTAATGAATCAAATCCATTTTATCATTTTTATTTGTATTAAGAGGTGTGTATATTATGAAAAAAATGTATAAATTGTAGGTAGAAAAAGAGTCTTCAAAAAATGCCGAACAAATTGCCGATGAATTTTCATGCTGGTCCGATAAGACAAATTCAAAAATGATTAAAATGTTTTCTTTAAATGGTGAAATTGGTAAGAATATGTGCTAAAAAAAAGTTGAAAATTGGATAAAATAACACTTTTTATGCTTTGTTGGATCCCTTCCATCTCTTGCCCCATCTCTCATCATTCCATAATCGAATTTCTTTGGCTAGATGATAGCTGTGATGGTACGTGCCGATGGTTGAATGCCGACTGCGTTGCGGTGACTTGCGACTTGCCCTCGGAACTCGTTAGTCGGAAAATTCGAAAAAAGGTCTGCATGAGCCCCCGGCGAAACGGGTCGATGAAGCCGATTGCGATCAGCGGATTCATTAGAGGCAAGGCCGCGAATTGTATATTAATCAAGAGCCCGATTCCGGGCATCGAAAAGTGGAATACAGGAAAGATGAGCAAATTTATCACTGGAATAAAGGCGGTGAAGAATGGCGCCAGCATCTGCAAAAAAAGCCACAAGTATAAGTAGGATTTAAAAGAACCCAAAAGTATAATCTGAAAGAAGCTAAATATACAGAAATTATTAGCAAAAAAGGGCCTATTTTCTTAAAAAAATATGTTTTCTAGACAACATTTACAAACCTGAAAGAATAGCATATAATTCATTTGTCGGTGAAGTTGTCGGGTTCGTGTCGAAAAGTTCTCCTTCTTACGGTGCAATTCGACAAATACGCTGTGCGCGCACTTGCCCATAATGAAATATACGGTGGTGTGAATAAGAGACTCAGCGCCGATAAACATCAGGTAAAAATAGTTACTCTAAAAATTGATTGTAAAAATTCATGAATTAAAGAAAATCTCGAATTTTTCTTCCAAACAATGCAATTCCAACCAATTAAACCGTTTCTAAATATATATTGAGGCTTTACCGTAAACCTCACCAGCTCAGTGATAATGCACTTTGAAGGCGGATTGCCAAACTCGTCCCACCAAATGGGGTGATTGAGAATTCTACGGCATATGTTCTCGAGATCAAGTCGTGTGCTGGTCTGATAAAATGAATAGGCCAAAAAACCGCACTCGCAAATCGCCCAAATCACGGGAATAGTGATTAGCTTGATGAGATACGAAAGCGAGAGCGTTTTGCCTCTAAATTCGTATTACTCTGAATTCATACTAAGTCAATGTTATTGTAGACTCACTTGCAAATGAGCACGTAACGAAAATAGAAAGTCAACGCGATGACGTGAATCGCGCACGCCACGCCTACGATCATAATCCATACACAAAAGTACCACCATTTAATGGAAGCATCGGCAAAAAATGGCTTCGTACTCAGCATCACAAAATAGCCATTGCTTAGCTCCATTTGCTGGAAAGAAAAAGTGGAAATTTTTTACTGAAAATCAAATCGAAATAATCAAATAAGATCCTGTAAGAAATGAGCTCAAAATGAAAGAATTCAATTTTCAATGAATTAGGCAAATGGACAAAATTCGAAATGTAAATACATATGTATATGTCTTCAATCTTCATTAAAAATATGGGAATAGACTCATAACGAGAAGAACTGAAATTTGTCCTTAAAAACGCAGGTAAATGAACGGAAATTGGTTCAAAAGAAACAACTTAAATGAATGATTTTTTAAAAGAAGTGATAATATAATTCGTATCAAATGGCTGAGTTTGTTTCCCAGTCCATTTTAGAATGCATTCAATTCAATTTTGATTCCTCACCATTCCAAAAATAAATGCCATAAAGGTGCTGATTACGTCAAAAAAGCAGTTCATTAGGATCAGTTTTACATAAGATTGAATTTCCTGCGTGGTCGTCGTTATTATCAACGTCACCAGGGTGCTATTCGCAATTAGGGACACGATGAAAAAGAATGTATCCATCTTTTCTTGTATTTTTCGCATATTTCGCGGAAAAATTGTGTTGGTATAATTGGCCTCGCTCTTCGGATAGGACCACATTATTAATTGCTCAGATTTCTAAAATGAGACATTTTTCTTAAGTAAAACATTTGTCTTATGAGAACATTGGAATTGTGTAAAAATTTATATTTTTAGGATCCATGTTTAAGTCGTTAGGTTTATATCGCATATAACTCGATTAAAAATGATCAGATCCACGTGGATTCTTTTACACTTCGATGAGACAATATATATTGGCTTTAAAACTTGCTTATTTTCATAATCATTAAATTTGTCTTAAGGTCACAAAAATCTATTTTTATAAAAATGCTGATTTTTGGCTTTTCTGTAGGATTTATTTAAACAGATAAAGCATTTTTAAGACATTTTTGTCTTGTTTTTATCTTTTATCAGACAAAATGCCGAAAAGACTTTTTCGTCAGCCTCAAATTTATCAAAAAAAAATAAGAAATGAGTGGAAAATTAAAAATGAATGGAAAATAATTGGCTACAAAATTTAATTAACTGTCTGATCGAAGACAAAAAGCTTACAAATATATTCGGCTGGTCAGAAAGTTTTGATACACCTATGTTTATATGTCAATAAAATTTTTTTATTATCATTGTTATGTATGACGAATATATGATTTGAAATCTCGTTATCTTGCAAACATTTTAGTATATAAAAGTTCGATTTAGTTTAATTTATTGTAAAGTTATAGGTTTTCAAAGGAAACTCATTATGTCAAAAAATCTTCAAGCTCATGTTTCACGAGTTTAAGCAGGGACAAAATGAAGCCGAGGCAGCCCGGAACATTTGCGCTACATTAGGCAGGAAGGCAACTACCCATACCACATGTCGCCGACGGTTCGCGAAATTTCGTTCTGGCAATACACATCGAAAAGACAAGGAGATTCTTGATCATTGATAAACGGGCACTGCTCCGCTCCATCAAATTCGATCCAACACAAATTGGCCGTCGACTTCTACTCTTCAAAAAATACCATTGCTCATCATCTCCACAAATTGGGCAAAAACAGCAGACGCGGTCAAACTGTCCCAATGAAAGGCAAAGTTCAATGAAAGGCAAAAGATTCGGCGAATTTCCGACTGCTGCACAAATTCAGCTATGAAAGATTGGATCCTGTGATGAGAAGTGGATCTTGTACGACAATCGAAAAGCCAAATTCCAGTGGCTCAGCTCAATTCCAAAGATTCAGAGAGAAGTGCGAGCCCCTCGAACCGATCCACACCAGAAGAAGATGCTATTATGTAGTTAATGGTCGGCTATGAAACCGAGACAAAAGCGGGCACAAAATTTGGACTCCAACGGATCCGATATAACAGAATGAATTCATTGGCGCGAATTTAAATTTGGCTTAAAACACGCGAAATTAGGGTAATTGTTAAGTATCAACAATTGAAAAATGTTGAAAAAAACACCCACCAATGGAATTGATACACACAAAATATGAAGATGACAAAACTTATTAAACATTTTGTAGAAAACATTCAAAATTAGAAAATTTTAGCCGGAAAGGCTTTTTTTCAACTCCAAATTTACCAAAAAAAATATGAAATCAGTGGAAAATTAAAAATAAATAGAAAAAAAAAGTTGGGACAAAATAAATGACTACAAAATTTAATTAACTTTCTGTTCGAAAACAAAAATCATACCAAAAACACTGACGAGAGAAATCGAAAAAAAATTAGGTAAACAAAAATATTTCGGCCGCACTTTTGCCATTTTTTTTATCTATCGACATCTATCTAACTACTTTGGAAAAAAAGTTACATTTTTTGAGGTCAGTTTTTATTTTTTGAAAAATTTTTTAAGTGCGCCAGCTTCTATATAAAATTTATAAGATAAGCCATTTTTCTGAGCTATTTGACGATACCAAAACGTATCTGACATATTAACCGAGTTATATATAAATTTCCATTTTAAACCATAAAATTTTTGAGTAACTCGATACCTCCACGATATATAAAATAATTTAAAGCTTTTCAAAATCATTCTTTTTTGCTATGATATTATTAATTAGGCCTAAAAAATGCTAAAAAAATTATTTCCAAAAAGGTTGGTTCAAAAAGCATGTTTTTATTGCAAATTCGGCACTCTTTATTATGTCTGAAGCTAATATATAATATTAGCTTCATTGCAAAAAAAGCACAAAAAAGGAAATATTATTTAAATTTTTATTTATTAAAGCTTACATTATGTCTATACCCAAAGAATATTACAAATTTAAAAAATATACCAAAGAATATTACAAATTTAAAAAATATATAAATTTTTAACCCTAATTTCACATGGATAATTCCGGATTGTTAAGCCGAATTTAAAGTGACACCCATAAGCAATGTTGTGACTTGGCTCCGGGTTGAGTCCGGCATTTTTGGCATACTAACTTGTCCTCATGCAAATAAGATCATTTTCATTTGGGGCCTTTACGTCTTATTTATTATGATTCATGAAATTAGGGCATTTCAATTTTAAATAGAATATTGGAGCATTTTAATTTTTGAAATACTTCATGTTATAAGTCAGTTGTGTTGAAAATTCTTTCAAAATTTTCTAGATAGCATTTAATAAAGTTAGCATTGACCACTATTTACGGTATCGCGCGAAAAAGTTCTATTACAATGATAATAAGAGAATTTGATTTTGGGATTATTAATGCATAATATTCCAACTCGCGGGTCGCGTGGATGGCGATAAAATCCATTGTAGGGATCCTTTTTACAGACCGTCAAAGCGTTTTCCATTACACCGTTTGGTCCTAAAAAATGAAAAAATTTCGGTATTCGATAAAAACTAGCCGAAATTTTTGTGCGGCTCAAAAAACTACTTTTTTCAAATAAAAAAAATTCATTGTAAAATAAAAAATATTTTCTTGGCGTTCTGTTTGACATTTAACGAAAATACACTTACCGTACATTTCGTTAATTAATTCGATATCAAGGTCGGAAGGGTGTGTCGGTGCTTTATTTTCACCGTAGGCCATAATGGAATTTGGTTCAGTGGAATGCATTAATCCCAGAGTGTGGCCCATTTCATGCATCGCCGTGGCCTTCATATCTTCGATATTGCTAAAACGTATTCCAGATTGGTTATAAATCTTTCTCGCTTTACATAAATTTATAATATAATTCATTTACGATATTGGCAGTTTCCGATTTGGATGAAATGGATGTTTAAAATTACTATTAAAAGTCAAATTGGAACCGTCCGGCATTGAGGCCTGACCAGCTGCTTCTAAAAAAATCAAATATCAATATAGATTAGACGTAAGAAAATATCAATATAAAAAAATATTAATTTCAAGATTGCCTCAAAATGTATTTTTATTGCAAATTTAAAAAATGGGCCTAAAGCCAAATTGGTCGAGCAAATAATAAATTTAAGTCTAAAGCCTTTGTTGCCTGCTTTACATATCATGTTTTGTTTCATTTCATTTTGACTGTCTGGTTTTTGTGCCAACATTATAGTTTTCTGCTAATCTAAAAAATATTTTACTCCCAATTGGACTAAAAAAAACGTGAATATCAGCTTTGTTGTAGTCGTAAACTTCGTGGAAACGAACCGGCGTTTTAGCGGCAAATTCATCTGCCGCCTCCTTCATAACGGCTCTGAACATAATTTTAAAAAAATTTCCGACTTAATTTGAAACAAATTATGAAATAAATTTACTAAATTTTGAATACTCTAATTTTGTGTGGATAATTTTTTTGAGGCAAATTTAAATTGACGCCAACGAATTCCTTCTGTTATATTTTTTCCGTTTGGGTCTAAATTTTGTGCCCGCTTTTGTTTCAGCTTCATAAAAGTGGGCACAAAATTTGTCTCACACGATATAACAGAATGAACACGTTGGCACTAATTTAAATTTGATTTAAAACTCTCGGGAAATTAGAGTATTCAAAATTTAAATTAATTGTTGTTTATCGTAATTTTTTACCTTAATTTTTCAATAGAAACATAGGATGAACCATTGACAAGAATATATGACAGTTCCCTTTTATACCATGGCACTAAGAAAATTATTTTATATACGTTTGTTTTAATTGTGATAATCAAATATTTTAATTACATTTCGTTCATGGGCATATAATCCGTGATATTAGCAATTAAGATATGCCTTCATGACTTTGATAAAGGATTATAAAGACTCCAATGTAGAGGATTGAAAGTAAAGTAAATTTAAGAAAAATTAGGCTTCAATTTTGAATTATTATACAACAGAACGGAAAAAAATGCTAAATTTTTAAATTTTTTAAAATGCCCCGCAGATTAGACGCATAAAGTTAATTTTTTTATAAACTATCCTACATGGAATGTAGTTTCGATCAATTTTTTCATTTAAAACGGTTACAATCGAACTGCCTAAAAAATTTAAAAAAATTAAAACTACATATGACAAAAATAAAAATTTAAAAATCAAATTTTTTTATTTTGTTTAAATTTTGCTCTTATCCGTCTTACCTATGCACCGTCCCGTATTTGGGTCGAATCCGGTCATCGGTTTCGGACAAATATAGCGAATTGCGGTCCGATCCGATTGGCACTCGTAGAATATGGTAGGATGTTGTTGTACCGGATAAAACTTGGCATTTGGCTGCTGGCAATATGCTAGAGCTTCTCTTGCGCTTTGTACTAATCAACAAAAACAATTTTTAAAAATTTAACCGAATACATCCATTGGCGCCAATTTAAATTTGGCTTAAAACATCCGCGGCTTGTACACGAAATTAGTGTAGTGTTTTTTCAAAAACGGTTAGCAAATTTATTCAAGAATTATGAAATAAAAAACACCTTCATCCGCATAAATACATTCGTCAAGACCATCGAAGAAGATCATGTCTTTCGCACACATAAATTCCACCTTTCTCTTGCATTCAAAATAATATTGTGGGTACTCACTTCGACTCACTCCAATACGTTGCTTATTCTTGGCACATAACTTTTCGGCACGCTTTGCAAACGCTTCTGATTCTGTTTAAAAATTTAATAGTTTAGAATTCAGAAAAAAATTTGTTTGTATAAAACCGGGTGTTTTAAGCCAAGTTTAAATTGGCGCCAATGAATTTATTTTATTGTAGTGGATTCAAAGAAAGCCAAATTTTGTGCCCACTTTTATGAAATTGAAACGAAGGCAGGCAGAAAATTTGAACCCCAAGAGATCCGATACAACAGAACGAATTCATTAGCTCCAATTTAAGTTTGGCTCAAAACAACTGGCCTTCTTTATATATGCGAAAAGAAAGCTAAATTCTGAATCTAATAACCTAAAATTAATTTTCAAAAAATATTTTTGTATTTCTCAAAAACTTAGGAGCCAGATGGCTCTCTTGAAAAATGCGCAAGTTTCGAATGCGCAAATGTCGGTGTGCTGGAAATTGAGTTAAAAAACACTATTAGGAGCAGTGTTGTGACTTGACTCGATAAGTGGCTCCGGCTCCATAAATGGTTTTGTAATCATTTGGAGCCAGATGGCTCGCTGCGAAGCGAAAAGGTTCGAGTATTTATAAGTGACTAAGCCATTTGAAGCCATCTAGAATCATTTGAAGCCAATTTATATAGATATCTGGCTTTTTCTTGGCTCCAGATTTTTTTTAAAGAACTAACGGAGTTGCTGGCGGCTTGCGGCTCCGGAGTCAACCCGAGACTAATACACAACATGTAGTAGAACCAACGTAAATTTCAAAATATTGAACAAAAATTGATTAAAAATTTTTTTTTTATATTTGTTAATGCAGAAAATTTTCGGAAAAAGGCCAATTTTTTCAAAAATCGAAAATCGAAAGGACTTTAAAAAATTCCAAAAATCGAAAATTTCAAATTGAAAATAGTTGCATTAGAAATATAGTAAGTGTGACTGTAAAATTTCGGAATTTGGAAATTGTAAATCGGAAAAAATTAACCATATACAAAAATTTGTAGAAATTTTTACAACCGAAAATTTTCAAAATTTTGCTTATATTTTTTTTCAAATGCATACTTTGCCAACAATTTCCATAATTCTCATTGAAATACTCGTCGGGCCGACATTTGTCGAATTTGTAGTCTGAGCAGCGCATAAAAACGTTTTCCTCGTCGTATTTTGGGACTGCTAGTAGACCTGGATCCCGTGCGCATTTGGGTATGGCGATCTTGACAAATTCGTTACGATCTTAAATTATGCTATTAAGGCCAGGTGTTTTAAATTGGCGCCAATGAGTTCGATCTGTTGAATCGGATGGGTTGGGATCCAAAATTTGTGCCTGACTTCGTTTCAGTTTCATAAAAGTGGGCACAAAATTTTGGACTCGTTTGGATCCAATACAACGAGAATGAACTCATTGGCGCCAATTTAAATTTGACGCAAAACACCCAGCCACGAAATTGGGGTATTTATTTTTTAATGATTTTGTTGAAACACCTTCCTAGCTCTTCCTAACCCAGTCCATGTTTCAAATGAATTGGCGAAATAAAAAATAAAATGAATAAAGCGATTTTGAACCTTGAACACAATGATTGTATTTCTTGCTATAATGCGCATCAGCATTACAAATATAAAAACTAACTCCCAGATTTTTACAATCCACATAATATCTTGGCTCATCATTTTTGACTAGTATTGAGGATTCGTTTCTTCGTGCCATTAATTGAGGACAAAGTCGTTTTTTTGCTTCATCAATAAAATGTTCGATTGCTAAAACAATTGTTAATATGTAAATTTCTACTATGTATTATTACTAAGCTTTAAAGTATATAAATTTTGTGTAAATTAATTTCCATTACATTGAACACATTGTCCGACATTTTCCGAATAATAAAGATTCTCGCCGCAGTTATACTCTTTACTCGGATCGGAACAATATGTGAATATCGACGGCTCGTCCTCTTTTATGGCCACCACGTGTTGATTATTATTCGTGGATTTACGCATTTTTTGTGGACAAATTGAATTTTTTGCTTCTCTCAAAAATTCTTTAATATCTAAAAAATTGAAATTTTGTAAAAATGCTAATAGGACAAAATGGAATTGAATTAAAAATTGAGTTTATGCTGCTGTATTCACAAGCAATTTTTAATTTACTCACAACCAATGTTGTGACATGGCTTCAAGTTGAATCCGGATCCAATTTCTCTCTTTAGCTCTTTTTTAAAAATGCCACAAAAAGCCAAATAACTCCATAAATTACTTAAGACCAATGATGGATTAGCGGCTCGCGATGGCTCACGAACCAAACCAGGAGCCGCGAGCCACTATCGAGCCACTTACCCATCACTGATTAAGACATAAATGGCTCCAGATGGCTCCAATTCCAATAGATGACTTTGACCATTTGGCTCCGCAGCACAGCCATATGGCTCCAAATGACTAATTTTTATACCACAAAGTGGGTTTGCTTTAAGAATATGTTTAATAAATTTTATGTTTAATTCACATAAAAGAACAGAATAAAAGCCAAGTCGATAAAATTCTTCGAAAGGTCGCGTCTTATTTACTCGAATTTAAAGTATTTAGAATATAATTTGTCTTGGACCTTGTGCACATCTATTTGCGCTGTACGAAAACACTTGTCCGGGTGCACAGTTATAGTAAACATCTGTATTGTCACAATTCGCGTAGATTCTTGGATCGTCAGGTTTCACGACAAACAATTGTTTTCCATTTTCCCGCTTCATTTTGGGGCAATAATTATTTTTTGCGTAGATCAAAAACTCATATATACCTACAAATAATACATATATGAAATTTTTCAATTGTTTCACCCTGGTTCGGCTAAGCCCAAAATGGTTTTAGCTTGTATTACAGTACATTATCGTATACCTTGTTGTGCCATCAGTTGGCCAAAAAAAAGGATGCAAATCCAAATAAAAAAATACATTTTTTTGTGTAAATTTGTTTAAATTTCAACTTTTTCGAAAGTTTATATATAGTAATATTTTTGTAATTTTCAACATTTGTATTGGATAAAAAAACCAATTTCATTCTATTTTCATGCAAAAAATATTTGCTTTTATGTTCAAAAACATATTTTTTATGTAAAATTTTCGTCGAATGAATCATCAAAAGTTTGGAGATACGAAAAGTCTATCGACAAATGCAAATACATTTTCCGCTAATTTTGTTGAATAATTTTCTGGTCAAAATGATATCCGGATTATTTTTTAAGCCAATTCACTATGAATTGAGTTAACAGTTGAATAAACAAAATTTAGACTCGATATTTAATCAAAAAAAAAAACTGGGGCCAATTGAGCCTGAACAAATTAATCACAATCAGACTATTTAAAATGGATTTTATTCATAAAATAAAAATTTCAAAAAAATTAATTGATAAAAAAAATTTTCGAATTTTTCGAATAAAATTGAAATCTCAACAAAATATTATAATGTTTCGTTTCTCTGACATTCTACGAAAACTATCGCTCATTTTCATCGAATGAACTTCGGGCTATATAGGCGAAAAAATCAATCCGATCCCCAAGAACTAATCAATCGTGGTTGTGTTCACTTATTGCATGATTTCAATTCCGGTTTGACTCAGCCAAGCTAGAGTTAAGTCAATACCAGTGTTTGTGGTTCACTGGACCCTCTGGGCACCATTCCCAGTGTTGGTACGTCCCACAGCTAACTGAGTCAGCCGGATGAGAAAGTATTGTGATGGTGCACAACTATGATTCCACATGACACAACGAACCCGCAATTACGCCGGTGTGCGGAACGCGAACCGTTGGCTTGCTTGGCCAGATCCGCTCTCTTTCGATTGAGGTCCAGATGTGCACGGAAGAAAGTGCACATTGTAGTCTCGAAAGATTGAGCAATGATCCTGGCCGCACCAACCTTTTGCCATTTTTACAAAATTTTGAAAAAAAAATTAAAAAAATAATGGTTTTTAGCTGGCCTGGCCCAATCCGGCCAAAAAATCATGCTCAATACAAATTGAAATATATCGGTCCCGATACATTCTCAATTTGTATAAACTGTAAAAACTTGCATGCCAGGATAGAACATTGAAAGTCTGTCACAGTGTTTCCAAAATTAAAAAATTTTTACCTAAAAATTTAACTTAACCTAAAGTGACTTAATCGAACCAAAGTTAAAATCAAAATTAAGTACTTAACTTAATTTAGTCAAAGTTAAAAGCAAAATTAAATGCAAATTTTAATTTTGCCAAAATTAAATCAAAAGTTAAAAGTATTTTTTAACTTTGCCAAAATTAAGTCAAAAGTTAAAAGCATTTTTTAATTTTGCCAAAATTAAGTCAAAAGTTAAAAGCATTTTTTAATTTTGCCAAAATTAAATCAAAAGTTAAAAGCATTTTTTAATTTTGCCAAAATTAAATCAAAAGTTAAAAGCATTTTTTAATTTTGCCAAAATCAAATGTGTTAAATTAAGTCGCTGATTTGGCAAAACGAAAGTTAAGCCAAATTATCGAAAGTTAAGCCAATTTTGTTTTGCCACGATTTGTTTTTCTAATTTTATTTATATTTTTTGTTTTTATTTATTATTGTTTAGTAATGAAATTATGATTTTATATTTTTTAAAATATTGGGTTTTACACGCCATTGCGCTTTCAACATTGTGAATAGGTAATATTTAACTTGCTTTTGTTTATCTTTTGAATTTTTTACTAATATATATGCTTTATATCTCGCCACAATATCTCGAAGTTTTGTGTATATTAAAACGCTGCTAGCATTATTTAGTGAAAGAAACATTTTTCCTAATTTTAATAACAATGAGATTTTTTTTATCTTGCGAGATAAAGTATAGATTTAGTCATTATTATGATGAAAACGATGATAATTTCGAGCCGATTTATATTATCGCAACCGCTCTAACACAATAAATATATTGGATGGAAGGGAAATGGAGATTGCAAAGCGTCAAATAAAAAACATGACATCGCAGCCGTTTTCACAACAGCAATCGGCCGTGTAGGAATGTTGTGGAGGCAAAAAAATCATTACTGAGTGGCTTCATGTCAAAATTGTGTAACACACGCCGCGAAGATCGTGAACGCAAACAAGGAACCAATAAAATAATGGACAACATCAATTCACTAATGAAATATATGATACAACTAGACTTAAAACCAGACTTCAAAAATATTGAAACAAATGTGGATGTCGTCAAGTTTTGGAAAAAAATAGACCGCGAAGATTATAAACAAATTAAAAATTTGGCTTTAAATGTATTTTCCGTTCCTGCAACAAGGCTCCAGGCGAGCGTGTTTTTTCGCAAGGTTTTGCGACAAAGTCGCATCGTTGTAGAACCCAGTATGAATATCTTAATTCGCAATTAATGGTTTACTTAAACACTGAATGGTGACCTCAACGTTGATTCCGGCAAAAACTTGGCCATGAAAAAGTCCTCTAACTCTAATTGTTATTATTCTATTTCAATATTATTTCAATATTTGCTTTTTAGTTGTTTGATTTTGTTTTATTTAAATATTTTAATTGATTTAAAACAGGGTTGCCAGATGAAAATAAAACAAAAAAGAACGCTGGGCACGAAAAAAATTTTTATTGATAATATTTTAAAAAATAATATTTTAAAAAATATAAAATCATAATTTCATTACTAAACAACAATAAATAAAAACAAAAAATATAAATAAAATTAGAAAAACAAATCGTGGCAAAACAAAATTGGCTTAACTTTCGATAATTTGGCTTAACTTTCGTTTTGCCAAATCAGCGACTTTAACACATTTGATTTTGGCGAAATTAAAAAATGCTTTTAACTTTTGATTTAATTTTGGCAAAATTAAAAAATGCTTTTAACTTTTGATTTAATTTTGGCAAAATTAAAAAATGCTTTTAACTTTTGATTTAATTTTGGCAAAATTAAAAAATGCTTTTAACTTTTGACTTAATTTTGGCAAAATTAAAATTTGCATTTAATTTTGCTTCTAACTTTGACTAAATTAAGTTAAGTACTTAATTTTGATTTTAACTTTGGTTCGATTAAGTCACTTTAGGTTAAGTTTCAATTAATTAAAAAAATTGGAAACACTGGTCTGTCATAAATTGAACGGACATTTGAATAAAATTACGATATTATTGAGCATCAATAAATTGTAATATTCTTTAAATATTTATCCAATCATGGACTTAAAATTGGGCCTGTGATAAAATATCAATAAATTTATTTTAAATTATCAAAAATATAAAAATTTGATATAGTTTTTTTTTCATGCATTTTTGCTCGTTTTTTTCACGCGTTTGTCGCCGCGCCGCTATTCACCGCGAGTAGCGTGCGACGCAACGCGGAGACGCCGAACAAGTTTGTCGCGCCGGCGTCCAGCGTGCTGTTAATTAGCAGCTAGCAGCGCGACGTGGGCGTCTTGCAAGTCGATCCGTTTGCCGCACATTTTGATCGCGTGGCCGTGAATGACGCGCCCTGATTAAGGCCCGGTTGCGTGACCAACATCTCGACAGGCGTCGCGGACGTCATGGCGAGCGCATGCAAGTTGTGTGAGCCCTCATTGCGGACGAATTGATTTACGTTGTGAACGGTGCCGTTTTTATGACTGTGGGCCTCCTGATAATGATAATGAGGCTTTATTCTGTTCGGTTCTCGACCTCTGTTTCGAATCTGACCCTCTTCAAGGTCCTCCTGATCCAAATACTCCAGTCGATCCAGATTCTCGTAATCCGTTCTCGACGCACTCCAACTTCGTCTCACCGTTCTCATCCCATTTACTAGTTTATCCTTTCTAGCTTCTTCTACCGTATCCGCTTTCAGCTTCGTCACTAATGTATCGCTGGCGTTTCGCGTCTTCGTCTGGCGCTTTTGTCCCAAATCCACCAACTGTTTGATCCAACGCCACGGGACTTTGTGATGATCAAGAAACTCCTGCACCTCTTTCGAGTCCACAAACGCAACGTTCAGGTTGCAGAGCTCTTGCCGGGTACTGAGAATCTGCTCCTCGGCGAGTCCTTTGCTAGAAGAAAAATCATCATTTATGTTTTAGGGTTAATATATTTTGGCGCAGTTAGATTCATCTGGTAATCCGTTTTTTATAAATTTTTTATTAAATGACCATTTGTAATTGAATGGTCAGGGGCCTAATAATTAATTAAGATTTAATGAATAGTCCAATGCCAAATTGAATAATCTAATAATCTAATGACTTATCGAATAGCCTAATTCCGAATTGAATAATATACTGTACCTGCAGTCCAGTATGACGGCGGTGAGAAAGCCCAGCTTCGCGGCGTCCTTTGCGGTTGCCGCTACACAAATATCGAGCGCCAGGCCGCAAATGAACAGCGCGCGAATTTTCTCCTGCTTCAGCAGCGATTCCAACTCACTTCTGAAAAAGCAAATTTATGGAAAAAATCCTGGAAATTTCCGGGAAAAGCACGTGCCTGTACTCGCCGCGATTGTCGGTGAATCCGGAATATGCGTCCACGAACACCTGACTGCCTTTGAGGACGTATTTGGCGTTTTCGGCGCGGATCAAATCCGCCGAGAGTTCCGCGCCCCATGAGCTCTGCACGCAGTGGGATGGATAGAGGACCTGTAAAAGGATCATTATAGAACCTAATTTAATCTGCCGTTCAATAGGACCTAATCAATCGGCTATTGAGACCAAAGTTATAGACCATTAAAACTTAATTTGTAATTTGCTGTAGCCTGATAGAAACTATTCCGCTATTTATTAGAAGTATACCTGTCGAAAGTTGGGGTTTTCAAAATGTACTACGTCGAAGGGCTTTAGCTTGCGAATGCAGTCCTCCTTGCTCAGCGTTCGGTCGGCGTTCCGGCAATGCTCGTAAAATGAAATGTGATTGGGCGGATGCCAATCCATCGTGTAAATGACACGCCGGAAACGAGACTGGCGTTCCAAAAGGGCATTTAGCGGCGAAAGCGCCTCAATGGGATCCTGTTGTGCGGGACCATACTACAAAAATAAGCTCAATAATCAGTGTAATCCAAAATTAATCTAAGCCACAGCATTGACTCAAGTTTTGACTATAAAGCTATGCAAAAAATCCTAGAGATTGGTAGTATAAGCAATATTAAGTAACTCAAGAGGCCGTTCGAATAATATTTGAATTAAAAAATATATGAAGAATTTGAGAAAAATGACAAAAAGTTGGTGCGACCAAATCATTGCGCAATTTACGATGAGAATTGCCGCCCGTGATTTCAATATTGATTCCAATCATTGATTGCTATTATTGTGCTGAGCTCATTATTATTGATCGATAGATCGCTATTGCTGATCGATTGATGAGCTCATTAGTTTCTACCTTAATGGATAGCGATCCGGCGACAAAATCGTTTTGAAAATCGACTACGATAAGCGCGCAGCGAAGCGCGTTCACCGCCCCGATTAGTCGCTCGTTGGCAAGACGCGCTTCCGACGCGCAAAGCGCTCCATCTTGGTCCTAAAAGCGTTATTCCATTAACTATAAAACGTATAAGCCGCATTGTAATTGAAAGCTCACCAAATCGTAGAGCGCAAAAAGTCGCCTCAGTTCGGCGTTGGTGGGCGGAGCGTCGTAGACGTCGCGCGACACGATATGCGTGCGCAAATATTGCGCAAACTCGTCGAAGGTCGTGCCGACAATAAAATCCTCGAGGAAAAAGTCCATAGTCGGATATATGGACTGAATTTAAATGTCCAGAGCAGCCACACCGGCTTGAGATCAAATGCGGATTGAAATGAGATCAAAAATTCAAAAACTCTCTGAAATTGACTCCAAATTTTATAGTCTTCTCCGAGTCGAAAACCCGTAAAGCCAAAAATTCAAAAAAATCCATAAATCCAGAAAAAGTGTTTTTCGTTTTTTGTCCGGCGAAGCGAAAAAATTTAAAAGTCAAATTTAAGAGAAATTAAAACTTTTTTTCTTGTTTTTCAACGCTTTTTGACGGATTTCTGGAAATAAATTGTAAAATGAAACCTGAAAAAAAACAATAAAAATTGAGAAAAAAATGTGACTTTTTCACGACTAGCCAAAATTATTAATGATGTCATTTTGAAATGAAGAAATTTGTGGGGATTAACATTACTTGGACATCATCATATCATTATCATCATTATCATTATCATCATCATTATTATCATCATCATCATCATCATCACCATCATCATAATCACATCACCATCATCAGCATCATCATCATCATCAATGGATCATTTTGTATAATAAAAAAAGTTAACTTTTGTTGTAAAATGAGAATTCAAAAACAAGAAAAATAAAAAAATATCGAAAAATATTGAAAAAATTCCGAATCAAGAAACCTAAAGAAAAATCAAAAATTTAAGTTTAATTAAAAAATACAAGTCCAATCAAATCCAATTTAAGCCTAATTAAGAAATCTGAATCTAATCAACTCCAATCCTGGCCCAATCAATAGATTTAAACCACATCAACTCTAATCCTATCATAATTAAGAAGCCCAGATCCAAAATAAAAAAAAATGTAATTCAAAAATCAGAAATATAAGCTCCATTCAAAGTCAAACCCGTCAAATCCTCACTCTACTCCCAGCAAAAACCCAATTAATAAATTCCGAGTTAAATCAAATTCAATTCCTCGCTCAACTCAAAAAATCTCAATCATATTCTTCTCTTCATTCAATAAACCATCTTAAACCCAATAAAATTCAATTCAGCTAAAATATGAAAGCTAAAAAAGAATGCAAAATGTTAAAGCAAATAAAAAATTAAAAAGTTAAAAATAAAAAAAAAATTTTTTTGAGGCTAATTTTAGACCAAATCGAGAAATTAGCGTACGCTCTAAAGCGTACTTTTATTCTTAAAAAAGTGCCTTAAGCATTTAAGCAAAAGGCCTCGTTCTAATAAATAGGGGGCCATTATGCACACACAATTTATGTCATAAACGAGAAAAAAATGGCCAGCATTTGAGAGGCTTGAATTAATTTCCAATAAAATTAATAAAAAAATAGTATTGCTGAAATTATGAAGTCATAAATGTATGTATTAGAGATGATCGGGGTAAATCCGGACCGGACCAAAACGAGTTGAGGTCTGGTCTGTTTTCTAGCCGGGTCGGATCGAAAATTTTAAAGTTAACCCGGCAGAGTCGTGTCTGGTCAAGCTATATAGAATGAGTCAATCCCAGCCGAGTCGAGCAGTGTCTAATCGAGCCAAACTAAGACAAAATCAGCCGAGCCTAACCGACTCGGTTCATTTCTAGATATATATATATATATATATATATATATATATATATATATATATATATATATATATATATATATATATATATATATATATATATATATATATATATATATATATATATATATATATATATATATATATATATATATATATATATATATATATATATATATATATATATATATATATATATATATATATATATATATATATATATATATATATATATATATATATATATATATATATATATATATATATATATATATTAGAGATGTCGTGAGCCGGTCTCAGCCCGATTAG
The DNA here is from genome assembly GCA_024678965.1 of Bradynema listronoti. Classification (NCBI taxonomy): domain Eukaryota; kingdom Metazoa; phylum Nematoda; class Chromadorea; order Rhabditida; family Allantonematidae; genus Bradynema; species Bradynema listronoti. The sequence goes on from JANLNO010000003.1 coordinate 4,238,379, forward strand.
GGCCGAAATTTTTAGGGTTGTCTAGAAAAAATATACGCTATTAAAATGTTTCAGGCCGGCAGCGCCCGGCTCGTTTTTAACTGGTCCGACCCGGTCCGAGCTTAGAATTGTTAGGCAAATTAATAAAAAATCATTCGCTAAGCAGTAAATTTAGGGTAAAAACAGCAAAAAAAATAATGAAAATCAAAAATGCAAAATTAAAATAAATTAAAAGCGAAAAATTTCTAAAATAAAAACATTGCAAAGCGATGGAATTTTCGCTATTTGAACATTTGAAAATTCACACAAAAAAATGGGAAAAAATATTTTATTTTTTCGAAAATTCGATTAAAAAAAATTAATTTTTATTTGTAAAAAGTGCAAAAATTCCAAAAAAATTTAAAATTAAAAAAATTTTTAGAGAAAATATTTTATTTTTATTAAAACGGAAACATAAAAAAAAAAATGTTCGAAATATTTGGATCGACCTCGGAAAAAATCCAATCAATTTTGTAGCATTTTTGTCGAGGAACTTTTCGAGCGTCTGGGGAAATTTTTATAATTGCCTTTGCTTTCTTATAGAGAGCCATATAATATCTTATTATAGGAACTTTTATGTCTAATTCTTACAATTGACCCATTGCGACCTTATAACCCAAACCCTTTATTATATCTTAATTAGATAGATAATTTGTATCCTAAAAATACCTATATTCTGAATTAAAAGACATTTAAATTGAACGGTTGAAATCTAATTAGACGTAGAATTAGTTGTGCTGGTCGTATTGGCATTTGTGCTTGGGGCCGGGTCTGATGTTGTTGCCATCGAGTCAGTTGTAGATTTGACTGCGTCCTCAGATTTCGTCGGTGCCTCATTTGAGTTAGATTCCTCGGCGGATGATGTTGAGGCGCTCGCAGCCGCCGTGGTCGCCGAGGCACCGCTACGCGGCAGCGTTTGTGTCGAGGATTTAAGCGCCACGCGACGTGCCAACGGAAACGTGGAGCCGGCGCTCGGCCCGGCCACATAGGCCGAGGCAACTCGTCCGCGGTCCTCAGCATTGCCAGTGGAGGCGGCAGATTCGAGTCGACTGAGCCGTGAGCACGAAAAATTGTATCGATTCACTGAAGAGAGGAGAAAAATGTGAAAAAAATTCGATTAATAATCCAAAACAACTTATAAGTAAGAATAAACTGGATCTCGATTGATTCCATAATGACTAGTTGACTGCTCAATGAAACAAGATTAGATCTAATTGTAATAATGATACAGGATTACTACGAAATAGGATAAGGCCTATAACATATTGGCCATTTTTTATTCTCAATGCTATTTTAATAGGATGATATGTCAAAAAATATATCAATCCATACCGCCCTGTTCGGCCAGCCCTCGACTGACGATGGCGCGAATCGGCGTGGACGGATCGGCGCCCGCGAACGCCGCCGCGGTCGACGCGTACGGCAGCGTGGAAGATACAGTAGTGGTTTGTGACGAGATTAGCGTATAATTTGTGGTAGATGAGGGCTGTTCCGATCCGCCGCCAGTACTCGTAGCCAAGTCTTCCGCGTTTCCTGAGGTGCTATATCCGTGGGAATAGCCGCTCGAGCCGGTGGAAGCCTGTTGCAGGACGACCGCGCCTCCAGCCGCGCCGTAGCGCGATGCTACGTTTCGCGCACGCGACATACCGTAGGTTTTACCGGTATTTGATTGAATGAAACTCTGCGCTGGTGAGGCCAATTGCTGTTGCTGACCGGTCTGTGAGCCATGTGAACCTAGTTGATAATAGGACGGCGGCTGTTGCGGGGCGCTGGTTTGCGAGTGCGCTGCGGCGGCGTAAACCGCGCCGGGCGCGCCGCCAACGTTACCGATACGCTGTTGTCCACCGGCAAGACCATTAGTCGGTCCTTGGCCAACTCCTCCGGCTGAGCTTATTACAGGAATCATGCGTACAGTGGCGATGCTCGACGCTTGTTGTGCATAACCCATCGTAGTAGAGCTTGTAACCCCTGAAATTGAACTAGAATTCGTGGTCGAACCCGTTGCGTTGGAGCGCAATATCACCGGCTGTCCAGAGGTCATTGATGTGCCGGTACGATAATAAACAGTTCCGCCTGCGCCCGCTCCGGATTGAGGCGGCGCACCGCTGGAAAAATGCGGTGACGTGGCAACCACGCGCTGGTGCGCGTGATAATGGGATTGAGCTGAGCCGCCAGTTAATTCACTCCCGCCAGTACCACCACCATTGTTACCGTATCCCTGAGATTGTTGTTGTTGTTGTTGTTGTTGCTGGGTAACGAATCGCGCCCCAGGCTGATGATGAATAGATGAGGTACGAACCACGAATGAGGGTGAGCCACTTACCTAAACTCATACAGTATTTTTAGTAATGTAAAGTTAAAATCTTCAATTTATTTACATATTGTTCCCTTTAGACTTAAATTCTCCGTACCTGATATTGTTGGGCTGACGTGGGCTGTGGTTGTGTTTGCTGTTGGGTTTGGCTCTGTTGCTGAGGCTGTTGTGCCCCTCCTCCTCCTTCTCCTCCTCCTTCTGCTCCGCCGGCTAATTGTTGCTCGCCAGACATACCGTATTGTGGTGAATTTTGAGATTGTTGTTGTTGTTGCTGTTGATTTTCTTGGGTATGGGCCTGTTGAATTTGAACATATTGCTGTGTTTGTTGTTGTTGTTGTTGTTGTTGTTGTTGTAAAATTGGAAGGCCTGGCTGTTGTTGTTGCTGTTGATGGTGGTGAATTTGGTTGATCGACGCGGACGTAATTGGCGCATAAACCACGCCAGCAGCTCCGCCACCGCCCCCGGCACCCAATTGCTGTTGTTGGTATTGTTGTTGGGCCGGTAAATGGTAATACTGCATTGAGCGGACTCCAGCCGCGTCCGATCCCATCATTTGAGTAGAATGCCGTTGATGCACGGCAAATGGCGGTTGCGCGCCCATCGATAGCGACGCGCCGGCGGCATGTTGCGCCTGCAGCTGCGGCGACGCTTGATGTCGCGCCGAGGCAACTCCAAATCCGCCACGTCCTCCTCCGCCCACCGCAACCACATTTGTTGGATGTTGCTGGGCGGAATTGTGCTGTCCGTGTGAATACGACGAGTTGGCATCTCGTAATTGGGTGCGCTCCTGCCACATCCACTGTTGCTGTTGTTGCTGCTGCTGTTGAGCCTGTGCATGCGCCGGACTCGCTGCCATATAGTATTGTTGTTGTTGTTGTTGCTGCTGATGGTGTTGCTGATTTTGTTGTTGTTGATGATGATAATGATGATGTTGTGGTGTTTTCGACACGTTGTACGCCGGCGGATGATGTTGATGTGTTGTGGACGTTTGGGCGCCAAACGCGGACGTCGTCTGACTCAGCGACGGCGACGGAGGCGTCACTGCAATGAGGGTTAGCGGGGCAGCCGCCGGCGAGGCGCGCTCCTCGTTGACGACTGCCGCACTCAAGTGGCCGCTCGGCGACGCGCTCCACGATGCGCTGTACGCGGTCGCCGCGCTCTTGGGCGATTGCGAGCTTGCCAACGAGCCGCTCGCATCTGAAATGCAAGTACACGTTCATTCTGATTTTGTCTAGTTAAAAGGTTATTTCCCGAACATAGGCTTACAGGACGTCCCAATGCCGGCGAGAGCTGCCTGCTTGGGATGGCTCTCCGTGACGTGTTTATTGAGATTCATTAGCGTTTTATAGGTTTTCGGACAAAATTGACAGGGATGTTTGCCGTTATGGCCGGTAGGGCTAAAAAAGGATGCTGTCAACATTTTGCGGTTGAAAAATTTGTCTTATTAATAAAGTATAATTAAATAATAATTTTAAGGCTTATTTTTATAATATTTTTAAGCTTCTGTTAGCCAATATCAATAGCTACCCCTTAAAATGATGCTGTTGATGATGATGAATGGTGGAAAACGAACGGCCGGCGGCTAAAAAGCCAGCGCCAACCAATGGCGTTAAAGCAGGGCTACTGGAATCGCCGAGAAGGCCGCTGCCGCCGGTGACCGCCTGCGATTGGATCATCTGACGTACGGTGGTCACGTCGCCAGCGCCACCGGCCTGTTGGGCCATCGAGACGATCACATAATTACTGTTGTTGTTATTATTGTTGTTATTTCCGGCAATCGGCGGGAAAGCCGCATTAACTATAATGGGATTCGTGTATGAATATGTTGAACTTGAACTTAAAAGCTTAAGAGTTAAAGAGCCCAACGGATTAAAGACCTTTGGATTTAAGACTCAAAAGAATAAAGGCTTAAAATCAAGAGCTTAAAAAATAAAAAGCTTTATGAAAAAAATTATGAAGGCCTAATAATCTATGGGTCTATAGGCCTAAGGAGTTAAAGCCTAAAGACTTAAAGAACTAAAGAATAAAGAAATTACAGTAATCATTGGAAAAAAAGTAAAAGAATTGCAAAATTTCTAAGAGCCCTTTTAAGCCCTGCCATGCTTAATACCAGCGCCAGTGAGATGAGCTGCGTCCATAGCCATCGTCGAGATGCCGTTACCGCCAACAGTGCCTCCAATCGAAGCCGAATTCGGCGCGGTTGTCGTGATCGCCAGCGACGACGAGGACGCGGCATAAACGGCGTAGCCGCCTGAGGTCGCACTCGCCAACGGCGAGGGATGATGCGCGCTAGCAGGCAGCTGCCGGCTGAGGATGCTCTCTTCGGCGGGACTCAATCGCTGTGCCAGCACGCCGGCCATTGAGGTGGACGTGGCAGCGACGGCCGACGCAGCGGCGGCTATCGCGCCGTGCGCGTTTCGAATATGCGCTCTGAAAAAGCGATTATATTTAAATTAGATCTTAAAAATTTGGACATATGTATTTCAAAAGAAAATGGCTATCCATTTGTCAACACTTACCTCAGGCCCTGTTGGTTTTTATAGGCCTTGGTACAGCCTTCCGCATCGCATCGAAAGCGACGGTCTTCACAGGCACTAAAATTACATTAATATGAAATAAAGTAATATAAAAAGTATAGGTAAAGTATATGTATATGTAAAGTAAATGTAAAGTAATATGTAAAGTAATATGTAAAGTAAAATCAATATCAAGTCAACTGTTTTTATCGGTTTTATAATTTCAGATTTAGTCAAAAAGGCTTTGCTTAACGTTAAAGTTAGATTAATGTTAAGCTTACTCTTATGCTTGGACTTAAGCTAATTACTACTTTATCAATTCATTCATTTACATGGGCTGAATCGGCGAGCCCGGCCCGGAAATACCGGCACCGAGTAGGGTCGCAACGCCGGCGTTATTACTATTATTATTGGCGGAGAGTTTTGCCTCCTTTGCCAATTTTATTGACGTATCTCCATTGACCGCGGCGGCGGCGGCGGTGGCGCCCGTCGCGCCAACTGGCCGTCGCGTTGCCAGCTGCGGATTCGCTCGGCTACGAATCAGCGTCGCTGACGCCGAAGCGTCCGCGCTCTGCGCGGCCACTTCCTCCATAACGACGGTACTTCGCTTACGATAATGACAAAAGCTCATTTTTGTCTCAAGCACCGGCGCGATCGCGCACACCGGATGATCCGGTGGAAAAGGTCGTAATCTGAATGAATGCCGACGTCAGGCCACAATTGACCAATTGAACAAATTTGTAAAAAATAGACAATTTTTTGGGAATATGCTATAATGAATACGGTGAGATAAAGCTGGGCGGTACAGGCTGACTTTTGAAAGCGTTGATCTGATCGCGAATTTTCGCCGCCAGCTGGATGTCCTGACTCGCCTCGGCGGCGTTTTCTTTTCGCTCCAATTCATCCAACTGAGCCGTGTATGTCTTTGTGAATTCCGCTTAAACATTATGTATATAAAGGTTTACAGTATATAAAAGTATAATGTGTAATACTGTAAAGAAGGCGAACAAATTAAGTAATGATTATACTGTAAATGAACAATTTTTATGAATAAAAAAATTGTCAAATGTGTCAAAAGAGCCTACGCAAATGGTCCATTTCCACGTGATGAATGAGCTCTTCGTTGTTAGCGAAATGTAGCTTGCAGGGCTCGTAGGCCCACGAACAGGGCAATGTTTTTCGTATAGTCATTGAATACAGTATACGACTATATTATTGTATTATTGTTGAGTAACTGTATTGTCTACTATGGGCTGCATTATATATTATAAGCAACTTTAATTTTTAAACTGTAAATTTTTCAAAATTTTTCCAAAAGCTTTTGCTTTAAATAAAAAATTCAAAACGCACACATCGCCAAAACGCTAAATTTTCGAGTAATTTAAAGATAAAATGGACGGAATTTAAAATCGTGTATTTTAATATGCAGTAACATTTAAAAAAATTATTCAATGTGATATTATGATTTGTGTATTGAATATTTATTGATTGATATCTCACAAAATTTCTCGATTTTGGTAAATTTTAAAAATTTTGCCTTAATTTTTGTAAAAGTTTGAAAGCTTATAAAATTTGAAAATTGTAATCAATTTTGACAAATTTAGTGCCAAGTAAAAGTCCGAAACTTTATTCAATAAAATAGGAATTTTAAAAATTAGTAAAGAAATAAAAAAAAGTTATAACAAAACAATCTAACAAGTAAATTAAATAAAATTTATGTCAAAAATTTTATGTTTAGGCAGATATTTTGACTCCAATTTGTATCCATTTTTTTAATTTATATCAAATCCAATATTGACATATTTGGTGTTAAATAAAAGCTTGAATTCTTGTAAATCCAATAAAAAAAATTTTTATAAATTGATTAAAAATTGAAAAAAGTTATTACAAAAATAATTTTGGAACAGCTGAAAAAAGCTGAAAAAATTTCGATCAATATTTTGACGCATTTTAATTGATAATAGCAATTGATAATTATTATTAACATTATGATAACATTGTTTATTGCAAATTGATAAGAATCCGTGCATCGAACAGAAAACAAAAAGAAAAATTAAATTTTAATTTATTTTATTAATTTTTATTAGTCATTTCTGCGGTTTTCCGCCAATTTCTCACAAATTTTTCCCAATTTTTTATGTGTTAGCAAAATTTGAAAAAATAATAAAAATACAAAAAAAAATTGCTTTTCGTAAAAAAATACAATTTTAAGGTAGGAAATTTTTATTTTTTTATTTTTTTTTATTTTTTTTATTTTTGGCTTTGTGTCATTAGTCACTTTTTCGCAAGACAAAAATATTTCGAAACAAAAGAATAGAAATTTGAGTTGTTTTTTTTATTAAATCAAAAATCAGTAATTTTACTAGTTATTGATACAGTTGTAAGGACGAGTTTTCGGCATGATATTCAGAATTATTATATCCCGTATCAACTGTATATAATTTACGGTGATTTACAGAATTTTAGACGAATGCGACAACTTTTAAGCGTATTTATTTTTGTGGTTTGGAGCTTTTTTGTTACGGTATTTTTACTTGTAATTGCCCAAGATGATCCGGCAATTACCGTACCCGATTCTCTTCGAGATGTGAAGCAATGTAACGTCGGGGTACCGTCGCTTCTATGCGATTCTTACCATATGCTAAACTCGGCAGAAGGCGGACGAAACGGTAGAAATTTTATAATTAAAGCAACTGACGCTTGAGCTAAATACAGTATCCAACAAAGCTGTTTGAAAACATTTTGAATTTCAACAGGAATTTATTCAAAATTCAAATTTTTTCTAATCTTTGGATTACAGTAATTAACTAAAGGAATACTTTTATTTCATGAAAGAATTTCTCATTCTTTTAGGGGCTTTACAGATTCACTCGCGTCTCGCGCATTTACGTTTGGCTACGGCGTGCGCGTGCGGCGAAATGTGTCGCGCGTCTGGCGCGCATGGTTTTACAATATCTGTGGTGGTTCTACGACGAATGCAAAATTATTTTCCCATTGTAAGGTGAGCCTGAGCTTATTCAATTTCGGCACTGAAACAGAATATCTATTTTTCAGCGAGAGCGCCGCAGTGAATTTCGCGCGAGACTTGCGTCAACGTTTTGCTCAACGCGCACAATGCGCCGACGACGCGCTAATCGTACTATTTGCCGAGGACGCCGTTGTATGAGTGTTTTAAGTGTTACATAAGCTTAAAGCTTGAAGCCTGAACTCAAAATTGTATTTTATTTGTCTATTTAATAAGCTGTAAGATGGGAAGTATTTGTTAGCTTACGAATTGATTGAATATACCGCCTTTTTAAAAACATATTTTCGAATGCCATACAGCTCAATTTTTATAGATATTATAATTGCAGACATTCGCATCGTTGGGCGATTTGATCTCACAAAAATTGAGTCCCGAAATCGTTGACGCGATAGCCAGAGAAGCTCGTAAGTCCAGTCCAACAAGCTCAGCTCCTAATTTAATGATGTCTTTAAAAGGTTCACATCTCTTTAGAGCAATATTTCTTCAAAAAGGATTTCACTCGTGGCATACTGTACATGATCCACGAGTACGGTAAATATTTGCTGGCCTTAAATGTCGACGAAAATTTGCTATTTTCCACGTCGAATTCCATCGAATTTGGCGGAGTTATTGGTTCAAATTTGATGAATGAAAGGCCCAATAAAGATTATACAGGTATAGTATTTTTAAGATATAAAACGCCATCTCCAGCAAAGACTTTTCACACAAATTTTCCCAAATTCCTAGCGTGAATTTCAGCGACCTTCGTTCCTCAACTCGGCTCTGAAGTCTATTTGGACGAGTTCCAATGGCCGTGGTGGCCGGCTTGGCCGTGGACCGCATTTCCACGTCGTTGGGCCTCCGATCCGGCGCTACGCTGGCTACGCGTCCTGCTTCTAATCCTCTTCATTTGTACGCTCATTGCGCTCATCGGCGGGTTTCTTTTCGCGACGCGCCGTTTGTGCGTGAATTTCGCATTGAATCGTCGACGCGCCTATACGATCGGTCGATTACAGCACGTCAAAACAACAAACGCGCCGGCGCAAAATGGCCGATGAAGAATGTGATGGATGTGATGTAACCTGTTAAAGATCTTTTCAGTGTCTTTGCACTTTTTTTCACTGTTATTGTTATAAAATTATCGAATAAATTATTTTTAAAGCTTTTTCGCATTGAGATTATGCCCACAATTAACTAACTTTGAATACTTATAACTCAACTATTTCCAAATCAATTATAGGTTCGTATAGCTTATTTGAAAGCCCTTTAATCATAGAATTATTGACCAAAAGAAATTATACGAAAAAAAAATATTTATTAAAAAGTTAAATTTTTAAAATTTTTTGCCGCATTCAGTCAAAAATACATCACTGTGTTTAGGACTCGATACATTTTTTAGTTATTTTTCATTGTAAAAATTTGTTTTGAAATTGAAAAATTAACTGAAAACATGGTGAAGAAAATTAAGTGAAAATCCCGTTTTTGAACGCTGGAAGAAGGGTGAGGAAAGGCGAGGGAAGAGGGTGGGGAAAAGATCAACGGATCAATTTCAATTTCCACCGCTAATTTTCTCTTTCATATTCAATATCCATCACCAGGAAAAAAAACAATTGAAACAATTGACTCGCATTTAAATAGTAAAAAGTAAGAAAACGAGAAAAAAAGTAAAGAAAAAGTTGACAAAAGTAAGAAATTTTATTCCGGAAAAAGTTTGCTTTTTTCTTAAATTTGAACAATGAAAATATATAATGAAATTTTGTGAATTCATCTCAATAATAGTAATCACTCAATTATGTTACGATGGCAATATGGTAATAGCCTTTGAGAACGGTAACTTTTAGAATCTAATATGGCATAATTTTTAAGGTCTTGTTTAGGATCATTTTTTGAAGTAATATGTATTGATTTTAAGTCCTTATTTGGGGCAAGTTTTGGGCTCTAATCCTATATATACTATGACCATTTTAGCCCAATAATCTTCTAATTAACTACTCATTTCTGTATATATAGTTGAGGTTCTATGCTCGTGGGAGTCGATGAGGGTGGAGCTGCTCTTCGAAGAGCCCTTCTCAGGGCGCGTGTCCAGCTCGCAATGCGTCGCGTATGGCGACGGCGAACGTCGACTGCGCGTCGAATTCGCGCTTGATGTGGTGAATCGCTGGCGTTGCGGCATTGACGAGGTGAGTATGGATCGAGTAGTGCCACAAACATTACTATCCGGCTCCGGCTGAAATTTTCATCTAGTCACTAATATGGCTCTCAATTGAAATTCGGACGACAAATTGAGCCATTTTTTGATCCGCAAATTTTTCCAGAACAACGATGAATACATGGCGGTTTTGGACGTAAAAGTGAACCCAGAAGTGATCACTGCGGGAGATACCGTATACGCGGTACGTTGCCCGATACGATACCCATTTCAAACGGCGCCAAAAAATTTCGGCGACAATAATGAAAATGACAGTACAAAGCCTGAAAGACTCTTTACTGCTGCAACTAAGAAACTTGAATCGGAAATGAGACCGTTGAATAAGATGCCTATAAATAAATTGGAAATTGCTCACAATAAGGAAAACGAAATAAAACGTTTCATTAGCGTAGCTATGCCGGCCAATACGCACCATACAATGATGAGTGAAAATGATCTAATGGATATGGTACGTCCAAGTATGCCTACGCCGGCTACCCAAACAGCCAATAGAGCTATTATGATATCGGATCAAAACCAAATGTCTCCGACCAAATTCGAACCCAGCATCAAAATGGAGAGAATACGGGACCGCCTCAACGTCACACAATTGATGATTCCGATTAGAAAAGGTGGAGAAATTGAATATATCTTTAAAGTAATATAGAATGAGTTCGTTAAAGGCTCCGATTTTAAATGTTAATAACTTTTTTGTCTTTGAACCGATTTTAAAAATAAAAACAGTTTTGGAATGCACTCGCTCTAAGGTTTTGTTTGTCATATTTTTTGCAGCGCTACGCGACAGTGTGCGCGACACGCGACTGGGAAAATGCGTCGCATACAATGGGACGTTTGTTTTGCGAGGTCGCACCTACGAATTTGTTCAACTAACGGATGAGGTACAGTTTATCACGTGGGACACAATTTGCATTTGGGGACCGATTGACATTGTAAATTTCATATTTTTTTTCGAAAATTTTAATACAATTTTAAATTTTTTTCGAAAATTTTTCTAATAAATAACAAATGATTGTTTTGTCCAAAAATTTTTTACTATATAATTTTATGTACTGTAGAAATTTATTTTTTATAGAACGGTTGTCCCTTTCCATTGGGACTCAACCCGGCAGAGCAGCAGGACGAGACGCGCGACGCCGCACGCGCGTATACCATCGAAAGCCGTACGGCGCGCTTTTTCGCGCATTGTCATGTTATCGTATGCGGCGATGGTGTCTGCGAGAATACGGTATTTTGTACTTTATTCTTAACAAGCAGATTTTATTACAATATACAAATATGTGTGTGTGAAATCGATGTTTTCCGGCGTTTTGACATTTTGTAACTGACTTGAGTTTTTCCCATGGCCTAGTGGATAGGTGATTTGCTAACCGAATAATTCGTTTTTGCGCGAGCGTCGTTCGAGCCGGCCGCCATTGCGCTGAAGCAGCTTGACAATTTGACTCATTTGCGTGTCCGACAAATTGTTCAAAATGTCTTTGTCAAGCGTGATCCAGCCTAGAACATCCAATTAGCCAACAGGTCCAATACGGCTAGCTAATAGTCCCAAATTTAAATAGTCCAAAGGTCCAATTTAAATAGATAAATAGATAATATGAATGACCAATGGGTCCATCGAAATGGCCAAACAGTACAACATTGCGGGTTATACACTTAAAATTAACCCACCGGAGCCCGCGTCGGCGGATCTCTTGCCAAAAAGTTCTCTAGCGTGTCGTTTCGGTTTTCGTTGGCGGCGCGCCGTCGCGTTAATCTCATCGAAGGACGTTTCCATTTCCATTTCTTCAAATTCAATTTTAATTGAAAAAAATTGGCTTTTACATGATGGCGCGGAACCGGCCTTTAAGCTGGCTGGTCCCATCTCTAGTCCTATCGCCAAATCAAGTCGAGCCCATCTCTAATCACATATTAGATATTAGAAATAGGCCAAGCCTGCTCGACTTTTTTTAACCCGCCCGACTCTGTCTATATTTCGCTGGAATCGATGCGGCCTCGAAGCCAGCTGAATTTATTTCTAACATCTTCTACATATATCATATTTGAACTAAAATTGAAGCGTATTACTTCGAAATAGAAGCTCGTGTCCGCTACGGTCGCATTTTCCCAGGAGTTCGTAAGTTCGTTTATCGTAATTCTCATTCGATTCTCTAATACCTGGAATGTATCATTTTAGAAAAATTAGCTATCTAGTTAAAAATTTTAAAGTATTGGCCAGTCAAGATTGAACTTGATTAAGTTAACTTCAATTTAACCCAGTTGTATTGAAGGCTGGATTGATTTTGAGCGAGCGGCAAAAAATGGCTCATTCTTGGCTACAGTATATGCATGTAACTATCTGTAAAGATGTAAAGCTGTACCTCGTTTGTCGGATTTAGCCATCGCTAGGTCGAGTCGGCTCGGCCAATCGCCGTAGTAGTCGGGCGCGGCGCGTCGCGAAAGCTCATTGAACGTCAGTGGAAAAATAACAAATGCTCGCGCGAATGCGGCGAGCAGCACTAACGCAACGAAAGCCAACGCGCAATTTCGCGACATTTTTTTGTGTTTCTTACCGTATACCCCTAATATATGTTGGAACCTAAAAATTCTACGGAAGGGAGTGATGAATTTTTTATAGGACAAAAACAAAATCGAAAAAATAAATTATTTTTACTTATTTTACTAATTGCTTGTCAAAACAACGAATCCATTAACATAATCGTGTTTTCTAGGATTCCTAAAAACGTTATAGCAAATAGTTTTTGACTATCATCATTATACCTAAACGATGTTTGGCTTTTAAAATTAGGCTCAAAAATTTCCAATTAAAAAAGCTCAAACAAAATATGTAGAATTCAATTCAATTTCGATATGATTGAAATGTGAATAGAGTCCAACAAAATTGATTCCTAATGCCAAAACAATGCCAAAAAATAATTTTATAAAAACCTATTTAAATTTTAAACTCGAATTAGGAAAAAAGCAAAAAAAAATTTGACACGTAATCATTAAGTGCATTAATTAATAAATAACTAAACGTAAAAGTAAGTAATGAAAGAGTTAAAAAAAGTCAAATTAAATAAATTGTAAGTTTAATTGTACTAATCGTCCATTTTTTAGAATAAGGTCCTAATAATAAAGGGAAAAAAGTTAAAGGTCAAATAAAATGTGTCTCAAAATTAAAAATTTCCACTTTTTTCTTGGAATTGAAATTTGATTAGTCGGGTGGTCAGTTCGGTATATGTGATGAGATGAAATAAAGAGGAATAGTGCGGTGATAGTGAGGTTTAAGAGTCTTTTTTTCATCTCTCTCTAAACAAAAAAAAATATTTGAAACATTTTCTAACGGTCTCAAACTCAAACGAACTTTCAACTTTTCACACGGCTTTTTTTTTTACAAATTCGCCAATTTTTCATTTAATCATTTTTTTACACTTTTCTATTTTTTTATTAATGTTATTAAAGAAGCTCAAATCAAATAAAATTTCAAAAATCAAAACTATCGCAAAAACAACGTTTTTATTAATGAAATAAAAATATATAAATAGCCATCAAATATATAAGAATTATTTTAGACAGATTAGTAGTCCTGAACATTTGGAATATTTCAAAAAAATACTTTTACAACTTTTTTTTAAAACCAAAAAGCTTTTAATTAATATCGGACATTTCTTTTGAACTTGAAATCCGGCTAATATTTTTTCAATTTTCTTTGTCTCATTCTTATTTTTATCTTTTATTCCTCTTTATGACATATTTTTTCTCTTCCATTTTTTTTTTGTATTTTCAATTTTTAGCTAGCTAGCCAATTATAATTACCTTTCATTACGGCCCATTCCTTCATTCATTAATTTATGCAAATTCGAATATATTCGCCGGAAAAAAATGTAGAAAAATATCAAAAAAAAAATGCTAAAAAGTAACCCGCAATGGGATTAAACTTGATTTTTTGGAAACTAAAACGCAATATTCTAAAGAAATAAATTGAAATTTTTTCGAAAATTTTGGAAATAACTAAAAACAACTTTTTTTAAAATTTAGCCGCGCTGCACACGCGAACGCGACAATGACGCGTCAGTTTTTATCGTCGAAGATGATGCGGACCCAACAGTGCGCAACACAACGGCGCGCGAACGCATTGCGGCCGCACCGAGTGCGCAATTCGAACACGCCGCAAAAGATGAAGGCTAGCCATTTGTATTATTTCTAATTGTAAAGTAACTTAAATAGTAATTTAGTTAATAGTTAAACAATAATTTGCTTAACGAGTAAAATTACTATAATTTTGTAGACGATATTACAATATACAATGAGGAAATTTGGGCGGATTTCACGACGATTACGGTTGGAGTGTTGCTATTTTTCGGCACTTTTATTATGGTTGTAATTGCGCTACAGTTCATGCAGGTTTTTACAGTTTATACAGATTGGGAATGTGTCGGGCCGATAATTTTCAATTTCTATTGAGCATGATTTTTTGGCCAGATCGGGCCAGGCCAGCTAAAAACGGGCCATTTATTTTTTTAATTTTTTTTTCAAAATTTTGTAAAAATGGCAAAAGGTTGGTGCGGCCAGGATCATTGCTCAATCTTTCGAGACTACAATGTGCACTTTCTTCCGTGCACATCTGAACCTCAATCGAAAGAGAGCGGATCCGGCCAAGCAAGCCAACGGTTCGCGTTCCGCACACCGGCGTAATTGCGGGTTCGTTGTGTCATGTGGAATCATAGTTGTGCACCATCACAATACTTTCTCATCCGGCTGACTCAGTTAGCTGTGGGACGTACCGAACCTCCGAAGAGGCCACTGGGAATGGTGCCCAGAGGGTCCAGTGAACCACAAACACTGGTATTGACTTAACTCTAGCTTGGCCGAGTCAGATCGGAATCGAAATCATGCAATAGTGAACACAATTGATTGGTTCTTGGGGACGGGATTCAATTTTTCGCTTATATAACCCGATGTGCATTGGCCGAAAAGCGGCGATGGCTTTCGTTGAGTGTTAGAGAAACGAGATACAATAATATTTTATTGGCTTTTTTTATTACGCACTAAATGTTAAAAAAAATTTTAGGAATAAACTCGAGATTTTTAATAGATTTTATAGAACAAAATTAGAATTTTTCCTCTTTATTTTTAGCATAATATCTTGCATATTTTTCCATTGATTTTAACGAAAATGTTTTTCTTACATCCTCCGTGCCAAAAATAGACACAAAATAATCATAGATAAGCATACATATAATTAAGTATTTTTGATTAGAATACATATTTTTAGGGTCCCAATGAATTCAAAAAATTATTGGATTACATTTATTCGGTCCGGTTCCTCATGGTGTTCCACCATAACGGACGAGCTCGTGAAATTCACACTTCAGTTATTGACAGTGATCGCGTTGAGAACGAAGCCGGACGCGGCGCGAATGCGTTACTATCACTTGACACGCTGCCCGCGCCGCCCTCAATTCCGTTCCACTTTAGCGCGACTTTGCCGCAAGGGAATCGCGCGCGTGAAATAATTTTTTAATAAAAATTATATAAAAATAAAAGTTTAATTAAAATTTGTTCTTTTTTATAAAAAATTGTTTTCTTTAGCTTTTTTAAATAAAACATTTTTTTTAATTTAGGCTTAAGTAAAATTTTTCCGAAAAAACTAAAAATTTTGAGAATTTTTTTTAGATTTGTTTGAAAAGCTGGATTTTGTTTGCGATTTTTGAACTAAAAAGGAAAAGACAAAAATGAATGTGGAAAAATGTGAAAAATTTACTTAGAAAATGTTCGAACAAAAAGTTAGATTTATTTTTATTTGTTTTTTCTTTGAAATTTTTCTCAATTTTTTTTATTTTTGTTTTAAAAATAAAATGAAAAATATTTTTCAAAAGGTTTTATTTTTGAAAATATTTATAATCAAAATAGTATCATTTGAGAAATTAATAAGGAACAAAAATGGGCTAAAATGACTCGAAAAGGAGCATAGAGGATCAAAAAAAGAGACCTAAAAGATCAAAAATGTGCTTAAAACGATTGAAAATAAGGATCTAAAGGAGTTAAATGGGACCTAAAAACTAGAAAAAAAGCACAAAAAAACCAAAAAAGGAGCTAATTTAATCAAATAAAGGCCTAATGGATATAAAAAAACCAAAAATGGAACCTAAAAGACCAAAAAAAGAGCCAAAAGATCAAAAAAAGGACAAAGAGGCTTAAAGATAATGACAAAAAAGTCAATTTGATATATTTGTTCAAATTTTAGGACAATTTTTTTATTTCAAATATGAAACGAATCTCTCTGATGCAATATATTTTTGTTGAGTATACATTTTTCTTCTACCTTATTTCCGGCCTGCCGAAAGCCCCGATCGATGACCCGATTTACCGTAAGCCGAGGACATCAACCACCGCTACGATGTTGCAGGAAAGCACGACAGTTACGGTAATCAAAAGACGAGAAATTGATTCCGAAAATGATAGAAGCGAAGTCAGAGTGGTCGTTGAACTAAGCTTTGAAGAAGACTCCAGGAGACCCAAAAGTCCCAAAAGTGAAAACTTTAACTCTAATTCATCGAGTTTGGAGTCCGCTAAAGTAGAGGAAATTTTTCCAAAACGCTTCAGCTCCTCTGACCATTCCGACGAGTTTTTTAATAAATTGAAATGGATCCAAATTAAAAATGATGACAAATCGAGTTCCGAATTCATCCATTTTATCACTAACAATCCGCCGAAAGCGGACTCAGATGAACTCAACTCATTGGAAAGGATCGATGCATCCGTGAAAACAACCACAGAATCAACGGATGAGAAGCCCGAAGAAGTCCTGGAGAGCTCGCTCGAGGACCTATTGGAACACGAGGACGTCCAATTCACTAATGAGACAAAACAAGTAAAAACTATTTTGAGAATTTCAAAAAAAATTTTATAGAATAATATCAAAATAAAGTTTAATCCCAGTTCCTTCCGTGGCGCAATTGGTTAGCCCGTTCGGCTGGTGGTTTAAGCCCACCCTGGAGCGGGCTATTTTTTTTGTTGTCCAAATTTTTAATTTAAATTTTTTGTTAAAAATGTTAAATTAAAATTAATTAAAATTATTATTTTAGGTTAGAAAAAAGTTTTTAAAAGAAACATTGGCTCAGCCACAGTACTCGCAAATGTGCGAGCGAATTCGAACGTTGAGAAAGCAGTACGGCGGCTATCGTAAATTCAAGCAGCCACCGCAGGGTATTTTAAAAAATGTTGAGGTGAACGTTGAGGAATTTTCAAATTTTAAAATTGTAAAGAAATTTTAAGTGAAACTAAAAAATTTGGGCTTATTTTTTGTGGCTTATAATTAGAGATGTTTTGGACCGATCCGGCCCGATCTGTTTTTAGCTGGTTTGGCCCAACTAGACGGGCTGACTCGGGCCGGTCTGAATTGAAAATTATTCGCTTAACTTATAATACAGCCTTGGAACAGATGAAGATGTTTCAAGGTCGATGGGTTTTTTTTCCAAGTTTGTTGGGATTAAAATTTGATGAGACCAATTAGACAATAATCGAGTCAAGAGGTCCAATGTTACATGAATAACTGAAAAAAAAGTTTTTTTTGACTAACTCAGGAATTGCAAAACGTAAATCGAAGTGGAGACCAACACATAGTGAAAAATGTGCCGACAATTCGCAAGATTAACGAGCAAATTGGTGATTTACTTATTGGGGTTTGTTTTATACATATAAAAGCTGTAAAACCCGATCTATGTATATATAATGCATTTATTAGGGCGATATGCTTCTATCAAATGGCCATTTTGAAAATGAGAATCGCAGCCGATTGGTGGATCTGTTAAACGGAAAACACGCTCGCGAAAAGCGTCAATTACAGGCCGGCTGGAGGCGCAAATGGCTTCCCGGCATTCCCATTTCCTACTATTTTGATTCGTCAATAGGTTCTTCATTTTGGTCACTTAGGGGCGTGCAAATATTAAAACCAAACATTTGAGTTTGAAACAATTGATATAATCAATTTTCTTAATGATCTTGGTGGAAATTTCAGACGAGACAACTCGTCGCATCATTCGACTCGCTGCGAATTTCTGGACGGAGAACACATGCATGACTTTCAAGGAGAACGGCACCACGCAACCGAGAGTCCGCTTCTTCAAGGGCGTCGGCTGTTATAGCGACGTATGTCTGGGATTTACATGCTTCTCATGAGTACGATTACTAATGATGAAACGAACTCAAACCCAACTTCGAACAAACCTAAAAAAAAACGTCCGAATCTCTGGGATTTTTGAATCCAAACCCGAGCTCTGTTTTATTATTACTGATTACCCAAGTCAATTAATCGGTTTCGGAGAGGTAAATGCAAGCAAATCAGCCCAGCAAAACCGCAGTTAATGCCTATAATCTTAAATTAAATTAATCATATCAGACTTGCTCTAATCCCCGGAATGCTATTGTAAATAGGATTAATGAAATATGACTTCAATTTAAACAAATAACCAGGTGGGAAAGACGAAACTCTTCGGCAGTCAGGACGTTTCAATAGGCTACGGATGCGATCTGGTAAGAGCTTTAAGTTGGAAAAAAATGTATTGAAATTAAATTAGACAAACAGCGAAATAATTGGTCCAATTTTGAACAATTTTGCTTGATAGTAAGCTTTTCAAAATGTGTATACATATGATTGGCGGATAATTATGCAACAAAATTAAATAGTTCGGAACGATTACGCACGAAATGGGCCACGTGCTGGGCCTGTTTCATCATCACTCACGCAATGACCGCGACAAGTACATCACGCTGATGCTGGGCGCTATTGACGCGATATGGCGCGCGCAATACGCCAAAGAGCTCTTTTCCGAGAATTACGGCGTCGGCTATGACTACGGCTCGGTTATGCATTATTCCGGCTGTAAAAATTATTAAAAACTATTACAGACTAATTAGTTTTTAAAAAAAATACCAAATAAATATTTACAGATAAGCCGCAAAGCGATTCCATCGAAATGGTGGCCAAAGAAAAAAAATATCAACACACAATGGGCAATAATTATGGGCCGATGTTTACAGATTTACTCGCCATTAATAAGTATTATAATTGTGCCTGTGAGTTTACGATTAGACCGATTTTTTTGAAATTTAATATATTACAATAATTATTGATACTATATTATACCAGCCAAAAAATGACCAAAACATGCAAATAATGCGAAAATTTCTCGCCAAAAAGGGGCCACAAATCAGAAAATGAGTCGAAAAATTAAATATTTTAGGCCTTTAGACTAAGATAAGCTTAAAATGTGATAATTTCGAATAAATCGCTTCAAATGAGCACTGCCTCCCCCCTCCTTACCAAATTTTTTGGTCCGAAAATATTTTTATTTATCACTCTCGTCTTGTCTAGCACGCTGCTCAAACGGTGCGGAATGCAAGAACGGCGGATTCCGTAATAGCCGACGCTGCGAGGAGTGCATTTGCCCGAACGGATTCGGCGGCGCGGACTGCGCGGAGCGCGCCGCCGGCGAGGGCGACGCGTCCGCCGACTGCGGCGCGAGTGTTCAGGTCAGTGAGCTATGAGCTATGAGCCGTGAATGAATATGAGAGTCC
Source organism: Bradynema listronoti (assembly GCA_024678965.1). NCBI lineage: Eukaryota > Metazoa > Nematoda > Chromadorea > Rhabditida > Allantonematidae > Bradynema > Bradynema listronoti. Next base: position 4,257,995 of record JANLNO010000003.1, read on the forward strand.
AATGCGTGTATCAAATATTTGTACATCGATTATACAAGACATAATTGGTACACAGAACTCTTATAACTTTTCTTTATTACACACTTATCATCAATAATAAATTTTTCAATTGTTAGGCCGATAGTGATTGGCAGACCCTCAACGGATCCGTTGAAACAAAAGCCTTTCCGAAAGGACGCCATTTCTCGGATCGTTCCGCAGGATGCCATTTTCACATTAAAGTACACATTTTTTAAATTCCAGAGAAATATAGAAAAAAATAATGGACACTACATTTATTGAACAATCTTATATGTATGTTGTATGAATGAATTTGTCGCCATCTAAGGCACCGGCCGATGCGCGAATCGAAATGGAACTGGTGTTCATCGACGGTACCTGTTCGCCGGATTGCTATTTTGGCGCATTGGACATAAAAGTGGATGACATGACTAAGGGTGGAATTCGGTGGGTGGAATTGTCTCATTGATTTAATAATTTATTGAACTTGAATACAAAAAACATTTCAGCGCCTGTTGTGACTCACATCGTGAGGACATTGGAAAATTGGTCTCAGCCCGTGAGCTGATCGTAATGAGTCTCTACACGCAAAAGGATAAACGCGTCTTTTCCGTGCGATATAGAATTTGTGAGAAAATATTCGCCATTATCTAGGCCTCTGAAAACTTATTTGAACTTCTCTTTATGAGTATATTTATTAGTTAAGTGTTAATGAAAATTAACAATAGTTTAGACGAAGAAGAGACCTCAACGCAGCCGAGTTCCACATTCTTCACCCAATTGGACGTTGTTGAGCAAAATTTTGGTGGAATAATATTTTCCTCTGAGTCCACATTAACATCCACATCATCAACGACCACTAGCATAACATCAAAACCCAATTGTGCTGATGCGTCCGGGTTTAAGTGAATAAAATTTCTATTTTCATAAAGTAGCTAAATTATTCCTAGCTACCCATCGCACATAAAATATTATAGTGTCTCTAACAGCCCGACAAAATCCATCGGACATGCACAGCTGGCTATATAGGCAAAATTACCGGCTATCCCTTACAATCATTTTTCACGTCATGTCATTTAACCATCCTCATGCTTTTATTTTCGGATTCGACTCTGACTGCTAGAGTTAAATCAATCCCAGTGTTTGTAGTTCTCTGCAAAGTTACTACGCTTGGCTCTTTAAAGAACGCCTCGGCGGTCCCACTGCACCATATTCGTTCCAGATATGAGCATGTTGATGTGGGTATCTCGTTAGTCGTCGCTCTGCCCTCGTCCTCTTGAAGAGAATCTTTTTTGGTTTTATGCACTCACGTTATGCGTTAACGTGCATCGTTAATTTACTTGGCCGATTCGCCTCATCCGATGAGAGTCCAATTGCCGAATTGGCGGCAATTTTCATGATAGATTAAGCAATGATCTGACCGCACCAACTTTTTATCATTTTTCTCAAATTCCTCAACTATTTTCTTGTAAATGTTTTTCAAATTGAATCAATTAGTCGAGAGATTTTTAGATGCCTCAACCGTTTCGTCCGTTTCGCGTGTAGTTTTTGGTCTCTAACCCAACAGCTGTGCCAACGCTCCTGCGGTCTCTGCTAGCCACATATACACACACTTACACTTACACGGCATTTTTTCCCCGCATTTCGCGAGGCATTTTCGTCGGTATTTTGGCATTTTTTTCGCGTGTTTGTACGCATTTTCGGAAATAAAAAGCGAAAGAAAAATTTTCTACAAAAAGAAAAAAATGCGGAAAAACGAAAAATGCTAAGTAAAAACGAAAAATGCTGCTTTAGCACTTTTTCTGCGGAGCATTTTTTCTTCTTCACTGGAGCATTTTCTTCCGTTTATTTAGCCCGAAAATGAAGCCAAAAAAATAAAATTTTTATTTTTCCATTGAAAACACGAAAAAAAATGTTTTAAATTTTTTGAGCGTATTTTTAATTTTTTTTCGCTTAAATGAATTGTGAGATTTATTTTTTTATGTTTGGCCTCGTCCAATAAACGAATTACGCGATACATTTATTATTAAATGAAATTTGTAATTACAAATAGATTATGATTAAATATGCTAATAAAGATTTGTTTCTTTATGTCTCAAGGTTATTATCTTTTCAATGTTCTTTTCGAAATGTTTCGTCATCGTCATAGCTCATTAAGCATTGAATAATTTCATCTCATTTTTTATACTCGGGTGGGTTTTTGACCCTCGATGACGTTAGGCTTATGGATTTGATTCTTTTGGAATCTTGTGCAGGACCATTGTTGATACCTTTTGCAACAGTCTTTTCGTAAGCAACCTTTTTTTATCACTTTCATTTCTTCTGTAAATAATGGTAAATATGATATTGTCGTCTCCCGAGCGTCATAAAGCCACAACGGAATGTGGCGCGGCATGTAGCGAGTCGTTGGCGTCGCTGAAATCGGCGCGCTCGTTGACATCGGCGCGACTGCGTGCAGCGTGCCGTCGTGGTTCGTCTCTTTTTGCACGTCTGCCGTCGCACGTCAAATTCATTTGCACAAATTCGCTTTGCATTTTCATATTTTTGGCCTACGCGTTTTTTGGCGGCTGCGTTTTACTCTATTTAGAGCACGATCACGCCGAGGCGCACCGACGCGACGCTCTGTTTCAACGCTTTCGCTGCGTTGCCGACACGCTTGATGGATCTAGGTGGGGTCATATGTGGATATAGATGAGACCAATTGGGTATAGAGAGTTCCATATAAGGGCAATGAATTCAATTTGGGCCAACTGTGTTAAACTCATTGAGCTAGGCTTCAATGAGTCCAAGTGTGTTTTTATGAATTGAGATTAATTGTATTGTAACACGTTTTCTTAAGACTCAACTTTGAACAAATTCGTGTGGACGCCTCGCATCGTCACGCGTTGGCGCGCAACATTTCGCAGCGGTGTTTGGCAAATGCGGCTCAAAGCGATATGCCGCAGCGCGAGTGGAACCTGAAGAGCGCATTCCTCTTTGGCTTTGGGCTACTCACCACTTTAGGTAAGTTTGATAGCACCGACTTAACATGTAATATATCACAAAAAATTAGTCTTCAGTTTTTAGTAATCAATCTTCAATTAATCATTCCCAATTCCAGGCTATGGTAAAGTATTTCCGCACACCACGAGCTCTCAAATGTTCGCGGTAGCGTGGGGTCTATTGGGCGTTCCATTCGCCGTGATAATCCTTTCAAATTTGGGCCTCTATTTGCGTTTTGTTGAACGTTTTCTTCGCAAGAAAATTCGTCACTGTGGCGAGAGTTCCACAACAGTAATAAGATTGCATAGCGCTACAGTATCTGAAGAAGAGAATCTTCAAATAATTACGAAAACATCGATTGCATCGGTACAGTCCACTGGAGTCGGACCAACTGAGTCAAATACGCCAAAGAAGCATACGCTGGCCGGCTCACTTATGAGGGTAAACAAGGATTCGGATGTGGCTCAATTAAGAAATCCCGAAGCGCCTCAATTACCGGCACTTGCGGAGTCCTCCCGCATAAGCGTCCGCTCAAAGCGCAGCGAGGATCTAATATCCGGAGCTAACACATCCAAATCCGAGTGGAACATTTTGCCGATTTCACTCGCGCTTTTTGTCCTCATGCATTTGGTAGAGTCTTATTAGATTATTGATGTATCTAATTTTTGAACACATGCACTTCAGACACTTGGCGCGATTTTTTTGCCACTACTCAATACGTCACAATTCGATTTTATCAACGGCTTTTACTACTGCTACATTTGCTTTACGGGCATGGAATACGGTGCGCTCATCAATCACGAGTCGGTCCATTATTACTCTACAATGAGTTGGTCAATTACTGTTCAAGAAGTTGTGATGTATGGGGAGTGAGGAGAAAGGGCTGAGGGATTTTCCAACTTTTAGAAATGTCAACTTAATCATTTTTCAGCTTAAAAATGTGTTTTATTTTTTAGAAATGCCTACTTTCCCATTGTACTGGTTTATAATTGCGTCGGTTTGGCCATGTCGACCATTGTGTTGAGTGAGAAAATTTTTTTTTCATTTATAATGAGATCAAATAAGAGTTTTTAATTCGATTTCTAATCACTGGAATTAATAAGATGCATTTGATCCTACAAGCTTTCTGGGATAACATTTGAGAACTTGAGTTTGGTCCTGAAATAAGCCCGTCAATAGTTGAGTAGAGTTAGTCCAGGCTCAAACCGCCTTTCATTGAACTAAGTACTAGTACATAGTAGCTAAAGTTTGTCTTGTCGGCGCGCCTTTTTTGAAGTGGGGAAGAGAGAAGGGATAGATTCATTTTTCGAGTATCATCTTATTTCAGACGTGAGCTCAACTTACGCCAAAAAACTATATTACTGTAGCCGGCGAGTAGGCGATTTTGCGCAAGCAAAAATTTGGATCGGCTCAAAACAGTAGGCCATTATTAACGTTACAAATCTCATATTCCTAATTGAATAATAGCATATTTTTAGCTTACGAGTCAAGGAATTGCTCTCGGCTTTGAGCCAGACGATTGGCGTGGATCCTGACGCATTTCAACAACTCGATTTGGACCAAATGATAGAGGTACCCAACCCATTATGTATTCAACTTTTTGGGAATTTTATGAACTCATATGTTCCTACACGCTGCACTATTTTGAGCCTCATTAAGTCAGTTCAAAATAAATTTTTTTACAGAACGCAATTCTCGTCAAGGAGGGCCGGTTGAGCTGTGTTCCTCAGGCATACACTTTCCTGGAGGGCATTTGGCCGCCGGAGCTGGTCCCATTATTTCTGCGCGACGGTTGCCTGCCCGATTACGTGGACGAAGATCGGGACGAGACGAAGCGAAGCGCCAAAGACAACGCCAAAAGCTGGCTCACGATACAAGAGACCAGCGCGCTACGCGCCGCGATTGCGCTTTCTACTTTCGCAAATGGAAGCCTGCATAGAACCCTATGTCCGACCGCGCCGTTGACTGCTACGCTGAGGTCCTCTATGGCTGAAGGTAGTGCAAATAAAGGGTCTTGTGGTGTCGCATTCAATACTGCAGAGTTTAATCCAACGGAAGTCACGTCAGAGAACACAAATCCGAGATCAGAGAGTAAATTCATTGAGAAAAGGAAGCGAAAACGAAGAGTCTCAAATTGTGTAAATGTTTAATAAAACATTATAGAACCATTTGAACTCTATTGTACGAGAACTAAAACACATAAATGTTTGTCCCAGAATATTCCTAAAGGTCTTTTAATTCCAAAGTATTCCTAACCTTCTTATGAACTCAAACTGTGTAGCCCAAAACATCCCTAGCACCCGCTTGACCGCTAAATATTCATCCCTAAACATTTCTAAGACTCTTTTTGGTCCTAAAATGTCATTCCCAAAAAGCCTTTAAGACCCTCTTTGATCCTATTCTTTTACGATATGTATGTAAAAGTAATAAATTTTTATAATTTTTTGTTTTTCTGTGAAAAATTGCAAAATTAAATTTTTTTTATCTAAAAAATTTTCTGTTGACTCCACAAAAATGACGAAATCTTTGCATTAAATAATAAAAAAAATTGGAAAATAATTTTCTATTTGCTTAAATTGGCAAATAAATTTAAAAAAAATATTTTTTTCCAATTTGAAATTTAAAATTTTCTAAATAAATGTCACGTGATGTTTCAGCTTTTGCTGGATGTTCTCTTGTACTCAAGGTCCAATTCCTCCCAAAACATTTCAAGTTCTAAAAATCTCTTTTGTCAATCATTCAATTCAATTTAGACAAATAAAAATAATAAAAAAAATATTTCTTTCTAAAAAAAATTTAAATATTTAAATTCACCCATTTGCCGAAATTTTTTGTTTTTGACGTTTTATATTTCGCTCAAAATGTAAGTAATTCCTTTTGAATAAATTAAATAAAATTAATCTCGTGTCTTAAACTCAGTTTCAATTTCATTCTTTTATCCGATTAAGTAACTCCCTCTTAAAACCCTCTAAATATTTTCAAGTATTGTCCAAAATTCAGTATCCCCAAAACCCTCACAAAATATTTGATATAATTTCCTCAAAATTTTCAATAAAATATCGGTTCTTACCACAAAAAATTTTTTTTTATTTTGCGGTATATTTTTTTAATTTTGTAATTTTTGTCTTATTTTAGGATCCATAGGAACATTTTTATAAAAAAATAAATGTCATATTCAAATTCAGTATGTTGAAAAACTCGGGAATACGAATTTCTATCGCAAAATAAATTTAAAAAAATTTTGTGGTCCGATGTAAGAAATAAAATATTTTCAAAATTCCAACGCTAGTGGATTCATTACAAAATTCCGAATCGATAGGATTGAATATAGTATCTATGAATTTGATCGTAACTGAGTTACGATGCCTATAATACAAAGCAAAATTTTCAATTAATTTGGTCTAGAGCAAAGTACAAATCATTTCGCTTTTCTTCACTAAACTCAAAAATTGGTGGATTTTCAAGTTGAAAAAAAAGAAATTGAAAAACCTGTCAAAAAAATAAAAATAATCTTTAGACTAAATTTTTGATTGAGAATGAAAAATTCGTTTTTAAAAAATTTCGCCCTTTTTTATGTTGACAAATTATTATTGCATCAACTTATGCAAAGGATTAAAGAAATGTGTAATTGCTAGTGATATGCCGGGTACATGGGTACAAAGTCAAAATTTGAATAAAAATAAATCGAATATTTCTGATTCAAATCGTCTGAAAATTGGGCACAAAGTTCCGCAAATGCCCCAGCGTTTAAACTACTCGTCTAATCGGGAAAAAATAGTAATTTATTTCTTGAAGAAAGACTAATCCAGTTCCAGACCTTAAGAGAAAATAGTACCCAACCATTCAAAAGGAATTATAAACTAGCCTTAAAGAAAATAGTAGCCTAACGGGAAAAAATAGTGCTTGAACTATATTATACTCTCAAATGAGTATACAAAAAAAATACTCAAAATACATTTTCGTTTAAACACAAATATGTACATTATGTCCTGTACATATATACGTATTTTTGCACATAAATGTACATTTTTGTGCACACACATTAAAAGAAAAACTTTTCGAAGTTTTTTTTCAATCGTGTGTCGTGTGTGTTGTGTGTGTCCTGTGTCCCCCTCTAACATAAAAAGACACACACACATGTGAGACACATACAAAACACAAAAAATAAACAATTTTTTCGGCCCTATTTTGTGTGTTTTCTTATCCGATTTATAATTAATGAAATTAATCGTTGTTAAACAGATAAAAACCAATTAATTTATTGATTTATTATTTAAGAAAAAAAACATTTAATTTATAATTTTTTTTGTGCTATTGGTTTAGTCGTTTGCTCTTTTAAGCCACTTTCAAATCGAAAAATAAGTGTATCCTATGACGCTACAATTTCGTCGCCCTCATCTTCCTCTTCCTGAGTTAGGAAGGATGTGGGAGTATGGAGTGGAGAATAAACGAGGGACGAATGGAATGGAAAGGGGATTGATTCAAGAGGAGATTATTAGGAGAGTGGCGATGGGGGTGTGAGTGTTGCAAAGCAATAACAGTAAAGGTATGACCTGGGAGGTAAAGGATGATGAGGACGTGAGAATAATATGAGGTGGGAGATAATCGAGAGATAAAAGGAGATGAATGTTTATTGAACGGAAAAAATAGGTGAAAAGAACAACTTTTCTCTCTCCCTACAAAACCATCTCCTAAACAACATCATCAACATCAATAATAAACATCGAATGTTTTTTTGTTATTTTCTTAATTGAGTTTTTCCGAATTTCAAATTTTGGTGTGGCCAAAACGACGAAAACTTTTCAAAAATAAATACAAATCATTTTTTTCGGAAAAATATGAAAATGCTTTTCTTTTTTTACAAAAACATCTATTTATTTATTTTTGAATCAAAAATTTGTTTTGCATTATTCCAAAACCAATTTTTTTTGACAAAGTATCAAAATGTTTTTCGCTTATTTTTAGCCACTTTTTGTTTTTGTTTTTAATTTTTGATTTTTTTGTTTTTCTTTATGTTTGTTTGGCCCATTTTTTAGTTTTTTTTGTCGAAAAAACATTGGCAATATAAATATGGATTTGTCCCATGATTTTTATTATAATTATTGGCACACAAAAAGATCGATTTTTTGGAAGTATAGTGATATAGTGGATGATACTTCATTAATCGCATGCGAGTCGCGGTGAAAGATCATTTGAGAAAATTAAATTTTTGTAAAGATTCTAGTAATAGATCTTAATTGAGGACCAATTTTCACAATTTCAAGCCTCTGCTTTTTATGAAATATAAAAAACTTTTTATGCTATTTTAACAATTAAAAATTTAAAAAAATGCTAAATGCAATATTCAAAAATGTTTCAACCAACCCAAAAAAAAGCCCCGACTTGATATGGATAATATATATTATTAAAAAGAATTTTTTTTCATTTAGCTCTTTTTTTTCACAAACTTTTTTTACTATTTTTGAATGCATTTTTCATTGCATTTTGTTGCATAATTTATTATTTTTCTCGCCCAATTTTTCCAAAAAAATTTATGAGCTATTAAAACGCCTATTATATTTTGAGGCTAAACATTCGAAATTTAGAAACGAAAACATCGTTTAAATAGCCAAAATTTTGATAGTATAAAAAATGGTCATTGGGTATAAGCCGCAGTACCATTTCAGATTTTGAATTGTTCATCTTAGGGATTATTTGATCTAAAAAAAATTTTTTTTATAACCCACTATCGCGAGTTATATACATTTCTTACTTATTTTGTCTTACTTTTTTTTATTTTTCCTCTTCTCGTTTCTATTTTTCCCTTTCTCTTTCTCTCTTTCCTTTACCCTGTCCACGTAAACTCCAATTAAGGGCACGTGCTTTGCACTCGCATTTTTCTTTTGAATGCGTTTGAAAAAATGCTTTTGCATATAAAAAATGCTATTTTTCCTCGACCAAAAATAATTTGGCAAAAACCCCGCAAAAAAGGTAAAAAAAAAGAAGGTAAAACACAGAAAAAAAAAGAAAATACTAAAATGGCAAAAAAATGAATTAAAAATTATTTTTTTAATTTTTTTTTAAATTTTTATTTATTTTTTTTACTTTAATTTTTTTTAAGACCGAGAAAGAGAACGAGAGTCTTACTAGGCAAAAAACAAGCTCAAGCCTAAAAAATGCGAATTAAAAAGCGAAATTTTTTGTAATTTATTATAAAAAGTAGCTTGAGCTTAAGACTGATGCATTAAGCTTGAGCATAATTTTAAATTTTAAGTTTTAGCCTAATGCCGAAACTTAAAAAAAGCTAAAATGTTTTGCCATTTTTGACGAAAATTTATTTAAAAATTTAATTTTAAACATTTTTTAATTTAAAAGTAATTTGTAAATTTTAAATAAACAAAATTGTCGTGGAATAAGCTGGATACGGTAGCGGCTACCGTATTTATGTTAGGAAAAAAATTTCGAAAAATGACAAATGGCGCAATTTTCCAACGCGAAGACCGCACCGATGGCAGCCGGAATATCGTAATTACATCGTTAAAATATAACGCAAGCTACGGTAACGACGACATATTCGATGATTACGATACTTCTCAACAGCAATGTAAGTCGTTGGATCACAATAGCGTGAATAGTGATGACGACGATTTTTATATTGATAATAAGCAACAATACTACTACGTAAGAGGTGACAAATACGATAGCCAGGAGAAGAATGGCTTTAATGAAAGCGGTAAGAGGACTGTGCTTTTTTTCATACTGTTGAGTTTTAATAAAGAGCTAATCTGTGCTGACTGTAGTCGGGTGATCTTTAATTGAGTTCAATTTTTAATTCCAAATGGATCCAAATTAAGTTGAACCCTATTTAAGTCACGAAAAAGTCTTTACGAGATTTCTGGTTATGGGTCGCTTTATTTTTTCATCCTTTTTGTCTGGAATTTTGTTTATTTTTCAATCTAATTTCAAGGATTATTGTATCGAAATTGCTTCAAAACAAATTTTAAAAATATTCGTTTTTTTACAATTTTTTATAAATATTCAAAAATAATTTGAAATCGGCCAAAAAATTTCAATTTTTTCAACAAATTTCGCGTAAAATTTGCATTTATTAAACCGTTTTTTAATCCAAAAAACTGTTTTCAATTAAATTTTTCCCCCATTTTCAGACCATTATCCGATAATTTTTAAATGTTCTTTGGATTATTTATTTATTTTTTCTGTAAACAAACATACACAAATTTTGATTAACTCAATTAATAATAGAGATTTTACATAAATTACAATATAATAATATTTTGTCATGGGTCCATTGGCTAGTATATCAATGTTATTAGTCCGAATTTTGAGCACATAAAGATAAAATGGTACAAAAGTGATCTTTTGGTTGTGGATTGGGTGTCACGAACGCGAAGAAAATCTAATAATCTCAGTTGGTAGCTTAAGCCATAGTTTATTATTTAAGCTTCTGTTGGTTCCACCACGAAATCCCTTTGTTTCAATAATTTGTTCGCTCATAATGTTCTAGGTCCAATTTTAGTTTTTAAGTTTAGTTAAGTTTTTTGCTTTAAAAAATTGTTGTTAATTGGTGCTCTGCACTTTTGTTGAATAAAAAATATATAAATTCGAAACACAAACAAAATAAAATAAATTTTTGTGGCATCACTTGTTAATAAGCACAAGGACCATAAGAAAAAAAGAAGTGATTGCCACATTGGGTGTGAATTTGAAAGAAATCGGTTTCGCTCCGACCTTATTTGAGAGAATTTGAATAGGCATTACAATGCATAGTGATAAAATTCAAATAGAAGCATTTAATCGATCTCATAGCTTAAAGAAATTGATCATTCAAAATTTTCCCAATCTATTAAGGTCAAAGTTTTCAATACATACTTTTATATAAAATTTGTTATAAAATATTGCAAAAATAAATGAGAAAAAGTGTATTGGAAAAAAATAATTGAATTTTGATGTGATCATTGAAAAGTTTTATAGATTATAAAAAAGTTCATGTCCTCGTCGATTTAGATTTTTCTGGATTATAATCGAAGTGCGAATGTGTTTTGAATGCATCGCGGATTAACGTGTTCTTTGCATTTTTCACAAAAACAAAACAAGCTTAAAAAGTTTAAAAAATTGAAAAATCAAAAAAAAAATTGGCTGAAAAATTTTATCAGAAATTTGCAAATTTACTCTAGTGTTCCGATTTGCAAATCCGGTATGTGTTTAAGCCAAATTTAAATTCACACCAATAATTTCATTTTGTTATATCGGACTCATATGAAATTTTGCTTTTATTTACGTCTTATAAAAGTAGACAGAAAATTTGGATATAATATTGAATCCGAATATAACAAAATGAACTCATTTGACTCAAACATTTGCGGCTTATAAACCGAAACTCTAGGTTAATAAATAAATAAAAATTGAGGCCCGTACAGTGTACAACAAAGGTGTACCGGAATTTCGACTTCCGAAAAAATGGGCAAAATCTCGAAAATTTTCAGAAATTAAAAAAAAATTTATTTTTCTAAAAATTATGAAAATTTTATAAAAATTTACGATTTCCAAGGTTTTTGGTGGATTTTTCCGATTTCCGTAATTTTAAGATCATTTCCGGCACACCGCTGATGTACATCATCACTAACACCTTAAATCGAAATTTATCGTATCCATTTGATTGATTAACATTGATGATAACGTAAAATAATTATTGACTTTTTTGTACCAAAATCATATTTTAAGGTTTTTATGAGGAAATTGAAATACATTTTTTTACAATTTCTCCGTTTTTCTCAACAAATTAAAAAAAAAATATTTTCCAGCTAAAGAATTTTTGAAAAAATAGAAAAAAATTCTGCCGAAAAGTGCAAAAAAATGGCTGAGAAATTTTCATTTTTATTTCATTTTTTAAAAAATTTTTTCGAATTTAAAAGAAAAATTCGATTTTTCTTGAAAAAAATGAAATGAGAAAAAATTTTCTTTACAATTTTTTCATTTTTTTCATTTTTTACTTTTAAAATTTTAAAAATTTTGCAATTTTCGACTTTGACTAAAAAATGATAATTTTTCTTGTTTTTAGCTTTTTATCCAAAATTAGACAAACGTGTTTTTGACTCACGATTTTCGACCCTATGTTTTGGCTTTGTTTTTGGTGGAATTTGGTTTCGAATTTCAATTTTAAAAAAATACTTTTTTTATTTTTTGTTTTTCGTTTTTGAGTTTTAAGTTCTTTTTTCACGTTTTTTACGTAGATATTAATTATATGTATTGACATGTGGATATGTAAACATGGAAGTCGCAATTCAATTTAAGAATTAAAGCCTAGGAGGGAGTAAAGTTTAGAAACTACGTATATAATAGAGATGTTCCGGGCCAGCCCGGCCCAGTTCGATCTGATCCGATGGGCCGTCCCGGCCGGAATCTGCTCAAAATTTCTAAGACTAACCCGATAAAATTTTTGTAATGTTTCGATGCAATCAGGCTCAGCCGAGCTGAAAATTGCCGGGACTACACATTTCCACTACATTTGTATGTACAGGAAACCAACACACTTTTTTAACCATAACTTTTTTATTTAAATACATATTTTTACAAACAAACATTTAAATGAAAGCCAAAAAAATCCTCTATAAAATCATTTTAAAGGATTTGTGTAAGGACTATCTGGTCTCCCTGTACATATATCACCAATAAGTCACTATTTTTATTAATTCTAAAAAGATTTCTAAAAATTATTTTTTTCCAATTATAAGATAAGTATATTATAAATTAAAAACTTATTTGAATCCAAGTGCTTAAACATCTAAACTTTGATAGCGTTCTTTACTGTCTTTCTCGCTTTTTTCATTCCTTTCATGAATTTGGTTTTTCAGGTTTAATTTCAGTTAATTTAGATTCCACAAAATGATATCAATTTTGTGGAATTGGAAAAATATAGAATTTTTGGAGAGAAAAGAACCAAAAATTTGAAAAGAATTTGAATAAGGAAAAATATGCTTTTATTCATTTTACATTTTATTTCATTTTTTATTTTGGTAAGTCACTTTAATCTTGGGTCAAAAAACATTTTTGGCTCTCAATTTCATTGTATTACATTAATTTGGAATTAAAATATAAGAGATTTTCGTTATTATTTTGCCTTTATTTGACTCTATAAAAAGCTCATTATCTGTTCAGCTCCATATAAACATTGCTCTACATATACTAAAGGAGAGCAGTGGTCTAGTAGTTGTGAGATAGGTATGTATATATATATATATATATATATATATATATATATATATATATATATATATATATATATATATATATATATATATATATATATATATATATATATATATATATATATATATATATATATATATATATATATATATATATATATATATATATATATATATATATATATATATATATATATATATATATATATATATATATATATATATATATATATATATATATATATATATATATATATATATATATATATATATATATATATATATATATATATATATATATATATATATATATATATATATATATATATATATATATATATATATATATATATATATATATATATATATATATATATATATATATATATATATATATATATATATATATATATATATATATATATATATATATATATATGCTATCAATTAATATGTCTGATATGTCTCTCCGATATTTTCATAGAAATGATTTCAAAATAACCAATAATATAATTTTTAATGCTTCGCCAATGATGTCACGATTTTTCGCATATACCGTAGATAAAAGAAAAGTTTTGACGTGTGACTGTGCTTTAAAAACGAGTCAAATGATTTATTTTTTTTGTTTATTTTTGTGTAAATTTTAATTATTTTGCAAAATATTTTATAAATAAAATTTTTATCCATTTTTTGGTTATTTTGTGAGTCATATTTTGGCGAAAAAAAATGACAAAAAAGAAAAAAAACCTTTTCCGGCGAACAGGAAAGATGGAAAATGAATCAATGAATGAATCATTACATACAGATTTAAGTGGCTTAAAAAAAATTCTTAGGGGGAGGGGGAAAGACAGACTAACAAAAAATTCAAATATTGTTGGAACTGTCGTGATTTATATATCAGAATTTAGCCTAGCATATTTTAAAGATGATAGAAGAGAAAAGATAGATTGAATTATAATAGTAAAATAAAGAAATAAATAGAGAAATTAAAGACAATGGAAAAAAAATCAAATTTATAAAATGGGAAAGAGAAAAAAATGGGTGGGAAAGTGAATGTGGACGTGATTGAGAAAAAGGCGAGTTCCCATCTCGAGAAATTGACTCATTCCATTTCTTTTAAATTATTTTTCTTTTTTCTCCTTTTCTTTTTGTCCATTTTTAATGTCCGAAATAGAAAAAAATGGAATAAAACACTTGAACACTTGAAGATCCATGTCACACGTTGCTGTCCCGTGGTGGATCACACAATCGCCGTTTATATTGTCTTTTGCATACAATATACTGCATAATGTATATGACTACATACATATATATTGAGGATTTATTTTTATCTAATTACGTAATTACAGTTATAAATTTGTCTCAAAACTTAAAAACAAATGAAAAATTAGACGAACGGAAAATATGTAATTTTTTAGTTTAAATCGACAAAAAAAAATATGCAAAAATGTGAAAAAATTAATGCATTTTTATAATGTGATCTTAAAAATATAAAAAATGCGAACGCATCGCGCAAATTCCTTTACCTTTTTCGCTCTTTTCTTTGTCAATCGCTTTCATTTTCCTTTTCTTTTTCTATTTTGTCATTTTTAATTTTCTTCAGATTTTATAATTTTTTTGAAATTCCTAGCTAGTTTTTTTTCTTCGTTCAATCGTCAATATTGAAATATCTCGTTTAATAAAATTATTATTATTTTTCATTTCAAAAAATAATAAAAATTGACATTTCCAGGATGAAGAGACTCTAAACAAGGATTGAGCTGAAATTAGTTACAACATATATTTATGCTTGATTGAATCCTATTCTTAACTTGCTATTAATTCTATTTTTAATTTTCTCAAAAAAATTGATCTTGGCAGAAAGGATGGGGAAATTGCTTTTAAAAATTTTTAAAAATTTCTATTGAGTAAATTTTTCTTTTTTAAAATTTTTATAATATTTTTAATTATTTTTTCTTTTTTTTATCTTTTTGATAGCTTGTTTTTATATTTTTTAATATTTTAAAAGTGGAAAGAAAGATGAAAAAATAATTTAAAAAAAGGTAAAAGTGCATTTGGAATAAGGAGAAAATAGCAAAAAATGCTAAACATTGAACAAATATATTTTCAAGTGTGTTCCAAAAGTACAACTTTAATCATTCATTTTTGCTTTTTTTCTTTTTCTACTCAATTTTAAGCTTATTGGACTTTTCAATGCCATTGAGCATTTCGCAGCACTTTACTGTACTATTTTTAATTTTTTTAAATTTCTTTTTCTGTACTTTTCTTTTTTTTATTTTTGGCCCAATTTTCTGTGGTTTTTTATTTATTTTTTTTATTTTTCCGGTTATGTGTCACTTTTTCAGCCATGATACAGTATTTTTCATCCATATTTTTTTAAAATTTTCTTCTTACTTTATACCGTGACGTAGTTTTTTTTCTCGCAAATGCTCGTGAATCACGTGAAATTTTTTGCTGAGCCCGTTTTTGGCAAAAAAATCGAAATTTTTTTTTTATTTTATAAATTTATAAACCGTTGAAAATCATTTGCATTTGCATTTTTAAATAATTTTATACGTATTTTTATTATTTTTATTTTTATTATTACTTTATTTACTGTATTTCCTCTAATTGAAGCCCCAGGGCTTATATATTTCGATCACCCTCTAGGGGGGGCTTATATTAGAGGGGGGCTTATATTGAGGGGGGCTTGTATATTTTAATGTCGTCGCGCCGAAGGCGCGACGAAAAATTTGGAAAAAAGGCAATATTTTTCACAAAATTTCATCAAAATATAAAACTCATAACCATTTTATTCAACAAATTTAACAATATGACGGAAATAACTAACAATATTACGGAAATAAAGTAAAAATATCACGGAAATATTTATAAATCTTCAGATCCTCTTCTTTCTTTACCCATTCTCGAACATTCTTGCGATCTACTTTGAATTTCTCGCTTGCTGAATGAATAGAAATCTGCTTTGCATAGTTGACAACGTCCAATTTCCAATCCACTGAGTAGGCCTTGCGTTTCCTTGCCTTATCGAATTGTTCCTCTTCGTTGTAATCATCGCTGTCATACGCTTGAACAAGATCCATTTTTTGACACAATTCAAAAAATAACAAAAAATAATTCATGGCGGGACAATAAATTTCATGGCGGGATAAAAAATTTTTTAAATTTTTTGAATATTGACACTATGTAGAGTTTTTTTATAAGGTTGGGTCCAAATCGTGATGACCAACCAAATCAAAAAAGTGACACTATATAGAATTTTCCACTATTGGGAGTTGCCACTATTGGGAGCTTCGACTGTAGTGATATTACAAAAACAAAAAACGGTGTAGAGAAAATGGTCCTCTAGGGGGGCTTATAATAGAGGGGGGCTTATATATTTTACTCAACCTCCAAGGGGGCTTATATTAGAGGGGGGCTTATATTGGAGGGGGGGGCTTCAATTAGAGGAAATACGGTATTTGAACTTATTTATTGAACAATATTTTTAAAATATTTAAAAGTTTCATTATTATTTGGATATTTCTGAAACTTTATTCTATTTTATTCTTTTGGATATAGGATTTTGTATTCATTTGACTAAAATAATCCTATTGAAATGGGTTTAGGAAAACATAACGATGTTTCCCGACAAAATAAATCTAAGCTATAGTATCTATTTCCGCTTAATAAATACGATGTTACTTTTCGACTTTCCTTCTAGTCACTATGCGGATTATAATCATAGTCAAATCAAAAAAAAATATTATATATATAACAATTAACTGCATGTATATAACAATTAACTATATATATAACAATTAACTGCAATTAACTGCATGAAGTGAAAAGAGAGAGGAGAAAAAGAAAAAATTAAAGAAAAAAAATTTTTCATTAAAGGCGCAAGAATTACTCGAAAATAATTTGTGACGCCAAATTTTTTTTTCGTTTAAATTAAATTCGAACGCCTCCCAAAAAAATTTTTTTTTGCTTTAAAATTTCGAAGATTTTTTAGTTTTTTGGCGAAAAAGCACGTGAAAATTTGTGTAAAAAAGTATTCGGGAAACTGTAATTGGGAAAAAATGTATGCAATGCAGAAAAATTAATGTTAACAAATATTCAATCGAGCTTTAAAATTCTTAAGTTTCGATTTCGAAAAAATTATTTTTTATAATTTTGAGGTCCAATATTAAATTTTGCATTTTCTTTCCATGAATTTCCCAAATAAATATTCTTTAACGTTCTAATTCTTTTAAATTCATCAAAAAAATTTAATACATTTTCTATATTTCAATGTATTTTTTTAATTTATTTAATTCGAGTAGATTCCGCTGATTAAAGAAATTTTTTTTGTTAGAAAATTGAAGCAAAAAAAAACGCTCCAAAAATAGTGTCGGTCGCCTTATGATCAAAGTAACACAGTGAACGAAAATGGTGATAACGTCATTTCTGTCACGTCAAAAATGACGTTTTGATCTTTTCCTTTTTTTGTAGGGTACAGTACACAATTTTATTTTTATTTAAAAATAATTTTTTTATTTATGTATTTTTTTAAATGTATTTTAGTTTGTGTATCGTTTTCGTTTTACAAGTTATAATTTAAGGTATATTCATATAATTTTTATACTTTTAAATTACACGTATCGCTTTGCTTTCTTATTTTATTTTAAAAAATACTGTATATTTATGAATAGTTGGTTTGTGTATAGTGTATTTTGCACTATTACATTTAAAAAATATTTTATAATCGATATTATGTATATTTTTAAATCACATGTTTCGTTGAAAACACAATTATGTACTTCTGTAGATATCACATCATTTCGCATATTCACAGCACCAGTCAGCAGTATTATTATTATCAAATCATTATATTATTGCCATCAGCATCAGATCATCATAATCACTATCATCACCAGCAAAATTATCATCATTATCACATCATTGCTTCCGCTACCAAAATCATTTCTTTTGATTTTTTTCTCTCTATCTCTCTCTCTTTGCATAACTATACCATTATCATTATCAAGTCGTTGCGGTTAAAAATTATCATTTGATCGTGCACATGAATTTTTTCTATGTATTTTTATGTGCATATTTCTATGTAGGTATACACATACATCAAGTAGGTGTATTATGTACGTTTGTTACTCCTGTACATTTGTGCATTCTTCTTACGATTACTGTGTTCTTTGAAGAATGTTCTAACAAACGATAGTTTTTTAAAGGCATTTTTTAAATGCCAGGAATTAAATACCAGAATTTTTTTACTTTCTAGACTTTCATTTATTTCTCTAAGAGTCCGAAAAATTTGTCTTGGCCAGGATTCGTTGAAAGATTAGTTGCTTAGAAAATGCTGTGGTATCTAAATTTTTCAGATATTTACAGCGAATATTTTTAAAATTCAACTGATATTACTTTTTTTCTGTTATTATTGATTTCAATTATATGAGATTTAACGAATATATTCACTTATCGAATAAAATGGAAATGTCTAATATGTATGACCGAATGAAAAAAGTTAAATCCAAATTAAAAATGATTTTCAAAATTCATGTGGCTTTTTAATGGATTCAAAAAGTAAAGCCAAAATTTGATTTCTATAGTATCAATAAGCATAAAATAGTGAGCAAAAAGTTTCTTATTCAAAATACATTTTTAGCAACATTTTCGAATGCTTTTTTAGAATGCATTTTCGTGTGTGAATATTTAAACGGAACACTTTTCTTGTTTTGCATTTTTCGAAATTTTTCAATATCAAAGATGAAAATTTTTTTAAAAAAAAGAAAAACATTCGCCTTTTGTCATATTAGATAGAAAGCATTTTTATAGCTGTATTGTCCATTTGTAAGCACGAATATAAACTAGTATATATATAAACTAGTATATATATACTAGTATATAATATAAACTAGTATATAATATAAACTAGTATATAGGTATATGCAAAATACATACATGGATACAAATACCTGCATATATACATAGATTATGAAATAAAAATTTAAAAAAAGAAGTCCATCGGTATTTTTTGTGTGGTAAAAAAAGTCTACTTACAAACAAGGACACAAAACTGATGACACACAAAGAAAGCACCACACATAGATATACGCACCTATAGCAGCACACACAAAGACATGCAAAACGCAGTGACAGGAACCTATCACCACGTATTCGTAATAAAAAAATGTAAACGAAACATTCATACATTCTCTGATTTGAGAAAGTTGAAAGATGAAAAAAGAAAAGAATGCACAAAAAGAGAATAGAAAAAATGAGAAAAAGCTAAACATTTTTCTTTTTTTGTGAAGGGTGAAAAAATACGAGCAAGGACGAAGAAAGAAGAAAATGTAAGTGATTATAAAATTCTTCTAGAATAATGCCAGTTGAGAAAAAAAATAAAACACTATTTAAATATAATGTATAAATAAACAAAAGAAAAGTACGTATTTCGCAATCGCATACGAGGCCGCTGTATTTTATTCTTAATCAAAAATGTGTGTATATAAAAGTGTCGATATATGTGTGTGTTTTTCAAATGAGACGCATTCCAAAAAATGCGTTTTCTTTTCTCTGCATTCCTATTAAATGCACGCGAGACACATACAAACCGTATAATGCAATGTAAAAAATGCATCGTAATGTTGTATATCATTGAGAATGTGTTTTACTTGCATTTTTTATGTTTGTATGCATTTTTTGTGCATTTTTCGAGGGCATTTTGACATTTTTTGAATGCATTTTGCCGCGCTTTTTACATTTTTCTTTATGTATATGGCATTTTCTTGGCGCATTTTCAGCTTTTTGAAAATTTTTTGAAAAGAGGCCAAAAGCATTTTTTTTCCTTATAAAATCCTTTTGTAATTGCATTTTTCATTTGTATCTACGCATTTTTTTCTTCGTTGTATAAAAACGCATTTGAAGAAGATTTATACTTTAAGTACACTTGCTGAAATAAGTAAGCAAGTGGGTGAGTGAGTGAGTGAATAACGAGACTAACTTTAGCGTAAATTCAAGAACTTAATCTATGTAGAGATAAGTAAAAGAAACACGTTAGAGCCATGAGTTTTTAGTACTTATTGATTACATTATAACAGCATTATAAGTGGTGCATTTTTAACAACAAAATACACACTACATAAAGTACATTAAATACAATTTTTATAACATTCAAAAACACGGACGTATTTTTCTTTTTTTTGGCAAGCTTACAAAATATTTTCGGCATTTTTTACAGCTTTTCCTGTTTGTTTTGGCATTTTTTGCTATGTTTTTGTTTTTATTTTTTCATTTATCATTTGTGTGTTGAGATGAAAATGATAAATGTCGGTATATTGTGCCAAATGTTAATTTATTTATATATAAAAACTTTATACTGTATTTTTATTATATTTCTACTAATTTAGCATCACAAATATATGAAAATAAGCAGTATTAGCTTATAGACCAATGCAGATTTCAAATCTAATGAAAAATAGATTTTGCATTTTTAATAAAATTTTAATAAAAAAATCTTATTACTGAATGAACCGAAGCCATGAAATAATTATTTCTAAAATAATTTTTAACTAGAAATAATTAATCTTTTTATCTATTAGATATCATATAAAAAATAATATCAAAATAATCGTCATTTTTAAGTGTTTTGCATTTATTATTCAGTTTTATTTAGTCGAAAACTTGAACACTTGAACACTTGAAGATCCGTGTCACACGTTGTTGTTCCGTGGTGGATCATACAATCGCCGCTTATATTGTTTTCTGTCTTCCGCTAATTGTCTCCAATTAGGTCCTATGCGCTCTTTCATCAACTTTCGCCATCTTTCCGCTGGTCTTCCGGGTGGTCTTTTGTAGTCGTATGGCCACCAAAATGTCACTCGTGTCGTCCATCTGTTGTCATTTCTTCTGGCTACGTGCCCTGCCCATAGAAGTTTTCGTATTGTGGCTGTTTCGTATGCGTCTGCGAATTTTGTTTTCTTTCTGATTTCTTCGCTTCTGATTTTGTCCGTAATTCGCACTCCGATTGTTTTTCTTTCCATTGCTCTCAGCGTGGTCGTTAGCTTGTGTTTTTCGCATTCCCTCATATTCCACGTTTCTGATCCATATATGAGTGCAGGTATTACCGTAGTGTTGAAAAGGTGTGTTCTTGCTTTTATGTCTTTTGTTTTCTTTAGGACTTCTTTTATGTTGTTAAAGCTTAACCATGCTGCACTTCGTCTTCTGCGTATTTCGCCGTCGATTTTGTGATCCGATGTTATCAGTTGTCCGAGATATACGTATTTGTCCACCAAGGCAATTTTCGCATCTTCACAATTCGCAGACGCATACGAAACAGCCACAATACGAAAACTTCTATGGGCAGGGCACGTAGCCAGAAGAAATGACAACAGATGGACGACACGAGTGACATTTTGGTGGCCATACGACTACAAAAGACCACCCGGAAGACCAGCGGAAAGATGGCGAAAGTTGATGAAAGAGCGCATAGGACCTAATTGGAGACAATTAGCAGAAGACAGAAAACAATATAAACGGCGATTGTATGATCCACCACGGAACAACAACATGTGACACGGATCTTCAAGTGTTCAAGTGTTCTATTTAATAATATTAATAAAACATATTTATTAATTTTATTGAAATTATTTTTGTCAATTACATATTTTACCTTTAACAAACGTGCTTGTTGGCATTTTTTAAAGGTGATTTTATGTATAAATTAGTGTAATTTTTATCGTTTTTGTTTTAAGCTAGTGGTGTTTTGGTACATTTTTTAATTTAAAAAACAAAGGACATAAAAATGTAAAAAATTCCAAAAACAAAAAATGCGGCACAGCCTTTATGATAGTAAAAAAAGTTAATGTAACGAAAAAAGTTTTTAATGAGAAAAATTTTAACGATACAAATTTTGAGCGGTAAAAAGACAAAAAAAGATTTTTTGAAAAAGGTATAAAAATGTTGAAAAGGTAACACGTGAAAAATTAAAATAATAATGAAAATAAATGTGCCAAAATGCAAAACAAAATATAAAAAATTGCTATTTATTATTACTACAAATTGTTAGTTTTACTTTTTTAACGTAGAAAGTAAAAATTTTAATTTTTAATTTTGTTTTCCATTAAAAATTAAACTTTATAAATTTCTTGAAAGGACAAATACAAGTTTATATCATATTTTCAAGGAATATTTTTTTTTTAAAATTTCTATTTATGAGTTTTATAAGTCTTTCAAAAATCAGGTTTAAAATGGAGTTACATTTTAGAAAACACATTTATATTTCTGAAAGGGCAAGTAATAATTTCTTACAATTAAAAAGAAAAAAGTGCGCTAAAATGCAAAAACGTTATAATGCTGCAAAACTGTATTTTTACTATTGTTGCTAATTTCATTGCTTTCTTTGCAACTTATCGTACTAACAAATTTTGATAAAAAACAAAGGACATAAAAATTTTTTGTTTTTCAAAAACATGAAATTTTAAAGGGCTAGCACATAAAAATATCAAAAAAAAATCATAAGAACAACAACAAATTTAAAGATACATTATTGTATTTATTAGCGAAATAAAAACAAATATAACAAGTTGTACGATATAACAGAAACGCTCCGGTTTCTGTAGTACACGATTATTTATTTAAATACCGTTTTTTTAATTTTTAAAATGCATTTATATATATAAGCATATATTATAATATATTCGGTCGAAAAAATGTATTTTTATTGCTATTGTTGCGTAAATTTTTACTTTTTTGGACAGTGTCAAAAGAAATTTAAATAATAAAAAATATTAATACGAAATACTTTATATTTATATTTTTTGTTATTATTCTGACTAATTTGCTCTTTATGAGATTATGAGTAGAAATTCTCTAATTTATCACCAATATTCCACTCATTTTATCGATGAAGAATGGGAAATTAATTAATTTCAATTTTTAAATTAAATGTACTTTTTTGTTTTTTTCCAGACAGTAACTTACTATTTTTTCTTAACTTTTAAATTAACAAAAATGTTCTGCGTCTACGTTTATATTTCAACTATAAATTTATTTTAGCTAGTAATATTAGGTTGGCAAAAAAGTATTATTCGTCTTTACATGAAACTACTATTTTTTGGATCTAATAAAAGTTTTTGTAAAATAAGTTTATTTATCTAAAAATGTGTTTTATTGGGAATATTATGATATAAAAATTATTTGTGATAACTCAATTTTTTTGGGCAAAAATTCATATTTATTGATAATCGACCAAAATTAAAAAGTGCCGAGTTTGCAATAAAAACGTACTTTTTGAAGCAATCTTTCTGAAATTAATATTTTTTGGCTTTTTTAGGCTTAATTAATACTATTATAGCAAAAAAGAATGATTTTGAAAAGCTTTAGAATTTTCCATATATCGATGGAGATACTCAAAAATTTTAAGGTCTGAAATGGAAATTTGTATGTAACTCGGTAAATATTTCAGATACAAGAGTCGTTTTGGTACCGCCAAATAGCTAAGAAAAATGGCTTCTTATCTTTTATAACTTAGAGCTATTATAATAAACAGTAGCTGAAATATGGCAAAAACTTCAAGATTGTAAAAATTTAATTTGGCGGTTCTTTGGGTCACAGCCGGCCAAGTTCTTCAAGAACAGCATTCATTTTTTACATGAATGTTGACTGAGTGATGGAAAATACCTCTTGGATTAATTGAATGTTGTAGTTTTGTTTGTGGTTCCATATAAAAGCGGAAAATACTTTTTTGCCGACCTAATATATGAAAACCATAATTATGTAGTAAAAGGAATAAAACAACTGATTGTGATATCTTGATCTATTTTAATGCTTAACCAAAAATTCTAAATTCATTTTGGGGCTTAATATTCGATTATAGCTTAAAGTATAACCAACTAAATTTTTGTTTAAATTTTAATTTTTTTATCATTTCCTAAAAAAAATTTTAATTTTTGCGTTCTTCACATTTTACTTTTTTTACTTTATTTTTATCGTTTAATTATTTTATTTTACATACTGTAACTTGATTTATCACTGGCCGGCGTTTTTCTTAACTGTGTATCGAAATTATTTTCGTTCCTTTTTCCAAAATGTTTCTTTTTATTATTAATTAATTGTCAAATTTATTGTCATAAATTATTATTTATTTTTTAGTATCTATTGTGCTATTTTTTATCGTTGCATTTATTTATTAAAGAGTAAATATTATATTTTACATAAATCTTAGAGAATCCAATAAAACTATTAAAAATTTATTTAGAAATTTTTGAATCATGCTGAAAATATGTATATATATATATATATATATATATATATATATATATATATATATATATATATATATATATATATATATATATATATATATATATATATATATATATATATATATATATATAAAATATCTAATTGTATAAAAAAAATAATAAAATTATCAAAAATTTTTTTTGTTAATTTTTCTTATATTTTCAAATCTTTCATGTTACGGATTTTTAACGTATTAAAAAATTTATTTTCCATAGTCACGTGTGCCTAAAATACTTTCTCTATCCGTCTGTCTATTTGTTAATTGCATGCGTTTGTTTTGTTTTGATACGATATCGCATACTGTATTTAAAAAATCGTAAGGCGATTTTGTGTGGACAAGTATGCCCGAGACGCTTTTTTTCGGTATGTATTTTTTTGCAATTGCAAGAGACGATTCATAAAACACAAACATAAATATAGAGAAATAAAATAATTTTGTGTTTAATGAGTGTAAAAACTTTTTGTGTTTATCATTTTTTCCATTGTTTTCTAATGCATTCATATTTATTTCTTTATCTCCCTCCCCCGTACGATCATGTGATTTTAAAAAATATTTGCTTTTAACGTTTTTGTTTTTTTTTGCTTTTCTTTTTTCACGCGATCACATGCCAAAACACGTCGTTTACGAGAACATGTGAACATGCGTAGTGAAATAATGAAAAGAAAGAAAAGGTATTAAAATAAAGAAAAAAGACACGATAACAAAGCTTCGAAGTGAATGGATATATTAAAAATAAGATGTACAAATACAAATTCAAAATGTATATACATATGTATGTTTTATAATAACTATTGTTTTTTATATAATTATATTTATAAATTTTTATTCATCATTTTTTGTTTCTATAGAAATTATTTATAACTTTTTTCAATTAAGCAAAAAATGCCTTAGCTTTAACCTAATAACAAAAAATAAAAAGCTAAGTAAGAAGAAATAAATGCTTTTAAAAACTAAATGCACATATTTCAGTTTATTAGCACGACATAAATACACAAACACAAAAACAGAAAACGCATTTAAAAAATATGAAAGGGCAATGGAACACACAAGAGCACACACATGCACACACACACACATATATATACACACGCAGAAATACATATTCAAAAAAGACAAAACATTTACATAAGATATATGAGTAAAAAACATTTTCAGCTGAAATTTTAGCGCCAAATTTTAAAAAATAGTATCGACATAACGTATATCGTATACACACATATAACAGTGCCTAATATTTTTATTAAAAATGCTTATCAACACGAAAAACACAGCTAAATACAATGAAGAAAAAAGCGAATGAATGAAAATGTAAAGATTGATAGGGTTTGAGAGGAGGATTATGAACTCTACACTTACACTTACACACGAGGACATGTTGGGAAATCTCTTTTAGTTTCGTTTTCTATTCAATTCTTTTTCCTTTAATTTTCTTTTTATTTTTAGATTGGCTCTGATTTCGTTGAAATGAATGTATGTGTTGTGTGGGTTCGTCTGTCTCCATGTGTCTTTGAAATGTATAATATTTAATGTGCAG
This sequence comes from Bradynema listronoti, assembly GCA_024678965.1. NCBI lineage: Eukaryota > Metazoa > Nematoda > Chromadorea > Rhabditida > Allantonematidae > Bradynema > Bradynema listronoti. Next base: position 4,283,997 of record JANLNO010000003.1, read on the forward strand.
CAACATTAATTATACGATTTGTCTTTTTGCATATTTCTTTACTTTTTATTTACATACATATTAATATGCTGTATTTTTTTCTTTTTTATTCCTTAATAAAATACAGACGATAACATATCATATAACATATATATATATATATATATATATATATATATATATATATATATATATATATATATATATATATATATATATATATATATATATATATATATATATATATATATATATATATATATATATATATATATATATATATATATATATATATATATATATATATATATATATATATATATATATATATATATATATATATATATATATATATATATATATATATATATATATATATATATATATATATATATATATATATATATATATATATATATATATATATATATATATATATATATATATATATATATATATATATATATATATATATATATATATATATATATATATATATATATATATATATATATATATATATATATATATATATATATATATATATATATATATATATATATATATATATATATATATATATATATATATATATATATATATATATATATATATGCATTTTGGACGAAAGAAAATTCGTCAGCCATTACATTTTTGTGCGCGCATTTTTCATTAAAGTTTTTTCTATCGTGTTTTAGTACACTTTCTCGTTCTTTTTTTATTGTCCATTTAATCTGCTTTCTTTTTTGTGAAATTTTTTCTTTATCTAAACGCATTATATTTTATTTTTGTGCATTTCTCATTTTGTCTACATCTATAATCTTTAACATAAGAATCCGTGCTAACATAATATATGCACACACGCACACACATTTTAACTGAGTCGCGTTGTCATTCATTTGCTTTCGATGTAACCGCATTATTAACTAAATTATTTATTTTTATTTTGAATTTATTTATTTTTATTTTGTTTATTTTCATATAATTATTTTGTAATGGAAAAATGTGTGTATATATGTGTGCATAACTACACATATGTCCATCCGTCCCTAAATGTATTTTTCAATATCTTTGACTCATTTGTTTTATAATTTAGGTATTGTTCAGTGTGTATTATGTTATTTGTGCTCTGTATGTTTTTACCAGTGGACTAAAATAGGCACAAAAACATAGAAAAAAGCTATTTACACAAATTTTCGTTAATTTAATTTGTTGATTAATTTATTTTTTTTCTTCTGTAAATATTCGAAAAATATTTAAAAATTTTTTTCATTTTCTTTTTCGTCGAATTTTGTGTATTCGACAAATTATTTGTTATTTTTCACATTTATTTATTTAAAATGGGAATGAAATGATTTTGATTTTTGAGTTTTGCATAAAATTTCTATTTTTTTCCTTTTATTTTAATTTTTATTTTTACTGCGAAAATCGCTTTGCACTTTTTAATTTTAATTTTAATTTTTTTTTGTTTTTGTGCCGGAAAATAATTCTCTCCATTTTTTTGATTCATTATTTTTCACGTATTTTTGGATTTGTACATATTTCAGTATTTCACTAGTGAGGTGAAGACGAAAAAGAAATATGAAAGGAAATATTTTAATAAAAAAGTTCAAAAAGTTTTTAGAAATTGGAGGGTCTCAATAAATCTTTTACTGTATTCTCCGTTATTTCGTTGGTTTAAAATAAAAAAAAACGTCTCATTAAAATTTTTTTTTGACCCCTCGAACATAGCAAAAAAAAAATCACAAAAGGACAACGCGCTAATCCATTAGATTAAAGCGTGCCATATTAGTGGGTGATTAATTTTTTAAATTTGCCATTGGATTTCTTTTATTTTTAAAATTTTTGAGTGCTTTTACATTTTTTTATCACCTACATTAACTTATTACAAAATTAGTTTGAAAATTTGAATAATAAAAATGGAAAGTTGGTGTTGTTTTTTTTTTAAATTTTTTTTTTCAAATTATCCGATTTGAATAACATTTTATGATTTGATAAAAATAAAAAATATGAGAGTTTTGACAAATTTTAAAGAAAATCGAACTTCAGACTCGTATTTAGACGATAATTATTTGTTATTTTGGCTAAAAATCGATTCAATTTTAAGAAAAGTGAAAGCGAAATAGCATTGCATTAGTGGAAGATAGTAAAATTTTTCGTAAAATTTGCCATAATTATGCCATTATTTTTAACTTTTTTTCGCTTTTTGATTAATGTTTTAATTGTTTTTAGGAATTATCTTTTCCTTAGTATTTAATTTATTTATTTTAATTATTTAAAAAATTTGTATTTAAATTAATTGGTCGTTAAAAGCGAAAAAAGAGAAATTTTTTCGCCAAAAATTTTCATCACGAAATAATTGGAAAAAGTTTTCGATTTTTCAACGAGAAAAAAGGGCAAAAAATTCATCGGTCTTTTATTGGTATCGTACTATTTCATCGTAATCCATTATCCGAGTATTTTGGCCGGTTTGGTTGTCGGAGAGGCATTGTATCGTATCGACAACAACAACAAAACCTGACACGCTATTATGCGAAAGGAATCCGCCGAGCTGGAGGCGGACCTCAATGCGAAGAGCTCACTACAAAGTATTAAACAGAACACTAATAGGAAAAAGAAGGAAAACGTTAAAAGAGGTTCACACTGATTGGAGATCCTTTACAAATTATAACAAAATTATTGAGAGATATTTTTATAAGCTTAGACATAGGCCAACTATATTGAGTTTCTTCCCAAAGCTAGAGCCTCTTACTTGAATGGATGAATGTTCTCTTTCCTTTTTTATGACATTGATTTCAATTTAAGGAATGAATACATAAATGAAATCTTTAAACAGAAAAACGGTCTAAATATTTTTTCTTCTTCCCGCCTCTGTCCTCCCTCCCTCCTAGTCAATTTTATGCGTACATTAATCATTGAGTCGGTTTGAATAACTTTTAAATGAAATAAAACATTTTTTATTTCAATTTTAATAAATTTTCCTATTTTTAGCCTATGACATGGCATTCTCAAAACGTGGCTACCGACTCGGCCCCGAGATCGGTCGCGGCGGATTCGGCGTGGTTTATTCCGGTTTTCGGCTAGAAAATCTTCAATCAGTCGCGATTAAATACGTCGCAAAGCGGAATGTAACTGATTGGACTACGGTAGGCTGCCAAATTTTTTATTATCAATTATTTCATTTTGCTATTTTTAACATCTACAGTATATAGTTTTTTTCATAAAAGTTGTTTCAATTAAAAAATTATGTTTTTGTAAGTTTTTTAATGAAACAAAAACAATACGAAAAACAAGTTATTTTCTCTGAATTATTATATAAAAATATTGCGAAAACTTTTTTGTTATTTTTCGAAAAACATTCATAAAAATAATAAAAAATGGTAATAATAAAAATGTAATAATAATGTGAAAATTATCCCGGAAGAAGCATATGCAAATACAAAAAAAAATGTGGAAAAATTTTCGAGAAAAACATTTTTATAAGAATTTGGGGGAAAGTTTAATGAAAAACGCATTAATTGTTTGTTTATTTGGAGCGGGCTGAGCTGGTTGATGGAAATAAACAAATACGTCAAATACATACAATGTTTGTTTGAATCAAACGTTCCGATATACAAGCATTGAAGGTACAATTGTATTTTATTCGAAAACATTCATTTATTTATTTTACAGTTACGCGGTCAACAGGTTCCATTAGAGGTTGCTTTATTGGAGCGATGTCGAAATTGCTCGGGCGTGGTGCGTCTCATCGAATGGTTCCAGAGAACCGACGGATTTTTGATCGTAATGGAGAGGCCCAGCGCCTATTGCGACCTCTTCGACTATATTTCTGACAGAGGCGCACTGGACGAGTCCGTAGCCAGGTGGGATCTCATTTTTGTAATAAATCAGCCTCTGGAATTTGATGCTTTTCATAGGAACAATTTGGAGCATTGGGACACACAGCCCCATTGCATAAAAATACATTAACTCATAACGAGCAAAAATTCTGAGACAAAAAGACTAGGTGAAATTAAAATCCGAATTTGATTAAGTGCACTACCACTAATCTATTGATGCAATTTTTCCGTTACATTATAAAAATATCCATAGAAATTTATTCAATAAAAAACCCATAAAAAATGTAAAATTTGCTTTTTTAAATAAAAAAAATTAAATTTTTATTAACTTTTTAAAAGTTCAAATTTCATAATTTTTAATGCCAATTTTCAATAATTTTATCACATAATTTTGCAATTATTTTTTTATTTTTTACTTTTTTATTTTATTTTTTTATTTACATACTTTACTTTTTAATTTATTTTCTTTTTTCTCTTTCTCGCCTCTTAATTTCTTTTTTCTCGAAAAATTTTCTCCAAAAATCGATAATTTTTTCTTTTTATTTGGCGTGTTTTTACAATTTATCCAACGTGAGAAAATCATCATTTTCATCATCGATGTTAACATCATTATCATTATTATTGTCATTATCATTATCATCATCATCATCATCATCATCATCATCATCATTATTATCATCATCATCATCATCATCATCATCATCATCATCATCATCGTCATTATCATCATCATCCTAATCATCATCATCATCAGCATCGATGTTAACATCATTAGCATTATGTCGCGATTACATCAACTTCTTTTGCATCAAAACCGTATTTGGCGATGTCAGACATACACACAAACACAAAACACACAAAACATACAAACTAGTACATACAAACATTTTCAATATTTCTATGCATAGAAATATTTTGGAATGAAATTATAATAATTAAAAATTTTGCTTAAAAATACAGTTATAAAAATGCGAAAAATATCGTCACGAAGACATCAGAAATTTTAGTTACAAATGCTTTATGGACAAATCATCGCTTTAGAAGCTTTTTGGCATTTGTTTTATTATCAATATGGATCTAATTATTATTGTTTTGAGATCAATGCCATTTTGTGCACAATTTTTTACTCTACAAAATGTGTATAAATATATCGTTTAAATCAAGAATTTGGGCTGAGAAACGGAAACCAAAACCCCAAACAATTCGCCGATGATTTATCTGTGAATGTAGAAATATGATCGTTACGATTCATTCGCCTTATAACTTCAACAACGAAAACATATTCTTCATATATTCGTTTTCATTTTTTATATGAATTTCATTTTTATTCCAGATGAACAAAAAAAAACTGAAAAGCGAAAAAACTTTGAACTTTAAATCTTTTCCACTTTTTTCTTCCAAAATTTTTTTTTCAATTTTTACATTACAAGACGAATTATCGATTCTTTTTTTGTTTTTCATTTTTTCTTAAATTATTAGCCATTCGAAGCACAAAAATTAGAAATGCAAAAACTTATTGAAGCCATTAAAAGCAATTTGAAACACATTGGATTTGAAACATCTGAATTTTTTCAATACCCCTCAAAGCCAGTTGAAGTCCTTTGAAACTCATCTGAATCATTTGAACTTCTTTGAAACCCATTGGAGCCGTCTGAACTTTTTTGAAAATCTTCAAATACCTTTTCGACCCCATTCCTTCTTTCTTTTTCTATTTTCAATTTTATTCTTTTCTCTTTTCATTTTTTTACGACAAAAATCAAACACCAAAAAATATTTTTTTCTTCTTTTTTCGGCTTTTGTAATTTTTGTCTGACAATGAAAAAATTTTTATTTATATTTTTCCATCGCTTTTGTTTTGTTCGTTTTGCTAACTAGAAAAAATAGAAAAATTTTTGCATTTCTTTACATTTTATGTGTGTTTTGTGTGTGTTTAGACAAACAATAGTGTACATTAAACAATCACAATTTCGAAATCGAATTTGTATAAAATACAGAAGGCTTAAAAAGCATAAAAATATATTATAAAACCATTAAAATTGAGTAAAACAAACAGCTTTTTTGAACCCCCGACAAAAAGTCGAAATAAAATATATATAAAATTAAATTGTGATAAACTAAAATTGAAATTAAATTAAATAAAAATGGAGAAAATATAGAGAAGCCTTAAACTTTTTACGAACATAAATATATGATTAATAATCAATTGGATGTTCATTAAAAGCAAATGAAATATTAATACTTTGATTGGGACCTGGATTGAATCTTTTTTACTAAAATTTAATCAAAATGTCTCATGGAATTTCCTTGGAACTCCAATGGATCCTTTTGTGAATCCTTTTATTGGGCTCTAACTAATCCATTCGTCCCATATTTTCAGATGTTTCTTTAAACAAGTCGTCGAAACGGCGTTGGCATGCGTCGCCGCCGGAGTCGTCCATCGTGACATCAAAGATGAGAACCTCATTCTGGACATGCACTCCGGCCGACTCATTCTCATCGATTTCGGCTCGGGCGCATTTCTCCGCAACGGTGAATACACCGATTTTGAAGGTATACGCACTCAAATTTTAATGAATTTTTTCGGATTTTTCAATTTTTTTACGACAAACATTGTTTTCTCTCAAAAATTACAAATTTAACCCAATTAAATTTAAGCTTAAAAATGATTGAATTAATCACAAATAATAATGAAAAATTGCATTATATAAATCAAACTCTAATCAACCTATATTTTATATATAAGAATAATTATGAAGCCGTTTTGGATTTAATTTTAACAAGTCTTTAATTAAGAGATTATAAGTCAAAGTGGGACAAAAGGCCAAATAGGCATATAAGCTAAACTGAGATTATGGGCCAAAAATTCAAATGGTTATATATACATATATATGTCTAGAAAAGCAATGCTTCAAAATGCCAAAAGGTATTAAGCTAGATTTCAGTGTCGTCAAAAGGTATACAATAAAAGGTATGTATAAAAATAGGTAGTACGTCTAAAAATAGTTAATTAATAGCTAATTAGTCAGAATGTAATGAGAAAATCTAATATGCTAAAAAATACATATTTTAAAAAAGAGATATTTTGTGTGTAAGACACAAAAATACATAAAACACACAAACAGACAAATCGGTGAAAATATTTTTTTTGAAATTGGATTATCTCGAAATTATTCTCACTTTTGACTTGATTTATGAGACGAAATGTGAAAAAATGGCTCAAATCAAATCAAATACAAGAAAGAGCAAAGCGCTCACACTTTTCTCCTACACTTAAATTCTACTCTACTAGATCAAGCATGAAGAGCTGGGATTTTGAAAGCAAGCTTAAAAGCTTAAGAATCATAGATTACGTTTTAAAATTTATAAGCTTAAGCTTATGAGAGAGAGAAAAGAGAGAAAAAAAGAGAAAAATGGGAAAAGAGAGAGAGAAAAGGAAAGAAAGGAAAAAAACTTTTTTCGAATTTGCGCTTTCGCCTACGCGAAAATTTTCGAAATTTTTTTCATTTTGCCGCAAATTTTTTCTTTTTTCGAATTGGATTTAATTATTTGATTTATTATTTTACATAAAAAATAGATAAGTCTTGAAAATGCACTTTTTGACGAGACTAAAATTCAAATAAAAAAGTTTAAATTATATTCAAAAGAATTTAAAATCCAGAAAAAAATACAAGAATTTTGTTCTATTTTCTGTGCCTGGTACCAAAATGCATTGAGCACAGAATTTTATTGTTCTATTGAAAATTTGACAAATTTTTTGATGTTTTTGAGAGTGTTTATTTCGGATTTAAAAACATTTTCAATATTTTCAAAAGGTTTTTTACTATAGGATTTTAATCCATTTTAACACAAAATTTTCTCCAGTTTCCACTAATTTTTTCTTTCAAACAGAAAATTTTTTTCTTTCTCTTCTTGATCAATCCTTTCTCTCTCTTCTTTCTTTCTCTCTCCTTAGGCTCGGATCCAATCTTTTCTCTTTTCTCTCCTTTTTTCTCTCTCTTCTCTTTCTCTCTCTTGTTTCTCACCATTTATTATAAATTTCAAATTCTGACTCTAGTTCAATCTTTCCTCTTACTCTTTCTCTCTCTCCTCCCATCATTTCTCTTCAAAGAAAAGAAATGAAAGAAATTTTTTTCGGTAATTCATTTTTGATGATTTTCCAAAAATCAAATACAAAAAAATATAAAATGAAACAAATGTGAAAAGGAAGAGTTGACCCTCCACGCAAACACTTTTTATTTTTGTATTTTCGTGCCAACACGTGCCAACTCTTTTTTCTCTTTTCGATTTCTTTTCTTTCCCTTAAAAAATCAAAAAAAAAAGAAATTTTTTTGGATATTTTCGCGCGTAAATTTTTTTTTGATTTCTTTCAAAAATCAAAGCAAAAAATTTAATAAAAAAAATGTTTTTTTGAAGAACGGTAAACAAAAAGGAACAGTAGATTTTCACCGTACTTTGTTATTGGGTATTTTGGCAAAGAAAAATAAAACGCCAAAAGTAATTTGAAAGAAAAAAAAGTTTGAAAATTAACAAAAAACAAAAAAAGTTAAAAGTGAAAAACATTTTGCCAAAAACCCGAAAAACCGAAAAATAAATTGAAAAACAAAAATTTGAATAATGTGCTAAAAAATGTAAAAAAATATTATTTACAGTTAACGGCTAGGGGTTTTTTAAGTTTTAGTCCCATCAGGACAAGGCGATTAGAGCATTTCAGAAATAATAATTATTTTTTTAGTCCGCTATTGTACCACATCGCCATCCCATTGTATTACATTAGTTGGATATTTTATTTTAATTGTTTTTTTTGTATTTAAAAATTGTTGATTCTTTTGAGAGAAAGAAAGCGAAGATGAAGAAGAGAGAGACAGGAAGACAAAGAGATAGATAGACAGATAGATAGAGAGAGAAGTTGCAAAAAAAAGTAAATTTTACGTGAGCGCATGTGGACCCATATGACTATAAAAGTACGTAAAAACACACATACAAATATAAACAAATAATACATAAAAACATACAAATGAAACGACATGAAGAACGTTGAAAAACGTGGCCACGTGTGTTTTGGGATAGACAAACAAAAGAAAATAAAAAATTATTATATTAAAATAATGATAATAATGTTACAAATGGATGATAATGATAATGGGTTCAATTATATGACAAATGCTAATCAAATGAGAAAGAAAAATATGAATGAAACATTTAATGATAATTTATTTGGGCCAAATTAATCCGGTAAATATTCTATTTTTTTAAAAACAATTTTCTGAAAGAAAAATAAATTTATTTTCTAATTGAAAGTTAACACAAAAAAAAAAAAATTGGGAAACTATTTCCACACGAAAAAGCAAAAAAAATTAAAGAACAAAATTCCGTCGGGAATTTGAATTCGTAATTTCAATTTTTTTTTATTTTGCATAATTTATGCTTTTTTTGCAAAAAAAACATTGGAAAAATGCCCAAAATGTGACAGCAATTACTCTAAACTGTAAACAATTATTGTGTAATGCATGTCAAAATTTTAAGAAATAAATGGAAAAAAATTTTCCACAAATTTTCGGATTTTTTTTTGGGTTAAAACAAACGAAAAAAATAGACAAAAACAAAATTAAAAAACATTTAAAATTTTATTTTTTAAAAGTTCAAAAATTTGTAGTTTTTTGACATTTTGCCAAAAAAAATTAAATAAAAATATAATAAAATTTGAATAAAAATATAATTTTTTACGATTTTATTTTCTAGGAACTCGAGTATACAGTCCGCCGGAATGGGTCCTGCACTCCCGCTACGACGGTATCAAAGCTACCGTATGGTCTCTGGGCATCCTGCTATACGATATGGTGGCCGGCGACATACCGTTTCACAACGATCACGAAATTTGCGGCGGTCGACCACGATGGCGAAGGCATTTGTCTGCAGGTACGGTAATTATATATTGTAATCACATTTAAAATAATCGATAATTTACCATCTTCACACATTGCATATGTACCATATTTTTTTACCTCATTTACGAACCATTATAATGTACTGTATGAATATGTATTAGCATATCAAAATCTGAACTATTGAGGGCGTACCGACATTTGCAAATTTTTCAACTTTGACTAACATTTTAAGGTTCAAAAAATTACTTTTGAGAAAATTAATTTCATTATTTTAATTAAGAATTTAATTGTTTATCCAATAATTCTTAAATCAAATTTTTAACTATTTTGGAAAAAAAGTTACAGTTGAAAAAGTAAAGTCAATTTTTATTTTTTGAAATTTTTTGAGCCGCTTTTACACATCATTTAGAAGAAACGGAAAATAAAGATAGATGGGACCTCACGCATTTTTGCATCATTTTTTTTCTCATTTCTTTTTCCAGACTTTATTTTTATTTAATGATCCCATAAAAATATCTTCCTGAAGAGAGGAAAAATTCGTATAAATCTCAAAAAAAAAAATTATTTTTTTTTTGAGAAATTGATGCGTTAAAAAACACATAAAAAACGGTGGCCGAAAAAATTCATTAGACTAAAATAAATTATAAAATTAAAGTGTATTTGAGTGTGAAAATAATAGGCGAAAAGGGGATGGGAATAGAGGTTGGGAGGGGAAGGGGAGTCATTAACGCTAAAAAGGATCTCTACAGAAGTGATTAATAACCGTAAAAATAGGCTTAATATCAAAGGGATCATTAAGATTAAAAGTAGCAGTATCGTTAGAATCATTAATAGTTGAAAAAGGGGTCAATAAAATAAAGCAAAAATCATTAACGAATTTGTTTTCAGAGTGCCGTGACCTAATAATGCACTGCCTTGACGTGGACGCGGACCGACGCGCGACTTTGGACGAGGTGCTGCGACATCCCTGGCTGGCGGTTGGCGATATCCGCGCGCTAACTGCGGAAGATTTGCGTCTACGAAATCCTTCTGCGAAAGTGTGCGCAACGACTAATGCAGCGGTAACGACTGGAAAATCACTGGGCGACGCGTCGAAATGCCTCGCCAACTCGACGAGCAATCCGAATTTGAGTGCGGTAGACCATATCGGATCTATAAGGCCTATGGAGTCAGCGGATGTGCCGATAGAACAATACCAGTCTAAAAAGAACCATCATCGCCAGCATCCGCACTATCCGCAAAATGCGCACAACGCGAATTGTCGTGCATACACCGCCGCCGCCGTTGGCGAGTCGGCGACGACCCGATACGGTCATGTTATTAGCTCGCCGAACGTCTCGCCTACCGTTTGCGAGCTACAAGTCGATACCGCTGAGTCTCATACCGTCCACAGCAACGGTAACGGCAAACCCCTCGATGCTAGCGTAAAGAAAACATCACTTTCGATGAGTTTTGACGCGGGAATTGCGGCGATTATTGGCAAAATTGTGGGTGGAGTCACATCGAATAACAGTAACAGCACTAGCAACAATAACTGTAACAATACCAACAATAATCACATTAACGGTAACAATAAGGAGGAATCGTTGAAAAATTCGTTGATAAAAAGTCGAAAAAAAAAAGCTAGCAAGCATCAGAATGCCGAGGTGGAGGATCAGCTGGACCTTCCATCGGCTAGAGACAATCGATGGCGTGAAGAACGGGCATTGAGGTAAAATATTTTTTTTTTGGATTGGAAACTTTCAAATAGGATCAAATAGATCTTAAAATAGGACCCTAGGAGAGAAGAGATTTGACTATGTCAGATGATTCCTAGAACACTAGAACATTTATTAAGAAAAAATTGTTGTTTGATGGAATACGATTGGAGGGCATTGAGTAGTGATGTTCGAGCCCGGGTCCCGAAAAGTGAATAACCCGGCTTTTTTTCATAGACTGGATTCAGGTCCGGTTTGAAATTCAAAGTCCTGTAAATCATTAGTATTGAGTCTATATAAATCGAATTATTGAAACATTTTTTTTCAGATACGACGAGTACAACGACGGATACGGTAACGAGCCACTGTATTCACCGTCGAGTATGGACATCAGCGAGCCACCGGCGTCACCAGCGGCCGCAAACGCAACCGCGCGTCAGCGTCCATTAATCAGCACATCCACATCATTTACAGCGCCGTCGCGCAGCATGCACGCCGCTGCGATGTTGACGCCAACTTCGACGTGCAAAAACAGCGCGACCGCATCTCTATCGGCACGCGCCGCCTTCAGCGATGCCGGTAGCTTGAGCGCTCGCGCTGGACTCTTCTATATCGAAGGCGAAGGCGCCGCGTCGACGGTAAGTGCGCAACCGCTATTCGCGCATTTCTTTGCGGACGCGACAAAGAAATGCGCGAATAGCAAACGACCAAAACGGCACCACGGAAAATAAAAATTTACAGAATCAGCCCAACGATTCTACAATGATGATTATGTCGTTTCCGTTGGGCGGTGATGAAATTGACGCGACGAAATCGTCGCCGACAATTGCGTCTACGCCGGCGACATCACAACCCAAGGCCGAGGCCGAAGAGGGCTTGTGTTGTTGTGCGATATCTTCGGCGTACTGTAACTGCGCGATGAGTAATAGTGGCTCCAACACGACGCCCATGGATAGTGAACACAGTTCATCCGTCCTGTTTGAAGGTAGTAAAACAGGACATTTTTGGGCATTTTAAATCTTTTGAAATCATTTGGAAGCATTTAGGATTATTTTGAAGCATATTAAATTATTTTTGGAATTTTTTGAGATCATTACAAACATCTTATATCACATTAGATATTTTGGAATTATTACTTTAAAATGATTGAAATTTTGAATCATTTTGAAAGATTTCTCATCATTTGCAATTATTGGGGTTATTATATTTTAATATATAAGCTTTAAGGAGCCCCGACAATTTCGCTGGCTCATCCGAGCAGTTCGCTGGACGCCGGCGAAGTCTCACCATTTTTCATTCCGCTCTTCGATACACTCAATGACGATGAGAGTCCCAGGAATCAGAATGCCAACAAATGCGACAACAATTGTGGTATAGTCAAATGTTTAAATCTCAGTCATATTTTAGAGTCTATCCAGGGATATTTTGGCCAATTTTAATACCTAATCGCCACATTTATAGATGACTGGACAATGGGCAAAGCGGACGACGTTTTCGCGACGCCAAAACGCTTCAATAAAAGCGCGAACGCACCGTCGGCGGGCGGCGGCGGCGCGACCGCGACGATTTCAGGCGCATCGCGCCACGTCTACTCCGGCCTCAGCAAGTCGGGTGGCGCGCTCGGCTCAACGACGGTTGCGCCTAGCTATCACTACTATCATTGCTATCAGCCGTCCTCGTCTGCATCATTGACTAGTAATTTGCCGTATCCGCCACACGCGAATATGACGAGGAAAACCGACGGAAACGCGCTACCGTATGCTGTGGCGGCGGCTAGTGGAACCGGGACCGCCGCGATGTCGTTACCACAGAGTGCACGTGCCGTACACCATCCGCAACATCAGCTCTATCAATACCATAACGCTGCACAACAATATCATCCCTTCGCGCATTATCATCCACACTATCGGGGCGCGGACTCGAGGGTGCCAAGCGTCTCGTCTTCGGCGGCCTCCGCGACGGGACATCCGCTTTCGTTGGCCACCATCTCCTCGCCGGGCGTTGTCATTGCGCCGAATGGCCTGCTGAAGAAGACCACTGACTCAGGCTTTTCCTCCGGCTCCTCAGGTTATGTGGGCAACGCGGGATCACCGCCTGGCGGTAGTTTTATGCTGGGCAGTTTCTGATCCACTAATCCATTGTAACCACTTCTTCTACTATTACCACTCGTCCTACAGTATTTACTAGTGTTTTTATCGTACTTGTCACTGAGATAGTTTATCTAGCTGCCAAAATTTTCTGTAAATACCGCAATTTGAGCTCAAATTTAATAATAATTATTCATGGTAATTCCTCCAAAAGTACCATCTATTTGGGACTTCATTTTTCTTCCACCGTATGCATATTGTTTACGGTAAAAGTCTTTTTCATTATGGTAGCTTCGTTCATAAATTTTTTCTTCTTTTTTACGGTTTCCTAGTTTTTCCTTCGGTTAATGTACTAGCAATTGCTATGCTCTATTTTTTCTCTCACTCTTTCTTTATTTCTTACCGTATCCTTTCTTTAAGATCTCGAATTTATTCGTTACCGTATCCCCAATTTTTCCGCCGTTGTCCCATTTTTTTATTGTATCTCATCGGATTCCTTCCATTTTTTTGGACTCTTCGCAGAAAAATCGAAAAATGTCACTTGAACTTATTATCATTATATTTTTCCTCTCTCATTTTGATTGAGAATATCGATTGATTCAAAGCAGCTAAAAAATACAACGTTTTTCCTATTTCAGGCAATATATAAACTGATAACATTTCTACAAAACGATATCATTTTTCCAAAATGATGTCATTTGAGAAATATTTTCAATCGATTGATTCGTGTAAATGTATCATTTTAATATCAATTAAACTTAATAATATCAATTAAACTTAAATTAATATCATTATTATATGTAAATAAGATGTATATAAAATATCATAAACTATATAATCAAAATAATTTTTATTATTGTTATAATTATCATAAATATATTATCATGCGAAATCGTTAAATACAGTGTAAATAATTTGCTCCCGGAATCAATCAATCAATATTTTGGATTGATTTCAATCAATTATCATATTTCTGTAAGTATATCAATATGATTGATAAAATTATCTATTTTTTCCTCTTGTAAATATTTGAGAGAAAAATTAATTTAATTTTTTAAAAAAGCGAAAAAAATAATTGGATTTTTGGTCAAAATTTGAAAAAATTTGCGGAAATTGGCGTGATGTTTTGCGTCAAATTTGCGTCAAGTTTTTTTTGTTTTGATTTCTTCTAACTTTATCGGCAAGAAAATTAATTCTTTTTTTAATTTTTCTACCGTAATTCAAATAAATTATAAATTAAATTATAAAATATTTTTTCTTCTAAAATAATTTTTCCCTCGCTTGTTTTTCTTTCATTAAATACATCGATTAATATGGTAATGAACCGTTTCAGTTTGTCTTTTTCGCGCTTTTTTTGAATTTATTTTTCTATTTAAAAATTCGCCGAATTCAAATGAGCTTTTTCCCGCCTTTTTTGGAGAGGGCCATTATAATAATTCTAAATATTTATATTTTTGTACAAATTGAAGATATTATTATTATTATTTTGGATTTTTTTTTTATTTTTATTTTTTTTGTTGTTTTTTCCATAGTTTGACTCAAAAAAAAATTCTTTATTTTTGACTGAACTTTGAAGAAATTTGAAAAAATTTGGCATTTCGTTTGACGGCTCGTAACTCGGTTAAGATCTAATTAATCAATTCCATTTTTAATGGGTTTAACACGAAATTTTTCACTGATTCGAATGGCATTCAAATTTTCGGAAATTGAGTCACATAATTTGGCTCAAAACGCAATGCAAAATTAATTATAATTTTTTTCAAATTTTGGACAAAAATCCCCCAAAAAAGCGTTTGTTTGTACAAAAAAAGAAAAATTTCCCAATTTTGTTTTTTTTGTTAAAATTTTATTTTATTGTATTTCAAATTTTTTTCGGTTTTAACGCGAAATCAAAAAAATATTATAATTTTGATACGTTTTTAGCTACCGTACATCTTTTAAGCGTGATATGTTTAAAGTCTATACAGTAATATTGTATGAATACTCTATTTTTTCGAATTGATTTTCGAGGTAAAACCCCAAAAAATTTTAAAATTACAGTTTCCACCACATTACCGTTTCGTTTATTTTTGTTGAAATATTGTGCTCAACGATTAATTTTAGCTTATTTTTTAAATTCGCAAAAAAAGACATTTTATGATACAGAAAATACATTTAAATAAACACGAAATACATTTTTATACACAATAAAATATACGTATAAAACTGATAAAAAAAAACATAAAAACACAGGAAAAATATACAAAATTTACAAAACGAAACACAAAACCAAACGCAAACATAAAAACACACAAAACAGATGTTTTAAGAACCAAAAAATCGAAAATTTTTTATATTTATTTTTTTCATTTTCTTATTAAAAAAACTTTTTGCAATTTAAAAATGAAATAAAAAATTTAAAATATTTAACATAAAATTTAAATGAAATTTTTATTAAAATTTAATTTTACTTAAAATAAAAAAATTTATGGATAAAATTTAAATAAAAATCAAATTTGCAAAAAGTTTTTAAAATTAAATTTAAATTTAATTTTTGTGTTTTAAATTTAAATTAAATTGTAAATATTTTCGGAAAATGGCCTTACTTTTTAATTTTATTTGGATTAATTAAAAATGATTTTGTAAATAAATTATTTTATTCAATTTAATTTTTGAGCTAAGTTTAAATTACAATTAAAAAATTATATTGAAAAAATTTATTTGAAAAAATTTATTAAAAAATTTTGAATTATGAGCCCATAACAAAGACAAAGCAGCCCAAATTTGAATATTCATATTCTGATAAGTTCTTAACCGATTTGTAAATTTTAAGGCTTAAATTAAAGGCATTGAATTCGGATATAATTGACTAAAAAGACGATTTTTCAAAGGACAATTCACATTAAAAAATTATAAAATATAAATATTAATTTTTACATTTATTGGCTTTACCAAATTAAAATGATTCCCAAGTTTGAACATTCATATCTCAAAAATTTCTTAACTGATTTGGGATATACATAGCTCAACTTTAAATGAATAAATCTAAAAGAATGAGAAATAATTCTACATAGGTATCAAAAAAAATAAAAATAAAAAAGGCGAAATTTTTAAGTCATTATTTTTTAAAAATTTTGTAATTTTGAACGGCTTTTATTATTTTTTATTTTAAGCTTAGTAATAAAAAATTATTATAATAATATTAATGAAAATGCGTAGAGATCGAATAAATAAAATAATTGAGATACAAAACATTCATTAAGTCTCATCGTAGATTGAACGATGATTCGTTAAATATATTTTTGAAATGTCTCATTTTTTAAAATTTGATGTATTTTTTAAAAATTTTCAAACTTTCGTCGGCTTTATTATTTTTTGTTTATTACAATTTTAATTATAACTTTTTTTCTAAGCTAGATTGAATAAAAATTTAAAATATGTCTGATAGAGAGCTAAAAACTGATAGGGAACTAAACTGATAGAGAACTTTTGAATCCAATAGCTAAAATTAGTTTTCACAAAAATATGCTTAAAAAGTTAATTAAAGCTTGTCATTTTTCTCAAAAATTATGCCAAAATTGTCAGCAATTAAATTTTATTTTGAATAGTTTTTTGATTTAAAATTTGATTTGAAAAAAAGTTTTTTCACAAAAATTCATCAAAATGAATTGATTTACGTTAAAAAACTTTTCAATAGAAATTTATTATAAAAGTTTATTTTTTCGCCATTTTTTTCCACTAATTTTTAATAATAAATTTTTTCATATAACGCAAAAAATGCAATTAAAAAATTGTTAAATAATTTCTTGTTTGTTTAAGTATTAAGCCTTAAGCTTATATCTGAGTACGAGCGTGAGTTAAGTTAAAAAAAGAGACGGAAAAAAATTTGCCATGGAAACGTGAAAAACGAACGAAAAGTTTTTTTTTCTTTTATGTGAGAATTCGCTTTTGTAGAAAGAAAAAAGTTTAAAAGAAATTTTTTACGTAAGATACGATAGGATGAGAGAATTGAAACTGGCTGTTAAGCATTATACAATTCATTATACCAACGGAAAGTTATGAATGAGATGATCCTGGTTTAAATTATCAAAAGTCTCTCATATATCGTTTGATTATTATACCATATATATCGTATTTTCATCTTTTGATTTTAAACAAAATTTTAAGATTTTAAGTTACTGTATTTTGCTGAAAATATATGATATAACATGCTAATTAAAACGGAGACAGTAACCGACGAAAATACGATACCGAAGACAACTATTTCTAAGAAAAAAGCTACAGTAACGGCGGAAAAAAATAATGGAAAAAAATTGCCGAATAAAGCAAATGATACGGTAGAGAATAAAAATTCACCTCCAGCTACCGTAGCTAACGGGTCTACGGCAAGCACCGCCGAAGTTGTTACTGTAAGTCGTTTAGAGTTGAATAATAATTTGATTGAGTTGTTAGGTTACGTCGGCTAGCGTAGCGACGACTAGTGCCGATGCGGCTGCTATCGTAGCGAATAGTGTGACGACCGTTGCGACGGTTACGATAGCGCAAAAGACGACACCCGCGACGGAATCTTCATATTCAACTCTGAGGACTGGAATCATACGGCTCACACCCGAGACAATGAAATGCAAACTGTATTGCAAGTGCGTATTACAAATTCCATAATTTTTGATTACTTTTTCAACAGTAATTTTCACATCTATTTTAAGAGGAACAGCGTGTCGTTACTGTATTGCGTCAACCGCCTGGCCGTCAGGCGAGCAGGCTCTCAACGGGCTCTATTCGTCGTGGGCGCTAGAAGATCGTATTCTCGCGATGGCGCGTCCCACAGACGCGCATTTCGCTAATTTCGCACTCTTGGCACAATTTCGCGCGCACAACATCGCCACCGTATTCAATCTGCAGTGCGGAGGCGAGCACTCGTTTTGCGGGCCGCCGCTTCTCAGCGAGTCCGGTTTCACTTATGATCCGGAATTCCTCATGCAGAATAATAGTACTGTAACAAATTTTTAATGGATCTGATCTTTGTCTGTTCTTTTTGATCTTTCTCAAGTTTTTTGAGCCATATTTATCTCTACTTTTTAAAACTAATGTTTTTTATTTATTGAGAAACTATGAAAATTTTTCAGTTTATTACTACAATTTCGCCATGCCCGACTTTGAAGGCGGCTCGTTGGAAATGATTCTCAACGTTGTTAAGGTCATGCATTTTGCCCTGCAACACGGTAAAAATGCTTTTAATTATTTAACAAATTCAATTTTGATTCAAAAAAAAATTTATAGGTAAAGTGGCAATTCACTGTCACGCCGGATTGGGTAAGAATTTTTAAAAACCAATGGATGCTCGTAGTAAATAAATCAAAAAATAGTCGTTAAAACTACCTGCGAGTTTAGGTCGAACGGGTACGCTGATCGCTTGTTATTTGGTCTGGTCGAGCGGATGCTCTGCGAACAACGCCATTGACGTGGTCCGAAAAGCGCGGTGAATAACATTTACCAGTTATCAAGAATAACCTAATTTCTAAACTAAATTTTGTTAGACCCAACTCCATTCAAAGCGCGAGTCAAATCAACGTGGTGATTGAAATGGAGCGCACTCTACGTTCACTTGCCGCTTCGCTACCGTATCCGCCGGACGGGCACGGTAGCGGCGACAATGGCAGCTCATTTGTCTTACCGTTGTCCATTATTTTGGCCAACCAGCGAAAAGCGCTGCCCAACGAAGAGGCACGACTCTATTCACACGTGCCCAAGGCATGGAAAAATCATTCACTTTGAATCAAATTAAAGTTTGAATATAATAAAAAATTGACATTGGGATATATGCCTATTTGCCCGTAATATATGCATAGGATCTCAAATACCCATGTAGTATTTGATTCAGAATAAAATCCTAAATCAATCCCATTTAAAAAATTTCAATTGGAATCCAGCGCTGTCGGCGTCAAGGGCGCCGACGCGCCAACGAATGGCGTCGGTTGTGAGTGTGCTAAATTTCACTTGGTCTCGGGCGCAAATTTCACCAAAGACAGAGGCGAAATAGTTATGAGAGCCAATACAAATTTTTTTGAAAAATTTTAGCTTATGTTTCTGGTTTGCGATCGACTTTTGCGTTTGGTTTTCGAAGAAGACGGCGTGAAATATTCCGCTCAGTCAACTACAAGCGAAGATTCTCCGGTATCTAACACTATTTGCGAAGACGACACGAGTCCATCGTGGCCGATGCGCCGCTCGACCGCACGTCATAACGTACGCGCGTGCACATTTGGCGTGCTCAGCGTGGAATGGCGCAACGCGTTTACTCATAAGGGGTAAGGAATCGATGACTATTGGACATTTGAGAATGGATCTATATATTAGTAAAAAAAAGAGCTCGAGAGCCCAATGGAAACACGAAAATTATCAAAACAATAATTACAGGCGTGCTCAAGTTCGTTATATAATGAATCTGTTCATTCGACTGAGTGCCTTTCCCTACGACGTTAACGATCGACTACGCGGCGAATTTCGCCGGCGGAGTCTGGTCGGATCGCAATTAGATGACGAGCTGAAGCAAATGGACGCGTCCCAACTGGTGCATTTGCTAAACGCCTGCCTCGAATCCATCCGACGGCCGTACTGTACCAATGCGCAGTTGATTCGCGCGATGGAGTGGTTTGCGCCGCGTGACGCGCTTGATTCGCCCCCGCCGAGACCGGCAACGACTGATGTGTGCACTTGTGACGTGTGCAGCGCTGTCAGCGTCAAGGGCGCCGACGAGCTGGCGAATGGCGTCGTCGGTGGTGCACATAATCGTGCACTGAATGCCACCTGGTCTCGAGCGCGAATTCCACCAAAGACAGAGGCAAAATCCGTCTCGAAAACGCTTAAAAATTCGGCGCTTATAGATAAGTCGCAAAAGTGCACAATGCTTGAGGAAAAACGTCGCGTCGATATCAATGAAGTAAATCAATTACTCAAAGTTTTTGTGTTTAAGCTGCAGTTTTTTCCAAAAATCATTTCACCAAGAAATCAGAATTTAATTCGTATAGGATTGGCACTGCATGGTATTTCATCTTCTCAACGTACTCAGCTACCTAAGCGGCGAGAACTACGACGTGCTAACGGAACTCATCTCCTACTGGCTGACCAACGACGCGTACGCGGATGTGAAGGCGGCCGTCTACTGTCACATGCGCGAGCTTTTCGCGCGCAACATGCACCAACAAGAGGCGCAAGCCGCCGAGTATCATAAACGAATTGCGGGCGGTAATACGCCGATAGGCGCGTCTTAGGCGACTCGTCGCTTTCCGGCACCATTACCCTTTAATTAGCTTGTTTGATATATGAGGTTCTAGGACAAGTGGATAACGTAATTGTAGAGATTTTCCATTAAAAAATCGTTCCATTCCATGGTCTCAATGGTCTCAAAATCCTCCTGAAAGTTATAAAATGATCCAAATAACAACTCCCCTTCTTCGTTTAAATCAAATTTGTTTATTCAATAATATTCCCAAATTATGTTTGGCCGTCGACAAACACAATTTTGACTAGAAAACCTATATACAAAATGTATGTAAACTTAAAAGAAATCAAAGGCAAAAAAAAAGAATAATTTATTTTTCATTATTTTATTTTTTATACATGCGAAAATGAAGAAAAATATTCTCTTATTATATAAATTGTAATAATACACAAACTAAAGTTTCGGCAATCATACTTTTCCTCCCATCGTCGTCGTTGTATAGTCAACCTTTGAATCTCTAAGGCTCTTGTCAATAACCGTGTCGATCAGACGACAAAGCAGGTATTTGGCCTCATCGATGTTGTGGCACTTTTCGACGATCGATATAATTTTCTCATCGTTCGCTTTTTGCAAATAGAACAACCATACAAATAGAAGAACATGGAAATCAAAGTGAAATTATTTTTTACGGTTTAGTAGAGTTTGGCTGTCAATTTATTAAATTTATGTCATTTTTAAACTAAATAGCCATCGATATTTACAAATTATTTTCATCTAAGAATTAAGATTAAATAGCATGCAACTAATTCTAGCTCATTACTTTGAGGCACAAGTCGAAGAGTGAGCCGAGTCCCTGAAACAATGGGATAAAAGCATTGATTACGTTGATCATCGATATAATCTTTATTTTTAACTTCAAATCAACAAACGAACAGTTTTAAAAAAAATGTGTCTAAAAAACATAATAAAATACGAAAAATTGAAAATATCATTTTTGTTAGAACGTTTAAAAATTTTTACGTAACAAATTATTTTTAAAAAAAATACCCGAAAACGAGGAAGACAAATAAACAACTTTTTAATAAATCATCTAAAAACAAAAGAAAAAAGTTTGAAAATACAAGGAAAGAAATATAAACTAGCTTACTAAATTATTTAGTTTTGCGTGTGTATATGATAGACAGGTTAAAAGTTTACTTGTATCTCTTCCCGTTCCATTCATTAATTGCCCCTCTGCTAATATTATATTGAAAAATTTTACCAAAAAAAATCAAAGCTGCTAAAAAATGGTAAATATGCTTGTTGTATTAGAAAAAACTTTAAGAACAAAGATAATATTTGATATGATTTATCAAAAATTAAATAAGGCAAATGAAATATAAGAGGACAAAGATAATGTGTGAAACTCATGTGTATCATTTCGGAAAAGAAAACAAATAGTTTATTTAAAAAGTTTTAAAAAGCAAAAGCAGCAGAAAATTCTATTCACTCTACCAAGCACTTGCTTTATTAAAATATAATATATATATATATATATATATATATATATATATATATATATATATATATATATATATATATATATATATATATATATATATATATATATATATATATATATATATATATATATATATATATATATATATATATATATATATATATATATATATATATATATATATATATATATATATATATATATATATATATATATATATATATATATATATATATATATATATATATATATATATATATATATATATATATATATATATATATATATATATATATATATATATATATATATATATATAAATCCTCTAATAGCTCCCCCCCTCCTAATAACTCCCCCCCTCTAATAAGCTTTGGAGAGGTCTAACTGGTATATATATATATATAATATATATATATATATATATATATATATATATATATATATATATATATATATATATATATATATATATATATATATATATATATATATATATATATATATATATATATATATATATATATATATATATATATATATATATATATATATATATATATATATATATATATATATATATATATATATATATATATATATATATATATATATATATATATATATATATATATATATATATATATATATATATATATATATATATATATATATATATATATATATATATATATATATATATATATATAATAACAATTGTCCAAAAGTTGAACTCAACACGACAATCATGAGGATATGGATATATAATATCCATTTGAAGATGATAGCAGTGATTTTGATTTAATTGTTTAATTGATTTTGATTTAATTGTTTATTTGTTTAATTGTTTAATTGCATGATTGTTTTTGTTGGTGATTTTAATTTAATTTGGTTTATAGGTAGTTAAAAATAAAGTGAAAAAACTATGCATAGCTTTATTTTTGTAAAAAATTTGGTTGAAAAATATCCCCCCCTCTTAATAACTCCCCCCCTCTAATAAGTCCCCCCCTGGAGGGTGAAAAAAAATAAGTCCCCGGGGAGCTATTAGAGGATTTATGGTATATCATTAATAGCATTGTCACATTAATATTATATAATAGCATCATGCATGCTCGTCGTCAACACAGCAAACACCACCAACAACACAATCGCGTATTCTATAATACAAAGGCCGTGCACGTCAGTTGCTGCTGGTGTTTCCGTTGCTGAGTTGGGAAACGTTTTTTTGCTTGGCTAGGCAAGAAAAAATTTCTTAAAAAAATAAATGAGATCAAAGCAAAGCAAAAAAAATTTGAAAAAAGTATCTATATATTAGCCGATATCACAAAAAACCAATCCCAATCCGGCCCCAATTCCTTTCGTTTTTCCACTTTTCCATGCGTTAAAGTAATAGAAAAAAGAAAATACGAAAAAAACACGCACAAAAAGAACGACTTTTCCCTAAAAACACAACACAAATTAGCACATACAAATGAGGAACAAGACGACTCGGCATTAAAGCTAAGAACACGATAAAGATAAAAAAATTTGAAAGAAAAATATTTCTTTATAAAAAAAAAAAATTTTTTTTTGGAATGCATATATTCAGAAAGTACGAGATGGAAATAGCATCCCGTATCGTCATCCCATTCCATTCATCTTCTTTTCTTATCCACGGATTATAATATTCCCTCCCATTTTTTTTGTTGTTTTCTTCTGTCACAATTTTAACTCGTGCGGACATTTTTTTAATTTTATTCATTCATACTATATATATAAATACTAAACTAAACTAAAAATACAACAAACAATGTATCATGAAAAAAGAAAAAAATTTGTTGCATATATATAATACAAGCACCAAATATCTTTCTTTTATTTTTAAACTAAACTAAAAGTCAAGTTTGTTTTTAGGCACTCGTGTAGTAGTGATGTAATTTTTAGTACCAGCACAAGTTGAGGGTAAAATGTAGAAACAAACAATGACCCGCCTTTTATCATCAAAAGGCGTCGGTTCTTTTCTTTTTTTGTCTTCTTTTATCGCTGCCATTTCGTTTTATTTTATTTTTATTCACATTTGCTTCCAAATATAATACTCAAGTCATTTTTTTACTTTTACTATGATTTCCGCTTATAAAAAATTGAAAGCAAATTTATTCGTCATCTTGAAATTCTCTATTTGACAAGAGCTTTTTAACATCAATTATTGAATTTATTAGGCGTACAAATATGAAAGTTCGTTTTTTTTACGATTCAAAAAATTAAAATTCCAAAAAATTTTCAATTAAAATTTTATTAACAATAACAACCATTATTAACAACAACATTATTCTAATTTATGGGCAACTTATGGATTCCATCAAAAATTGGGCACTCGTTTCTTGTGCTCCATTCTGGTGGTTTAGTGGCAACTTGAAAAAATATTAGACAAAGTAAAATGAACTTTCATATTTGTACACCTAATACATGTTCTAGCCTTAGTCTCTAATTTGACAAGAGCTTCTTAACATCAATTATTAAATATACATGTTCTAGCTCTAGTCTCTAATTTAAAACATTGCTGGCTCATAAATTTCCAGGAAATTTTAATTTTGATTTAAATCTCCAAAATTCTAATTTTCTATTTTTCCATTTCCAAGAAAATTTTTTCATTGCCAAGTACTGCCATCTTTTTTAGCTTTTCACAATCCGTAAATGTTTAATAATTAATTCGATTATTATTATAAATATTACTTATTTAATCCTATTCGGCCTTTTTTATTTTGTTTTCTTTTAAAATTTCCTAGAAAAGAAAAATTCTTTTTTTTCGAAAGGATAGAGAGACAGATCGATTAATTCAACTCGATTAAGTTCAATTCAGAGACGCACACACAGAAATACACACATTTTTGGCGCTCCCATGAGACTCAAAAAAAGTCGGTTCACACAAAAATGAACATCAAAAATTTTTCGAATAAAAGAAAAAAGATTTGTTACACGGCCAAAAAGTACGTCTAATTTTCGCAACAGCGTTCCATTTTTCACTTTCTTTCTTTCATTTCTTAAAAGACCCCGGCAAAATTTTGTAAGAAAAATTCTCTGAATAGAAAAAAATCATGCGAATAAGGTCATAATAAATGTCAGAGGCACCAAACATAAAATTGTTTTTACATTACAATTTCCCCCATATTTAATGCCATTCATTCAATCAATGCTTCCAATTCATTTTTTCAACGTATAACTATTAGATAATTTAAAGCGCATATTAAATTAAATAATTTTTGGGCATCATTTTTGTATTTTTATGCTCCACGAAATATTCATAAATTTTATAATCAACGTGCTATTAGAATGTGCGTTTCTTGCGAAAATTCCTAACTAATTCAAAGTCAGTTATTATAAACAATTGTGGAAAATCAGCCATGATCGGTGCATTAAGCGTGGAACGACGAAACAGTATTAATCCAAGAGTAAGCAAAAAAAATATGTAGTAACAATAAAGTAAATATGTGATACGTTAAGACTACAAATAAATCCTGTCCCGTTTAAAAATGTTCTTAGAGATGATTATTTGGCCAATTTGGATGGGAATCATCAAGAAAACTAAAGTAAAATAAAGAAAAGATCTTTAAAGTATCGTATTTAACGCCTCGATTTTATCAATTTAATTAATATTTCAGCCAAGTGACGCGGCCAATTATTTAACTCATCAATTGGCTCTGAATTCGAATGCGTCAAGAAGTCCGAAATCGTCAATCGGCGGACAGGTTTGTGCCATCTTTAGCTTATATACACACATGCATTAATCATCAAAATTCCATATTCAAATCGGCGGCATTTCCCATACGAAAAAACATTCATTTCATCACAAAGATCTTTATGAACAAATAAAAAATATTGCTTCATATCTATAAATATAACGGAAAAATATTTCTATTTGCTAGCCCAAAGAAATATTTCTCATTCTTCCAAAAATATTTTTTTTTTTGCAATTAAAATTCCCAATACTTTCACAAATTTCTTTTTTCTTTTAGCTCTTTCTTTGCGTACTCGGCACCATCCTCAGCGTTTGTGTTTGCGTTTGGTTGGCGTTTTTCAGCCGCGAGGTCGAAGGTCGACGATTAATTTTTGCCAGCGCTGCCGCAATTTGCGCCGTCACTTTTACGCTGTTAGCGCTAGCTACCATTCGAAACAACAAAAAAAAGTTGGTACAAATTAAACATACACACACAAACGAATAAATAGGGTTTATAATCGGCATAAAGACGAATACTTTTATAAGACAATATAAAAAGGAAGGAGTGATATATTAATACTAAATTCCAGGCGTATTTAGCGAAAAGAGATAAGACATAAGTAATTAAAAAATATAAAATATAATAGATACAATGACTAAAAAATTATATGATTCAGGACAGGTGATGAACCGGAAATTAACATTAATATTATTCGACAGCGTCGTTCCATTGGCAGCAATTCGACAAGACGCAACACGAGGACCGGCGACGAGCTGCTATATAAGTCACGACAGACCTCGTTGACGCCGACGCCGATCGGCAGCAAAGAAAGCGGGACATCATCAACGAAGCCAATTATTTCCACCACTACAAACGCTACATACGTCACCACATCAACGGGCCCACACGTGGACAACGTGCTAATAATTGACGAACATCATCCGAATAATACCTCGAGAAATGATGCAAAATAAACTGGTAGCCGATGATCGAATGGGCCGGCATCAATAAAGAGGTTTAACAAACAAATAAACAATAACAAAACATCATATCTCCTATAAAGCAACAAAATAACAAAAGTGCCATCATAAACAACAATCCATAATGTTGCTAGCTGTACCCCATACATACGATTTATACAATTACAATTTCTTACTTTTCATGTATCATAAATCACTCTGTCCTCTGTCAGATTGTTCTCTATTCATATTTTTTGTTTTTAAATTTGAAAAAAATAAATTTTTAAATAAAAAATGGTCTATTTATAGTTAAAAACGGGCTGATCCCCGATTCAATAACATTCCCAAATTATCGACAAACTCAATTTTGACTAGAAAACCTGTATAAACCTAACAAGGGAAGTTCATTTTAAAATTATATGCTTTTACTAAAAAAGACATATCACTAGATAGAGCTAGATCCACACACAATAAAAAAAATTTTAATTGCAAAATAAGCAGTATAACAAAACTACAAGCTAAAATGGTAATTGTGATTATATTTAAATTTTGTTGTAAACATCGCTTTAGTTGAGCTCGTAGCCTAGTGGTTATTGAGTGCGGCGTTCTCTTATTGTCAAATCCACCTTGTCGCGCTTTCTTTTTTGTTAATTTTTAAAACTAATTTTATTTAGAAAACCATTTTCAAAAATTTTGTGCATAAAATTCTGGGTGAAGAGAAAGTTTAACAAAAAGAAAGTGCGACAAGGTGGATTCGAACTGGAGCGGCAAAAAGCGCGCTCACTAACCACTAGGCTACGAGCTCAAAAATGAAAAAATGTTTACAACAAAATTTAAATATAATCACAATTACTATTTTAGCTTAGTAGTTTTGTCATACTGCTTATTTTGCAGCTAAAATTTTTTTTAGTGTGTGAAAAAATGCGCTTTATCTAATGATATGTCATTTTTTTTAGTAAGAGCATATAATTTTAAAATGAACTTCCATTATAAGAGAAATCAAAGGCGAAAAAAGTAAAGAATAATTTATTTTTCATTATTTTATTTTTTTTTATACATGCGAAAATGAAGAGAAATTTTCTCCAAACGAAAAAAAAATTGTAATAATACACAAACTAAAGTTTCTGCAATCATAATTTTCCTCCCATCGTCGTCGTTGTATAGTCAACCTTTGAATCTCGCAGGCCCTTGTCAATAACCGTGTCGAGCAGACGACAAAGCAGGTATTTGGCCTCGTCGATGTTGTGGCACTCCTCGACGATCGATGTAATTTTCTCATCGTCCGCTCCCTGCAAATAGAAGAGCCATACATGGGAATCAAAATGAAAAAAAAACATATTAAAATACGAAAAATTTTTCATACATCCCTGTCGAAATCCGAGACCCAATACATCTTTAAGCCATAAGTGACAATGAATGTTTTGAGTTCAAATTTGCGCGCAAATTGGCGTTTGCCTTCATTCTGTTCTTTAATTGGGTAAAGCTTTGGAACCACACTCAAAATATGGAGGCCTAGGAGGTTTCTTATACGACAAATTCTTTTTATGTTTATAAATCCATACAGAAGAGAATGAACACATTTGCCAATAATTGCACAAATTTAAATTCGTGTACAGTCGACTCCCCCATTAACATAAATTCCCATTAACATAATCGTTTTGGCAGCTCGGTTGGTTTTCACCTATTAGCCCCCTTAACATAACGCTCCCCCATTAACATAACGCTCCCATTAACATAGTTAACGCGCAGTCCCTTGACGTTATGTTAATGGGAGCGTTATGTTAAGGGAGCTAATGGGTGAAAATCAACCGAGCTGCCAAAACGATTATGTTAATGGGAGGTTTATGTTAATGGGAATTTATGTTAATGGGGGGAGTCGACTGTAGTTAACGCGCAGTCCCTTGGCGTTATGTTAATGGGGGCGTCGACGTGTACACAAAAGTGTACACGTCGTCACTTATGGATTAAAATACCTGCCTCCGTCTGAGCTGCCATCGACGAGGCCAAATACTACCTGCTTAGTCGTCAGCTCGACCCGATTAGTTAAAACGCTTTCAATGAACCAACCTTAGTATTGTAGTTGTCCATTTCGACAATCTCATTCTGTAGTCGATTGATTTCGTTACGAACAAAATTTTTATTGCCTATTAGCGTTTGGCGTTGACATTCCAGCATAGCGCGATCCCTTCCAGTTGCCATTTCCTCTTTTTCAGTAACCTGGAATCGAAATGTTTTATTAAAACAAATCAATTCGAAGAATTGAATGCTTCAAGTTTAAATTCATCATTATCGTCACTAAATCTAAGCTTCACGCCACTTTCCGCTCCTTCGCCCGGCGCATCAAACCTTTTCAATTTTATCCAAAATTATGGAGCGCTCGTTTAAACGACGCTCGAGCTCTTCCTCGGCGCGATAGCGAGCCTGACGGTTCGAAATGGTGCGCAAAAGCTAAAAATTGTAGCCAATTTAAAGTGAAATCGCAAATTCATTTCGAATATGCGACCCATTAAAAATAAGTTAGTTTTTCTCGAGCTAATCTTCTCAAAAAGACCCCAACAATCATCAACTCCTCGCTCCACTCCAATATCAATCATCACCTCTTCGCTCCTCTCCAATACCAATCAAATAAATGCCAACCGTCTTCTCGAGCTCGTTCCACTGGCGTTTAGCGTGTGTGGGCGAGTATCGACGCGGATCCTGTATATTAGGCATATCGGGCGGATGACGCGCCGAGCGACGCGGCGCTCGACGCTGTGGTGTCGACAAGGTCAACGGCGGCGGCAATAATAGCTGCTGGTGTTGATGCGCAGATTCGGCTTCGTCGGTTTCGCCGATATTGGCGGCAGTGGCCGGCGGTGCCGGACGCGTCTCCACGTGCATATCGCAGGCCGGCACTTCGTCTCCGGTGCGATTATTCCCAACAACATACGTTACCGAGAGACGCGGACGCGCGCTAGCCGATTGTTGCCGTATGCTCGACGGAGGCTCGTTGCCGCCGTTCAACATGTATAACGGCAGCGGTTGGGTTGACTGCGAGCCGGACGGTTGCTGCTGTGACTTAGCGCCGACCACGTAGCGTGCGCGACTCTCGCGTTTCGTATTTTCACGCTTTTGCTGCTCGCGCAAGCGCCTAATGTCATCATTTTTGCGTTTGAGTTTCTCGTCTTGAAGAATCTCGTTGCGCTTTAGCCGGATAATTTCGTTGTCTCGTTGTCTGGAAAAAAAGCTGGTAAGAAAAGCATAATTCAAAGGCTAAAATCGAATTTTGACTTACAAGGGATACATACTATCAAGCCGTCTTTTTGGATGTCGGAACTTTCCATTGGCTTCGGACTCTTTTAACAAGCTTCGGACTCTTTTAATGAAGACGAATGCGAATTATCAGAGATCTGAATGATTGGCTATAAAAGAGTTGGCTTTAATTCGTACTTATTTTAAAAAATGTTGGCTCAGCTAATAAGTACGAATTAAAGCCAACTTGGAGCAATCATTCAGAACTAATAATCCACATTCGCCCTCAGAGCCATTGGCTCTACACGTCGAAAGAGTCCGAAGCTTGCATGCTAATGAAAGGTTCCCACATCCAAAAGGCCCTTGTCAGTTCGATACGAATACTAGTTGATCCATAAAGAATTAAAGACACTTCTTCAGCGCATAATTCCTAACATATAGCAAAAAGAAAAAAAAAAAACACGGGCGGATTTTGATACCTTGCCGCTTTCTCCAACGCAATAAGACGCTTTTTGTTGGCCGCCTCAATCTCGCGAATGCGTTTATTCTCTTCCTTTAGCTTACGCATAAGCTCGGCCTAAATTACATATTTGTTCATTCCGATAAGCGTATTCCTTTTTTTTTTTAAAGCTTTGGCCGGTTGAAAATCGAAAAAACCTCTCTGGCAAAGGTTTTTGCAGGCATCTCGAAATCCACACACATAATAACTAATAAGCCTATAAGAGCCTAAAGGACAGGGCCAAATATGATCACGCCTTTTGTGGAATCCTGAATTTCCTTCTCATAATCCAATCGCCAACAAATCCCATTCGTATATAATATTCGCATAATATAATCACCTTGCTACGTTTCATCTCAACGATTTCGTTCTTCACCCGATCCATTTCCGCCGTTTGTTGGGCCTGCTGCTTTAGCATACGCGAATTCTCCTTTTCCAATTGCTTTAGTTGCTTGAATTCGCTGGTCAACGACGCCAATTGGCGTTCGTATTTCTCCTTTACCTGGCTAAGTCGCTCGTCCGAGTGTTTGTCGCGTGGTTTCGCCATCATTTCGCTAACAATATGATTGCGTTCCGCCTCGACGGCCGCGATCCGCTCGCTCAACTCGGACAGTTTGCGCTCAAAGTTTTGGCGCATAATCGCCAGATGGCGTTCCTTCGCCTCGAGTTCGAGCACCAACGCCTCTTTAATGCTAATGTCGTCCTGGAGTTCCGCCAAATCCGTGCAGAGCCGATCGCGTTCTGTGAAAACGAGAAACGATTTACTCGTAAAACGCGTGAAGCAATATTTCTAGCAAATTGTGAAAGGATTTGGCCCCCCCCCTCCCCCCTCCTCCTCCTCCACTATTCTTATGTGATTAATGAATACAAAAAACCAACCAATGCTTAGCACAGTGACTTCGAGTTGATTGTTCACGTCATTCTCCGCGTCCACATCGTCCTCGCCTTCCACTCGTGCAGAGTCAATTCCATTGTCCTCCTCCACCTCCTCCTCCTCCTCCTCCTCATCATCATCATCGACGCACTCGTCGTCAACGCCGTCCGTTTCCGCCTCTTCGTCACCGTCGTCCGCCGAGCTCTCCTTCTCGTCCGCCGTCACTCGCGTCCTGGCGGTTTCATCTGGAAAATAAAGCCTCACAAAGCTTATTAGAGAATGTTTCTTTAAAAGTATAAGCAGCTCACACAAAGGCAAACGCTATCATCAACTCGACGTAAAAATCAATTACTAAAACACACTATTCTTTTGCGCCAACACGCGCTTATTGCGGTTAATGTCGCGTTTAGCGGCGCGAATAAGCGCCGCGGTGTGCTCAGCGCTGCGGACGGGAGCCAGCATGCTGGAGGCCGCCGCGCCGCCGGCATAATACGGCGAGCCGCGCTCCTGCGCCATAGTCCGAAACCGGGTGTTCTGCTTGCGCAATTCCTCGTTGGTTAGACGTTCCTCGTTGAGTTTCGCTCTAAAAAAACAGCACGAATACAGCCGAGATGAAATAGCACGCATAATGCGCGGAATAAAATATCACTGCATCTTGCCAACCTCAATTCCTCGAGCTCACGAACGTAGCGGCAAACGGCCGCCTTAATGGCGGTAGTTGAGCCGCCGCCGCCGCCGCCGTCGCCGCCGTTTTGTTGAGCGTCAGTATCGCGTGGTAAGTCGAGTTTCGTCAACTCGATTTGTTCCATTAACGCGACGCATCGACTCTGCAGATTCTGATTGGCTTCGTAAAGCGTTTTCACGCGAATGCTTAGCTGATTCACTTCACGCTAAACGAATTACCGAACAAATTGGGATATTTTTCCGCCAACAAAGTACTCAGTTATATATTAGCTCAATTCTAATTTATTATAAGATATGTATTAAGCGAATTTCACTCTTTAAGCCTTCCCTTCCTTCCCATTCCTTTTTTGCCTGAAATTCATCTCTATATTATGTATAGAATTATTCTCAGCAGCCAACCCAGATGTAAGCCATATTGATCGATTATATCGCCTTACATACCTGTAAGGTGGCGTTTTCAAGGCACTGATCGTTCATCGCTTCTATGCCTTCGGCGCCGAATATACGCTTTCCCTTAAAAATAAAAGCGATTAGGCAAATAATTTTTTGATTATATAGAAGCATTAAAAAACCATTTACTTTTACAATATAACTAAGTCAATGAATCGATTTTAAAAACCCAACCTGACGATACTCCATGAGTTCGGCCTCGAGTGCGGCGATTTGAGCGCGCAGCTCGCCGATAAGCTTACTCGACTTGTCCTGATTCGCCACCACTTTGTTCTTGATATTCTTGGCGCGATTCGCGTAATTCAACGTGTTCAACGTCTCGACAAAGTCCCGATCGCATGGGCTCGCGCACGCGATCATTAACGTACGACTAAAAAGGTTTTTTAAAAGCGTCTATAATACTTTTTTTTTATGCATTCAGTAGTATTTTGTCAAATCAAAAAGCCAATTAAAGAACGCCAAAAGTCAGCTAGTTGTTGTCATGGAACGGGGCTTAAATCCAAAAGATTTTCAATAACACCACAACAATAATCAGCCAATCATTTAATAGTGTATAATAGGCGCGAAAAAGGCAATATACAAGCTTTAATTTCGAAAAAAGCAATATATAGGCTTTAATTTCGCGTCAAAAAACATATGAAAGTCCTCAAATTTTCCGCCCGGCGTTTGCCTTATTACCTATTGCCGCCGAGTGAATCTTGTAGAAGACGCGTCAGCTTGGAGTCACGATACGGAACGTGATGTTGGGCGCACGCGCCGCCCAACACGCTAATCACGTTGCCGAGTGCCAACTGCAAATATGCGTAACAACGACCAATGAATCATCTCACAAGGCAAGAAAACGGCAAAAAAAAAAAGAAATGGATGTACCACATGTATTATCTATCCTCAGGAATACACAAAAACACACAAATTATGCGGCAAAAAATTTCATCAAAATCAAGCAAAATACTCATAAAAAGCTTAATAAATATTTTTAGAGCCGCCGGGCCAAAAAATTTTTCCGGGCCGCCGATTTTTCCGGGCGCCGGGCCAAAAAATTTTTCCGGGCCGCCGATTTTTCCGGGCGCCGGGCCAAAAAATTTTTCCGGCCGCCGGGCCAAAAAATTTTTCCGGGCCGCCGATTTTTCCGGCCGCCGGGCCAAAAAATTTTTCCGGCCGCCGGGCCAAAAAATTTTTCCGGGCCGCCGATTTTTCCGGGCGCCGGGCCAAAAAATTTTTCCGGACGCCGGGCCAAAAAATTTTTCCGGGCCGCCGATTTTTCCGGCCGCCGGGCCAAAAAATTTTTCCGGCCGCCGGGCCAAAAAATTTTTCCGGCCGCCGGGCCAAAAAATTTTTCCGGCCGCCGGGCCAAAAAATTTTTCCGGGCCGCCGATTTTTCCGGGCGCCGGGCCAAAAAATTTTTCCGGGCCGCCGATTTTTCCGGCCGCCGGGCCAAAAAATTTTTCCGGCCGCCGGGCCAAAAAATTTTTCCGACCGCCGGGCCAAAAAATTTTTCCGGGCCGCCGATTTTTCCGGCCGCCGGGCCAAAAAATTTTTCCGGCCGCCGGGCCAAAAAATTTTTCCGACCGCCGGGCCAAAAAATTTTTCCGACCGCCGGGCCAAAAAATTTTTCCGGGCCGCCGATTTTTCCGGGCGCCGGGCCAAAAAATTTTTCCGGCCGCCGGGCCAAAAAATTTTTCCGGGCCGCCGATTTTTCCGGCCGCCGGGCCAAAAAATTTTTCCGGCCGCCGGGCCAAAAAATTTTTCCGGCCGCCGGGCCAAAAAATTTTTCCGGCCGCCGGGCCAAAAAATTTTTCCGGGCCGCCGATTTTTCCGGGCGCCGGGCCAAAAAATTTTTCCGGGCCGCCGATTTTTCCGGGCGCCGGGCCAAAAAATTTTTCCGGCCGCCGGGCCAAAAAATTTTTCCGGGCCGCCGATTTTTCCGGGCGCCGGGCTAAAAAATTTTTCCGGGCCGCCGATTTTTCCGGGCGCCGGGCTCTTTTTTTTTTTTGCTTTGACGGGGCCGAAAAATACCGGCCTTGAGCTCTTTTAGAATTTGAAAGTAAACTTAATTTTTAGTTGAAAAATTGGCCAAAAAAAAAAGCCGATAATTAGAGTTTAATTAATTTTCAGCTCAAATCATTCTCAGACTCCTCTTAGCACACGTCGAATTGGCAGCACAATGAAAGTGAAAGAGGACTTACGAGTCCGGAATTGATGGAAATGCCTTCTTTGGCTCGATTTCCTGTCGCGCCGGTTCGCTTTAGGCGCTCGGAGCCCGCCAAATCGACGAAGCGAAATTTCGCTGTCAGCATTTCCACCTCGCTCAATGGCGCCGCATTGCCGTTCATGCTCAGATTTTGAGCGTCCTCGCTCTGAAAATAAACGAATATAATTGAATTTTCGTTTCTTCAAACACGCCTCGAAACAGTTCATTCATTATTTTCCGAATTTTTAGCCTTCCTTTTTCCCACTCATCAATTTCATTCAAAATCCGTTCAAGACAATACATTCACGGCGACCATTCGCTGCTGTTTAATCTGTATGGTGAAAATAGCGTGCGAACGCGACGATTGTTGATTCATGTTGGTCGAGGCGGTAGTGCGATTCAGCGCGCCCTGTTGAAGTGCGTCGAGAATCGCCTGCGCCGAAGTGAGCTGCACGTTCGTCACGCCGTTCAAAAAGATCTCGCCGTTGGACGGGTCTTCGTGAATTTTAATCGCCGCCGAGCCGGGACGCCGTTCCTCGGTGGCCAAGAGATCGTGAATCTCCTCGTTATAAAGCTGTAAATGCCAAATTTTTACCAGAAAATCTTGAGCACGTTATATAAAAAATGGTGACCTCAATGAATTGAACGTAGAGTTCAAACTGCGGTTCCATGGCGCCCTGTTGGCGGGCGTCCGCGCGCAGCGCGGTCATCTTTTCAAAAATATGGTCAGCCGCGCGCGGAATAATACCCGTAGTGGCGTCGGTGGACGTGGACTCGAACGAAGTGCCCATTGTGTACGTTTTACCGCTGCCCGTCTATAATGCAATAAAATAATGTGATTATGATCTTTTTGCGAAATTCTCTAGTTCCCTACTCAAAAAACAAAAAAAAAAAAAAATGTATATAGGCACACCTGTCCGTAGGCCAAAACGGTGGCGTTATAGCCATCAAATGTGCCGTCGATTAACTGACGAACGCATGCGTCATAAATTTCTTGCTGTTGACTGCCTTGATCGAACACAAAGTCGAAGGTGTACGAGCGCTTGTCGCCGATGCGAATCTGTGGCACGCCTGGCACCACCGACGTGCACACCGTCGTCTGCTCGGCCTTTTCGCGCGCACTTTGCGGGCGAATTCTGTAATAAAAAAAAAATTGGTAAATTGGAAAAAAATGACTAGTATTAGGTATACCGCAAGGCGACGCGTACGGAGTTGTTGTCAAAGAGTGACATGTTTTCGTAAAAGATTGTACAAAAAATAAAGTTTAATAAAAGCAATAGATAGAATTACCTGAACGTTTAAGTTAAAGACACCATAATAAATTCGATTAACATGAAAAAAAGAAAAGAAATCGATCCTCAAAAATTCTCTAGTCCATCTAGCTAAAATTCTAGTCATATCCAACTAAAACTCTAGCCAAAACTTTAATTCATTCTATCTAAAATGTCAACCCAATCGTTAGGCTAATGCCCTATATAGGAAAAGTCTAAAAATTCAATTAAAAAATCTCAAATTTCAATTCCAAAATAAGTTTTCGAAGTGATTTACTTTTATTTTGTTGAAAAAAAGACAAAAAATTGCCGAAGATCAAGGACGAAGAAAGACAAACAAAATTATTTTTTCAAACATTTTTGAAATATTTAATTTTGCCGCCGTTAAAAATGAAATCGTGTCGAGACGAAATTTTTTAAAAGACATTATTAAATTTTGAAAAATTACTGTGCATATCGGAGATCTTCCCGGATTCGGCGATCAGCCTATACTAAAGCGTTATTTTCTGTCCGTCCGTCCGTCCTTATGTCCGTCACGAAAAATTTGCGTTGCGGACACAAATCGTAACTCAACTCATTTCAATGACATTCTAATAAAATTAAAGCATATCGTAACGTTGCCAATTTTTGATTAAAATCCAGCGGCGCCAAACATTATATTAGGGCTAAATTACGATATTTTATAACTTTTTGGCCAACTTTAATCTTAGTTTTGCAAACAAAAACAACAATATGCACATATTGAGACAACAAAATTTCTTAGAATTGGCAACGTTACGATATATTTTAATGTAAATTGACGTTTTTATAGCAATTGTTGTTGTTTTTTACATGTAGCATATCGTAACGTTGCCAATTCTAAGAAATTTTGTTGCCGCAATATGCGCATTTTGTTGTTTTTGTTGGCAAAATTAAGATCAAAGTTGGTCAAAAAGTAACAAAATATCGTAATTTAGCACTATTTAATGACATTGTTGTTAATAATTGAACATAAAATGTAAACTTTTAATATTATTTTGTTGTCATTTACATGAAAAAAACAACAAAAATTTCTTTAAAAACGTCAATTTACATTAAAATGTATCGTAACGTTGCCAATTCTAAGAAATTTTGTTGTCGCAATATGCGCATTTTTTTGTTTTTGTTTTGAATCCAGCGGCGCCAAACATTATATTATATTAGAACATATCGTAACGCTGTTAATTTAAGAAATTTTGTTGTTATTCAAGGTAATTTTTTAATCCGGACTATGCGGCGGCGCCAACATTTTCGCGACGCCAAATATTTTAAGTGTACAAACGTCGCGTATGCGGCGGGCGCGATCAATATTCAAACTTTTTTCGGGAAAATAGCGCTTTTACTTATAAAAGTTTTTTATAAAATAGTTTGTGTTCGCCGCGTATGCGGCGGCGCGTTTCTAGTTTTTCTTTACTGATTTCCAATTTCTGAAAAAATGGGCAAAATTTCTGAAATTTCGGAACTACAAGGTGGCGGATAAGATTAATTTTTTTAGCTATTTTAAAAAATTTTCTAAAATTGACTGAAAAATTTGCAGCAAAATGTGAAAAAAATGGTGAATTTAAAATAAAAATTTATAAAACATTGGAGATTCTTTTGTATACTGAGTACTAAAATTGAAAAAAAAAGTCGCCGAATTTTTCACTAAAAAAAGAATTTGGAAATTTGTTTAAAATAATAACGAAAGCCACAAGTCGGAAAATAAAAAATTTTTTTTGGGCCTCAACTGAGAGCAAAGTCAACATTAATTGAATTCAACGATTCAAAGATGTGAATCCAACTTGGAAACGGACTAGCTCAAGCCGTGATCAGCTCATAAGCATCTAATCGATAGAAGATGCTGATTGAGAAGGATCGGGTAAACCCGAGAGGTGACGTGTAAATGAGTGTGAACTCTTGCCTTGATCCGGAACTCCCGAGCTGTGGGACGTCACGACACCCGATTTGGCTTGCCGAGGGAGTGAACCACAAACACTCCGTGCCCATCGCCGAACCAGGAACGCAACCCTCGGGATGCGAACCTATAGAACGGTAGGACCTTGACTACAGCTCGAAAGAATGAATCGCGGCTTAAGAACACTGGCGATGATAATGATGGGGATGCGGGGAAAATTATATATAGACGACGAATGCAATGCGAAAAAGTTGTGATGGTTTTCACCTATGGACGAGACGACTAGACAGTCAATGATATTTCGCGCCCAAATAAACATAGCCAAAAAAATTAAAATAAAAGATAAAAAAAGTCAGCGATTTAGATTATAATAAATTTTGTTTTTTATAAATCATTATGAAATTCTTATTTTTTTATAAGACTTGAGAATAAAGTGTTGTAAATAGAATTTGGAATTTCATTTAAAAAAATAATGTAATGAACCATAAAAGATGATTTTTCCCAGTTTAAACTAAGGATGGCCGGGCCGACGAACGGGCCGGCTCGTGGCCCCGCTTTGGCCCCACTCGAAAAAAATTAATTTAATTTTTTTTAACAAAAAAATAAATCACCAACACTTTTTTTGCAAAATCATGCTTTTTTTAATTATTTGTTAACATGCTTTATTAAACTTTTTTTATTATTTAATCGATATATTGCTTTTATTTATGATATTACAAAAGAGCGTTTCATTATAAAATTTTATTCATGAAATATGAAAGGTTTATTTTAAAAATTTTTTAATTTAAAAATTTAGTTAGGCTAAAGCCTAGAATATATAAAAATAATAGTGTCGAGAGCCTGTCTGATATAGTAATAAGAACATTAGGAATACAGTAGAGTTCAAAAATTACATCAGCAGAATGATTTAATGTACAGGGTGATCATTTTGCGCTGTGAGGGTCAATTTTTTGAATAACTTTTTGATGGATGAATCGATTTCGACAAACTTTTTTTTTTGTTTGAAAGCTGAGAGTATAGGAAAACGTTTGATATATAATGTTCAAATTCGTGTGGTTTTAAAACTAAAAAAACCGTTCTCAAAAAAAAAATTACGTTTGTCTCATTTTTTATGAAAATTGACTAAACAATAACAACAGAATAAAACGCAGTGGAAAAAATTTTTATTATTAATTTATTTATTAAAATTTTGCACGAAAAAAAAATTTCTACAAACATTTAAATGAAATTTTTTAAATATTTTTTGCGAATTAGTACATTTTTGAGATCAAAATTTTTTATTTTTTGAAATTTGTTGCATTTGGGCATTATCTTCATTAAGTAAAGCTTGCAGTTCGTCGTCTTCAAACTGCCTCGGTGGTCTACCGCGGTCTTTGTTGCTCAGATCAAAATCGCCTTCTCTGAACCTCTTAAACCGCT
The DNA here is from genome assembly GCA_024678965.1 of Bradynema listronoti. Classification (NCBI taxonomy): domain Eukaryota; kingdom Metazoa; phylum Nematoda; class Chromadorea; order Rhabditida; family Allantonematidae; genus Bradynema; species Bradynema listronoti. The sequence goes on from JANLNO010000003.1 coordinate 4,323,368, forward strand.
TCTGACAGGCTCTGGCAGTGATCGTATTTTCGCCATAAACTTCAACAATCATTTTGTAAAAATCGGCGGCACTTTTCTTCCAGTTAAACATGAATAAGAGAACTTCCCGCAAATGCTCTTTTGTTGGCGCTTCGGTGGACATCTGTAAAATTGTCCTAAAATTTTATATGCAATCCTTTTTTAAAAATTCAAGAAGCATTAGATAGCGCTTTAAACACTCCACAAGATAGATACAGACAAATGTTTTGAAAAAAAGTTTATTCATGAAAAAATATTAGACAAGGTAAAACGAACTTTCATATTTGTACACCTAATAAATTTATGTTTGAATTATTATCATTAAATCTTCCGGGTTCATTCACCAAGTATTTCAAATAGTCTAATGATTATTCGTCTTTTGCATATACACAGGGTGCGGCATAATTTTTGGCACACATTAATTTAATTATATTATCTAATAAATATTTTATTAGCCTAATTTCGCATGTATAAGGCCAGGTGTTTTGAGCCAAATTTAAATTAAAGCCAATAAGTTCAATCTGTTGTATTGGATCCAAGCGAGTCCAAATTTTGTACCCACTTTTATGAAACTAAAACGAAAGCGTGCACAAAATTTGGGCCCAACGGATCCGATACAACAGAATGAACTCGTTGGAGCCAATTTAAATTTAGCTCAAAACACCCGGTCATACACACGAAATTAGAATATTTTTTTCTTTTTCTTTCCCCTTTTTCATATTCAATTTATAAAAAATTAATTGGACTCAGCCCGTTAATTTTTTTTTATGAAACCTAAGCAAGAATTTGAAGGAGTGAGAATAAAAAAATAAAAATAATTTTGTAGGTTTTAAAATGCACAAAAAAATAAAAGGAAAAAATGGGTGGAAATTTATATTGAAAAATATTTTCGACTACAATTTTTTGGTTTCCATTTTTTTTTGAATATTTTCATTTTGCCATCACGCTATATTCTAAATTCTTTTTGTGGGTTATATAAAAAAATTACAAAAATTTCGTTTTATTTAAATATTTCCAATTTTTTGATAATTTGATAAGAAAAATTTTCTTTTCACGAGGCTCTTTAGAATTGCCGGGGTGTGTTGGGACATTTCAGAATCGGAATTTCAAGGCTAAACTTATACTCAGCCTTTAGGCTAAACTTAGACTTAACTCTTAGCCTTTAGTCCTCGTAAGCGTTCATGTTGGGTTGGTTTTCATTTTTGTTTATAAATTATCCTGGGACTAAGCTTGTTGATATTGGTTTCGATTTACTAATTTGCTAATTATTTAATTTTTTTTGCCAATTTTTCCAATGGCAAAAAATGTGTAAAATTGACATTAAATTGACACAAATTTTTGAATTTTCGCTAATTTTTTTATTAATAGTTTATATAATGACTTCTAGAACAAGTTTAACTCCATTTTCAACTAAAATGTCAAAATAGTCCAAATTAGGTTTAATATTTAAAATGAGTTGATCCTTATGCCATTTACTTTAATGAAAATGTTTTGTTTTTTGAAAAATGGTAAAAAAAGTTTAAATAATTAGCAAATTTGTAAATCGAAACCAATATCGACAAGCTTGGTGTTAAACATTGCCTAAAGCAGTGATGGGTAAGTGGCTCACCGAGCGTCTGGACTCTCTTTTTTTGCACGCTATTTCTCAATAAAAAATTTTTCTTTTCGACGAGATAGCATATTTTCACAGTTTCTTTTCGGTTTCTGAAGTCATTTTTTTATAAACTTATTCCAAAATAAACATGAAAAAAAAGTATGCTTTTTTTCTTTTTCGTCTCTCTTCATCGCGAGCCACGAATTTCTAAATGGCTCATTGGACTATAAGTTGGTCCAGAATAGAAATTTTTAAATTTTGAAAAAAATAACTTTTCATTACAACGAAAGCTCGATATTCATGTTTATTTTGGAGTAATTTTATTAAAAAATGATTGAGCTATAGACTTCACAAGCCGGAAAGAAACTGTAAAAAAATGCTATCTCGTCGAAAAAAAAAAAAATTTTTTTATTGAGAAATAGCGTGGATAAAGAAGAGAGTCAGAAGCTTGTCGGTGAGACACTTACTCATCACTGGCCTAAGGTCTTGGGAATCGAATACAAAAAGAATTTTACAATTTTGTTGCGAAATAAAAAATTTATAACAAAAATGCAATCGGAAACGAATCTGTACTAGAAAATTTCGAAAAAAAAATTAATAATTATATATTTATGAGAAAATAATTAATTTTAACATTAAAAATTACATCCACACAGTTGACAAAAATCATTTGGCTACAATATTATAATTTACGCTTGAAAAAATACCGTCGACGCAATCTATCGTAATCCATTAGCAATGCAGCGGGAACTAAATTACAGTACCATATGTCAGATTGCCCACGGCGTGGCACAATCGCGCACATTTTTCCTCGCGAATACCGTAGTTTTGGCGCTGGCCCTTCTCGCGCTTCTACAATTAGCAAAACTGCCTGCGTGTCGAAAGTCGCGTATTTCGCAGTCGAAAAATCTTACAGTAATTTTTTTGCAGACTTGTTCACAATAGACCCGGAGGGCTGTTGGAAAATAATTTGAATTGTCAGATCATTTCCGATCCGGTGTATACCGTATTTTTTAGATTCTAATATGGATGGCGCTAATTTTTCATATTATTCACATTTTTTCTATTATGGGTACACGAATTCATTACGAGGTAAAATATTAAAACATCCAGACCAGTTCAAAATGACATTAAATTTAACATATAGCACCCTAAAATATGATCTTAATCAGATGCAAAAGGCACGACATTTAACCCTTTTAAAGCATAACTTTTCACCCCCTAAAAGCATGATAATTGACCCAATAAAGTAGTCTTAAATAAAAATGAATAGAACTTAGTCCTAACATATTTTAAAGCATTTTTTTATTTAAATTGTCTACTTTCTTCCGAGTGAGGATCCTTGCTTCTATACGGTAAGTGGCTACGAGGTTCTAATTCTCAGGGTGCCATTGCTAGTCAGCATTATTGGCTTTTCGCTAACGCATGTGGCGTTGTGCATTGAGCGATGCGCAGCCGCCTGGTTCCTCGCCGTCTACGAGCAACGCGGCGCGCAACTCGGCCGCACCCTCGCTCTAATTGTGGTTTGTCGGATTCGTATGTCATTTTAGAAATAAGTTTTTAGAGCGCCGGCGTGAGGAACCCTTTTTTGTCTTTTGTCCTTGAGCCTTTAAATAACATTTCAGATCTACTATTTACATATATTCAAAATAAAAACAACATATACAGCCAAAGACCAGTGTACAGTATTTAAGCACGGCAATCTGGTCCTGGTATCTGTTATCGGACACAAACTTTTCGAAGGTCACTTACTATATGAGCGCCGACACGCCGGTGAATACAGCGCGCATCTTCGCGACGCTGTGCGCGACGTGCATCATGGACGTGTTAGCTACAGCATTTAACGGCTTATTGTACTATATTCATCGTCAACAAATGAAGACGTATGCATTTTGAATGACTATTATTTTATGAAATTTGAAATACGCGTTAAAAAAAGGCTCATCAAGGAACAAGAAGCTCTATGGGGTTTAAGAGGCTTCTTAATGTCCAAAATAGATATGTTCAAACAAATTGGTTCCAACTGTTCCAAATCTCCTACTAATAATTTCTAATTCCCATTTGTTCAGCAAGATCGTTAACTATCGTCTTGCCAAGTCGCTACAGTTGCGCGAGAACAGTGGCGCGAATCGGATTCTATTGCCTGTGTGTCTGGTACATTCCGTCCTTTTCGTGATTTATTTAATACTCCTCTTGATTTGTCGATACTACGCACCAATGATAACGCCCCCTCAAATTATCACCATAATTGAGTTCGTCCAAGTGGTGGGTTTCTAAAGAGGGGCTTATTTGGACATATGAAAAGCTCATTTGATCCCAATTAGAGCCCTATATGGAGTTAATGGGATATTTAGAACTTATTAGATCATTATATGAAGCTCATTAGACTTTATTTAGAGTTTATTGGAGCCCTATATACCAAGCTATTTGACTTTATTAGAGTACATATAACTTTTAAAAGCTCATTAAACCACCATATACAATTGTAAGAATTATCTTAACAGATTCTCTGCGTGAACGGATTCCTCACGCCGGCGCTCTACGTGCGATTGCGCACCGAAACCGCGCAAAAATTATTGCACGTGGAGCGCTTCGATACCAATGAGCAGACCGACATTTACTGGCGTCAATTCAACGCACAAATCAGCTACCCCAAACTAATTTTGAGACCTTATTTAAAAAATAATTGAGGTTGAGGGAATAGGCAGAAAAAATATATTTCTCGAATAGATCAATTGTCAAAAAAACTCATTTTTAAGTGTCTTTCATTTTTATATGTAAAAATATTTTTTTTTGATTATTAAAATACTTTTACAAATTTGATTCTTAAGTATCACGTAAAAAGGTTTTAATGCATTTAAGGTCACGAATTTGTACATTAAACCCAAAAAGGGCTGTTCGAACAATATTTGAATTTCTTTAAAAAATGGCAAAAGGTTGGTGCGGCCGGGATCATTGCTCAATCTTTCGAGACTACAATGTGCACTTTCTTCCGTGCACATCTGGACCTCAATCGAAAGAGAGCGGATCCGGCCAAGCAAGCCAACTATGCGCGTTCCGCACACCGGCGTAATTGCGGGTTCGTTGTGTCATGTGGAATCATAGTTGTGCACCATCACAATACTTTCTCATCCGGCTGACTCAGTTAGCTGTGGGACGTACCGAACCTCCGAAGAGGCCACTGGGAATGGTGCCCAGAGGGTCCAGTGAACCACAAACACTGGTATTGACTTAACTCTAGCTTGGCCGAGTCAAACCGGAATCGAAATCATGTAATAGTGAACACAATTGATTAGTTCGTGGGGAGGGAATTCAATTTTTCGCTTATATAACCCGTCTTGCAATTGGTGAAAATGGGCGATGGGTTTCGTCAGTGGGCTAGAGAAATCAGACATTTCGGTAATATTTCGTCTTAACTCAATTGTTTTTTTAAACTTTTACTTTAATGCTATTTCGGCAGCGTTTTTTTCATTTTATATTTAAATTTTGTTGTATTACAATGTAATTGGGATTCGGTATTTTGCATGATTGGCGTCCAATTTGGGTCATCTGGAATTTATGATAATAATATTGTAAAATTGAAAAATTGCTTAAAGTAAAATAAATTTTTACTTTAAGCTAAATAATAAATTGAATTTTTTTCTATAAATTTGTTAATCGTAATATTTACCATTATATTAAAAATTTTTAATTTTTTTATATGAAATTTTTTTTATTAATTAATTTAAAATTATAATTCAAAATTTTTGTTCAATTAATAATAGTGATAATTAATATTTGATATGAGTGCCATTTGATAATAATAATTTTAAAATTGAGTGAGTGATTGAGAAATTGAATTAAGTGCTTTAAAGTCATCTCAATATAAGTAATAAGATTATCAAAGTATTTAATTATTTTATTAATAATAATGATGATAATTAAAAATTAACGGTAAACTGATAACACAGAAAAATGATATATGTGGTTATACCGTAATTCAAATTTATAAATTAAATGATATTCTCAATTGATAACAAAAATTTGAATTAACTTTTAATCAATATAACAATGAGATTAACGAAATAAAAAATGATATCAATAAGAGAAAAATTATCAATATGAAAATTTTTTCCCATATTCGAGCATTTTTTTACCTTTAGGCATTTTCGCATTTTTTGCATGCATTTTTATTTTACATTTTTTTATTACTTGAAAAAAAATGCCGACTATTTTTTATTTTTTGCGCTTGACAAAATTCGATTAAAAATTTAAAACAAAAAACTTTTTTCCCACTAATTTGCTAATTAATTCTTTTTTCATTAAATAAAATTAAAAAAAGAATAAGAAATGAAGAAATGGAAAAAATGTTTTAAAAATAAAAATAGTAGAAAATAGGAAAAAAAATCCAAATTGACGCCGGGATTTGTTTTTTCTTATAACTTTTTTACTTTTTAACCAAATTGTAAATTTTTTTGCATTCGATTTACAACTTCTTGGGAATTTTTTTGACACCAAAATTATTCATTTTGGTTTCGTTTTAGAAATTTTATATTCATTTGAACTTTTTTGCCATTTTTTCAAAAATAGGCAAAATCATTAAAATATATAACATAATAATCATCATTTTAATCATCAAGCTTATATTGAATCATTTTAATATTTTGATTTAAAAGAAGAATAAAACTAATCATAATGGACATTATTTAATCTAATAAATAAAATTTTAGCAAAAATTCAAATTGAAAAATTGAGTCAATTTCAAGTAAATTTTATTCATTTTTTACCTTTAAAAAAAGTATAAAAAAAGTTCAAACGAATATAAAATTTCTAAATCGGAACCAATATAAACAAATTTGGTGTCAAAAAAATTCTCAAGAAGTTGCGAATTGAAATGTAAAAAAAATTACAATTTGGTTAAAATGTAAAAAAGTTATAACAAAAATAAATCCCGGCATCAGTTTGAGCCAGCCTGTAAAATTTGCTATTGCAAACTTTAAAAGAACATAACTTTAAAACTAAAAAGTTATGGCCAATATAGCCTAGAAAAATAGAAAATTGAAGTAAAAGAAAACGATAAAAATGAATGGGAATTTCATTGAGAAATTCTTTTCGATATAATTTTATAATAATTATATGTTTTCATCGAAATTCGTACACAAATCTCATCTCCAAAAATTTGTTCAAACATTCTATTTTTTCGATGTCTTTTGGAATTTTTGTTAATTTGTTCATCTTTTTTATTATATAAAAAATTGCGTTTATAGGGACAAAATTATTTACTTGTTTCAGGTGTTCAAACAGCATCAAATTTTCTGCAATACTTATGCACTATACCAAAAAAAATTAAAACCTTTTTTGTGTATTATTTTTGTTTTTTCTCGACAATTTTCTTTAAACAAATAATGCGGGCAGAAAATTTTCTCATTTATTCAACTTATTTTAGATTGATGAGTAATAATGTTATTGATATCATTAGATTACATTTAATAATGATGCTATCATTAATTCCATATGAGAGACTATTTTGTATTTTTTTTTGGCTAGTTATTTGATATCACTAGCCGATTTGGTACTTTCGTCATTTAATATCATTATGTATTACAATGATTTTATATGTATTATTTTTATGTTTATTGTTTTATATTCATCCTTTTCATTCAATAAAATCGTCTTTGTAAATATTGCAATGATAACAATGGAATTTAATAATGGAACGAGTGAAAATTGTGAATACTTTTCACGGCTAATATTTTGCTCAAATAATAAAATTTTTTTTTTTGTATTTTTTTGTAAAAATGCAGAAAAAATGGTCCAAAAAAAAATTGAAAATTTAAAGAAAATTAACTATAAAAAACAAAATTTTGTATAAAAATAGAAAATTCGGTATTTGAGAAGGAAAAATATTCCGCGAAATTTGAAGCCAAAATAAGTAAATTTTGTAAAATTTTAGAAAAATCTTGTACTACATTTATTAAAAAAGAAATAATTGGCTATTGAATCAAAAGAATTTTCAGAAATGAACATAAGATTTGCCGCTTTTTTTTGGGATGTTATTTAACAATTTTATTTTTCGGGCTAATTGGAAATTTGATTTCGAATATATTTATATATAGATAGATGATATAAAAAATCAGGCTTGATAATGTATTGATTTATTAAAAGAGATAACAAATAAAAGTATTCAGAGGATCGAGAGCAGTTTTGCGATTTGGCTCCATAAAATGGGTCGAGCTCCATAAGTGGCTCTGAGTTATTTGGAGCCATACCGCTTCGCTGCGGATCCAACTGATCGGAGTCATTTTTCGGAGCCGGCTAGAGCCATTTATGTCTTATTGGCTGGCAATTTTTGTGGCTCAGCCTTTTTTTGAAAAGAGATAAAAAAAAATCGCTGGCGGCTTGCGGCTCCGGAGTCAACTCAACCCGTAGCCAAGTCACAACATTGTCTAGGAACACCCTGTAAGAAATTTGAAGCCAAAATAAAAGAAAATATAAAAGTATTCACAGCATCGAGAGATTCGAACCAGAGAATGTGTGGAGAAATTATTGTAAAAAAAATGGAAAAAGAAGAGGACGAAAATATTTAAAGTAAAAAAGGAAATTAGATATTTTGCTCAAATAATTTGAAAAAGAAAGAAAAATTGTGATATAATGGAGAAGAAACTGAGGTCACACGCCCATCGAATCACACCTGGCTCATATTCAGGTCTAATTTCCTCATTTTTGGCTTATTTTTGGAATGTTTTCTTATTTTTTTTATTTTTTTTGTTTTATTTTTTATATTTTCTATTTTTAACTTAAATTCCAATATTATTTCACCTTTTTTTTCTTAAATAATTTTTACCATTCATTTTTTGGGATTTTTCTCATGAGATTTCTTCCTTTTTTTCAATTTTTCAGCCCATTTTTTACCCGAATTTATTTTGATAAAAAAATTTGTTAAATTAATTGTTTTTACTAAACTTTTCAATTTTTTTTTTCATTTTAATTTTAAATTGAAATTGAAATTTTAACGAAAAATTTTTTAAAATTTATATTATAATTTTTTTAATGCATTAATCCATTAATTCTAACAAATCCAACAAGCATTTTGATATTATTCATTTCTTTTAGGTATTCCAAAAACAATTTTACTCGAAAAAATTGTATTTTTCTTTTGCAAAAATCAATAAATGTACATTATGAGTTTTGAATGTAATTTTTTTTTGTTTTTTGATGGCATCTGCAAATAATTTTCTCTTACATAACAATTCGCACTCTGTTCAATTACTTCTTTTTTTTTAATTCCATTTTTTCAATCTTTTTTCAATTATATACAAAAAAAATTCACTTGAATGGCTACTTTTCAGGCACAAAAATTTTTTACTCGCCATTTTATCAATTATAGTCTAGCTAACCTTTTTAGCTGGCAAAACTTTGTCTGTAAAAAAATATAATAGAAATTGATATTATGCCATTGCTTAATTTCTAACCATCAACGCAAATATTTATATGCTTTTGGCTACTGAAATATTAGATTGCAAAGTTTTTGACTCTTGACCAGTCATGGGTAAGTAGCTCGATAGTGGCTCGCGGCTCGCCAAGGTTTGGTTCGCGAGCCAAAATGAGCTAAATGGCTCAATTTTGAGCAAAATTCGAGTCAAATTTTTGCAAGAAAATGGCTCATGGCTCGCGAGAAAACCAGCCAAAAATCGGATTTTTCAAGCATCTTGCTCATTTGGTCGAGAGCCATCGCGAGTCACTTACCTATAACTGCTTTTGATCTCTTTTATATTTATTTTTACGAATATATAAATGAGTAAAGAAAATTTTTTTTAATAAATTTTAAGCTCATCCAAAACTTTCTGTTTTTTCAACTTTTCAATTTTAATTTTTCCAATAAATGCCCAATATGTGCATAATGTTTTGGTTACAAATAAAAAAAAAGTGGCGAAAAATGATGGAAAAATTAAATTTGTAAAGAATCAAAAGGCGTGAAACTGCCAAAAAGTGAAAACAAAAAAAAATTTCCATTTTTTGGGGATTTTTGCATGGAAAATCACTTAAAAAATTACTTTTATTGCCTGCGAGAAAAACGAAAATTTTGTGAAAAGTGAAGAAATAAATTCATTTTTACGCCTTTTTTTCATTTTCTTAAAATGGATATTTATATGTAATGTATGGTATATTCATATTTAACAAAACATATGATAAAAACAATAGAAAAATTTATAAGAAAAATAGAAACAATCGGAGGAATATTTTAAGAGAAAATTTTTTTCTGAGAGGAATTGCGTATGCCCCGAAGCATTGTTGTGACTTGGCTTCGAGTTGACTTTCCGGCGACGAGTAGAGCACCATTATATTTCGCTATTTTTATAGAAAAATATAATGGATTTGTCTGCTCGTCCGCCAAAAAAGTCGGACTCAATTCGAAGCCAAATCAAAACAATACCCCGAAGCCAAGAAAACTTTCAGTCAATTTTTTTGATATATTTCTTTCGAAAATCCGTTAAATTTATTTTTTTTGGAAACAATGAAAAATTGTGGATGAAAAAGTTGAATGGAAAATAAAAAATGAGAAAAAATCGAATTTTTCCGATTATTTTCAGAAAAAATTTTTTTTCCTAATGAAATGGTGAATTAATTTAATAGATTTTCGTGTTTTGAGTTTGATGTTTTAAACTTAATTTCCATGGATCAACATTTGAGAATTCAATTTTTAAAACAAAAATTTCGGCTAGAAAATTTGATAAATTACTATTATTAATGGACATAATTGGACTTAAATATTTTTTTTAAATTTGGATTTTCGTCTTTTTTATATTATCTGTAAATTTTTCAATGACTTTTGTCTTTTTTTTAAGTTTCCGATAAAAAATAAACATTTAATTACAATTAATAAAGAAAAGAATATTTTTAATCTCTTTTTTTGTCGAGTCAATAAATCAATCAATTTCACAGCTTTTTATTCTTTATTGTAAATGATTGATTTTGACCTATTATAATAAAATAGTTCATCAAAATGTTTTAAATATAATTGTATAAATTTTAGGCGTTTCTAAAAGACAATAGAAGTCTAAAAAATTTTAATATCAAGCAGTGTTATGACTTGAGTCCGGCTCTAGAAATGGTTCCAAGTCATTTGAGCCATATGGCTCAAATGAAGTTTTTTTTTTGTTGACTCATAGGCTCAATTTGAGCCTATGAGTCAACTGGTCGGAGTCATCTATCGGAGCCGGAGCCATCTGAGCCATTTATTTCTTAATGGCTCGCAACTTATTATCATTTCTAACATGAGAAAATATCTCTAAATTTTGTATAAGCTTCAAAGAATTTTCGTACATTGAAATAAATTTCACTTATATTGCATTTATAAATAATGAATTTTTGTATATTTGTTCGCCGTTTTGTATCGGCCTTAAATTTTCGGCATTTTAAAGCCAAATATAAAAAATTTCACCCCGAATTTGTCATATTTTTTTCGTCACTCACTTCCTTTTCTCCTTTCTCATCATTTATTTTCTTTACATTTTATTTCTTTTCTCTTCATGTTGCCCATTGTTTTCTTTATCATTGCATCATTTCCTTTCCTTTCGTTTCTTTCCTTTTCTCTTCCTCTTTTTATATAGGATTGGATTCCAAAAAGCACTTTTTGAACCTCGCCGATGGTTTATATAAAAAAGTGTCAAAATTAAGTTTTATTTTTTTAATCGCAACTTTTTTTCTTTTCTATTTTCTTACACATATTTCTTACAATTTATCCCTTAGAAATTTGTGTGTGGCGTCGAAAGTTCTTTAAAATTTTGATAACAAAAGGAGGCAATTTTAATTGTTTACAATGATCCATTTCATAAATTTATTTATTTGTATATCATTGAACTTGTTTAATAATTTGTCGACTTATTTTTTAGCGAGTTTTTAGAAATTTTTTAATAGCTTTTTAAATTGGATTTTTTATAAAGTACAGGGTGGCCCAAGCTAATGCCGGGGTTTATTTTTGTTATAACTTTTTTACTTTTTAACCAAATTGTAAAATTTTTTTTATATTTCAATTCACAACTCCTTGAGAATTTTTTTAACAGCGGGGAGGGGGAGTTCTAATTATTCAAATTTTTGAATCACTTCAGAATTTTGGAAATATTAAATAATGAATAATTTCAAAGTTTTGCAACTTTTTGAAGTATCAAGCACTTTTTACACCACTTGAATTTAGCATTTTGGCACTTTGGCACTTTGGTATAAAATTACTTTAATCATATATCAATAAAAATAAACAATTAAAAGTTCAATCAAAAGTTGCATAAAATAAAAAATTAAAATATTTTCAATTTATTTATTTCTTCTCTATTATCATATTGTTTCAAATTGATTTGAACATTATAAAATAGCACTTTTTTTGCAATGCATTTTTCGTCGTTATGGCACTTTAATAGCACTTGGCTTTTTATGGCAATTTTTCTTTATCAAGTGCGCTTTTTTCGTATTGTAATGTAAATTTGCGATATTATAAATGAAAAAAATAAATAAATTGTTTGAAAAATCGAAGATTATCTAAAATTGTAGTTCAAAATCGAATTCATTTGAAATTTTTTCTTTCAAATTTTCAAATTTTTAAATTTATTATAATTATCCAGTGGAAAATCGTCTACTTTCTAATGTAAATTACCCCAAGTTTGAGTAAATATAAACAAAGTTGAGCTAAAAAATTTTTAAACTATAGCTTGGGCCTGCTTTAATGAAGGTATTCATTAAATTTTATGCTTAACCGACACAAAATAACGAAATGAATGCCAAGTCAATAATCAAAAATTCTTCGAACGGCCGCGTTTTATTTATCCGGACTAAGAATAATAATTTTTTAAATTAAAAAAAAAAAATATTTGAATATTCATTTAAAAAGTGTGTTTATAACTTGTATGTACAAAATTGCATGCATTGTAAAACCAACATAAATAATGTATAACTCATTCATAATTGTATGTAAAATGTCATTTATCATACAAATAATTATTGATACATACGAAAAATTTGTAATTGTTTTTTCAAAAAAAAGATAATTCTAATTTTTTTTTTAAAACTTTTCTTTCTCTTTTTTTTTAGTTTTGAACAATGCTGACAAATTTTTCCTTTCTTTTTGTCGGCACTGCGCTTTTATTCACTTTTTTCTTCGTATTGTAAAATATTTGAAAATATACGTTATTGTTATAATTGTTTATAAGTTTTTTACTATACGCACAAATGCCTAAATTATATGCTAAATAATAGGACTAGGGAGGGATCAATCAAAAATTCATTCGCAAAAATTCTAATCTAGTTCAAATTTTTTTTAATAACTCGACTCCAATTTTGATCAACAACACCTATCGTGACCTTTTTGCCTATTAGAAATAGTGACTCTCCTCATTGAAGATTATTCTAATTGTGATCAGTGTTGCAACTTAGCTCCGGGTTGATTCCAGCGAGTCGCCAGTCTATTAACTTTTTTCAAAAAAAGCTGCAGCCACAAAAAGCCAGATGACTCCATAAATTATAAGCCATTAAGACATAAACGGCTCCAGATGGCTCCGGCTCCGATAGATGACTCCGACCGGTTGGCTCCGCAGCGGAGCTGTGTGGCTCCAAACGACTCCTAGCCATTTACAGAGCCGGACCCATTATGGAGCCAAGTCACAATACCGATTGTGATTAAGTTCCTTAAATATTCCCTTTTTCGAATAGTCCACATTTATTTTCAAATGGTTTAAAAAAATCCTTTGATCGATTTAAAAATTATCAATTACACTTTTGCCTATTTGATTAAATAAAACATTTTTCATTGTTTTGTGTGTTTCTTTGATGCTTTTGTTCTATTTCTTTCATTGAAAAAATTTTAATTTTACGTTCACAAAATTATATAGCCAACGGAGATAATCTCCATTTAAACAAAGAAGAAATTATTGTTTGCTTTGGACGTTATCAGTATCATCACATACATAATATATATTATATATTATTAAAAATATCTAAAGATCTATTTTACGTATAATTATGTACAGGGTGATCCAAATTGGCGGCGGAATTTGTTTTTGTTACAACTTTTTTACTTTTTAACCAAATTATAAAAGTTTTTTTACATTCGATTTACAATTTTTTGAGAATTTTTTTGACTTTTTATATATTCTAAGCCCGATGCCGAGCAATTTTTTATTTTATTCGGAACATTAAGTAAATCTTTTTCTCGCAACTATCCCGGCAGAGGTTTTCATTAAAGAAATTTTTCGAAAAATGAAAAATCATGTAATTTTTTGTAAAATTGTCCCGAATAAAGTCAATTTCGTTTGGAAAAATAAATAAACGAAGAGAAAAATTTTTTGACGAATGGCCCGACATTTGAGCTTATTAACTGTTCATTATTGTTCATAATTTTGTCATTTATTTAGTTTAAACTTTTTTCGCCAGACGAAAATAATAATTGTTTAGGGGCGAAATTGACGTATTTTTTTGATTTAATCGTATATAAATTTATTATTTTTGTAATAACAACTTTTTTCTTCCATTTTATTTGTTTATTTATATTTTCATGTAAAAAAATGAATGCCATATGGCGAAGAAAAACTTTTTTAAACTCATTTTTTTTTGTCGTAAAATTTGTATATCATAGACAATATGAACATGATAAATACAAATTCCACAAGTACATGTGTTTGTATAATGTGTGTAAAAATGTATATCTTTAGTTAGATTACACTGAATTCGAATCGCGCAGATGACTGAAAATTTTTATTAAAAAAGATTGTTTTTTTTTTTGAGATTCGGGGCATTGATATAACATATTCGGCTCAACCAAACCTAAATTCAATCGAGCCTTGCCGATTATTTTTTTTCTAATAAATTTTATAGTCAACCAAATCAGAAGCGAATAAAAGTGGTACTCGATGGGGCATCTGCACGCCTAAAATATTTACTTTTTTCCATTCAGTTTTTACTAATACAAATGATTTATACCTTTTTTCTCCATACATCACTCGGGCTTAAAATATGCACATCAAAATATTAAAAAACAAACAAAAAATTAATTAAAATTAATTGAAACTATATGTATTTATAAATGAATGAATGAATGAATGAACGAATGAATGTAGTAATTTTGTTGTATCTTTTCAAAATTAATTTTCTGCTTATTGACTTTTCTTTTCAAAATGAATTTAATCGCATAAATGCTTGTAATCCGTGTCAAAAAGCCAATAAAAGCCCTATGTAAAACGGAGTTCCTTTCCAATGCAAGCACACCTGCCTTTTCCCGTTTTCACTTTCCATTTCGCTCTTTTCTTTTGTCGTTTTATTTTCATTTTTTTTCATTGGGCTTTGCGTTTTGGATTCGCACTTTTAGTACATGCTTTTTTGCCATATGTTCAATATTGCTCGACTCATTCAATACTGCTTAAGCTTGCGTGCCTTTTCCGGTTACTTTTGGTGCCGTTGCTTCAACGATTTAAGCTAAAAGTTAGTTTATACTTACCAAGCGTACAAGCTTACAAGCTTATAAGCCTACAAGTTCATAAGCTTACAAGCTAAAAGCGTTAAATTATTCTAAAAAATTACCCTAAGCTCAGCAGAGGCCGTTCGACGAATTTTTGAATTTTAACTTGGCCTTCGTTCTGTTAGTTTGTCTGTTAAGCATAAAATTTAAGCAAACCCAACCTGTAGGCTAAAAATTTATGGGCTCAACTTGGCTTATAACAGAATAAAGGCCGAGTTAATATTTAAAAATTTGTCGAACGGCCGCGGCTTATACATCGGAACTTAGGGCAGGTCCTTGGCTCAAAAATATTTTGAATAAAAAAATTATTCATAAATTTTTCTTTGTATTTTTTATATTTGTGAGTAAAAATTAGAAAATTTCTTTTATTCCAAATTTTCATTTTTTTTTTATTATTTATTACTTTTCAATTTAAATATTTTCAAAATTAAAATATTATTTTTCACTTTAGCATTTTCTTTATGCCAAATTTCATCTTTTTTTTTTTGTCATTCGGCCATAAATTTTTAGTTAATTTTATTTAGCGCTAAATTTTCACCGATTTGAAAAGTTTAAATTTCCAAATGAAAATAAATTAATTAGGAAAAATTACTTTGAAAAATGATTAAAGTAAAAAAAAATAATAAAAAATTTTTTTCCATTCGGCTTTGAAATTTTAGCGAATTTTTAGTTAATTTTGAATTTATTTATGTGTGTGTCCGATTTGAATTAATTTGATAATTTATTTTTTAGTTTATGGTGCTTAAAAAGTGTTCGAATAAAATTTTTTATCGAATCTATTTTCTACAGAATTTTTACGGAATTTTCTGCCTTACATATGTATATATACAATAAATATTTTCTATAAAATATTGGTCCGATACAATTTAGAGAAAAAAAATCCACATATTTTCGATCATTTGTTTGTGAATGTACATATTTCATTAAACTATCTTAATATGTACCTAATTCTTAAACAATAGTAATTAATCTAATTTCGTGTATATAAGGCTGGGTATTTTGAGCAAAATTAAATTGGCGCCAATAAGTTCATTCTGTTGTATCGGATCCTTTGTTTTGTGCCCGCTTTCGTTTCAGTTTCATAAAAGTGGGTACAAAATTTGGACTCGTTTGGATTCAATACAACAGAATGAACTCAAATTAGTCCAATTACTCAGAAATTAAGGCATGCTATTTATTTATTTTTATAATTTTTATCAATCAAATTTATACTTTAAAAATTTCGTGATACGAAAATTATAGCATTATTATTCAAATTTTTTTTCTGTTGATAAGCGCCATTTTCTCGTACGAAAAAATGTTGATCCTTTTGAGAAAAAAAATGTTTCGCTAAATGTGATAATTATTGCTATTGTTACAATTTTTCCCCGGCAATATATTAGTAAGATTGATTTTATCAATCAAAAGCGGATTATTCTTTCTCGAATTTTTTTGGGTCGTTTTATCTGAGTAAAAACAAGATAATAATTATATAATGGCAATGATAATGTCCTTAAAAAATTTTTTTGCTCATCGTTTTTTTCAGGTTTATAAAATATTTTTAGGCATGGCAATTAAATTCTCGTCGTATTACTGGCAAAATAATATACATATTTTTGAGCGATATTCCAGGGCTCATCAGCTTTTACGATAGATTTAACATTCCGTGGGAATGGGAACAAAATAGAACCATTATTTAAAGATTATCGAGAATGAAAAAAAAAGTTTTATGAATGCGTTTTTAATGCAAATCCATTGCTTTTTTCTACAAAATAAAAAAAAAAGTTAAAAGTGCATTTTATAAATACAAAACTTTTTATGGCTTTATTTTGGATTTTTTGATATTTTTGTTGTTTAGTTTTTTTTCCAATTGCGGAACTCAAGCCTATAATTATTATGGTAAATTTGGTGGAGAGAAAAAAGTGAACAAAAACATTCATTTTTTGGATTGTATGGCATATAATAGCAACGCGTCATTGATTGCTTTTTCTCGATATATTTACAATTTAGAAATTTACTTACTTTCACATTTTTTTCTACCCAAAGTTCTTTCATATAAGGCGCGATCATTGGAAAAATATTTGATTATTTTTTAGTTAGGCTTTATTTTGTTATTATTGTATCTATAAATTATGCGTAACATTTAATAAACTAGGACTTTTTGTTTTCCGGCCTCCGGCCGGTGCTTTGATTGTGTTTTTAGCGTCTTTAGTTGCATTTTGGTAAATTTGGACATGGGTGGCCGGCACAGTACCACAAAAAGGTCCAATCAAAAGAATTATTTTTGCTTTGCCAGCTTTTTCATAGAAAAAAATCCCTGACTGCTAAATTTCAGCACCTCAAAGCCGATTGCCATTGAGATAATCGCTGGAGAAACAGACAAAAAAAACAATTAATATGGATATATATCAGTGCTGTGACTTGGCTCCGGGTTAGCTCCGGAGTCGCAAAGATTCTTTTAGCTCTTTAAAAAAAAGCCGAAATCACAACAAGCAAGATGATTCCATAAATTGCGAGCCATCAAAATATAAATGACTCCGGCTCCGATAAATAGAAAAATAGCAAAAGGTTGGTGCGGCCGGGATCATTGCTCAATCTTTCGAGACTACAATGTGCACTTTCTTCCGTGCACATCTGAACCTCAATCGAAAGAGAGCGGATCTGGCCAAGCAAGCCAACAATTCGCGTTCCGCACACCGGCGTAATTGCGGGTTCGTTGTGTCATATGGAATAATAGTTGTGCACCATCACAATACTTTCTCATCCGGCTGACTCAGTTAGCTGTGGGACGTACCAACACTGGGAATGGTGCCCAGAGGGTCCAGTGAACCACAAACACTGGTATTGACTTAACTCTAGCTTGGCCGAGTCAAACCGGAATCGAAATCATGCAATTGGTGAACACAATTGATTAGTTCTTGGGGACGAAATTCAATTTTTCGCTTATATAACCCGACGTGCAATCGGTGAAAATGGGCGATGGTTTTCGCCCGACGGTCAGACAACGAGAGTACTCAATGATATTTTGCTATAATTAATTGACTCAAAAAATGGACTCTTTAATGAATCAAATGGAAGCGATACCATATGGCTCCAAATGACTCTGAGCCATTTATAGAACAACACTGGTATAGATATATACATTTTCGCTTTTAATTTAGTTAAATTTGTAAATTTTTTAAACCTTTTTCTTAAATTTAAACTTTTTTTATTCTTTTTCTAAAAATTTCGATTTTATGAGTAGTTGCTGATACCATCAACCAATTGTCCATAACGGAATTTAAGAAATTTTTTTCAAGATTTTCGATTGCGGCCCGCTTCTTTTAAAACCTAAACTATCAATTACGATTTTTCTTAGGAAAACAATAAGCGAGACAATTTTTATTTTCATTCTCGTTTATCTTTTCGATCAATTCTTTTAAATTAATTATTTTTTATTTATTTTTTATTCGGCGTTAAGTAATTTTGAAATTTTCTAAAAAAATATGTTCGCAATTTCCAAGATTTTGATCTAATATAGATATTTTTATGTTAACAAAATTTGATTTCCCATATTTTTTAGAGTTTTTAGAAGGCTACTTTTAATTGAATTTGATCACTATTAATTTTACTTGAAAAATTTAGATCTAAACTGAATAAGTACTCCAAGTTCGAATAAATTCCTATTTATAGCGGCCGTTCGAAGAATTTTTGAATTTCGATTTAGCCTTCATTCTTTTCATTTCTTCAAAACTGAACTCAAAATTTTTAATCTGTAACTTGGACTTGCTTTAATGGAGATGTTTATTAAATTTCATGCTTCACAAACACAAATTAACAGAATGAAGGCCAAGTTAATATTCAAAAATTCGTCGGACGTTCATGTCTTATTTACCTTAACTTGGAATAAATATAATTTAATTCTTCACTAAAGAATTAACCGGCAAATTGATACTTTCTTAAAAAGAGAAAACAATAATTTTTCTTCATACTTCTTTTTAAAATAAATCACTGGAGAGAAATTTTTGCGTCCAATGAGGCGAAAAATAGGAAAAAAATTGCGATATGGGGGGGGGGGGGGAAAGGGGAAAGGGATTGCATGACATTTTTAACATCTTTAACGAGTGCGCTAATGCGATGGATTCTTTTTTCAGGCATAAAAGCCAAAAACAAAGTCAAAAGGCCAAATGTCAACATATTTTTTTAGTGAATTTGCTGGAATTTTTTGAGCCGGCTCGTAATTTATACGGGCCAATTTCACCAGTTGGAATTTCAAAATTTTAGCAATAATTATGATTTTGCAATTAATAATTTCTGTTCATTTTATTTCCGGAATTTTATTTTTTTTTTTAAATTCTAAATTAATTTATTATTTTAAAATGCATTAAAAATGTATCACACATATGTTATCTTTTTACAGTAAACGAAAAAATTGCTTTTTTAAATAATTTTTAATTGTGTAGAACAATGTAGAACAAATTTTTAGTAATTCATTAAATTCGGAATAGGTTACCGGATGCGACAAAAGTTGGGAAACTTTTTTTTTGTAATGAATATTTTTCTAATTCGCTTATGTTTTTGGATTTGCCATTTATTGCTCGTTCAAATGGTATATCGCATGTCTATAAATGTTTTGTTATAAGATGTCTAGTATACTCCTTGATAATTTTTTGCTGTCCAGATGAGTGGTCGATTCCACGAAAAGCGTGGGATTTCTTCGACGAGCATTGAACAAGTCCAAAACGGCCAAAACGATAGAGTGCTTTTTTCTAGATCTTTGGAAGCTAACAGAAAAAAAAATTGTCTCGTGCATCTAGAAAAAAATTATGCAAAAAATGCAATTTTTGCAAAACCCATTTTTCCGCGTCTTCATCACCACACAAGAATGGCGGCTTTACTCGCACGGCTTGAACACCTATGGAACACTCCATACTGTGTTCTAGAAGCAGAGCCCTCTTACTAAGCCCCGTAAAACAGCGCAGTCCTCAAGGCGCGATTTGGAAAAAGCGTGCGACAAAATCGGAATCAGCCAAAATGCGGGGCGTGTAAACCAAATCCGAGTACGTCTGAAGGCCCGTGTGAAAGCAAATGAAGAAATTTTTGAAAACAATCTTTAATATATGAAATTTTATGCTTTCTCGAATAATTTTATGCATTTTTTTATTTCAATGAAAATTTGAATATAAAATTTTTATTTTAAAACTTTCGGAACTTTCGTTGAGCCACGTATAATTGTATTATGCAATATTAATATATAATTATATTATATAATTATATTATTTATATAATTATATTATAAAATGTTATTATATTATACAATATTTATACATTATGGCTGTTTAAACTTTTATTTATTTCATATTTGAAACTATAATAATAAATATTTTTGAAAATTTTATTTGATCCCGCCCTCAATTTGTGTGTATGAAAAGTATTTTACGAAACCAACACACATCAATTTTTATAATACATAAATAAAAATGTATGTATGTATTTATGTATGTTGTGTGTGTGTGTGTATAGATGTTGTTTTGTAATTTTGGCAAGTATATAAAAGGGTGTATCATAAAAAATTTACTGAAAAATGTGCCGTTTCTTTGTTATTCTGCCAATTTTAATATTTTTTTTTCTTTTTTCTTTTTCTAAATTATTTATTTTCCAAATTTTTATTTTTTTTTCTTAAAAATTTCTCTCTTTTTCTGTCTTCGCCAATTAATTAATTTATAATTTTTGCTAATTTTTTCAAATCATTTTTTTCCACAAATAATTTCAGTGATAAATTCGCATAATAAATTCAATTTTTACTTTTGTATTTTTAATGAGTTTAATAAGTTTAATCTGTTGCATTATTTTGATTTTTCAATAAAATAAAAAATACCCTAATTTCATGTATGTAAGTCGCGGGTGTTTTGAGCCAAATTTAAGTTGGCGCTAATGGGTTCATTCGGTTGTATTGGATCCGTTGGGATCCAAATTTTGTGCACGCCTTTGTTTCAGTTTCATACAAGTAGGCAAAAAATTTGATCCCCACTACAATAGAATGAACTTATTGGCGCCAATTTAAATTTGGCTCAAAACACTCGCTATTCATACACACGAAATTAGGGTAATACAATTTTTATTAGATAAAATATCACAGCACTGATTCAAAGTAATCAAATAAAAGCCAATTTAAATGATTCAAATAATTCTACTTCTACTCATCCAAATGTTATTATACTATTACAAAATGGATTTTATTATTTAGACATGAAACAAAAGCTTAAATTATATTATTTATATTAATTTTTTAAATTTTTTATTAAAACATTGGTGAAGCATGTCGATTTGAATTTATTCAAATAGATTTCCATTTTTTTTTGATTGTTTGATGCTTTCTCTTTTTTAATATTTTTTTAATATTTTCATAATTTATGTTTAAAGAGAAAAAGAATCATTCAGATTATGATGAATTCTTTAGTCAAAAAAAAAGTTTTTACAAGTAAAAATCATTCAAATTGACAGATGAAGGTAATTGATGAGGAGAAAAAAGGAGAAAATTTTTACATTTTTACATTGATATTATCTCGTGTCCGAACGTTTGATTTTTAAATGGAAAGAAACTTTTCTTTTTCTCTTCATTGTCTTTTTAAAATCGAAAATGTGATTGAAAATGAAGAGAAAAAAAGTGTGGAAAGAGAAAAGAGAGAAAAAAAAGAGATAATGAAAAAGCACGCCGACATTTGCGCCCTAGCTTTTTAAGGATCATAAAATTACTTTTCAGGAAATATTGGATTCAGAATTGGATTCAGAATTTAATTCTCTAATGATCACTTTTTGATTAAAGTTTTTAACTATTTTGGAAAAAAAGTTACATTTGAAAAAGTAAAGTTAATTTTTATTTTTTAGAAATTTTTTGAGTGATTTCACTATTCTAATTATAACTTTTTTTCTAAGTTAGATTGAATAAAAATTTAAATTTGTGTCTGATAGAGAATTAAATTCTGAATCTAATAGCTAAAATTTTTTTCAAAAATTTCTTTATACTGCTTAAAAGTTAATCAAAGTTGAAAATGCGCAAATGTCGCAGGCATAAATGTCACTCCACAAAGAAACAAAAAATTATAAATACATTGAAGTAAAATATTTTACGGAGAGAAAACATGTTTAAAAGGTAAAATAAAGGAAGAGAAAAATGATTAAAATGAAATGAGTAAAAAGCAAATTTTTTCCATTTTACACTTTTTTTATTTGGCATTTTCGATGTTTTGTCAAAAAAAAAGCTTTCTTAATAAATTTTGTTTATGGATTTTTTCTAATTAGAGACACTTTTTTTATCGATTGATAAATTTTTATTTTTTATTCTTTCAGAAATTGCCTAAATTAAGCCTAAGTCAATTAGCAATTTCATCACCAATTCATGTAATACAATTCTGATGAGTTCGACAAGTATTTTTAGCGCAAATTCAAGCCTGGATCAAACAATAAATTGGACGAATAATACGTTGAGTGAATCGAAAGTCACCGATAAACACGTCAACGATTGTGATAAAAACGATTTAATTAATATAAAATCGTTAATTAGTGATAAAGTTCGAAACAATAATAATGATAGCGGTTCGAAAAGTTACGAAAAAAATACTATAGAGGATAATGGTGACTATAAAAATTTTAATCGCAAATTAGCATGCATCCCGAATGAGGCGTCGTCTTCGGCACTGAATGTCGGCTCATCGCCTTATTGTACGCAGTCCGACACCGAGTTCGATGAATGGCAACGGAGAAGGAATAATAACAATCACAACAACGATTACTATAATAATAACAGTAATTGCCGTAACGATCCGACAACGAGCGCCGATGAAAGCGATGAGACTGAGGCCCTATTTTGCGCGACCAGACAAAAGCTGAGGCGTACACAAAGTAAAAAATTTATTCCTAAGTTTCTGTCTATAAGCCGCGGCTGTTCGACGAATTTTTAAATTTTAACTTGGCTTTCATTGTATTATTTTGTTAAGCATAAAATTTAAAAAGCATTTATTGAAGCAGGCCCAATCTGTAGGTTGAAAATTGTGAGCTTAACCTTATTTATAACAGAATGAAGATCAAGTCAAAATTCAAAAATTCGTTGAACGGCCGCGGGAACTTAGGGTAAAGTTCCCTAATACAAAAAATTGAATATAAATCAATAAAAAAAAATTTTCAAAATTTTAGGTAGCTCTTCGACATTTTTGGAAAAATGGCGGAGAAAAGTTCCGAGTAATCATTCAAAAAGAAGATGCAATTTGATAATGCCGGAGCAAAAGGAATGCCAATTTAATTGTAATAGATTTGAAAAAAGACCAACGAGAAATGAGGATGAGAATGGCGTGAATATTAAATATAAAAACATATTTTATAAACACGGGAAAAATGTGCAAATTGTAACGTCGACGCCGAATTCGGAAGTGGCGCGAGCCGTGGCGGCGATGAAAAATGAAATGGCGACTCGCAAACGACGCAAAGCGGAAAAGCGACGACGAGCGGAAAATGGGAGCGCGAAATTGCGAATGTATCAGCAGAAAAAAATGGCGGATTATTACCGCGTGACGGCGCGTCGACGCGCCTACTATCACTATTACGGCGGATATTCGGCAACGAAAGTGTGCGCGGAGCGACAACGAGAAATAAGGAATAGGGAAGAAAAGTTTGAGGATCCGACTGGTACTATAGCAACTTGCTGTAACACCAAGGCCAATGCCACTGGCACTAGTACACGCAGCGGCTCCTCAAGCGGGGGCGGAGAGCGAAAAAGGCGGAAATTCGAAAGGACACATCAACTTTATTATCATTGCAATAGTACAACTGGCAATGGCAATGGCAATAAACATCAATCGAAACGGGTTGTGTCACAACTTCCGCCAAATTCTCATTATTATTATCATCTACAGCCAAATCGGCATCATTTACAACAACAACAACAACATCAACAAAACCAGCAGTATCAGCAGCAGCTCCTCGACACCTCAACATCGCCGACGTCTCGTCCTCGTCCTCAGAAACAACAACAACAACAATTGGAGAATAAAATGCCGATTATGACTAGCGGTAAATTTTTGTGAAATTTATGATGAAAAAAAATTAATTGTACACATTTTTCTTATAGATTTTCTAGATTTACGATTAAATTTTCCTCATTTTTTACGGTTTTTTCTCACATTTGCCGATACTAGAAAAAAAGAAGCAAAAAAATAATAATAATAGCGTATTAACCGTAAATTTGTATACATTACGTAATTATTACTTTGGATAAAAATTACAAATTTGTTAGTTTTTATAATGATGATCATTTAGCGAAACAATATGATCACCAAAATCACGCCACGCCTGTAATTTTGTATAAAAACGCCCGACGAAAAAATACGCTCACGCCGTGTTTCCCCGATCCCAGCCAAGGTGATGCAGAATTTTTCGGCGCGCCAGTTCTACTCGACATAGAGTTGGAAGAGCGTAAGTTAAAAAATAAACATTTACTCTGATTTCATGTGTATAAGTGGCGGATATTTTGAGCCAAAGTTAAATTGGCGCCAATGTGTATTGGATCCATGCGAGTTCAAATTTTGTGCCCATGAACTGAAACGAAGGCGGGCACAAAATTTGGACTCGCTTAGAACAGAATGAACAACAGAATGAACGCATTGGCGCGAATTTAAATTTGGCTCAAAACAGGCAAACCAACCGATATTTTGGTGGCCGAGATGACCTTCATTCAAACCCGCAAAATGATTGGTCCCAAGATTATTTTCAACGGGCTAGGATTCATTTGGAGTTGTCACGTATCACGTATTACGTATCGTTCATTATAATAAAACTTTCAATAAAATTTTAAACGCTAAAATTTGAGATTTTTTTCATAAGTCCCAAGAATACATTTAAATTGTAGCTTTGTTTAATTTAACTAACTCAAATCAAATTTTTGGCTTTTAATTTTTATTTTTAGAATACCCACAAAATTTGCACAACAAAAATCTAGCTCGCGGAATTCCACTTGGAAGCGTTTGCGAGCAGCCGTTAACATCGAGTTCACTTCCCAACCAACCGCTTCATACTGCCTCAATGTGCGCGTGTTGTGCGTGGCTGCCGAGCGCGATAAATTCCGCTCCATTCGCAATGAAAACGCCATTGAATTCCCATTGCAATCGGGTGAATAGCGGCGCCAGGTCCCACTCAATAGATTCGTGTCAATACGATAACATTTTATGCGCCAGTAATAAACAAAACAAATTCAATAATAATGTGCCGGATATTGTTGAAAATGATGATGATGACGAAACGCAATTCATGAATATTTCCGATAAAATTTACGAAAATATTTTAACGAATTGTGAGGAAAATACCGTCGAAAGTGCGTTCAAGAAAAATACATGCGAAAATGCAAAACATCCACAAATTATAAATAATGCATTTTTGAAGCAAATACCCCTGATACGCTCATCAATTGTCTCGTCGGCTCGTGATGAAAATAGCAATACCAATAGTCTAAGATTAAGCTCAAGCCCTAACGTAAACACATTAACGTCCCCGCCGCCATTAGTAGATGAAGCAGAATTATACGGTATATAATGAAATTTTAATACCCTCAATGGATATAAAAATGTTTAAACCCCCGAAATGAAAAATTTTTTAATTAATTGTCCGATTCATTTTTGGGTGACCTTAGTTTTCGTTGAATTGTACGATGAAGTTTCTAAGGTTGCTTAATTGAATATATCATTTGAAAGCCCTTGAAATTCTCTATAAAATGACATATTTACTTTGATGAATTATTTGATTAGAAACGAAAAAGTGAAAAAAGTTTCCAATCACTGTATAGGGCATAGGATAATAGCCCTAATAAATATTAACAAAAAAAATTAACTTTTATTAATTCATTTATGTAAAATATTTAGGCCAATTAATTGGAGCTGTAATTCGGGACGCGCGAAAAACTGATTACAACGATGCCAACGTCGCGCGTGCGATTTTCGGCACACAGCAACAAATTGAAAGATTGCTTTTTGCACCGCCGTTCTGCCCTAGCGACGCGCATAATAATAGTAGTAACGGCGCGAGAAGTAAGAAATCAATCGACCTTCGCCTACATGCCGACGATAGCGCGACGTTCGAACGCGACTGCATGCTACTATGTGAGCATATTTATACAAATTCGTATTTTTATTGCTTAACACATTGACGACAATGAATGTTTTGAGTTCATAAAAATTGGATCAATCCATTCTACAGACAAAAAATCATTTTCAAAAAAAATTTTTTTATGACAAATGGAAAAAAAATATAAAAAAAACAAATTCTATGCGTTTGCTTGTGCCACTAAAAAAATGCGTTATTTATTATTCAAAAAATTAATGTGCATTTTTGAGGACAGCAGCATTTTTTTATGTATATTTTTTTTTTCAAATTTTAGTTTTAAAACAAAAAATAAATTAGACAGTTATTATATTACATTTGGGCTAAAATTTTTTTAAATTTATTATTTAAAGCGAAATTCTCAAAACAATTTTTTTGAATTTCTTCCATTTTTTTTGGAATTTTTACGACTTTGATGGGACTGGAAACTAGGAATATAATAATAAATTTCGAACATCATTCTATGTGGAGTAAACAGTTTTAAATTTTTTTGATGGGACTGGAAACTAGGAATATAATAATAAATTTTGAATATCACTCTATGTGGAGTAAATAATTTTAAATTTGAAAAAAAAAGAAATAAATTCTTTGTTTGTATGAAATCGGAATCGGCGCGCAATTAACGATGTATCGCGAAACAAAAGCGTCTCAGGCGTCAAACCGCAAATATTTATTTTACAATAACTTTTGTACACCTGCAAATTTATGTATGTAAATGCGTATGGGGTGTATGGGATTTGTGGAGAGTGAATGTCTGAATTTGTGTATACATATCTACGCATGGATAAATATAAATATTTTTTGCCACTCTTAACTGTATTCAATTAGTAATGAACAAAAAAAGAAAATGCGATCTTTTTAAAATATCCTATTTTGAAACTTATTCAAACTATTTCAAAGTCAATTAGCGCCATTGAAATCGAATTTTTTTGGAATTTTTAAATCCGCAAATGTATTTGAATGTTTATATATTTTTTGTATTAGTTACTCCGATAAAAAATTTTTAAAATTTGAATACAAATATGTAGTCATTTTTAAAAAATGTTTTGAGTTACTCTAATTAAAGGCCGATGCTTTGAGCCAAATTTAAATTGGCGCCAATGAGTTCGTATCGGATCCGTTGGGGTCTAAATTTTGTACCCGCCATCGTTTTAGTTTCATAAAAAAGTGGTCACAAAATTTGGACTCGCTCGGATCCAATACAACAGAATGAATTCATCGGCGCCAATTTGAATTTGGCTCAAAACACCCGGCCTTATACACATGAAATTGGAGTAAATTTAAATGTTCAAATGTATTTATTATATTAATATTTGAAGTCGAAAAATATCAAACCAATAATAAAAAAAACTCATAAAAATTAGAGAGGATTTTTTTTAGGAACACATCTGCGTTTGCACATAAAATCTTTACAATTTTTCTTCTAACCAATATTTACCAGAAAATACATAAAACCAATTTAGAAAATTAGTAAAACGGAGATAATTTTTTTTTAAAAATTTTTTGAAATGCACGAAATACCATTTCTTATTGGTGATTTTTTAAAATTTAATTAATTTGAAAAAAGCATAAAACTATTTTTTCAGCTGACAAATTTGAAAAAAAATTTACCCCCAACCAAAATTTAACCGAAATTTTTTTTTTAAATATTTAGCCATGAAAAAAAATTACAAAGATCATGCAATTTGTGTGTTCAACATTATTACTATAAATTCGATACATGTATTGTAGTGTGTTGTGTTTTGGACAACAAAAGTAGTTGGCCAAACAATTATCTAATAAAATATTTATTGTTTTTTTTTTGCATGTGATACAATTCCAGAAAATAAAAATATCTATATGGAAAAAACGGGAAGAAATTGTTGAAATTCGCCCGCTGTGCGCGATTAAAGTGACAAATTTTCCCTAACGAATATAATGACCCTTCCCCTCATTCTCATCCCCATCCCCGTTATTTCATATTCCGAGTTTCGGAATGTGGCGAAAATGAAAGAAGAAATGCCGCCTCCAATTAATTGTAAAATACAATAAAAAAAAGGTGACAATCGATTGAATATTTAAAAATAGCATGAAATTTTTGGTGCTCATTTCAATTCAATCCCCGCAATGTAATTTAACTTTTATTATGATGAGGGACAATAAATTTAACTGAACTGTTTTCATGTACCATTGCCAATAAAATTAATCCAAAATTACAAAAATTATTATTTTTTAAACTTATTTATTAGTTTTAATTTAGTCCAGATTATTTGTTTACGATTTAACAAGTTGCTTTTTGAAAATTATTTTTTAAGTGTTTCGTTTTTTCTTTGATAATGCGCTGAACACAAATTTCCTTTCACTTAAAATTACGTAATCTCAACTTAAGCCTTGTATGATTGTCAAAATTAAAAAAGCAAAATATTTTATATGTATTTTTAAATGTATTTGAAAAATTATATACCCTAATTTCGTGGGTAAATAAGTGGGCACAAAATTTTGAAATTGAAGCGAAAGCGGGCACAAAATTTGGACTCCAACGAATCCGATACAACTGAATGAATTCATTCGGCGGCAATTTAAATTTGTCTGAAAACACCCGGCCTCATGTACACGAAATTAGAGTATTGTTACATGTTTGATTATGTACTTCTAGATATAAAAAATGCCATTTTAAAACGAGAAATGAAAAAAATATTTTTCATAACGGATTGTGAATATCAAAAAATGACATTAACAATTATAATTAATTTTTGCAAGACGAATTCCAAATAAATAGAAATTAGAATTTGCTTTAAAACATAATTCTCGCAATAATTTTAACGAGGATATCGCGACAACTTGTCGACTCTTACGCAATTTTTGCTGTACTTTTTCGCAAGAATGGGCATGTACTTGTCCTCAAATTTCTTGAAAATCTTGAGCAAAAAAAAAAAAGTTGATTATAATGTTTGCTGAGATGATTACTGGGAAAAAAAGTTTCTATAAAAATTAGGCAAGAAAAATGCAACTTTAAATAATTTCTAAAAAATAATAATTTATTTTTAATATAAGTGCATTTTTTTCTAATATCTAATAAATCAAATTTACAAAAATAATTTACATTGGATCCGTTGGAGTCAAATTTTGTGCCCGTCTTCGTTTCAATTTCATAAAAGTGGGCATAAAATTCGGACTCGCTTAGATCCAACACAACAGAATGAAATCGTTGTCGCCAATTTAAATTTGCCGGCCTTATAAACGCGAAATTAGGATAAATAGTTTCTCAAAATTTAAACCTGGCAATATTTCGAATATAATTATGTGCTTTAGATGGATTTTAATAAATTTTATTTTGTAATTTTTTAGGCTCGCAAGTGACGAGTGCTTTGAGGCAAAAACGTGATGTGTCTCGCGCGGATTACGATGCACAAATTCGTGCCCTTCAAGTGATAATCGGCCGGCTAAAAGCGATCATTTCTGAGGAACGAAACGGCAGAAACGCCGGCAAACCCATCAAAACCAACCAGAACGGTATCGCCGCGAACACTTTGCAAAAAATTTTTGGCAAAATACGAAGCATTTTCTAGAACGAATCGAATGTGTAATAGCAGATTAAATACCCTAAGCTCCTGCGTATAAGCCGCAGCCGTTCGACAAATTTTTGAATATTGACTTGGCCTTTATCCTGTTATTTTATGTCGGTTAAGCATAAAAATTTAATGAGCACTTTCATTGAAGCAAATCCAACCTGTAGGTTAAAAATTACTTATAACTTTGCTTATAACAGAATAAAGGCCAAGTTAAAATTTAAAAATTTGTGGAACGGCCGGGACTTATACACGGGAACTTAGGATAATATTTCTAGTTTAATTAATATTTTTTGCATAAGAAAAATTTCCAATTTTCAAAGAATTTAATCATTTTTTAAAGTTTTTAAAATATTACTCTAAAGTTCGGATAAATAAGACGCGGCCGTTCGACAAATTTTTAAATTTTAACATGGCCTTCATTCTGTTAAAAAGCGAAGTTTAGCCCGAAATGTTTAAAATACATCTTATACTTGTTTTATTGATGGTGCGCCTCAAATTTTATGCATTATAGGCATAAAATGATGGAATGAAGGCCAAGTTGAAATTCAAAAATTCATCGAACGGTCGCGTCTTATTTATTCGTACATAGGGTAATTTAAATATAATATTGTGATTTTTGTTGCTAATCCTATAGACTAAAGTTAATTATATTATTTCCTAAAATATTATTTAATCTATTTTTATTTTGTGCAAATTTTTTAAAAGTAATTTTTATATAATAAATTTGAAAATAATAACTTTTTATGTTTTATAAAAGATTAAATTTTGTTTATATTTGTGTTCAAATATTAAAAATCTTTGTAAAATATTATTTATTTAATAACTACACACTTGTCTATAAAATAGAAATTTATTAAAAAAAAACTCCATAGATAACTAAATAACAAACATACGTGATACGTGAAAGCCCCAGATCAATCCTCTCTCGTTGGAAATGACCTTGGACTAATCATTTCGCGGGTTTGGATGAGAGCCATCCAGCCACCGAAATTTCGGTTGGTTTGCTGCATAAACATGCGGTATCGCTGATGCGGCTTGCAAGGCCTGGCCCACACTGTGCAATTTGGTACCTATTGTCTATAAAATATGAAAACACCTAGGTAAGGTCGGGAATGAAACTGAACTTCATTCCAAGCAAAGTGAAGCCTATCGCACAACCACTAGGCCACTGCTCCCCTCTATAACAAACAATTAATATTTAAATAACAAATAATTGTATTATTATTGGGAGTATCTTATTTTAGGCAATCGGTGAGTCTAAATATAGAATTATGAATAACAAGCGATTAATTTTAGTGTTCCATAAGCTTGAATAATATGAAAAATTAGCCGTGTATTTATGTCTAGCTTTTCAGAAAACGGATTCCAAAAATTTATATGTTTTTGAACTAAGCAGAAAAGTCCATATCGAATCTGGTAAAAATCAAGTCCGAAAAATTGGATTCTAACAAAGTTATAATTTATAACTCAGTTGGATTTTCCAACATGGAACTCATTTGGAGCCACTTTGAAAAACACCTAGAAGATGGCTCGGGCTCCACAAATGGCCCAGGAGCCGCTTATTTCGAAGTTGGAGTCATCTGAGGAGCCATTTTTTTTGGAAGTCGGCTCCGACTCCTGCAAATGATTTTTGGTTTCGCAATGGAGCTGTCTGGCTCCAAATGCCTCGGAGCCATTTATATCCAGTTATAGAGCCAAGTCATAACACTGATTATAAACTCGTGATGTTAATTATTCATTTTATTCGCTAATTTCGGAAACACTGATTGATTTTAATGAAGCAAAGTAGAAAGAATTTTTAAACAATATTGACATAAATTAAATGAAAAAAAGTAGAAAATCGAATAATAACAATAACGATTAAGTGCCACATTCAATGTATGTTTAGAACAATTAACGGGATCTGGCCATTTGCCATCGCGAACTTCCACCAAGGCGCGTAAATGAATTTATGATGCGCGCCGGTACTTTTAGCGCTTTCTCGTCTTTAAGTGTCCTATGCGGCTGGGGCGATTTCTCGCTGTGCCAATTGTGCCCGTTTTCATCAATCGTAACTGCACGAATCGCCTCGTCCACGTCATCCAGCGATTGTAAATATCGGCGCATAAACAAGGATTGTTCATCGGATTCGGTAATTAGATTACGCGATCGATTCAACCGCTGCCTTGGCGAATTTTTGTTTCCAAATTTTTTGAGTCCTTGATTAAAATGATCACCTAATAATAAGGATTTTTGCGCATTTTCGCCCCCAGTTAAATGCCGACGAAATTGTTGCTTTGAGTTATCAAATTCACTCGATAAATTCGGCATCGTCGGCATTGACGACGTCATTTTTGTGCCCGCGCGGGTTTCTTGCATGCGCTCATTCAAATTCGACAATTTTTCATTATCGCCACTTAATGCAGTGAAATGTAACGGGGTAAAATTGGTCATCGCGTGCGCGGATAATGGCGCGTCTCTTCGCTTCTCCTCCTCAGCAACGAGGCCATTCGCCTTCGCATTTGCGGCGATTTGCGTCAATTCGATAATGTTGTAAATCTTTTTGTTCGACACATTGAGAATGCATTGAATCGGCGATAAGAAACACGGTCGTGTAATATAATTCGGGCCGGTGTTTTCCGCCGTTTCCGACGGCATAGCGCCATTCGCATTTTGCGGCACAAATGTCCTATGCCAAAAAGCTTGCTCGGCCGATTGGCGACATTTGGAAAGCGAGCTGATTGGCGGCATTTGAAAAATGGAATTTTGCGCGTCAATTATTTGCTGATTTTGTCGTTGTAATTGTTTCTCGCGCTCCGATGCAAAAAGTGCCTTGGAAAGGGACTCGTGCGGCTCCCCATTCGCCAATACATCCTCGTCATGCTTTTTGCGGATCGCGTTGATGAATCGATTATTTGCCTTAAATCATGTTCAATTATATAAAATTTCTCACTTGACGTATATGTAGCGTGAGTTACCGTGTATAAGCCGCAGCCGTTCGATGAATTTTTGAACTTTAACTTGGCCTTCATTTATTTTATAAACAAAGTTGAGTTTATAATGTTTAACCCGCAGATTAGGCCTTCTTCAATGAAGGCGCTCATTAAATTTTATGCTTAACAGATACAAAATAACACAATGAAGGCCGTTAATATTCAAAAATACGTCGAAAGGACCTAAACATATAAATGGGAATTTATATTTTTTTATTTAATCCATGATTCGAGAAAAAAATTTTTCATTAATTTTCTTTAAATATAATTTCAAAAAATTGTAATTTTTAACTTGTTTATTATATTTTTCCAAAATTAGCCCACATTTATTTTTTGTATTCAAATTTATTAAAGTTTCATAATTTTCCAACGTAATTTTTCTCTTTGCAAATTATTTTGTACAATCGGACGCGAAATTATTTTAGTTTTGCGAGTAACGTCTAATTTAATTTTTTTTTGTATTTTATAACATAGCTTAAATGAAAAATTTTTTTTTATGATGTTTGCAAAAGATTGAGAAAAATTATTCTATCAAAAAATGATAAACAAAATAAATTACCCTAATTTTGCATGAGACCGGATATTTTGAGTCAAATTTAAATTGGCGCCATTCTGTTGTATCGAATTCGTTAGGGTCCAAATTTTGTGTCTCCATTTATGAAACTAAAATGACACAAAATTTGGACCCCAACGAATCCGATACAACAGAATGAATTCATCGACGCCAATTTAAATTTGGCTCAAAGCACCCAGCCTTAAACACGCGAAATTAGTGTGTTCGAACGGCTCTGCGGTTTATGTAAAAATTTATGTGAAAAAAGCTATACCGTAATTTGATTTTGCATCTGCTGATCCCACGGCGATACCGCGCTATGATAGGCTAAAATCAGTGACGATTGCGATGTTTGCTCGGGCGTGAATTGCTTCACGTACGATGGCATAGTTACGCCCGGCGTTGACGAGGACAGAATTGGCTTTGTTTTCACTTGCTCCTTATTTTGCATACTGTCCAGACGTGCCAAATACTCGAGAATGAATCGCTTTTGCTGCGGCATTCGTGGCAGAAATTTATCGTAGTTATGAATTTTACTAAATTCAATTTTGCATCAATAATTGGTTGATTATCAATTATTTTAATTTTCTGTGCATAAAGCTGGGTGTTTTGAGGCAAATTTAAATTGGCGCCAATGCGTTCATTCTGTTGTATTGAATCCAAGAAAGTCCAAATGTTGTGCTCACTTTTATGAAAATAAAATTTGGACTCGCTTGGATCCAATACAACAGAATGAACTCATCGAGTTCTGTAACAAGTTTATATGCGAACTAAGAAAAAGGAAGATCCAAATTTGTTTTGTCTTCGTTTCAGTTTTATAAGAGTGGGCACAAAATTTGGACCCCAACAGATGCGATACAACAAAATGAATTCATTGGCGCCAATTTAAATTTGCCTCAAAACACCCGATCTTATACACACAAAATTGGGGTAATTTTCTGGTATCTTAAATTAAGGTAATTTAACTTTTTTTTTAAATTTTTAAAAAAATTTCCATAACTACATAATAATTGAACAAATTCATACAGTAATCACTTACAGTAATTGAGTGGTAATCTCAGGCACGATTAACAAGTAAAAAAGCGCTGCTGCCAGTGATCGTATCTCGACGATTGGCATTTGGCCTATCGTACACACGATACCGATGAAAATTGTGTGGCGATCACCGTAAGCAGCTCGCTTTTTTTAAGAGTTACAGTAATTCGTCTATGACACAGTAAAAAATTTGCCGATTTTCGCGTGATAAAATTTAATTGATTAAAATTTTTCAATCAATTAAAATGATTTGAATTATAATTATTTGGTTAATTTTTTTTTCAAATAAAGCATTAACTGAAAATTTTAAATCGTTTAAAATGTTGAACATAATAATTTCGTAATAAATATAATAAATAATTGCCATTTATCGAATATTTTCATAAAAACAATTTCTCAATTACAGCAATCATATAAGTACAATTACATTGTTATTAGATTTTCCAATTTATTTAACATTTATAAAAAAAAAGGTGAAAATAAAATCATACTTAAAAATTTTACTATGTTTTTTGCCATATATTTCAATAAAAATAAAAACATAAAAATTAGCCATAACAAATTAACTTAGCCTTCATTCTGTTATTTTGTGTCTGTGAAGTATAAAATTTAATAAACACGTGATTAAAACATGTTGTAGATTAAAAATTATGAGCTCAATTTCGTTTAAAATCGAATGAAGATCAATTCAATATTCAAAAATTTTTCGAACGGCCGCGTCTCATTTATCCAAACTTAATAGAGAAACACTGGTATTGACTTAACTCTAGCTTGGCCGAGTCAAACCGGAATCGAAATCATGCAATCAGTGAACACAATTGATTGGTTCATGGGGACGGGATTCAATTTTTCGCTTACATAACCCGACA
Organism: Bradynema listronoti; assembly: GCA_024678965.1. Taxonomy (NCBI): domain Eukaryota; kingdom Metazoa; phylum Nematoda; class Chromadorea; order Rhabditida; family Allantonematidae; genus Bradynema; species Bradynema listronoti. The sequence continues at coordinate 4,358,543 of JANLNO010000003.1, forward strand.
GGCATTGGCTGAAAAGCGGCGATAGCTTTCGTTCAATGGCTAGACTAGTCAGACACAACATTATATTTCTTCGAATATTAACCCTTTAATAAATAACGAAAATAATTAGTCAATTTTGGGCTTTCATCGAGTCTGAATCGGCGAGATATTAAATTTCAGCCATCTCTTACCAGCTCCATATCCGATTTGAGGAATCCAAATTTGAGATCAATTAATAGTTAGGAGTCAAATCGACCATTCCAGGCTTAAAAAGTTTCAGAAATAAAAAAAATTTCAGAGATAAACCTGAGATTTTTAAGAAATTTTATATGTTTTTCATGAAATATAAATGGTACTTTTAGAAATGTTGGACATTTTTTCTAATCATCTAATACGAATTTTTCGGAGGATTTTAGGCGGTGAAATCATTTTTTTTCATTTTTTCCACAGAATTTTTTAATGAAACATATATTATTAGTTTTTTCTCATTGTTTTCAATATATTATTTATTAATATGAGCATATTAGATTAGAATAAACGTGCCTATATTAATATTTTTATTTTTTTCGAAGACATATTATTATTATTATGTTGTGATGGAGTCATAAGAAGAAATTCATGCCATAGTTTTTTCAACTTTGTTTGTAACAGAATGAAGGCCAAGTCAATATTCAAAAATTCTTCAAATCGGCTCGCCTTATTTACTCAAACTTAGGGTAAATAGAGAAAAATCATTTATTCTTTCGCTTTTTTTGGTTTGTTTTTTTGTTGATTATTTGATTATCCTAATTTTGCGTGTATAACACGCGTCCGTTCAAACAATTTTTGAATTGGTTGGCAATCTAAGATCATGTTCAACTAAGCCTAAGTCTAATCCCTTCATTTTTTGTATTGGGTATACTCAAAATTAAAGAAATTTTTTCTTTAAAATGGGATTAATGGGTATAGGGCAAAAATGAAGAACTCATCAGCAAATATAACGGAATAAAGCCCAAGCAAAAATTCAAAAATTGCTCGAACGGCCGCGCATTATACACGCAAAATTAGGGTATTTCAAAAATCGGAAATTGGCACGAAATAAATCACCGATACGTCACTTCACTCACTTTTTTATTACCGTCAAAAATGTTTCTATACTGTAAAAAATATATATTTTGAGTTGATTAAAAATTTATTCATTCAATTTCATATTTAATTAACAATTAATAAATTAAACTAAATAATTTTTAACAAATAAATAAATAAAATATAGCTGAAACATTTAAGCTAATTACATCAAAATGATATTAATGTAAATCTCTAGAATATTATTATCCCCAATATATCAATGTAAATCTATAGAATGTTATTATCCACAATGATACCAATGTAAACGTTTACATTGAGATAAGTTTAAAATTTAAAGAAAAAATTTAATTGTAAATTAAATTACAATTAAATTAATAGTTATTTATAAATTATAAAAATTTTTTATTAAAAACTTGCACTTTTTTTCAAAACTTAAGCATAAGGCCTTTCAATGGCAAGCCACCGGAAAGGGCAAAAAACATTAGCTCGCGCTAATAGCTAAACTTAACTTAGCTTAATCATTAGCATAGTTTTAACATTAAACCTGAGCGCAAAATAATATCCGTTTTTTTTTGAAAAAATAAAAAATAAAAATAAAATCAAACTTTGTTTAAGCCTAAGCTTAATTAATTTAAATGCTTTGAATTGTTTTTTTTTTACGATAACAGATACTCTAATTTCGTGCGTACAAGGCCGGACTAAACAAAAATCTTATTCTTAGAATTCCTTATTATTTATTAGACATTTAATTTTTTTAAACCCTCTCAATAACTCCTCGAAACTTTGAAATTGTTTTTATTTTAAAAGTTATTTAAATAGAAAAAATAAAGAAATTTTTTTATATTTTTTCTTTTACCACAATAACAAAACTGATATTGAAACAAAAAAAATTATTTTCATGGGAAAATAAAGAACACGTAATTTTTTACGTATTTTTTTTGCAAATTATTATATTGAAAATTATTTTTCGAACAATACAAGGCGGTGTTTCCAAATTTAATTAATTTTAAATTTCTTGTTTATCAAAAAAAACTTATTCTTGCCATTCCCCTCGGGTTCAATAAGAGATCTGAAGTTCCAAGTTTATATGGGGACCAGCACCAGTGTTGTGGCTTGGCGCCGAGTTGAAAAAATAATTGTCTAAAGCACTGAGAGCAAAACTTTCCAATTTTTTAAACTTAAACAAAACTCAAAAAAATTGAAATCCCGTTCACTCAAATCCCTCGTTATTTTAGGAGCTTAATCCAGATGATTTTTTGTGACACTCGTTTTTTTTCAACTCGGAGCCAAGCCAAAACATTGGTCCTGGTCCTCGTATAAACTTGGAATTTCAAATCTCTTATTGAACCCGAGGGGAATGGCAAGAATAAGTTTTTTTTGATAAACAAGAAATTTAAAATTAATTAAATTTGGAAACACCGCCTTATATTGTTCGAAAAATAATTTTCAATTTTGGCATATAATAATTTGCAAAAAAAAATACGTAAAAAATTACGTGTTTTTTATTTTCTCATATAAAATAATTTTTTTTTGTTTCAATATTCGTTTTATTATTGTAGTAAAAGAAAAAATATAAAAAAATTTCTTTCTTTTTTCCATTTAAATAACTTTTCCGGAAAGTTGTTCAACAAAAATATTTCAGTTTTTAAGTACCCTAATTTCACGTGTATAGGGCCGGGTGTTTTGAGTCAAATTTAAATTGGCGCCAATGAGTTCATTCTGTTGTAGTGCGAGTCCAAATTTTGTGCCCACTTTTATGAAACTAAAAGAAGGCAGGCGCAAAATTTGGACTCGCTTGAATCCGATAAAACAGAATGAACTCATTGGCGCCAATTTAAATTTGGCTCAAAACACCCTACCTTATATACGCGAAATTAGGGTAATTTTGTTAAAATAATTTTCGACAAGGACCAATAAAATTTTCCAATTTTAAGAGCTAATAGTTTATTGTTAATAATTACATATAATTATTATAACGCTTTTTTCAATTTTTTGATCGTTTAGTTCTTGATAACATCAGACTAGATCTCATTACATTATATTAGATCACTTTTGATTTTCGGATTTCGTTGAGTTTCGCGATGAAATCCACGTATTTTGAGGTTATCGGACACATTATTTTCTCTAGAAATTTGTAATTTTTTTATAAGATAAAGCCCACCACACATATTCCTCTATTGTATTTACGTTAATTGATTCTCATTTTTACAAAATAAATAAAATTACTAAGGAGTGAGTCATTAGAGTCATATTCGAGCCGGCTTAGAAGCCTCGTGGTTCCGGAGTCATTTTGGAGCCGAAGCCATTTAAAGAGTCAAAGTACACTGGTAACATTGACCAAATTGGAATCTCAGATCTCTCATTGTATCCGAGTTATGTTAATTCCAAGTTTCCTTTTAAGTTGAAAGTTACCCTAATTTAAACTGGATATTTTGAGTCAAATTTAAGTTGACGCCAATGAGTTCATTCTGTTCGTATCGGATCCAAATGTTGTGCCCACTTTTATGAAACTAAAACGAAGGCAGGCGCAAAATTTGGACTCGCTTGAATCCTATAAAACAGAATGAACTCATTGGCGCCAATTTAAATTTGCCTCAAAATATCCGACCTTATACACACGAAATTAGGATAACCATAATTTCTTGTGTCTATCGCAATTTTTTTATTTATATTTTTAAATATTTTTTCTTGCATTTTTAATATTATAAACAATTTTTTTCGGCCGGTCTTTAATGCTATATATTTTTGCTTTTACGCGACAAACTTATTTAGATTTATAATTTCATTTTATTTAGATTTATAATTTCATTTATTCTATTTTGTTTTTTTAAACGAAAACTTTTTTTTAATTTGATGAATCATACATATATTATTTATATATCAAATATAATGAAATTTTGCAAAAAATTACGTCATAAAATATAGAATTTTTTTAAATTAATTATTTATTTTGAAATTTATATTGTTAAACAATTTTTTCGAGCCGAAAGTCGAGAATTATTAATTCAATTTATTCGTAAAATTAATGTTTATGTACTTAAGTGAAGTAAAAAAGCGTTTTTAATATAAAAATCATTGCCGGCATTTTTGCCAGACGAGCAGACAAACCCATTATATTTTTTCTTAAAAATGACGAAATATCATGGTGCTCAGCATTAATGTTTAGAATATTAAGCCTAATATACTTTTTAGCCTAATATAGCCTAATATACTTTTAGCCTAATATACTTTAGCCTAGTATACTTTTTAGCCTAATATACTTTTTAATTGCACGAACAAAAATTGAGTTATTGTGGATATTATTTTTGCACTGAGTAAATAAATTGATGGGCGGCCATGTTTAAAGTATAAGTTAGATAGGTTTATATTAGGATGAAGAGGGCCAAGTTTTAATTTATATTAAAGAGTTTTGTGCTACATTTATTGCGAAGCCACTTTCTTTAAACGACTTAAGCTTTGTTTAAGTTTAGAAAAAATTGCTCATATTAAAATTAGCTCAATTTCCTAGTTTTTAAAGTTCAGGAAATTTTGCACCAAATATTTGTGCACTTTTCGTCAAATACAATTTTTTTTCGTACATTTTGGCATATATAAAATTAATCGAAAATTTCTAATTTTATTGATTTTTTTCACGCTCAAAACTTAAAATTGAAGTAAATAAGTCAAGAAATTAATTAACCAAACCCTTGGACTATTTCGTAAAAAATGGCGGAAAAGTTTTAACAAAAAAATATTTTTTATTATTAAAACAAATTTATAATTTATATTATACGCTTTGTATAATTTATTTTGTATCGAATGCGACTAAAGTTTTTCATAAATTATACAGGGTGACAATAAAAAACTGACAACCAAATTACTTTGGGGTTATCACGAATGTTTTTGAAGTTTGAAAGTTTTTTTTATTGTTTTTATTCGATTCTCTGTTAAGAATACTAAATGTATGTTCTGTTTCAAATTTTTTTAACACATTTAAGCAACTTTTTTTAGATGTCAAATCAACACGCGAAAATTTTAGCGTTACATCAAAATTTGGGGGTTTCATTGAAGAAAACCGTCTGTAAAACCGGTATCAATAACAGTTCCGTCCATCGAATAGTTAAAAATGACTACGAATTCAAGTTCCAAAAAGCTCTGGTCCTCACCGACAAAAGCAAGACTCAAAAAATGCAAACGACTTTTTTGTCGCCACGCAACTCTGTAGCGTGAAAATTGAGGATTCAACAAATAGCCAAGTGCAGGAGTGCACACAAAAGTGCATTCCTGCGAAAATTTCAAGGTTCTAGTAATTCTATGGATCCAGCAGTATACCGTAGATGCGAATAGGACCTTGCAGCAAAATTCTTTCCCAGTTCACAAGGCAAACAAAAATAGTTCAAAAATGAAAATTTCAAAATTAATGAAATTTTTTAAAAAATGAAAATGAATGATTGCCTCACACTCAATGAATTAAATTCGATGCACAACAACCTATGGTAAATCTTAAAGGACAGGAATTGCGCTATATCAGCACACAAGTTTGGAGTTGCTGAAGCATTCCCTGCGCCGACAATAGGCTCGATTATCACCAAAAATAGGTGCGTGGCGCGGCAGAAAATTTTCGGAAGCGCTTGGTGCTCTGCCTAGAAGTGCAAAAAGGCCACTTCGAAACCGGCTGATTATTTTATAATCAAAATTGTTATTTATTGCTTTTCGTTAATAAAATTTGTTTTTGTTGAAAAATAAAAATTTTATGAAATTTTTGCTAGAGATTATTTTTTTATTGTCATCCTGTATTATACGATATAAAAAAGAATCATACATGAAATAAAGATAATAATTGAATGAGAAAATAACAAAAAATGTTTAATTGGAAAATTATTAGCATAATAAGCAAAAATCTTTGTACTATTCAATTTTTTTTAGATGTATTAAACAAGTCCGAAAATAACCCAAAAAGTTTCTGTGTATAAGCCAAAAAGTTTCTGTGTATAAGTTTGAAAAATTGGAATTTTTACTTTAGAGCGGTGTTATGACTTAGCTCGGAGTTGACTGAGTAGTCGCGAGTCGCCAGCAACTTTTTTTAGCTCTTTTCAAAAAAAAGCCAAAGCCATAAAAAACCAGATGACTTCATAAATTGCGAGTCATTAAGACATACAATAGCGGTCAAAAAAATGCAACATCGATACAAAATTTACATTTGAGGTAGTTTTAAATTTGTAAATGCAAGTTAGCTAGCTAATGAATTTTTTCTTTAGATGCATTCGCTAGATTTTAGTGAGCACTCAACATATTTTATTTATTCGATTAAACTAATTTGAACGATTTTATGAACATTTTTCGGAAACCATTTCCATTTTCACCCGGTCAAAAAATGCAACACTTTGTTTTTCTGTTGTTTATTAACTTTAGATGACTTTATAAATTGCGAGTCATTAAAATATAAATGGCTCTAAATGACTCCTGCTCCGAAGATAATTCCGACCAGTTGGCTCCGCAGCGGAGCCATATGGCTTCAAATGACTCGGAGCCATTTATTGAGCCAAACCCATTTGTAGGGCAGAACCTATTTTATAGAGCCAAGTCACAACATTGCTATAGAGTCATTGAGGTTTGGAATCGAAGCATTCATTTATCTTTTTCAACTCAAAATATTTTTCACTTTTTATTTTTTTTTAATTGACAAATAAATGAAAATAATATTTTAATTAATTAAAAATTAAATTTTGAACATATAAATTAAAATTTAAGATGAAAAATTAAATAAATATAAAAAATTTCAAACGTTAAAAAAATTTATTTAAACAAATTTTAAGGTAAATAAAATGGAAAAAAATTGACCTTTTGGGAAAAAAATTTTACTCAAAAATTTTAAAAATTTCAATTTTTCGCATTTAATTTATAAAAAGTTGCTAATTTCGTTAAAATTAGCCAAATAATATATCTTAATTGATATAAGCCGCAGCCGATTTTAAGCCTAAAACAATTCCCAAATTCAAAATTATTTTCAGGTTTTCGCTAAAAAAATGGCCAAAAATTTTATCTTTTTATTCAAAAAATTATATTAAAAATAAATAAATAAATTTATAAATACATTTTAAATATAAAAATTTATTATTTTTATTAAAAATATAAAATTGTTTTATGAAAAATTATTCGAAATTTCACTCATTTGTTTCCATTTTTTTAAAATTATTTTTCTGACATTTTTCCTTGCGGGGTTTCCCAAACCGATATAATTCAATGAAAATTGTCTAGAAAAATTTCGAATTAAATGAAATTGAAAAAAAAGTTATAAAAAATATTTTCGTTTTTTTAAATGAGAAAAATACCCATTTAAAAAAAAAAAAATCGGCAAATACAAAATAATCTGGATGCATAAAAATCAGGCATAAATATATCACAAGTTACCGTGTATAAGATTTTTGAATTTTAAATTGGCCATCATCTTGCTAACAAAAAAAAAGTTAATAAGCTCATAATTTTTAATCGGCAAATTGGGCCTAAAGATGCAAATTAAATATTATGCTCAACAGATACAAAATAACAAAATAAAGGTCAAGTTAAAATACAAAAATTCGTCGAAAATTTGCTAAAATACAAAAATTCGCCGCGGCTTATACACGAGAACTTACAGTAATATTAAATATCGAATTTGAAAGATTTAAGTTAAAAAATTTTTTTTTTAAATTTCTAAAAATGATCCTTTTCCGCTATCAGCGCACAAAAAAAATTTTTTTTTTTGAAAATGATTTTTTTTAGACTTTCTGACACGAAAAATTCACATTTACTAATGCTTTTTTTGCGTGTTCTTTACTTTTTTATGCCTTTTCTTTCTGTTATACTAAGCCAAGTACATGTATTAATTGTTTTATAGTTGGCTAATGCGCTAAACATGAATTTTAAACTGACTACAAGACTCGAAACTAGTTTTTGAAAACGGCCGTTCATTTCATTTATGGTTGGGCTTATGAAATGGTATCAGGCAATTTTTGCAGAACGCAAGTTAAGAGCATGAATCACAACACATTCGGTAAAAATATTAGATTCTTTTGTGATATTGAACCATCAAATTTTTTTTTTGATTTTTATTGCTTATCTGTTCTTCATTTCAGCCAATTATGCTTACAGAGGCTAAGCCTTAGACCCAGGCAATTAGGCCTAGGCTTAGCTTATGTTCCATTTTGGCTTTAGGCTTAAACTATTCCTTAAGCTTAGGATTTTTTAAGTATCACAAAAGAACCAAATATAATATCATTAAATTTGAATTTTTTCTGTCAGAAAATCTTAAAAAATCATTTTCAAAAAAAAATTGTAGCGATTAACGGAAACGAACCCTAAAAATATTTATAAAATATGATTTTCAGAATATTCACTTGCAAAAAAATATTTCACCATCCATTTCAGAAATAAAAAAAATAAAAATTGTAGTCTAAAACTGAGATTATTTTGGAGAAACGTAAAACATTAAAAAACAAGAAAAATATCTAGACATTAATTTTGAATTATTTTCTTCACTCAAATATATTCATGATGATGTTGTCTGGTTTTAAAAATAAATTTTTCTTGCATGCTTTGATTTAAATGAGAAGATGGTAGAATATGATGAAGATGGTAGAATATTCGAAATGAAATTTTCAATATTTCTACGATTAATTTCAATGATTTTATTAGGTCAGACTGGCTCAAATAATAATTTTTGGCTATTCCGGACCCGATATCACAGCTTCAAATATTTGGATCTCTACAGAGGGTGCGTAGGGTACATTTTTTGCATCAAAATTGTACCTGAATTTCAATAGAATCATTGAAATTAACGAAAAATACAAGCAACAAAAAATATAATGGGTTTGTCTGCTCATTTGGCAGAAATGTCGGACTCAACTCGGAGCTAAGTCACAACACTGGTTTTTCCTTTAAAATTAGCCTAAAAATGTTAAATAAAAATGTTGGTTGAATGGATTTTAAAAAACAAAACAAAAAAAAACTTGAGCCTTTAAACTAAAATCCATTTTTTTTCATTAATCAGAATTTTTTCGCTTTATTTTTAGCGTATCTTGCGCATTTTTCCAAATGATTTTGATGAAAATATTTTTCGTTACACCCGGCCTGTCAAAAATAGCCGCAAAAAAACACAGCTAATCCTAAGCATATAAACATATGCTCAAGTCAGAAAAAGTATGACACGAGGAAAAATGTGTTTTTCTTTCCTTCCAAATTACGTCATATATTGATGCACGTGGCGCTCACCTCATCGAAGCTTTTCAACACCCATTGTGCCACTTCACTGTGTGCTTTCAACGTTGATTTCAGCGGCAAAATCGAGCTCCTTAAGTATAAATTCCGCCGTGTACGAAATTCTACGGAGAGACATTAATCTGAAAACTTCACAAAATATAAAAAAATCATTTAAAAAGAATTTTATCTAGTAAAAAAAACATTAAAAAAACAAAAATAAAAACGTAAAAAATATTAAATATTTGAAAAATACATAATGCCAAAAATACCCATGTATAAGACCGATCTTATCTACGGGGCGGCCCTACATACGCGAAATTAGGGTAATTAAACAAATAAATTTTTAATTAAATAAATATTGTAAATAATTTTTTTAACATACGAAATATGGCCAAATTCACATTAAAAAAAACGTTGAAAAAATATCTCTTCCGTTTTGATCGTATTTTTTCGGAAATGATGCTGTAATTTGAGACTGGAATATAATCACTTTTACACATTTGAGTAATTTTTTTTTGAATTTTTGCTAGCTTAATCTCGCGTGTATAAGGCCGGATGTTTTGAGGCAAATTTAAATTGGCGCCAATAAGTTCATTCTGTTGTATCGAATCCGATGGGGTCCAAATTTTATGCCCAATTTTATGAAACTGAAACGAAGGTCGCAGGTTCAAGTCTTGCCACGAAAGTCATCTTTTTCACATACACAAAATATTATTACTCTAAGTTTGAGTAAATAAGGCGAGCCGATTTGAAGAATTTTTGAATATTGACTTGGCCTTCATTCTGTTACAAACAAAGTTGAGCTCAAAAAAACTATAGCTTGGACACGCTTTAATGAAGGTGTTCATTAAATTTTATGCTTAGCCGACATAAAATAACAGTATTGAAAAATTCTTCGAACGGCTGCCTCGATTTATTATTTTTTTTTTGGTTTAAAAGTCGTGAGAAATGCACTTTATTTTTTGAAGCCCTGCTTTACCGATTGACCCTAATCACCTTAATCACATACATAGAATTTCTTCTTATGACTCCATCATAACATAATAATAATACGTCTTCGAAAAAAATTAAAATATTAATATAGACACGTTTATTCTAATCTAATATGCTCATATTAATAAATAATATATTGAAAACGATGAGAAAATACAAATAATATATATTTCATTAAAAAATTCTGTGGAAAAAATGAAAAAAAATGATTTCACCGCCTAAAATCCTCCGAAGCACACAAAAAAAATTCGTATTAGATGACAAGAAAAAATGTCTAACATTTTTAGAAGGACCATTTATATTTCAAGAAAAACATATAAAATCTCTTAAAAATCTCGAGTTTATTCCTGAAATTTTTTTATTTCTGAAACTTTTTAAGCCTGAAATGGTCGATTTGACTCCTAACTATTAATTGATCTCAAATTTGGATTCCTCAAATCGGATATGGGGCTGGTAAGAGATGGCTGAAATTTAATATCTCGCCGATTCAGGCTCGATGAAAGCCCAAAATTGACTAATTATTTTCGTTATCTACCAAAGGGTTAATATTCGAAGAAATATAATGTTGTGTCTGACTTCTCTAGCCCACCGGCGAAAACCATCGCCCATTTTCACCGATTGCACGTCGGGTTATATAAGCGAAAAATTAAAGTTGTTCCCCAAGAACTAATCAATTGTGTTCACCAATTGCATGATTTCGATTCCGGTTTGACTCGGCCAAGCTAGAGTTAAGTCAATACCAGTGTTTGTGGTTCACTGGACCCTCTGGGCACCATTCCCAGTGTTGGTACGTCCCACAGCTAACTGAGTCAGCCGGATGAGAAAGTATTGTGATGGTGCACAACTATGATTCCATATGACACAACGAACCCGCAATTACGCCGGTGTGCGGAACGCGAATTGTTGGCTTGCTTGGCCGGATCCGCTCTCTTTCGATTGAGGTTCAGATGTGCACGGAAGAAAGTGCACATTGTAGTCTCGGAAGATTGAGCAATGATCCCGGCCGCACCAACCTTTTGCCATTTTTTACAAAATTTTTAAAAATATAATAATAAAAAAAATAATTTTTCCTAAAACTTTTTTATTGTATTAAAATCTGTAAATAACAGTAGAAAAATTGCATATAATTTTTTGGAAAAGAAAATTTTGTATTTTTTACTATGCATCATATCCGATTGATACAAGGTAATTTCTGATCGTAATGATATCGATTGGCTATTGCCTATTGAATTCAGCGCCGTCGTCGAGTACCATCTTCAAAGAAGACGCCTCCATCAATGGCACAGTACTTTGGACATACACCTTTTTCACCATTTTTGCCTTCGCTGCCCGGTGGACCCTGTGGTCCGGGTGCTCTGAAGGAAAGAAAATATTATGGTAAAAAAAGCAACTTTACGATTTGAAGTTCAAGTGACAAAAAATAAAACCAACCCGTTGTCTCCTGGCGGTCCTTCCGGTCCGTTGGGTCCTTTCGGTCCGGCTGGTCCCGGTTGTCCGGGCGCTGAAAGTGAAGAAATTATTATTTTGAAATTTCATTAATTTTTTACAAACCTCCTTCTGGACCGGGTGGTCCGACTGGTCCCGGCGATCCGACCTCACCGGGAGCTCCCGGCTCGCCTGGAACTAATTGTTCACTTATAGCTGGTGTGCCCGGCTCGCCGACGGCTCCTTGTGGTCCAGTTTCTAAAAATAGTTTATTTGAATTTGTTTTATGATTATAAGTCAAATCATCCGAGAGCATACAAAACTTATCATACATAATACAATATGAATAGAATCACCTCCCGGCGATCCCGGTGGTCCCTTCGGTCCTTGTTCACCGGGTACTCCATCGATGCCGAGTCGTCCCGGTAGTCCCTCTAAAATGTAAAAACTTATTATATTTATAACCGGAAATGTGTTCCCCCACAAAAATTAAATCTTCCAAAATGCCTACCAATTCCTTGGTCGCCATTTGGGCCGGGCTAAAAAATAAAAATTATAAACTAATTTTTTAAATTTTCGAAAAAAAACCTCTCCAGGTGGTCCTGGCGGGCCCTGAGCGCACGGCTTGCAGGGTGGTGGTGTAAGAGCCTCTAAAAGAAAGATTAATTAAGTGTATTGCATTATTGTAATATTAGCCATTAAATAATTGTAAAAATATACACAAAAACATTAAAATGGTTCCAAAATATAGCTTGAAAAAGCTCTACCGCAAATGGCTGGAAATCGTCCCGGCATGCCCGGCATTCCTGGCGCGCCTGAAAAATGAATATGCGATAATGAATATGGCAATTAATAGCGAAATGCATTATATAATAATATAATTGTATGAGAAATTTTTCTTCTACCTGGCTTTCCGTTCTTGCCTGGTCTGCCGGCTGCTCCTAAATACAATAATTGAATGAAAATAAAAACTTAGAATTTTGAGCTCGACAATGCTATTAAAAAGTTTTAGAAAATTATATTTTTTTGCCTGCGGGTCCCAGAGCACCGGGTACACAACAGTTAGGAGCGCACTCCTTTTTCGATGCCACGTGGGCGCCGGACGAGGGTCCAGACGCGCCGTATCCGCCGCTATTCGATTGAGTTTCGGCTGAAAATTGTTTGTCAGTAATCATGGTATTATTATCATAGCAGATTTAATACTTTTCAGCACATGATTGCATTTCTGAAATTCTAATTTATTAGTTTCAACTTGCCATCAGCGCCGCCATAACCGGCTGCTTGACGTGCGGTACGGTTGCGAGACCCGACAAAGGTGAGATTTTTTAAAAAGCTGACCTCTTTGAAGATTTCGGCGGAGGAGCCCTGGAAAATTTTCTATTATGCTGTATAATAGAATTTAGTTTTTAGTCCGATGAGGTTTAAATATTTTTTCAATAATATGTATATTCCAATTCAATTTAATATCTAATTCTAATTGGATTGGATTAATATTTTTGTCGTTTTATGAAGATATTAGATTGGCCGAGAAGGAATTTTGGTTGGATTTAAAAACAAAATTTATCATAAAAGCAAAATTACAATCCAAAAGATATAATATATTCGACATTCACATTTATTCTATGATATGTGGCCAACGTTTACGCAGTGAATGAATGCCCTTATTGATCTTAGGTCTGTAGTTTTGTTTTAGAGATCAAAACGAATCGTTCCTTTCTGGCCAACCTAATAAATTTGAGGGATGGACCTGGCAATGGGCGTACTCGCCGCTGAGCTGTGCGTTTACATGCCTAACATAGTTGTATAGAATCGGCAACGTGACACTGACCGCCACCACCGCGCACATGGAAAATGTAATCGCTACGTAAGCAACGAATTTGTAGGCGCGGACTTTCGCGTCCATCTCCATATTTTGCTAGAGCCTGTATATATATTATTTAGTTATTTCACGTAGTTATTAATCCACTTATAAACAAGTTTAAGTGGATATATATTAAATATTAATGTTATTATGAGAAATGATAATAACAATCGAATATTGAATATTTTATACAATACAATTTTTTCTGGACGAAAAATTTATATCTAATTTTATTAGCCAGCTAATTAATTTTAATTTAATCTAAATCGCAATTAAATTTGAAATTAAAACAAACGAAACATTTAAATTGGTTTTGAAATGTCGCAGCAAAAATAATAAACATTGGAATTAAATGGTTTCCAAACAAAATAATGACTAATAACAATAATAATAACGAATAATTAAATGGTGAAACTAATTCAAAATGAGAAGACGGTCCTATTAGTAGGTTTTAAATTCAAAAAGGAGGGGGGGGGATCATTTCAGGTTAATTCTAAACAAACATAAATTATCTTTTAAAATTTCTTTTTAAAAATAATATTTTTCATGGATTTATGAGAAATATTTCTTGTAGTTGGGCCAAATTTATTATCTCCCTAGAAATATTCTTTTTCACATTCATTTTCAATGTCTCTATTTCTCTAGCCAAAATACTTTATTTTTATGGTAGAATTTCTTAGGTTATCTGATTAATTTTCACATTCTTCTAGTAAAATATTTAATTTCTTTGGTCGATTTCTTCCGATTTCTCCGTTCATTCTAGATGGAATTTCCAGAATCCTTCGTACAATTTCTTTAGATTTCATGCTTCTAATTTCACCACTGGGAAAGTCTAGCTCTCGTTATCCCTTATCTACTCAGCTCATCGTTTTTTTTTTTGAAAGGCTAAAAAATATACTAAAAAATGAATTCTTTGAGTGCACAACAAACTAAAAAGAATTCTCTTTTTTGTGTGTTCTTTCTCTTAAGAATTCAGCCAAAAGTTCCAGTAAAATCAAAAATGGAAAGAATTATTTCCCTTTATTTCATTTATTCACTTCATTTTTTCTTCTTTCGTTCTGGCTTTATCTTTAGTATGATTTATTCTTTTACTCTTTTTTATTAGTATTTCTATTATTTTCATTATAATTTAAATCATTATTCTCAGTCGTATCATCATTCTTCGCCACATCATAATCATCTTTCATCTTTACATGTAAATAATTCTTCTATTTCTTATATCTTCTCAATACTATTCTTATCTACTTTATTTCTGAGAACATTCTCATCATTATAATTAGCATATTCATCTTCTTCTAATTCTCTTCATTTCTATATTTCATTAAGTTAAGAAAATAAGAGAGAGGTAAAAGAAGAAGAAACTTGAACCCGTATTCATTTCAATCATCTTTTTCTCATTTTCGTTTTCTTGTGTTTGAAACTAATACAACACAGAAAATTTAATTGAAAACCAATTGAAAAAAAATGAAATAAATTGGAATTAAATAAAGAAATAAATTAAAAAGCTAAAAAATTAAGACGAGACAAACCTCGTCGAGGATCACTTTTATTCCACTTTTTTTGCTGATCATCAATCATAGAGCCGAGATTGCCAGACTCAGATTCTTATCTTTATTTCTTTCAAACTTGACTCTTGAAATTATTGAAACACGTATTTAGCTGAACTTGAAACGAAAGTATTGATGGAAATTAAAGGAATGTGGAAAAGAATGAAAACACTTTTGAGCTGAAAATCACAGAGACCAGCGAACCGTAAAGCTAAGAATCTAGCGAGTAACTCAGCCAAGAATCCAGCCAAGTCACAAGTTCGCATAATAAACTCTCTTCCAAAAAATTGGAAATTTTAAAATGATGAGATGAGAAAAAAAGTGAAATCAATTTATAATATAAGACTATTCCATTATGATGATCATTTTCTATTTTACTATGCAATCTAAAAAATCGAAATCCGACCGCATAGGATTAATTTTTCGAAAAAAAATTAATTTTTCCATCAATTATGCACTATACGCAGTAAGAATTTGTCCCGTTTAAAAATACTAGATTTTATCGATAATTAATTTGGCTGGTTTTTAGGAAAATAAGCAAAACTTTAACACATTCCATTCAAATCAAAAATTATGCTTCCTTATTAAATTTTACGAAAAAAAATATTTTTTAGCAATTTTCTCTCCTCACTTTCTTTCATTTTATTTCTTCTAATTTCGATTTCTTTCTCTCGTTAATTTACTTCACTTTTCAATTTAATCTCAAGCTGCTCTTAATCGTTTAATCTTTTGTCCCAATCACGGAGACTTCTATAAATTTTAGTTTATCACATTCATAATTCATAAATTCAGTGGAAATTACCCAGAAATAAATCATCCTCGTCATTATCTTCATCCCTAGTTCATTTTTAGATGGGCCTTAAAACACGCTAAAAGAGTAAAATTTGCAAGTAATTTTTCTTTCATTTTTGAAATTTTTCCACGTCAAAACAAACAAAAACATTTTTTTCGAAAAAAATTTTAAGTGAAAATATTTTTTTTTTCAAATCGCTTAAATAGCGTAAATTTTTCTTCTAAATGTCAACGTTTGACAAAACCTATCAAAAAACCAAATAGCTCATTCGAAAGAGCACAAAATTTGCCACAAGAAAATAATAAATGTGAATTTAAAAAAAGTTTGCAAGTACATTTTTTCCGAGTTTGAAACTTTTTTTGAGTGGCGAGTCGTTTTTTTTTTTTGTACATATATTCGGAATTAAATTTCGGGTCACAACACTCAAAAAAACATAAGAAAAAATGAAGGAGCGAAAAAAAAGAAGCAAAGCTCAAAAATTTTTTGATTTTTGCGCAATATTTTAATAAAAATAAATTTAATTAAGAGTAAGCAAAAAATTAAATAAAATTATTTTCTTCAGAAAAATTTTATTAGCTATTAGCATTATATTCCAATCGATTTAATACCACAATATCAATAATATGATAGTAAACATAGTAAATTTTTTTACCAACATAGTAAATTTTTAAAAGAAATTTGAATAATTAAAAATTCGAGGTAGATGTACATACACATTTAAACTTATATAATTACTAAAACATAAAAAACCGTTTTCAAATACGGTCAAACCTGTCTACTATGGCACCCCTCGGGAGTGGCCAAAGGTGACATAACAGAAGGTGCTATAGTTTTCCAAGATAAGCCATAGTTTTCCAAGATAAGCTGGAAATGAGACCAATATAGGTTAGTTTACCCCACGCGTTTTCGGTTAGTATTGATTTCATTCCCCAGTAGGCAGGTGCCCTAGTAGAAAGTGCCATATTTTTCCAAGATAAGCCGCCATAATTTTCCAAAATAAGCTGTGAATGGAACCAATATCCCACACGTTTTCGATTAGTATTGATTTCATTCCCCAGTAGGCAGGTGGTGCCATAGTGGACAGGTTTGATTGTATATGTAAAGTTTTTTGAAATTTTTTGAAATTTGTTATTCTTAGACAATTTGCCAATTTTGCATTTTATCCGAATATTTGCAACAATTTCGCACATTTTTTTTTTGCCATTTTTGCCATTATTCTGTTAGATTCTAATCTGAACTGATTCAATTTATTTTTTTAATATTTGTAAAGCGATAAAAAAAACCCGACAATATTGGATTTAAAAACGAAAAAATTCAACGATCACATACATATTTTATCTAAATAGAGATAGAAAAAAGTTTCTTATCAGTTTTATTATGTTTTTCTCTAGTTAAAAATGTTTTTTGGACATTAAACTTTTGTATTTGTTGAATTCGAGTGTTCATAACTTTTGATTTATAACTTTTGAATGGTTCATCTACATTAATTTAATGGATTTTGAATATACATATGTTTTTAATATTATTAGGCATATATTAAAGAAAAAATATTCCAATTTTATCAAGTTATTCAAAGATATTTTACACAAATTTTTCGGCTTTATTAATGCATTTCACTAATTTGGTAAAAAATTTTATTTTTATCGCGCATTTTTGCGCGCCGCTAGCCGTACTCCGTGCTGAGTTCCGAGAGTTTCGACCACTGCGAATTCTCTTCATAAGTCCGTCTCTATCAAAGAGCATCGTATTGTCGAATGGACGCGCCGCGGACGCACTCGTTCGCGCTGGCCACAATGTGGTCTGTAATTTCCGATAGTAAAAAATGTAGTACAAAATTGGGGAGCTAGACAAATTGTCAATGAAAGTCCAAATTTGATTAAATCTTTGAAAAATGCTTAAAATAATCCAAAATTTTTTGTGAATTTATCAATATTTCAAATTTGAATTTTTATGATATTATGTACCTAATTATTTTTAGTTAGTTAATTTTTTAACATCAAAAATATTCTTTCTTCGTAATTGTTTTTTAGGTTTTTCAGTATTGAGAATTCAAAATTAAAATCAAATTTTCTATGAATCATTGAGAATTTATCAAATGAGGCCAAACTTGAATTGATCTCAAGTCTTTCTCATTCGTCTATAACCTCCTTTTTTGCAGACCTTTTGGATTCCAGAGATGCATCGGTCTAATCGTGTCAACGGTACACCGCAATTGGCACGTGTGCTACACACCACCGGACTCTCCACTAAATTTGAGGAATACATCGAAGGCGCGGTCGACTATTTCGACGAGTCCGTCGACGCTTTAACGCTGCGGCGTATCGAACACGCGGCGCTTGCAGATTTTTGTGGATGTGAAAATCAAACTGATATAAATAAAATACATAAAATACACACCTACTTACAATTAGATAATAAAATATACAACGTCTTATATTTCTGCAGCTGTAATGGTTCGCCACGTGGAATTAGGCGAACTATTCGCCGGCGAGCATTTTGAAATCGCGCTTGGCGCGATGATTGACCCATGTTGGCACGGTGTGGCGGCCTATTTGCGTGTGCCACGCTTTATTTGGATCGCCACCGGCGCCCTCTTGGACATGTATCCGCAATTACTCGGTTAAAACAATTTTTTGAATTCTCAAAAATATGTTTTGCATATGTAACTGAGATTAATAAAATTTTAATAAGGTCTGAGAATTTTTTTGGAATAACCTAATTATATGTACATTTGAATTATAAGGCATCCCGAATCCGATTAGCTACGTCCCGTCGGCCATCGACAATGCCCTTGGCTCACGTATGAGCTTGGCGGAGCGCGTCAAAAATGCGTTCTTTTACATTAGCGGCAAATTTCTCTTCGATAAGTTAATAGCAGAGGTAATAATGAGAAAAGTGTAGATAGAAATTTAACAGAAATAAGCTGTCTAAAATTTTTAAAAAATTTATTTAGGAAACGGCAATTTTCCGACGACACGTCACCGCGGATTTTGACGCTCTCGAGACCCAAGTCGGTAGAAGCGCGGCATGCGTAGTGTACGCGCACGAGTTCCTCGACCATGTCCGACCCACAACACATTTGGTTCTGCCCGTCGGACTGGTGGGCATGCCCGACTTGAGCGGCAAGCCAACTGTTAATAGCTTAAAAATTAAACTTTGAAAATTTTCAAAATAATTGTTCTAAATTTTGTAAAAAATGGCAAAAGGTTGGTGCTGCCAAGATCATTGCTCAATCTTTGATCCGACTACATATGCTGCGATATCTTGGGCATATTGGGACTCATCGAAAGAGAGCGGATCCGGCCAAGCAAGCCAACAATTTGCGTTCCGCACACAGTGATTATTTATGGATAATTTTTGTGAGCAAGGCTTTTATTCGCAAAAAAACGCAAAGTTTATGAAAAACAGAAAATTCACATCACAATTTGCGTGTCCAAAACAGCTCCATTAAAATTTCCGCTTTTTTTGTGTGTTTTTAAACCAAGAAACTCTTAAAAATATACGAAAAATTGGAAATATAGAAAATTAAAATTAAAAAATTATCGCACTCCTTAAAAAAAAATTTTTCTAAATATTTTTGGTGAAAATGGCAAAAGGTTGGTGCGGCCGGGATCATTGCTCAATCTTTCGAGACTACAATGTGCACTTTCTTCCGTGCACATCTGAACCTCGATCGAAAGAGAGCGGATCCGGCCAAGCAAGCCAACAATTCGCGTTCCGCACACCGGCGTAATTGCGGGTTCGTTGTGTCATATGGAATCATAGTTGTGCACCATCACAATACTTTCTCATCCGGCTGACTCAGTTAGCTGTGGGACGTACCAACACTGGGAATGGTGCCCAGAGGGTCCAGTGAACCACAAACACTGGTATTGACTTAACTCTAGCTTGGCCGAGTCAAACCGGAATCGAAATCATGCAATTGGTGAACACAATTGATTAGTTCTTGGGGAACAACTTTAATTTTTCGCTTATATAACCCGACGTGCAATCGGTGAAAATGGGCGATGGTTTTCGCCGGTGGGCTAGAGAAGTCAGACATTTTGATGATATTTCATCAGCTCTTCACTTAACATATACATAATTTGTATTGTATAACATATTCATACATATCTCTAATAATATTCAATTAATCATATTATGATAATATTAATTATGAATTTCAGGCAGCCGCCGAAAAATATTTTTCTGACTCGAGCCAAGCGCCAATTATTTTATTTTCTTTGGGCTCAGCCATTCCAACGCACTTGGTAAATCGCCCGAGTCGTCGCGAACTTTTTGCCGCATTTCGATCTTTGCCACAATACCAATTTCTCGTCAAAATTAGTGAAGCCGATGATTATAGTAGGCGATTGGCGGCGAACGCAGCCAATGTGCGGTTGGCAAGTTGGCTGCCTCAATACGAACTTTTAGGTAGTACGTAATTGATTAAGTGAATCATATTTTGCTAGTTCATATAATATTATTCAATAATATTATTCAAATGTATTTACAATTATATAGGCCATCCACGTGTCCGCCTTTTTATCACGCACGCCGGCTTTAACAGCTTTGCTGAAGCATCGATGCGCGGCGTACCGTTATTAGCATTGCCCATTTTCTTTGACCAGAACTACAACGCCGCGCTGGCGGTGGAGCGCGGTTATGCGCTCCGTCTCAATAAATCGCGTATCACGCAGCGGATCTTGAGAGACGCCATTCTTCATCTTCTTGACGAGGATCAAGGGTTCGCACCAAATATATTACATATTAATATTGACTTCAAATTTTATGAATTCTATATTTTATCGAATTTTTACAGCTACATCAACCAAGTTCAAAAAACGGCGAGACAAATCGCGGACACCACAACGCGATTACATGCGTCCAACGCACGTTTCGTCGCACGTGTAGAATTTGTGGCACGTCATCGCGTTGCATATGCAAAATTTGCATCTTTGGCTCGTGCGCGCGACACAAATTTCTATTATTATGACGCTTTGGCTCTCATTTTAGTTTTCGTTTATCTCTTGCTATCCCATTAAAAATTCATTATAAATTATCGTTTATCTCTTGGTATCCCGTTAAAAATTCATTATAAATTTTTATTACCCCTGGCATATATGTACTTGAGAATGATAAGCTAAAAAAACGTTCACACATATATGGTCTAAGATTATTGACAATAGATCAAATATTAAAAACGATTTATACAATGAAAATGACGAATCTGGAATCAAAAATTAGTTATTAATAAATCAGAAGTTGTCAAAAGTTACAAAATTGTTTCTCGATTCCTCTAATCACTTTCGAATACAGGTTTGATTTCAATTCCTATTAGAATTTCAATTTAAAATGTAATTTACCATTTTTAAGATCTCATTATTAATTATTCTGAATATCTTTTGTTTTTTAAAATAAAAAATAATAAAATATAAATCGACCCGGAAAGTTGTTCAACAAAAATATTTCAGTTTTTAAGTACCGTAATTTTCCGTGTATAGGGCGTGTATAGGGTTTTGAGTCAAATTTAAATTGGCGCCAATGAGTTCATTCTGTTGTAGTGCGAGTCCAAATTTTGTGCCCACTTTCATGAAACTAAAAGAAGGCAGGCGCAAAATTTGGACTCGCTTGAATCCGATAAAACAGAATGAACTCATTGGCGCCAATTTAAATTTGGCTCAAAACACCCTACCTTATATACGCGAAATTAGGGTAATTTTGTTAAAATAATTTTCGACAAGGACCAATAAAATTTTCCAATTTTAAGAGCTAATAGTTTATTGTTAATAATTACATATAATTATTATAACGCTTTTTTCAATTTTTTGATCGTTTAGTTCTTGATAACATCAGACTAGATCTCATTACATTATATTAGATCACTTTTGATTTTCGGATTTCGTTGAGTTTCGCGATGAAATCCACGTATTTTGAGGTTATCGGACACATTATTTTCTCTAGAAATTTGTAATTTTTTTTATAAGATAAAGCCCACCACACATATTCCTCTATTGTATTTACGTTAATTGATTCTCATTTTTACAAAATAAATAAAATTACTTCCGCCCTCGTCGGTAATGCCATAATGCGCACCGACGCCGAAATCTGTTACGATATCACCGCTCTGACGTATAATTTCCGGGTCCGAGGCCAGCGCGACCGCGCACTTGCCTTGGTATTGAAGGGTGGAGCCGGTTTTTTTGTAAAGATCTTTGACCTGAATTTGTATTAATGGTTTATCTAACTTGGCATAGAAATGGTGTTGTGACTTGGCTCCTGGTTGACTTTGGAGCTGCGAGTGGCCAGCTTTTTTTAGCTCTTTCAAGAAAAGCCCAAGCCACGACAAGTCAGATGATTCCATAAATTGCGAGTTATTAAAACATAAATAATGGCTCCAGATGGCTCCGGCTTTGATAGATGACTCGGATTAGTTGGCTTCACAGCAGAGACATATGGCTCCAAATGACTCGGAGCTATTTACAGAGCCGAAGCCATTTTATAGACCCGAGTCACAACACTGAATAGGAAGTTTAGTTAGCATTTTGTAGTGCCCTCAAGTGCTTAAATCTTAACTTAGACAGCGAAAAATTAAATATCAAACCGCTGCATCGGTGACCAGTCCACATTCAGGTGCGTAGAGCTCACTAAGCACAGCACTTGACCAAAATGAGAGGCATGTGACGTGATATGGCTGCAGGTCCAATGCCATGTCAGAACACATTTTGTCCGACTAAATAAATTTAGAAGAAAAAAATTTCAACCCTAAATTAAATTAAGTCAAAAACATACACCGGCTTTATTAACACCATACGCCGGGCAGAAAAGATATTTTAGTCCGCCCGGCGATCCCGTGACCATAATAAGTCCGGTGTGACGTAGCGTCATTAATTTTGCCGCGTGCCAACAGGTCACGTAATGCCCACGCAACGCGGCTTCATTTAGCGTATCGTAAACATCAATTGGAAGTTGCCAAAAAGGTTTTCCGTTAACACGTTGCATGGCCTAAAAATTGAGCATTATAAAACTATGAGATTTTTTAAAGAACTATAGGTAATTAAGAAATCAATTTAAATTCTCACCTGATTGCGTAGACTTAAACAATAAACATTATTTTAATAAGTTCATAGTCAATTTTAATGAAATATAATAATTATTGATGATTTTGATCGACTTTATTTTGAATGAATTTCTCCTATTAAATTCGTTCTAGGGAAAATTTTTCAACTTTTAAAAATCTAAGGCATACGGTAACCGCTGGAAATGCATTGCTAATACAAATATCAAGTTGGCCATTCTGTTCCTGGTCGATACGCTTAAAAAGTTGTGCCACTTGCTTGTCGTTGCCTTGATCGCAGTAGATCGGTATCGCTCTGCCTCCGACTTCATCGATCTTAAAAGCAAATGATTATTCAAAATTACTGAGCCCAAACTTGCTGTGTGTCCAAAGGTAGTATTGGATTGAAAACTATTGTAGCCAGTGTTGTGACTTAGCTATAAATGACTCCGAGTGATTTGGCGCCTCCATTTGATTCATTAAAGAGTCCATTTTTTGAGTCAATTAATTATAGCAAAATATCATTGAGTACTCTCGTTGTCTGACCGTCGGGCGAAAACCATCGCCCATTTTCACCGATTGCACGTCGGGTTATATAGGCGAAAAAATCAATCCAATTCCCAAGAGCTAATCAATTGTGTTCACTATTGCATGATTTCGATTCCGGTTTGACTCAGCCAAGCTAGAGTTAAGCGAATACCAGTGTTTGTGGTTCACTGGACCCTCTGGGCACCATTCCCAGTGTTGGTACGTCCCACAGCTAACTGAGTCAGCCGGATGAGAAAGTATTGTGATGGTGCACAACTATGATTCCATATGACACAACGAACCCGCAATTACGCCGGTGTGCGGAACGCGAATTGTTGGCTTGCTTGGCCGGATCCGCTCTCTTTCGATTGAGGTTCAGATGTGCACGGAAGAAAGTGCACATTGTAGTCTCGAAAGATTGAGCAATGATTCCGGCCGCACCAACCTTTTGCTATTTTTCTATTTATCGGAGCCGGAGTCATTTATATTTTGATGGCTCGCGATTTATTGAGTCATCTGGCTTTTTCGTGGCTCCGGCTTTTTTTTTTTTTGAAATAAGCTGAAAGAGTCGTTTACGACTCGCGAATAAACCTGGAGCCAAGTCAGAACACTGGCTGTAACTATAGTAATTTATGTTAATTTTGCCTCTTTGGCGACGTCTTGAAGGGTGGGCAACTTGTCGGCAACACTCTGCACAATGGGATCCTCATGGTGGCGCTCCAAAGCCGTAATGTATACGGTGGCGCCGGCCCGACCTAGCTCCACGGCCATTCCGCGACCGACGCCGCGTGACGCGCCCGTTACTAAAGCAATTTTGCTGGCCAACATTGCGCAAAAAAACTAACAAATCTAGGACTGAAAAAAAGTATTTTATAGAAATAGAGATTTTATGACAAAGAAAATATTTTAGTGTATGTAAAAACGAAAAAATGGGAAAGTTTCGAAAAATTTTCAGCGAATTTTCAAATTTTCGAAAGTTTGAAAATCTGTTAAATCGAATCAATTCAAAGCAAAATTTTTGAAAATTTTGAGACCGACAAAAAATTAAATAAAATCGCATTTTTAACGCTAAATTAATTTTTTGGCCAAAAATGAGAAAATTAAGAAAATTAAGAAAAATAAAATAATTTTTTTTTCTTCGATTTGTTTTGAAACAAAAAATTATATACTTTTTAACTGTTTTGCAAAATTTTTTGAAAACAATTGCGACAAAAACATATAAAAAACGATTTAGAAAAATATTGGAAATAATTAGTAAAAATCGTGGAAAATTATGACTACGAAAAATTATGACTACTTTTTTTTGACAATAAAACTTGTCGAGAAAACATAATAAAATATGAAAAAAAATATATCGGTAACAAAATATTTGACGATCAGATTATATTGAAAAAAGGTCAAAATATAAAGGACATCCTACCCCGCCAAGGCGCCTGGCTTTAAAAATCCCATAATGATCATTAAAAATGATACGGTTGAAATTGAGACAATTTAGGATACGACATTTGATAACATAGATTTTATATGAGAAGATCGAGAAAATAAAGGACAAAAAGAATCTCGTTTTCTTTTACATAAATGAATCAAAATTACATAAATGAGCGAAATTAATCGAAAAATTGGAAACAAAAAACAGGAAAATTTAATTGGAAATTTTTTTAAACGAAATAAATATTCTTTAAAAAAATTTATAGAAATTTTTTTATAGTGGACATTTTAATGCCGGCTGGAGTTTGTGGCGACAAGAAGGTTGAAAATTCGCTGCACTTGGACTACAGGCCTTTTGTTTCTGAGTGTATCAAGTCTGGAGGCATTGAAAGTTGTTCCAGTGACAAGTTGAAAAAGCTTCCCTCATACAATAATGATAAATGAGAGTTTTAGAAAAACTACAAATGGAAACGAGCTTCGGCCAGCGGATACAGCCGTGATTATCTAACGTTGCGATATAATGTTAAAAGTGAGAAATCAAATATACATGTAAATTCATTTAATTGTACAGGGTGTCCCACTAAGAAGTTCTTTTTTTAAACTTGAATAACTTTTTTATTTATGAACCGATTTTTCTGAAATTTTCAGGATCGACTATAAACTCTTTGAGAAATTTTTTCGCATAAAAATTTTTTTTTGCGCGCGCAAATTTTTTTTTTGCGCGCGCAACATATTATAGTGCAATCGACGCGGAATTTCGCGCTATTTTCAATGCCGTTAAAATCAGGTAAATTGCTTCACTATATCAAAAGTTATGACCAAAAAACTGAAACCAAATATGCAAAAATTTGCAAAAATTATTTAATAAAATTTCTTATTTTTTTGCATATTTGGTTTCAGTTTTTTGGTCATAACTTTTGATAGAGTGAAGCAATTTACCTGATTTTAACGGCATTGAAAATAGCGCGAAATTCCGCGTCGATTGCACTATAATATGTTGCGCGCGCAAAAAAAAAATTTGCGCGCGCAAAAAAAAATTTTTATGCGAAAAAATTTCTCAAAGAGTTTATAGTCGATCCTGAAAATTTCAGAAAAATCGGTTCATAAATAAAAAAGTTATTCAAGTTTAAAAAAAGAACTTCTTAGTGGGACACCCTGTATTAAAAAAATAATTGTTGGTTCCGGTAAACGTTGAGATTATCTATCGAGCCGGTAACTTCAAAAACTTCACAGATAAATATCAACAAAACGCGGCTCTCATAAAAATTAGCCGAAAAAGCCGGTCCCATACTTTGTGAGGAATATACGTGGCCGGATGAGAACTCAAAAGAAAACTCCTCCCCTCCTCGGAGAGAAAATAAACCGAAGCTCCAGCTCAACTGAGCACCGCTTTGTATTTTAAATTTATTAAATTTTTCTACATTAAAATATTCTAAATTTTGTCCATGGAAATTTCAGCAATAATTATTTTATTTTTTTCTTCAAAAAAGCTGTTGGAATTTAGAAAAACAGATAAAAATTGCAAATCAAGTCATTGAGAAAAAGTAATAATTTCGTTCATTTTGTCTATTGAATATGGCAATATAAAAAGTACCATTATTTTTCCAACAAATAAGCACGTATTTAATTAATGAAAATTTATAATTGTAAATTAAGTAGTGAGAATATAACATGTGAGCATTTGTGATAAAAAATGATAGTCCAATTTTAAACATACGACACTTTTCATTCTATTAATATTATAATATTATAATGATATTATAATAATATTACTAGAAAATTCGCGCATACCCGATGGAGTCGGATCATCTCTGATTTTGGGGCAGTCACGATTTCGAATTAGGGACCGAAAAACCCTGAAATCGCATCACGAACATTTTCGTGACCAATATAGATACAGACATACATATTCACATACAGACAACAGCGCTTTAGTAATATTGTATATACCTAATATATAATATTATAATGATAAAAAAAGTCCGATAAAAAAACAACAAAAAAATATATAATTTTTCTTATTATTTTAGCAGTTTCAGGAATAAAAAAGTAAAAAAGTAAAGTTTTACATTGTCATTAATGAAGAATATAATAATTCAATACATTTTTATTTTTGTTTATTCAGAGAAAAACGGGGATTATTATCAAAAGAAAAGGAAGAAAAACAGTCCACAATATTAAGCTGAGTATTTAAGAAAATTATTTTTTATCAACCTAATATTAATTCTTCAAAAAAAAGATATTTTATTCCTATACAGGGTGTCCCAAAAAAAAAACCTGGCAAAACATTTTTAGTAGTAATTTTATTAAACAAAACAAAATGAATAATTTAACAATGCACAGCAATATATGGACCCTCATTGATAATATACTCAGCCGGTTTCCAAGTGGCCTCCTCCGGCGGCGATGCATAGATCCAAACGTGACTTGAAATTTTTAACGATGGGCCGTAGCTATTTTTGACAGTTTTTTGATGATAACTTTTTATTGGGATGAAATATTTTTATGATTTTAGTTTTATTTTAAAGCCGATTTAATTCTGCATAGGATAGGGGCAATCCAAGATATTTTATTATCTTTTTTAAATTAACTCCAATAAACATTAAAATAATGTTGACAGTTAGATAATTGTCAAAAAAATCGAAATTGCTCATTTTTACTATATTTAGAAATACTATTTATTGCAATATTCATGAAGCCTTCTTTTAAGTATATGTAGAATTAAGTAAAAATACCCAAAATATTAAAAATTAGATCAAAGAGTAAAAAATTAAAAAAGTTATGATAAATTGAAAATTAACAAAAAATAGTTATGGCCCATCGCTAAAAATTTCAAGTCCCGTTTGGACCTGTGTATCGCCGCCAGAGGCGGCCACTTCGAAACCGGCTGAGTATATTATCATTAAGGGTCCATATTATTGCTGTGCATTGCTAAATTATTCATATTTCACTTAATTTAAAGAACTTCTTTTTTTTGATTTTTGGTGAATTTTTTTTAAATTCATTTTTTTCATTTAATAAAATTACGACTAAAAATGTTTCATCGGGATTTTTTTTTCTTGGGACATCCTGTAAATGTAGTCATAATTATAATATCATTATCATTTCGAGAAAACAGAAAAATAGTCAATACTCGAATATTTGTCGGATATACAGCTGGAATAAGTTGTTAGTTTTTTTTTTATCGTTTATCGGCGATCATTCGCGCGCATTGCTGTTTGCATTCGTA
Organism: Bradynema listronoti; assembly: GCA_024678965.1. Classification (NCBI taxonomy): domain Eukaryota; kingdom Metazoa; phylum Nematoda; class Chromadorea; order Rhabditida; family Allantonematidae; genus Bradynema; species Bradynema listronoti. The sequence continues at coordinate 4,386,647 of JANLNO010000003.1, forward strand.
TTAATGGATGCGTTACGGCTGCAAGATAGAGTATTTTCCATGACAATTTGACGCTGTTTCAGCTGCCCGCGAACGCTGGCCAGCCGATCGAGAATGGCGTTGTGACGCGAGCCGCCTTGTCGCATGTCGCGTTTCAGGTTCAAAGAGGGGTATTGCTCCGACTGAAAATAAAATCGCCTATAATATACGCTATAGCAACTCGTAAGTAAAGTAAAAATTGATCAGTTTCAAAGCTCCATCGATCTATCGTAGTCATAGTAAACTTCTAAAGTCAGAATACTCTAGGAGACTTAGGCATATTCAGTAGCTTCTGAATAGGCATATTCAGTAGCTTCCAAAAAAAGCCTCACTCGACAATGAAACGGTTTCGGCGTTATCGGTCGGCTCTGTGCGGTATCCTCCTTAGTTTCAATATTATTTCCAATGATGCGATTCGCAGACGTGTCATCGCCGGCATAGCTTAAATTTCCCAGCGACTCCTGCAAATGTTTCATTGTCGGTGACTCCAAATTACGACGCATAAGTTTCGGCTGCTCCTAGAACGAGATGAAATACTTCTTTAAACGAAAAAATCTTAATAGCAGCATTATAAGAAAGCTCACAATCAACTTGTCCTGTCGAGAACGATTCTCCGCCAATTTAGCAGTAAACGACGACGACGATATAGCGGCTGACGGCGGACGATTGACAGCGGCGGTTGTTGTTGTGGCTCCGTTAGTCATCGAAGGCGTAACGCTAGCGGCTCGATGCGCGCTCTTCAGTTTCTCGTCGTAGTAGTGACGCATTTGTCCGTTAGCACGTAGTGCGCCCAATATTCCACTAGTAATCGTACAATCAGTTGAGCTTCTCGTAGTTCGCACGGTCGTAAGGCTATCGTCGGTGGCCATAGATGCGGCACTATCCTCCGATGATGAAGCGGAGGTGGACCGGCCGGCGGACGTCGAGGTTGATGAGTCGTCCAAATCCAACAAACAACGCACCGTTTTCGCGTGAAACGTCGTCGGAGCAGATTTCGTCGGAGATTTGGCGTGAATTATCGGAGTGAAGCGCGCCACAATCGCCTCATAGGGTTTCGCAACGGATGCCGACGCGCCTTGCGCGAATGCGGAACGACGCGCAAAAATCTGCTCAAAAGCAAAAACGCCATTGTCGACGTGACATTGGATACCCGCATCGACACGACGACTCAACAACAACGACTCGTGTTTATCCGGCGAATTTGTTGGGGTTTTCTCTATATTCTAAGACCATTAAACAAAAAAAAATTGAAAATTCACACTAAAAGATAGCCGATGAACCGAAAGGAAGGCGGCAAGATTTTTGACCTGCATTTGTATTATTTGTATTAATGGTTTTCTAACGTATTTTTGGATAGAAACCGTGTTGGAATAGAAACCGGAGCTGCCAGCTACTCTTTTAGCTCTTTTTCAAGAAAAGCCCAAGCTACGACAAGTGTCAGATGACTCCATAAATTGCGAGTTATTAAAACATAAATGATGGCTCCTGTCGCGAATAGCGAAAACATGAATTTGGCTATTTAAAACAATTCAAATTTAATTTATTTTTTTTTTTGGCATTTGGACTGCGTTTTGTTTTTTGTTGCGAAAATAAAAAAGCCACGGCGAATAATATTGCAAAAAAAGGACAATTTAGCTATATAATTATACAGTTAAATGCAGTTAAAAATACAGTTAAAAATTTTTGGCATTTCGCCTATATTTAAAAAATGTAATATTACATTAAATAGGATTTGAAATTTGACAAAATTTGTTTGCGGTAAAATAATAACAGTAAAGTTATTTGTTATTGAATGCAAATATACACAAAAAATAGCGCATTTTCTTACGAATCGAATGACTACTGGCTTATAATACATAAATGTTAATTTTCACTTTATTTTTTGTTTCTTCTGAAACGCATACTTTTTTCGTACCTAAAAAATATGTAGAATAAATAGGTAGAGCTCAGTCAATTTTCGGAATTTCTAAATAAGCCTGGGCATTCTTGTTCCCCGTTAAATTCTCTATCTCCTGGTGCAATTTGGAATTGATTAATACGCTAGAAAAAAAGTTAATACGCGAAGAGCAGGTTGATGTCAAATTTATCATTTTTTGAATTGGTTTTGCCCTCAAGCCGATTCTCGAGTTGTCGCTTCGTTTTTTTATCATTTATATTATAAATAAAAAGTGATTTTAAATGAATAAACGGTTTCATTACAAGCGAAGAACATTTTTGAAATGTAATCTTTTAAACATTCGAAATATTTTCAAATTTGCGCTCGATTACGATATATTCTGTCAAAAATTTGCAATATTATTCGCCGTAAAAGCGCTTTTTGGCTCCAGTTTTTTTTCTTGCCGTGCTGGACTTTTTTATTGTGGTTTTTTTTTGTTTTTAAAAAAGATATTATAAAAAATAAAGTTCTCTTCTTGTGCTCGTTTTCACTCAGTATTACATAAAAAGGAAGGAAAAAGTCGTTACTACATTTTGTGCACATAGGTCTTGTAAGGAATAGTTATTGAACGCGCAGACCGATTAAGAATATTATTTATTCCCTACAGCTCCAGATGGCTCCGGCTTTGATAGATGACTCGGATTAGTTGGCTTTGCAGCAGAGCCATATGGCTCCAAATGACTCGGAGCCATTTGCAGAGCCGAAGCCATTTTATAGAGCCGCGTCACAACACTGAATAGGAAGTTTAGTTAGCATTTTGTAGTGCCCTCAAGTGCTCAAATCTTAACTTTGACAGCGAAAAATTAAATATCAAACCCCTTGGTGTGACTTGGCTCCGAAGCCGCGAGTAGCCAGCGACTATTTTTAAAAAACAGCCAAATGACTCTATAGAAATCTAGATGGCTCCAAATGACTCCGGCAGATGACTCGGAGCTTCGTAGCTCATTTTTATTTTTTTTTCACAACTTTATTGATAATCAATCTGGCTCCATAAGTGGCTTCGGAGCCATTTATGGAGCCAAATCACAACACTAATTCACACTAAAAGATAGCCGATGAATCAAAGGAAAGGCTCATCTATTGCCTTCTTATTAGTTGCCTAATCTCACAATACATTCGCTCATTAATTGACGACCCACCATTCTCCGAATCGATACGAGATGATGTATTGTTGCGTTGATGTTGGAAACGATTCGGTGTAGTGAATAGCTCATTAATATTATTATTATCGCCGGCATCATTATCAACACCACCGGCGCTCATACGAGCGCCGGTGGTGCTGGACGGCATTGTACGCAGCGTAGTTCTAGTCGAAATTGTTGTCGACGCCACGTTGCTGTTGTCACTATCGGCGTCATTGAACGAGACGTTATGCGACAACAATCCTGTCGTCGATATCTCCGGAGTATTGAGCATTTCTGGAGTCAGCTGCTGCTGCTGCTGCTGTTGTTGTTGTTGCAGCTCGTCACCGACACGAGGCAATTGTGCCATAAATGGTGAATTTTGTACGACAACCGTGCCGGACGAGTTGACAGACGTTGTCGACATAGACATACGAATCGAAGACGTACCACCAATAGCATCATCATCATTAATTCGATTAGCTGTTCCACCGCTCAACGCTGACTCATTAGTATTGCCATTATTATCATCGTTGCAATCGTCGATGTCCTTAGTCGTTTTTGTTGTAGCGTAGTCCGAGAAACTAGTCGTCGATGTAGTGGAATAGGAACGCGTCTTCACGACCGACGAAAGCGCATCGTTGGCCAGCGACTCGGCTAGCGCGCTACGCTCGCCGAATCGGCGCCTCGGCAGCGGCTTGGGTGGCAATGGCGGCGGCATTTTAGAAGGTGCAAAGTTGTCCGGCAAATCCGCCGCTTTTGACTCGGACGCAGACGAAACGTTTTTTGAAAAGCTTTTATTTCTATAACGAAACCGAATTAACATAGAGAATATTTAGAAATATGTCTTTTTAGAGCTGAATTGGTCCATTAGAAATTTCCTATTAGAAGTATGTCTTTTTTAGAGCTGAATTGGTCCACTAAATATTTCCTATTCATTTAAGTCATAAATCAATGAATTATATTTATAAAAACAATTAAAAATTAACCCCAATGCGTCATTAATTGGTTCGGTTGTTGTGGCCTTATTAATCGAAGAAGTATGATCAGTTTTCGGCATAATAGTCTTTGATGACGCCGACGAGTCCGCTATCGTGAATGCTGAAAATGCGTCAAATTGTTGTGAAGCGAATTCTGCCGACGACAAATTGCCCGGCTCCTGTTGTTGTTGTTGTGAGCGATCCGCGCTACCGGAACGACCCGCCAGCGTTCGACGCTGGCGACCCGACAACGACGACGACGACGGCGGCGTACGCAGCGAGGCACGCCCCAAACCGCCACGCGTTAATAATGGCGACTTTTTGACATCGAAAAAAAAAAAGTTTTTATTAAATATGCTTATGTGCTAAGCTGGAAAGAAATTTTCTTTACATCCGAAGCCTCATTTCTAATTTTTTTCATAACTTTATTGATAATCAATATCAATCTATAATATAATCACCATTATTACAAAAGACCTTTGCCCAACGATTGGGCAAATCATCAATCCCTTTTTTCCAGAATCCCGCTTTCGGTAGGTCGAAAAGGTTTCGAATCTCTTGAAAATATTTCAGTGGGAAAAAAAATAAATAATTTTTTCTTAAGTGTAAAGAAAATTTCTTTCCAGCCTATGATATTACAGTCAAACCTCGATCTAATGACACCCCTAGGGACCGAGCCAAAGTGTTATTAGATCGAGGGTGTCATAAGATCGAGGTTTTCGAAATTAGCTAGGATTACTGAGGAATTTCTGTCTCAATTTCTGTCAATAAATGCACTTTATTCGCTAAAAGACTAGGGAAGCAAAAAAAAAACTGTAAAACAATTAAAGTTTAAATAAATAAAAGTTTCAAATAACGCTTGGCTTTCGGCGTCTCAATTGGTAAATTTGTTAAGTTGGTAAGAATGTTTGTAAAAATGAATAAAAAGAAAAAAATATTTCGGTGGCAAAATTTGAACATAATGCCAAGAAAAGATGAGCGAAAAGAAAATTTGAATTTAAAAAAGAAATTTGAAATCAGACAATGCATTTTTACCTTGGGGGACCAAGGTAAAAAAAATGGCTAGCCGAGCGCAATGGGTGTCATTGGATCGGGGTTTGGATTTCTTCCAACTGTCATTTAAAGAAGGTTTTTACGTTAGTTTTCGTCGGGACCGAGCCTAAGTGTCATTAGATCGAGGGTGTCATAAGATCGAGGTGTCATTAGATCGAGGTTTGACTGTAGGTTGAGGCAAAATTTTTTACCCATTTCTTTCTTGGGCGGCCGACAATTAATGGGGTATCCAAGCGCCAAGTTTTGAGACTTTTTAGGTTGAGGTTGAGGCAAAATTTTTTACCCATCCGCTTCAAGCGTTTACTGCAATATTCTGTAAGCTTCTAGAAAATTTCTTTTATAAGATATATAAGCAGCGCAATCTAAGCTATCGAACGATATCTTTTGGACCGAAATTTTTCGTTCAAAATGGCGGAGAAAATCGAGCTCGACGGACGACAGATTCGGACCCTTCTTCTTTTCGTTTACACCATACAGCGGCGGACGCAGCACGAAACATTTGCGATTCGAATGGACGAGGACACGGTGTGCTATGAAAAAATTGGTTTCATAAATTCAAAAATGGTGTGTTCGAAATCGAGGATAAAGAGCATCCTGGAAGACCCAGTCAACTAGATGATGAACGTCTTTTGGAATTAATTGAAGAGAAGCCACGTCTGTCCACACGTGAACTTGAAGAGCTTCATGAGTGTGACCAAAAGACGGTCGATCGTCATTTGCATTAACTCGGAAAAGTCTCAAAACTTGGCGCTTGGATACCCCATTAATTGTCGGCCGCCCAAGAAAGAAATGGGTAAAAAAATTTTGCCTCAACCCAATATCATAGGCTGGAAAGAAATTTTCTTTACACTTAAGAAAAAATTATTCATTTTTTTTCCCACTGAAATATTTTCAAGAGGTTCGAAACTTTTTCGACCTACCGAAAGCGAAATTCCGGAAAAAAGGGATTAATGTAATGAATAAATGTGAAAATGTACAGTCGACTCCCCCATTAACATAAATTCCCATTAACATAAACCTCCCATTAACATAATCGTTTTGGCAGCTCGGTTGGTTTTCACCCATTAGCTCCCTTAACATAACGCTCCCCCATTAACATAACGCTCCCATTAACATAGTTAACGCGCAGTCCCTTGGCGTTATGTTAATGGGGGCGTCGACTGTATGCAAAAATCTTCAACATCTTAAACTTCATTATTAGTCCTAAAAGACCCTAAAAATATATTCAAAAAGATTGTAAAAGTCCAACCGGCGGCCGCCGCCGCGTTTTCCTTCGACGCTAACGTCGTACGACGTGATGCGAATTTTGTGGGCCCCACGCCGGATGAACCGGTCGATATGGACGTGTCCTTATCTTTAGCGCTACTACCCGGCGTGTTATGCTGATAAACGCTCATATTTTCAAGATCTATTCGCTTTTGACGTTCCAAGTCATTAAGCTGAAAAATTACGCATAAATTATCGAAGAAGAAGAAGAAAAAAAAATGAGCCAACTGAAATGAATTATCACAAATTTTTTTCGGCTAATCATTCTCAATTCAATGCCGCGCTTTTCGAATTTAAACCTGTTTGAGAACACGCTGCAAAAGTGCCGCGTCATCGGTGCCCAATAAACGTCGAACGGTGGCCGAATCCGCGGCCGCGTCGAGTACAACATGCTTGTAAAGCCGAGCCTTCTTCAATACTTCCGCTTCGAGTCGTGCCTTTTCAATTTCCTGTTGGTATATGCGTTCATGCGTTTCGATAAACTATAAAATTAATACCCTAAATTGCCGTGGTGGGCCTTTCGACGAACAAAATTTTGAATGTTGTACTTGGCCTCACATTCTGCTTATAAACAAAGTTGAGCTCATCCTGCTAAGTTCAGCCTGCAGATTTGGGCCCACTCTGCTTATAAACAAAGTTGAGCTCATCCTGCTAAGTTTAGCCTGCAGATTTGGGCCCACTCTGCTCATAAACAAAGTTGAGCTCATCCTGCTAAGTTCAGCCTGCAGATTTGGGCCCACTTCAATGAAGGTGCTTATTAAATTTTATGCTTAACCGACTAAAAAATAACGAAATGAAGACCAAATTAAAATCCAAAAATTCGCCTAACGGCCGGTCTAACTTAGGGGAAAAATTTTCTTCTTATGTTCTCATGTTATAAAAAAATGTGTCAAATATTAGCTATAATTTCATTAAATTTTATTATTAATGAGTTGTAACATAATTATGGTCGCTTTTTTTAGGTTCTTTTGCATTTTGTAGAGCGTACCCGATTTGTGGGGGACGTGTTTCAGCGATTTTTAAAATTTTCATTTTTAGCATTTTTATAGAGGAAAATGCAACGAAAAAAGTGCATGTAGCTGAATGCAACGAAAAAAATGCATATGGCTGAGCATTTTTTTCGGAGAGTGATCCAATGGACTTGAAATTTTTGCCATGAGCTCCCCTTACATACAATATTCCACTCTATAAATTTGAACCTGATCGATTGGATGGGAGCCGAGTTATGAAACTTTAAAAAACGGCAAAAATGCGGAAATTTGTCATTTTTTGCAGTTTTTTCGGCATTTCTGCCGTTTTTCGTTGGTTCATAACTCGGCTCCTATCCAATCGATCAGGTTCAAATTTATAGAGTGGAATATTGTATGTAAGGGGAGCTCATGGCAAAAATTTCAAGTCCATTGGATCACTCTCCGAAAAAAATGCTCAGCCATATGCATTTTTTTCGTTGCATTCAGCTACATGCACTTTTTTCGTTGCATTTTCCTCTATAAAAATGCTAAAAATGAAAATTTCAAAAATCGCTGAAACACGTCCCCCACAAATCGGGTACGCTCTACAAAATGCAAAAAAAAAACCCACGTCTCTATCGTAGAAAAAAATTTTTCTACGGATGGGTAAAAAATTTTTCCTCAACCTAATATAATCTCATAAGCACTAAGCGCACAGCCCTCAAGATGCATATACGTATTCAAATAGATACATTTTTTCTAAAAAAAATATTATAATTACCTCCTGAATATGACGTTGCTTCTCCGCCTTCTCAGCCTCCTCTTGCGCCCGTCGTTGTTCCTGTTGTTGACGCGCGCGCTCAACGCGCTCTCGTTCGCGTCGTTCCTCTTCCGCGAGAAGCGCGTCCAATCGACGACGCTCCTCCAGCTGTTCTTCAATGGTCGGTGTCTTAAAAAAAAATGAAAAATTGATTATGTCCTATTAAAATATAGTCCAGTTTAAAAACCTGAAAGCGTTGCTCTCGATTTGAATTCTGCTGGGTCGGCTGCTGTCCATTTGGCGTAAATGAATGCGGCATAAAACCCAACGGACTAATGGGCTGAATAAATGGTGTGGAAGCAGGCATAAAAGGAAAACTAGCCGGAATTTGATTCATTGCCGGCACCGGCGTGTACGACACAAATGCGGCCGCCGCCGACATTGGCATTGGCGTCATTGCCGCCGAACCCAGCGAATTCGCCTGAACTTGTAACTGCGGCAAAGAATAATTCGGAAAATTTGCCACAACTGCTCCAGACAAATTTTGCAATTGTCGCTGTTGTTGTTGTGGGTCCTGGTAAAACGACGAAGATATATTTTCGAACGGTTCGTAACCGCCAACGCCAAAATTGCTGTAAAAGGAATTCGCAGAAAGAGCAATGGGCTCGTCCACATTAGCGGAACGCGGCGACGCGCCGATTTCCACGTTGGAGAATGTGCGAGTTGGAGTATCCGGTTTGGAACGAGACGATGAAGATCGCGTGTCATCGGTACCAAACGGAAACCAAGTCGAATTTTCTGCTAAAAAAAATGAAAAAATTAATATTCAACATAATTTATAGGCTTATAAAAATAATTTAAAAATATTCATTACCTTTCTCCTTTTCCCATTGTTCTCGTTTCTTCTTTAGCAATGAGCCGTCGCGATTGTGAAGACCATTTTCACCCGGCAATTTACATGGCAGCTTATTTGGATCAGTGCTCATCGTACTCGTAAATATGGCAAAAAAAAAACTAAAAATTATGTCAAAAATTAAATAATTATACATAAAAATATATTTGAATAAAAAATTGAAATCCTTTGCAAAGAATTTAAAAAAAAAACAAAATATTTCCACATTTCTGTCGATTTAGAAGAAGAAGAAGAAGAAGAAGAAGAGAGTTTGGGAAACATGATAATATATAATTTCACTCTCGTACTATCATCAAATCATTCAAATTAGTATATTTAGAAGAAAAAAGATATTGAAATTATTAAAAAATTAGAAAAATTTCAAATGATATATTTCGCGCTATAAATTTGTCGAGGCGTTGGATTTGAAATTTCAGCCAATGGATACGTATAAAAAAAATTAAAAAATAAGTTACATATAGGCATATGTTCAACAATGATAAAAAAAAATTGTAAAATATAAGTTTCACAGGATCATTTTTTTACAAAATTTTTACAAACAAATTGAAAAAATGTTTACATAAAAATTTTAAAAAAAAGCTGAGAAACCCGAAAAATTGGGTGGAAAAATGTTTGATAACATTCGAATTTATGAATTTTTCTTTTTATCTTTCCATTTTTTTCTTTTGTTTTTTTCTTCGTTTTCCGATTCATTCGTTTATACATAAATATACGTATAAAATACCGAAAGATGCAAAATTAAAAGCCATTAAAAACAAATGTGTTTTTAATGAAAGCACACATATTCATACTGCTAATATTTATTTTTTTGTATTTATGGGAGAATTTTCTTATTATTTTTAAGATAAATATAATTTTTATATTTACTATAAAAATTTTGTTCTTTTGCCTGAATAAAAGTAAGGATTCGTTTTGAAAAAAATTTAAACCTTGAATACCTTACTTACCTATTTTTTAAAAGGAAAAAAAATTGAAAATTGTTAAAATTTTCAAAATGCAAATCGATTTGTTTTTGTAACAATTTTCAATTTGCATTTTTCTTTCACGTAAAAATCTTCAAATTGTTTGCTTGAAAAAATGATTTCTCCATTTTTCCGTCAAATCTTTTCGGCGGCGTTCCCCCACAAACATCAAAATAAACAAATAAAAAGTTACATATGCTGAATAAAATAAAAAAAAGGTGAAATAAATTACATTTTTGTGAATAGGTTTCATTTTCAAAGCGTAAAATGAAAGAAAAACTTTTTTTTGCAAGAATTTTAAAGCTTATCCACTTAACCAATTGTTTCAATTTTTGAGACTCGAGGATTTTCTGGCCCAACTTAGACAGCCTCGTATGTTATAAAAAAATCAATAATGAGTAGTTTTTGGATATTTCTGGATTTTATGTAAAAAAATATGTTGTTAAAAATACAATTTAAATCATTGTGCTCAAGTTATTCGTATAAAATGGACGATTAGTGGGAGAAAGAAAATCGAAATGAATTGGCGCAAAATGTAATTAGAATAATAAGAAATAGTAAAATGGGAAAATGAATATAGAAAAATTGAATTGTTAAACGAGAATGATAGAAATGATATGTGAATTTGCGATTGATTTGGTGAATCACTTAAGCGCAAAGAATGGCGCACTTAAGCGCGTTCGCTTAGGCGCTCAAGGTCGAACTGAAATGGAACGAGCATGAAACATTTTCGCAAAACATTTTATGTTTTTATAGCGAAATTTTATTCACTTTTAATTAGCTCTTTTGCCATTTACAAAATACCCATTGTAAATATATATGCAAAATTACGGGGAAGAAATGCACATTAAAATAACGTTTTTGAATCAATAAATGATGTAAAAATTGCGAATGCTTTGATATTTTAGACCAAAAATAATTTTCTTGCAGTTACATATTTAAAATAAAAATTTTATAAAAAAAATAAATTAAAAGAAACCGCTTTCAAATAAAGTTGAAAAATGAAAATAATTGTAAATTTTTTTGTGGAAATAGAAAGAAAGCAGAAGAAAATTTTTAAAAAAATCTAAAAAAGCTAAAAAGAAAATGTAAATCGGAAAAAGCCAAAAAAGCCCTTTGAATCTTTTTCGAAATTAAATGAAAAAATATTAACAATTGAAAAAATTTTCGTTTGATTAAAAATACGACAAAAATATATAATTTACTTAATTATGTATACTTTAACGTGTAAATTAAGTTATAGAAAATTTTTTAATTGCATCTTCGTTCCTGAATTTTCCGGAAATATTCATTTTTTACAAGATTTTTTTAATTTTACTCATTTTTTTGCCTTGAGCTTTTAAGCATTTATCTTTAACGTAATTTTTTCACTCATTTTTCTCTTCACCTTGCACTTTCTTCTATCGCTAGTTAAAGAGACAGGTTTACGCAAACTAATTTATTATCCACAAACAAGATTTTCTTTTAAAAAAGTTAAAAAACTTTAAAAATTGGATTTCTATCAATTCAAAAAGTTTTTTTTCTTTCTCATTCGATAAAATTTTGAATTAATTTTATTATTGAACGTTGTAAAATATAATTTTTTAATAATTATAAAAATAAAAATTTTAAAAATGACCTCGGCCGGGATCGAACAGGCGAACTTCGGCTCGTGAAGCAGAGGTGACAACAGCTACACCACGAAGCCAACTTAGTTGCCGTTTAGTTTTTTTGTAAATAATTTTTTGCCAAATTTAAATAAGAAATTGAAAAAAATAATCTCAAAAATGTTAAATCAAATGAATTTTTAGAAACCCAAAAAATATTAAAGTGATGCAAATTCAAATAAATTTTATGACAACTAAAATATAAGTTTTAAAATATTAAAATGATTTAAAATTACTTTAGATTTGCCTCAAAAATGAATGAGGCAAAAACATAATTTTTGTTTCAAAAAATTGATAAAAATCTCGTTTTGACTCCAAAAAAATTATTTTTTATTGTAAATAAAAGGAATTTTTTCGTGATTTTTTTGCTATTATAGTATTGTGTCATTTTCATTATTGAAAACATGTAAAAGTACAAAATTATTAAACAGAAAATTCGTTAAAATTTTTAAAAAAATGTAATATTTTAAACAAAATAGAAATAATTTAAATTTTATAACAAATTTTTCTTTTAAATTAATAAAGCTTAGATTGAAAAATAATAAATTTAGTAAAGCTTAAATAAATATTTAAAGATTCATTTCTTTTCCCTTCTATTTATGCCAAAATTAATTTAAAAAAAATATTTTGAAATTTTTCCTTCAGGCAATATTTAATCAATTAAAAATGTAATTTTTCTTATCAAAAATAATTTTTAATAAATTTCACCATTGTAAAAAATTTGGATAAATTGAAAATTTGGCTATATTTTTAGAATAAGTAATTAATACATTTTGTAAATATATTCCGTGCCATTCGACTTATTAAAAATTTCTTGGTAATAGTTTTTAACTTTAAAAAAACATTTTTGTTAAATTTTTGTATATTAGGTACTCAAAATAACCCAATTTTAATTTCTTTTTTGTTGTAAAAAATAAAATTTTCAAAATGGAATGGTCATATGTTTTGAAAAAAGGAAAAAAAGGGAATATTTTGAGCTAAAATTTTTAACGAAACAAAAAGAAAGAGGTAATGTAAAATGTATTTTAGAGAATGAAAGAAAATCAGAAGAAATATTGTCAAGTGGAAAGCAAAAGCAAAAATTTTTTCGCGCGCAAACTTTAAAAATTGAAAATTTTTTATTTATTTTTATTTTTGTGCACACAAAAAAATTATTCAATTTTTCGTCATAAAATAAATTTTTTTTAATAGCAAAATTTTTTTGATTTTATACCTTTTTGAATATTTTTTATTACCTAATTCATATTAGAAAATTAATATTAATGAAAAACGGCTATCGGAATGATACTTCAAACGCAAGCGATATTAATCATAAATTAGATGATTTTACGATACAGGCTTCTACCTCGTACAACAATGACCATAATAGTTATATTCAGTTATCTTCAAATAAGAAAAATTTACCGGAAAGGATAAAAGAACTCGCTATTAACAAGTCAACTTATCCAATAGGCTCAATTGAGCTGGTCGTATGTTATGCGATATGGATTGCACATTCACTCGCGGCCATCGTAATTACGGTACATGTTTCACGTTACGGTGCCGGCCAATGGATGGAGCATTGGATGACTCCAAGCAAGTAAGCTTTGAGAGAAAGTTATGAATAATTGTAAAAATGTCGAAATAATTTTTTTAGCTATGTTGAAGGTTATAAAATGGATAATTCCGACTTGGAATGGAAACTTTTTCGCGAAACAATAGCCGAAACCGTTCTGGTTTATTCAATACATTTTGGTACATAAACACGCATAAAGAATATTTTAAAATAAAAAAAATTTAGTCGTCTTTCGAATAATTACAAAATACATTAGTCCAAAAATTTCGTCGATTTTTCTTATTGTGTTTTGGCTCGCTCTTCACATTTATTTGACGAGGTTTAAAAATTAACATTAAATTGCCCTAATTTCGCGTGTATAAGGTCGGGTCTTTTGAGCCAAATTTAAATTGGCGCCAATGAGTTAATTTTGTTGTTAAGCGAGTCCAAATTTTGTGCCCATTTTTGCAAAACTAAAACAAACGCTCAAAATTTAAACTCGATACAACAAAATGAACTCATTGGCGCCAATTTAAATTTGGCTCAAAATATCCGGCCTTGTATACGCGAAATATAATTTGGTTTCGAATATTTTTAAATCATTTTCTTTATTATTATAATCTTTAGTTCAAAATGTATGCTATTCCTGGCTGGACATGTGCTAGTGACCACTTCGGCGACAATATACACACGTCGCGAATCTGTCGCTTGGTTTATTTGCAGTGCGTTTATGCTTGGCATAAACAATTGGGCGCCGTTTTCCGGGCAGCCGGGTCTCTATTATCGAGAGTTTAATCTTTATCTTTACACAAGTATAAGAGTGAGTACTCTTAATTACTAAAATCTTCTTACTTTTTTTTTAAAAAAAAGTTTATGAAATAATTTAATTTTTTTATTTTCAAATTATCTTTAGTCTATTGGACATGAAATAAGTTTAGCTAAATTTCAAACTCCTTTCGAAATTCGCCAGTTTGGCCAGCAAGATACCTTAACAAATTTTGGTATATTGTAATGGTAATTTTATGGAAAAATTGGCTATAAGAATACGGTCAATATAGGCACTCGTTACTATAATATTTCTATGTAATAAGTATAGTCATTTGACCAATATTTTTACAATTATTTACAATTCTAAATTATATATAAAAATATTATATAATAATTTTAGGTTCTGAACTATTGTATTCACATTTGTCGACAGAAGAGGAACAGCGAAAAGCTACATTATAGAAATTACGTCAATTATGCGGAATATCTATTGTACCCTATCTATTCTAGTGCTCTCATCGTACTGTACAAGGACTTTCGCACGCAAATAACTCATATGCGAGAGACAATTTGCGCACCTGCGGCAGTTTTAACAACAAATTTTAAGTGCGATCCAAAAAAAATTATATGACCAATATTTTTAATTATGATCAATATTTTCAAAATATAAAAATTTAGAGAAATTATTTGGCTCGCTTTACGATTAGTATTTTGGATGTACTTTTTGGATGGCGCATTGCATTTTTGTCGTGTAAATGCATTTTTCAATTCTCCATTTACTATGCTTCGAGGCCTTCATAATTATGAATGTACAAAATTTGTTTTTACCACTTTAATCTTACCACATTCCATTTTATAACCATTTTTCAGTAGCTGCTGTGGCCTACATTGCCGGACAATTCTTTCACGTAAAATATGTGGTAATTTTTGGCGTTCCGAGATTTTTCGCGCTCGCCGATGGTTTCGTACCACCGCGTGCGCCAATTTGCATTTCGCGTGTCTCAAAGTATTCACAAATGTGGCGCTATTTTGATCAGGGTCTCTATGAGTTCCTCAAAAAACAAGTATTCGATTAGTTTATTTAAAAATATTCGTAATTTTACAAAATTTTAATAGGTTTATATCCCTTTAATGACTGAAAACACGAATAATCAATCATGGATCATATCTCTAGTTCGTAAGCTACTCGCAACCGTAATGGTATTTACGTTTGTTTTACTTTGGCACGGCATCTCGCCCAATTATTTTTATTGGGTGCTTCTAAGCGGACTCGAGTTGGCCATCGAGCGGATTGGTCATTTAGTCTCAAAATATCAAACCGTTATTTTTTTAAAGGTTTATAAATAAAAACTTTCATACCATTTTTCTTTCAACAGATCTTATGATTAAAGTGGATTGAAAAACAAATAAATACAAGTTCAAATAAATTTTTAGACCTCTATTGGACCTTCGAATTGGATTCGACTAAAGGCAATTAGTATGCTAGCTACAGTAGTGCCAGGCATTTTCGGTGTATTCTTTTTTCTCGGTAGAACCGGTATCGGCGAGACGATTTTTCGACGAGTGCTTTGTCAAGGCCTCTGGCAAATCATTACTTTGCAAATAGGTCCAACCGGTGCTGGATTCGTTCTTTTACATCTATTCGTCATCGGCTATTTCTTCAATCATGCCTGTCTACATTTGGAAACCATTTTTGAGGGACAAAAGAAGAAGAAAAAAATCGATGAAAAAGTGGAATAATTTTAAACAAAAATAATTTCTTATATTTGTCTAATTTATTTATAAAATATTGTGATTTGATTTTTTGTTTATATTTAAAAATGTAATAAAATTATAGAATAAACAAATTTAATTCCAAAATAGATAATTATCCCATTTGGTTAAGCGTTTAACGTTTACAAAAGTTCAACACTTCTCGGCGATTACCAAGCTGTGATTGTTCGTTACCTTTACAATTTCAGCATGACTTGTCGAAATATTAAAAAGTATATTGAAACAAATGTCGATTTTCCAATTTCCAAAATTAATTGATCGGAAAACTCAAATGTTTCAGACATTTTTTAGAAATATTTTTAGACCACAAATATTCAGGACTATTAAATGAGTCGAAAAAATCATAAAAAATAAGAAATTATTCGAGTTGTTTCAAATTTTTATAGGCTTATTTTGGAGTCAGTGATGGGTAAGTGGCTCAAAATGGCCAGAACCAAAATGAGCCAAATAGCTCAATTTTGAGCCAAATTTTTCAAAAAAATTGGCTAATGGCTCGCGTAAAACGAATTTTTTTTTCGAATTTTTTTTTTGGCATTTGACTCGTTGGGTTGCGAGCCATCGCGAGCCACTTACTCATCACTGGAAAAATCATAAAAAATAAGAAATTGTTCGAGTTGTTTCAAATTTTTATAAAGTTACTTTGGAGCAAACAAATAATGAAAACTTGAAATATTTTTTTTAATTGGTCACTTAAGACGAATAATCATAAACAAGAGTTTGTCAAATGAGTTGGATGGACAGAAAGGTAAAATAATACAAGTTAGGCAAAAAAAGAAGTTTTAGATTAGCCCCATGGAGGGCATCCAAAAATTGCATATGGCATCCATATTTCAGGAGCCACTGCGGGTAATTGGTAGAAGTTTTCAACCAGCAATAAACGCACCTCGGCTAGGCCTCATTGGTCACGTTATCGCCCGTGCGCAAAGCTAAAGGAACCACACCAAATTGAGAGTATATTTACAACATATACTTGAATTTATGATAGCCTTGGCAGCTAGCTAGACAAACCAGACATTTCAATAATATTTCGTCAAATCAAAATCTTTCGCTTTTGCCTTTTTTTCCATTTTTTCATATTTTTTTGTTTTTAAACAAAAACAAATTTTCTTTTCAACTGAAGGCAATTTGAGAATGTTATTATAAAAATTTAATATATTATATAAAATTTTACAAATTTATTTTTTAAACAAAATTTTTTTATATTTTAGTCCTCGAAAGATAGAAAAATGAAAATAATAATGAGAAAATAACAAAAAATTATTTTTTCCAATTTTTCACTACTTTTTCCAATTTATTTACATATAAAAAATGCTTAGCCGTTTTTAGAAAATTAAATTTTTCTTCATTTTTTACGAAATTTTTGGAAATATTTAAAAATTTATTCACTAATAAAAATTTCCAAAATTTTGAATAGTTTAAACTCGGCGATAAAAATTTATAAATAATTTAATGGTGTTTTTCATGGAACGAAAAAGTGTAATTTTGTATGCCACACAAATTTATTTCAACTACAGGGTGACCATAAAGTCTTTTGACAAATTTTTTTAATCATAACTTTTTTATTTAAAAAGATATTTTTACAAACAAACATTTAAATGAAAGCCAAAGAAATTTTATATAAGATATTTTAAAAGATTTTCGAAATTTCTGCCTTTAGCCGCCACGCAGTCCTCAAGACGCTTGCGGAAATTTTTGACGATAGTCGCGAGCGTTTTTTCGGAGATTTTGTCCCACGCTTTCTGTAGAGCGCGTTTTAAGGATTCAATTGAGCCATGGTTTGTAGCACAGGCTTTTTACTCCAGAATGGACCAAATCACGAAATCCATCGGGTTTAAATCGGGCGAGTTAGGCGGCCACAAACTCTTGTCCCACAGATCGATATTTTGCATGTTTAGATTCTCAGGAGTCGTAACGGTACTCGGTTTTTTTCAGCTCCTTGTAGGTCCTTTGCGATGTTTGGCGCTGCTTTTCCTTTATTGAACAGTTGAACGATTCGCTTGTCTTTCAAACTCATTTTTTCGAAAAGTAAAATCGATAGCGAAAAACAAAAAAAAACTCTGTTTGTATAGAATTTTACGCGCTATAAAATAGAGTGTAACTTAATGATACAATTTACCAAAAACTGTACTAAACTTTAAATTGAAAAAATTTGTCAAAAGACTTTGTGGTCGCACTATAATAGATTTTAGCCTTATTTTTGGGCTTTTTCATGCTTGTTGAATGAATCTAGAAATAGATGGTTTGAATAATGTTAAATAAAAGCAAATTGAAAAATTGAATTTGTTAAAGACGATAAAATTTTTAACTTTGACTTTTTACATTTTAATAAAAAAAATGTTCGAAAATAATTTTTTTTTATCTTTTTAAAAATTTCTACACATTTTTATACTATCATTTTTTTATTATTTTCTTAACATTTTTCTCTATAAATTTTCTCAATTTTATTTTGCCTATTTCATTATAAAAAAAATTTAAATTCTCAAATTTTCAAATTTTTTTCTAACACGAAATTGTTAAGCAATTCTATGTTAACAATGCATTTTTCCCGCATTTTTTTGAGGCGAGCAACAAAAGCTAATAGGAAAAAATGCCAAAAAGAACGAATTTTTCTGCATTATTGTTCACATTTTTCGCAATTTTTTTTTGTTTTCAAGTTTTCACGTCTTCTCCATATAACCCTACGAGTTTGGAAAGATACGTATGTAAACGTACTAATATATAATGCGTGTAATTATTTGTGTTTACAACTTTTTTTCATTTTTTTCTATAGCATTTTATAATGTTTTTAATATAATAATGAAAACATTTAGCACTGAATTGATATTGATAAAATTAAATTTTGTTAACTTTATAGGTTTAAATTTGATTCAAATTTGACTTAAAAAATGAACTAAAAATTTTAGGATTTTTTTTATTTTTATAAAATTTTTGATTTTTTAGGTTATAATTTTTTTTTTGCAAATCTAATAATGTCCTGAATAAGTGATCCGATCATTTTTCAATCAATGATGGGCCTTTGTGTGTCGAGCTCATCGCCGACGAATTCGCCCAAAAAGCAAGCGTCAAAGTGAGAAAGTTCAAATTAAAAAAAAACAAACATTAAAAGATGTTTTATTTGGTTATCGTAATTGATTTAATAGCTTATCATGGGCAACTTGTTACAAAAAAATCGGCTTTTTTCAACCCCTTAAATCTCATCAAAAGCCCTTTTAGCGGTCCTCTTTTCCGCCCCATGGAATCACTAAAAACCCTTTTAAGCCTTTTTTCTGCTCCATGAATCTAGCTTCTAATTTATGGTTATCGCAATGCAAAAAAATTTTTTTAGAACAATGGGCGTTAGAATGGGCGTGGCGATGATGATGCAACAAGCGGCACAGTTGTCTGGTGCACCGCCACAGTACGCTATGCATGGGCAAGCAGGTGGTTTTGACCCGTTGGCCCTACAAAACGAAATGCGAAGAGCCAAAGCCGAAGGTACTGTATTTTGAATTGCACTAATCGGGAATGTGAATTGGTTATAGTAGCCATTAAATTAGAAAATCATTTTATTTAAGGAAGAACAGTTACGGTAATTAACGGATGCGTTTATTTTGATTATCAACTCGTGGCCCAACTTCCGCCCGGCTATCAGTGCCCCTATTAGATTGTATAGAATTACGCTATTTATTACGGTTATAATAAGACGATACGATATAATCGTATACGATCATTCAAACATCGGTCAACAAAAAAATCTTATAAATTGTAGAGTGCATTTTTTTGTTATTGTAATTATTTTATTTGTGTAAAATAGAAATGTTTTATTTTCAATCAATAAATTATAAAATTTAAAAATTTAAATTTAATTTAGTTACCCAAGGTTCGAGTGAATACGACGCGACCGTTTGAAGAATTTTTGAATTTTGACTTGGCCTTCATTCTGTTATAAACAAAGTTGAATTTTGACTTGGCCTTCATTCTGTTATAAACAAAGTCAAAATTTTTAAACTACAGCTTGGGTCTGCTTTACAAAGGGTGTTCATTAAATTTTATGCTTGACCGACACAAAATAACATAATGAAGGCCAAGTCAATATTCAAAAATTCTTCGAATGGAAGAGGCTTATACACGGGAACTTAATCGATGAAAGAATTTAAAGTAAAAAAAAAGAAAAATGAATCACAGTAATTGAATAGAGAAAGTGTGATATTTTAAATTAAAACAAAAAAAAAACAATGTACATGAATAAGCAAATAAAATTATTTTAACACATAAATGACGAATTCAAATTTGCGCAATTATTAGCAAACGTGTTAATTCTGTTCTTTATGGATTTATAAACTCAAAAAAAAATAATTGCCGTATAAGAAACCTGCTAGAAACATATTTTGAGTATAATTCCAAAGCTTTAGTTAATTAAAGAACAGAATAAAGGTGAACGGGGCCAATTTACGCACAAATTTTTACTAAAAGCATTCATTGTCGGCCATGTGTTAAAAATTTAATAGAAAAATTTAAGTTAAAACTTTAAACATAAGTTAAGACTCGAATTAAGTGAAAGTATCGATTATTATTGTAAGCAGTAAAGTAATACAGTATATTAAAAGTGTTTAAAAATTGAAGCACCATAAATATTTAAAAAAAATAGTAAACTTTGTAGAGTTAACAATAAGTATAAAAACGAATTTTATAGTCGCATTTTTACAATGTATTGAATTAAAAAATAATTGAAAAAATAATGATTGAAAAAATACTTTAGAAGGCAGACAAATTTTCAAATTCATTAAATTAGAAACAAAAAAATACAGTATTCAAGCGTAACGTTGTTTTTGTTGCTGTTGATGGGTTCTTGGTGCGGATGAGAATCTCATTGTTGTTGTTTGGTGGCCTTTTATCGGCCCATTCCTTAGTGAATTGGATACTGGCTGGATCTTTTGTCCTCGAAATATTAATGAATGCGGCTTATTGTAGTCATAGCTGATCGTATCTGAATATGGCCCATCGTATCCCATCGCATTTGAATCTAACTGTTCATCATTCGAGCTCGAGGTACGGTTCGAAATCATCCTATCATTTCCACTTCCAATTATCGTATTTCTGCTAAAATTTGTTCCCGAAACATCTCGATCAATTCGATTCTCTTCATTTCGGTTACTAAACTTAGGATCCGACGATTTTGCTCTCAATTTGTTGCTTCTTTCATTAACGAAAGAAGTTGGTGTTTGAACTTGATTTTGGCGTTCCATCATAAAGCTGTTGTACGAAGGAAGACGAGCTCTATTCACGATCCTATTATGTGACTCAATCCAATCAGTTTTTTTAATTGAGCTAGATTCGAACTGAGATCGAAGCCTGGATTCGGTTTCCATTTTATTTTCGAAATTTAAAGTACCATTTTGTTTCGTTTTTAACATATATTGAGGACTTTTATCGTAAATCGTTCTCCGAGCTGGTGCAGAAGTTTTCTCGTTCTCGTTATTTGTAGCGCCGAAACTTTGATTGGATGAACGTGAAGTAATTTCAAATCGATCGCTTGCTGCTGTTACGCTAAGTTTCGTTGTATATGGTAGTCTTGATCCTAAGGCAAGTTCGCTAGAATGAGGCGGACAATCCAAATCCCGAATTTCCGTATTTCCCACTTTTAATTGCCAATCCGTCGGGAACGGATCGCTGTCCAGATTCACGAGAATACAATGCTTATCAGCGAGACATGGTGTTAACGATAAAGATGCCAATTGATGTCGCTTTTGTTGTAATGGATAATGTAAATTTTGATGATCTTTTGTTGATTTTTCAGGCACATTTTTTAAAACACCATTGGAATTATCCATTTCCAAGTTCTCATCCATGGCCTCCAGTCGCTGTTTTAAATCCGCTGCATCCAATGTATAGTGCTCGTCAGCATCAAAGTTTTGCTGCTGGTCCTGAACTTGTCTCTGTAATTTATGTTCCTCCCATTTTCTGGACTCTTTTTGTTCTTTTGACATTGTCTCTAACTTATTGCGAGGTCTAACCATTTTTGGATCCGATCTTATAGAACTCAACTGCGTCTCGGAATCACTGACCGGTGAGCTAAATTTCAATTGAGGTTCTTTTTCTTGATTCTGCTGCTTCAATTGAGTTTGACTTTTTCGTCGTCGCTTTGCCGGAAAGGTTGTGGTTGTTTTTGCATATTGTATTGAATTTTTCAATGACGATAAAATACTATTGGATTTAATGGGGACAAGAGAGTCCATTGAACTCTCGCCATTTTCTAGCAAACTTTTTGGCGTTTTGACTTTTTTTGGTTTTGCTGACTTTTTGCTGTCTTTGATCGAGTCATGTTTACTAAATTTTGACAAGTTTTATGAACAAAATTAATTAGTTAAATCAATTTTTTATTCAAAAAATTTCTTACAATGAAGGCATTTGCAAGTGCTCCAAATTTCGAAAAAGTGTCCCCCTGGAGATAAGTTCGCCGAATCCGGCGGAATGCGAAAACGCGTAGCCAGAACGTAGCGAACCCCTGCGGCTAGTGGTGGTTCTTGCCTTGCTTTGCCTATAATATTAAAAATATATAGTATATGGTATTTTAAAAATATAATATTTCAGAAGATACGAAAAATTAAACGCAATTGAAAAATTGCAATAATTTTTCATTTTTTTTTGAAATCTTTCATACTTTGATTGGGCCGTCCCAGCGCGTTCGTCTTTTCTCGGACGTTTTTCGTTGGGATGCAATTTGTACAGTACTCGCAGTCGGTCCGCATACGATGGCCGTGTGTCGAACCAGAAGAACCTGTTAGCGAGCACAGGTACTAACAATATCACACAGACCAGTAGAATCGTCAGCCAAAAGTTAGGATAGGATATGGCACGAAATACCACACCATAAGAGGCTATAACGGAGTCGGTGGCCAAATTGATGGGAAGTAATGGAAGTACTAGAATTTGCCATTTAAAATATAAAATTTCGGAATTTATTTAAGGAGTCAATGAAATGATCAATTCGAATACCTTCATAAATAACTATTGTTATTAATACGTAAAGGAAAAGTGAGCCCCAAAGACACAAATGATTGTAAATTGTCCAATAGGCAGTGTCGAAAATGATTTGACCATTAACCACGACGACAAGTGCCGTAAATACGGTAAAGCTTAAAAGCGTATAGTCACTTACATCTCTACCATATTGATCAATATTCCAGTTGGACATTCCGTACGGTACAAAGAATACGACTATGGAACTAAACATAATATCTGAAAATTATACTGAATGGCCCAATTTCTGGTGGTTTTGTTTTGTTAATATTTTTTAGCAATTGATTTCCAAAATATTTCCATGATAATAGCATTTTTTTTGAAATAAAAAAGTTATTAACAAAACAAAACCGGACACGAAATTGGGCCATGCAGTACCAGAATCTAATTAAAATCTTAGTGCATTAATTATTACGTTATTCCGCCATGTAAAACTGAATAAATAAATATTCGCATGTTAAAGAACATATTGTTTTGGCCGGGAATATACAATTGTGGATAACGTAAGCTGTATTCATCGTTGACGTCCTGATCGAAAACGCCCAATGCCAAAACAGGTAAAGCCGTGAAAAACATGTTGAAGCATGCCATTAACATTGGATCAAATATTGTCTAAATATAATAGATTATTTAATGTGTTAATATTTTTTATTAGACGAGATAGATATTCGTTTTTATTGAAAGATTTTTATTTTAATATGTATTTTAATATGATATATATTTTAATATGTGTATGAATCATATGTATATTACCTGGGCAGAATAGCCGCAAAAGAATGAATACCAAAAATGGACCAAAGTATAGGAAAAATTTTTGTAAAAAAAATAACGCAAAAATTTTGACATTCGAAAATATGACCATCGGCCGTGGACCAACAAAAGCCTCTCTAAATAGCGAAATTGACCGATGCTAAAGTCGGATGCGAGTACGGCCTGCATGCCATCCTGTCCTTAAAAAAATAAGATTTGAACTCTTGAATATGCATAAATTAAATCTCAATTTTTTTTATAAAATAATTGAGACGATTTTTGAACCCGATATGCCCACACCAATGTGGGCTGTTTTGATCATGGATACGTCATTCGCTCCATCGCCAATCGCCAAAGTTGCGGCTTTTACGTGACGCTTTACAAGATCCACTACTTTGGCTTTTTGTAACGGAGTTACACGACAACAAATTACCGACTATAATTATATTGGTGAAAAATTAGTGTATGTAAACTCTATAAACTTACAATACACAAGCAAGCGATTTCGAGAAAGAGCTTCTCGTGTGTCTTAGCAAGAGCATGTACCAACGAGCTACCGTTAATCACTAGCGCGAAACTGTCGGATTGAGCCGTTTGTTGGCTTGACATCATTGGCGAATTGTAGCTCACAAATCCATTATATTCATCGTTTTCAACGGATCCATTTTCAGAATAACCTACGATAAGTATTTGTTTTATAGAATTGTACAGGATGATTCAAATTGGGTCCGGGATTTGTTTTTGTTATAACATTTTTACTTTTTAACCAAATTTTAAAAATTTTTTTACGTTGGATTCCCAATGCTTTGTCATTTTTTTGACACAAAACTTGTTCATATTGGTTCCATATTGGTTCCGATTCAAAAATTTTATATTCATTCGAACTTTTTTGACATTTTTTCAAAATCATTAAAATCTGTAACATAATGATGAACGCATCCTAATCATTAAGCCTATATTTAATGATTTTGACATTTTGATTCAAAATAAGAATAAAATTAATTATAATAGACATTACTTAATCTATTAAATGAAATTTTAGCGAAATTCAAATGGAAAAATAGAGTCAATTTCAATTCAATTTTACCCATTTTTCATCTTTAAAAATCGGGCGCCCAAAATGAAACACCCTGTAAAACACACAATTATGTATGATTAAATCTCTCATGCTGATTTACCAAATGCTAAAATTTATCAAAATTTTTACCATTTTCAATTTCGGAAATTATCGTAATGGTGCGTTTTTCTGGATGCTTTGAAGCATATGAATTTTGAGTATGATTCTGAAAAAAATTATTGAAATTGAAATAAATTTATGTTAGCATTTAGAAAGAATATTTTTAAAATTATAAAACCCATTATTATGTTCTCAAAGCACTTTTATAAATAATTAGATATTTTTGTTAAGCAAATTTTTTTAATTATTATTAAGCGGTTAAATATATGCTATTTTTTTAAATTTAACTATGAGTTAAGCTATAATAATAATAATAATAATAATAATAATAATAATAATAATAATAATAATAATAATAATAATAATAATAATAATAATAATAATAATAATAATAATAATAATAATAATAATAATAATAATAATAATAATAATAATAATAATAATAATAATAATAATAATAATAATAATAATAATAATAATAATAATAATAATAATAATAATAATAATAATAATAATAATAATAATAATAATAATAATAATAATAATAATAATAATAATAATAATAATAATAATAATAATAATAATAATAATAATAATAATAATAATAATAATAATAATAATAATAATAATAATAATAATAATAATAATAATAATAATAATAATAATAATAATAATAATAATAATAATAATAATAATAATAATAATAATAATAATAATAATAATAATAGTTATTTGGCTTTTTAAAAGTATAAATAATTTAATCGTTGATTAAATTAAAAGCTTCAATTGTGTCAGTCAACTGCTCAGTTAAGCTTCAAGCTTCAGCCTTTTTAGAAGCACTTGCCATAATTTTTTCCCGTGATTTCACGCTAAGCTCGCGATTCATGGATTCTAGTTGAGGTTGTCGAATTTCTTCATCGAAAACAGAACGTCTTCGGCTTTTAGACGCGTAACTGGGCTTCGCAATTATGGGCGAATTTATAGGCGTAATAGTGGCGGTCTTTGGATTTATTGGTGTCAATGGACTTTGGGGCGCCTCTCTGGCCCATCCGTCGGCTTGTGGCAATATCAGCTTAAGACGCTTTGTAGAATGAGGTTCAGACAGAGCAAAAATTTCTTCACTTTTTTGCGGTTCTAGCATCAATTCATTCATATTTTTTATTTTTTCTATCTTAGCCAGATTTCTCGAGTCTTTATCATCCTGATCCTGCTCTCCATCAATTTCTTCTACAGTAAACATTTCTATAAAATCACCTTTAACCGCCTCGTCAGTCTCCCGTTTTATTTCAGACTCGTTATCTGCTTCAGCTTCTCCGCGAATTTCAGCCAAACGTTCCTCCTCTTCAATTTGTCGAAGCATTTGAATCTGCTCAACAATGTAGCGTTTCACAGCGGCTGGCGAGCGATCTCGGCGATAGAATCTGCTGTTACCATAATTATTGTTCTTCTCGTCCTCATCCTTCTCTTCGATCCCAGGAAAACCTCGACGATTTCGCTTAAAAACCCGTTGCCAATAATAACCTAGCCGACGTAAACGACGTGACAAAAATATGAAAATTGATTGGATGCCCAGAAAAATGCATCCCACAAAAAAGCTTTTACGCTGTTCAAGCGTTGATTTTTGTTGTTTTTTGGATTTGCAATGCAATTCGTGAAATTTTTCTGACCACAATTCCGTCGCTGGCTTCGACTCATAAGATTGTTCTTGGTGAAAACTTTTCGTTTTATTCTTATCAAACGACTAAATTTTGTAAAAATGTAAACAAAATGTTGGATAACTGTTAAAAAAAAGATAATTTGGGAAAAAAATTTGATTGGAAGTAATGCAAATATATTTTTTATGATGAGTAATATCTCAAATATAAAATAATTAATAGTAAAGTATTAAATAACTACCATAATTTTGTGTGTATAAGGCCGGACGTTTTGAGCAAATTTAAATTGGCGCCACTAAGTTTATTCTGTTGGATCCAAGCAAGTCCAGATTTTGTGAAACCACTTTTATGAAACTGAAATGAGGGCGAGCACACAATTTGGACCCTAACGGATCCGATACAACAGAATTAACTCACTGGCGGCAATTTAAATTTGGCTCAAAACACCCGGCCTTATACACACTAAATTAGAGTGATTCAATAATTATAATACCATTCCAAATTCGCTGGCATTCGACGTTTTTTCGGTACTATTTAATCGATTACTACTCGTTTTTTTGATTCTTCGTCGAATATCTTTCATCTGAACTTCCACTTCGCGTTCCGTATCCCCATCAATCACAAATACCTCTCGCATCTCTTCTGTGAGTAGTCTACAGGAATAGCCAATATTGATAGCGGTTTCCTAAGAAATTATTAGTATAGAACATTTTTGGAAATTTTTGAATTTGAACCAACAATTAACATTTGATATATAGGTTTCATGCTTTTTTTCATACCGTTTTGTCGCCGGTTAGCACCCAAATTTTAATGTTTGCATCGGCTAGAGTGGAAATTGTCTGCGGTACACCGTCTTGTAGTTTGTCCTCGATGGCGGTTGCACCCAAAAGAATCATATCTTTTTCGATCTCCTCATAAAGTTCGTTTAACAACCGGCTTTTATTATTATGGTCAAGGTTCGCTTGGCGTTGACGTTCCTTGAAAAAATTGTTTTTAATACACGTTTTATACGTAATACTTGAAGGTGCCAGATCAATCCTTCTCCGTTGGAAATGATCTTAGAACTAATCATTTCGTGGGTTTTAGATGAGGGCCATTCAGCCACCGAAATATCGGCTGATTTGCTTAGTATAGCATGTGGTATCACTGATTCAGCTTGTTGGACCTTACCGCCGTATCACCTACACTGTGCAATATAATAGCTATTGCCTTTTGTATGGCGAAATATGGCAAAATCTAGGTAGAGTCGGGAAAGAAACCGAAATTCGTTCCAAGCAAAGTAAAACTTATCGCAAAACCACTAGGCCACCCCCACACATTTTATAATAATTCAAAATCGTATATAGTAAGTAACAGTACAGTATTTATTATTATCCTAATTTCGCGTGTATAAGGCCGGATGTTTTGAGCCAAATTTAAATTGGCGCCAATGAGTTTATTCTGTTGTATTGGATCCAAGTGAGTCCAAATTAAGTTGTACTTTTATAAAACTGGGCACAAAATTTGGACCCCAACAAATTCGATACAACAGAATGAACTCACTGGCGCAAATTTAAATTTGTCTCAAACTACTCGGCCTTATACACGCGAAATTAGAGTTTTACTTACTATCCATTTTTTACAATAATCAGGTTCTATTAGTTTATAAGCCAAGCACAGAGTCCGAAGTCCGTCGGACGCAAATTTATCCAAATGTTGAATTGTCGCGTTTTTCAACAACTCGCTAGTGTTTGTCGAGCACAACCGTTCGAATATTACCGTATCTGCGCCCTTACAATACAACTTAATAGCGGCATCCTTTTTTGGCTTATACTCATTTTCACCGCGATCAATCGCTCTAACAATTACAGACATTCGTTTTCGTATGTTGTTGAAATCGAGAATATGAAGGACTTCATAAATCTAATTATTAAATCTGTATTGACTAAATGATCCAGCAGCAATCAATCAATAAATGAATCACTTCTTGTTTTCCGTTCACTTCGATTGTTATGGATCGTGGAGTTCTTGATTTGAAAACAAAGCCGAAATTGCGGGCCGCCGATGTTAGCGCTGCTTCGTCGGGACTCTGAGCCTGATATTCCAGCTGGTTGCCCGATTTGCGTTCCGGCATTACCGTATGACAAATGGCGAGTAGGCGCCAAAATTCATGGACCTGAGAGTAGTATGAAAACTAGAATTAAAAAAATTTTTGAAAATTTATTTTTCCCACCTCGGCCACGCCAATTTTCGTGTCGTCGAATAAGGACTTATCATAGAAGAAAAAATTCGGTTCGTGCCAACGATTTGAAGAAAAATCAATAGACGGAGTATTCTTAAAATATGAAATTATAATTACTCTGAATTCGAGGCGGTCATTTGACGAATTTTTGAATTTTAGCTTGGTCTTCATTGTGTTATAAAGTTGAGCTCATAATTTTTAACCAACAAACTTCAATGAAGTTGTTTATTAAATTTCATTCTTTACAAACACAAAATAACAGAATGAAGGTCAGGTCAATATTCAAAAATTATTTGAACGACCGCGTTTTATTTACTCGAACTTAGGGTAATAAATAATGCCATTGCTTTTGGGTTAAATGAAAAATCAAAAACTTTTAATATGGAATCAAATCCACGTTTTATAGTAAAATGTTCACCTCATCAATTTCGATAATTTCACTTTTTTCATTCAACAAATTTCCATAAAATCGACCGTTTATTGAGCACTTTTTGAATACCATAATATTTTGTGTTAGTGTACCCGTTTTGTCGCTGAATATATATTGCACCTTAAATTAGAAATACAAGTGCTTTGATAATACACATATCACATATACACAAATAATTAAACTTCGTCCAACCTGACCGAGTTCCTCGTTGAGGGTTGTTGTTCTCGCCTGGGCCGGTGTATCAGTCTTTTCATAATACATTTTTCGATCAAAATTGATCCAAAGTGAGTGACAAAATCGAAGGACCTCCACACTTAATATACATTGTACCGATATAAATTATTCTCACATATTAAATAATACTTTTGCTACCTGATATAAAGCGATATCGGCACCACAGTATTCAATAGAATAATATAGGAAAAAAATTGCAAAAAGGCAATCATGCTTATTTGAAAGTCGTTCCGCGGGCCGCTTTTGTACAGTGCACTGTCCCATTCCAGATAGATGGTAAAATTCTTGCCGGTTACGCGCTCCCACGCAAATGACAAAATCATACAAATAAAGCACATGGCAAATAGGAATAAAACAATTCCTAAAATTCCGTAGCAATTGAATCAATTACTTTTTGAATTTTGATTCTCTAGCCAACCAACCAAGTATGAGCACGTTGAGAAAACGATCAAGGCTAGTTTGTTTTATTGTGGTTTTGCCGCTATTCATCATTAATTTTGTGTCGCGACCGGCGAAAATGACTAGACCATAGCACCAGCGCGTATTTCGCAGTCGACAGCCGCGCAAAAGCATTCGGCAATTGTCCAAAGCAAACTTGAAATATTTTTTATTTTCATTTCAATTTGATTCAATGGATCTTACTTGAAACTTTTAATAATATTTAAGATAATTTGCTTCGTGTTGAAGAATTTTGATTATATTTTGGGTGTTATTCAAGCTATTTAGTATACCATTAATAACATTTGAACCTCTCTGCTCTTATAAATTAGTCGTCCCTCGAATTCGTGCAGCCGATTATTTGGCGGTTCACAATGAATTTCGCCATTGAATGCGGAAATGTCAGCAACAATATCGCCCATTTCGGACGTTTCCGCCAGAGCACATCGACATTTGAGATTCGTCTCGCCGTCCAATTCCGCCGTCTCAATATAACACAAACCGTATGGTTCTGAGGAGGAGAGCAATAAGAGATCGGCCGTAATTAAATGTTCATTTTCCATTCGGACTATATCACCCACCTATGCTCATAGTTATTAAAGATGACTAATTTTATAATCAATTTTTTTACCTTTACATTCATCCATTGTTCCTCCTCCAAGCGGCCGTTCCTTACCACATACGAAACCCGATTATTCACCTGATTATCATTTTTATGCCTTTGCTAAAATGCATATATATTTTCGATTATTTTTGAATATGTATTTGAAATGACTTGCCACATCGTCGTAACCATCTTTAACCGCACTAACAAATAGGACAAAAATTAGCGGAATGGCCGTCGAGTACCAAACCACAGACGAAATCAAAGGTATAAACTAAAGTTGGAATTTTCGAATCATTTTTATTTTAGCATATGTATTATTTCATTTAAAAACACATGTATGCATTTTAATTTTGCGTGTATAGGGCCGGGTATTTTGAGCCAAATTTAAATTTGCGCCAATGAGTTCATCATTCTGTTGCATCAGATTCTTTGGGATGCAAATTTTGTGCTTGCCTTCGTTTCAGTTTCATAAAACTGGGCACAAAATTTGGACCCCAACAGATTCAATACAACAGAATGAACTCATTGGCGTCAATTTAAATTTGGCTCAAAACGTACACGTGGAATTAGGGCAATATAAATATAGATTTATTTAAATTTACTTGAAGACACATGAGTACAAGAAAGTAAAAGTTTGCGAGCCGCCGGAATTGTTCGCAAAGATTGAGCGGTAAAAAAGTAAAAATGTTGTACTTTGACGTTTTAATGTAATTGTCCTGTATAATCGTAAATAGTATTTATTTACTCAAATTATTTTTTAATTCGCTACTCACTGCATAGCCGAATTGCTCGTTGAATTCACGGTCGTTGGCGCGTACAATTCGGCATTGCGACACGCCGTCGACCACGTCGTCGACGGTGACGGAATTTTCCGCCGCTTTGAACGATTTTTCGTCGCTGACGCATTTGCTTTCAGCTAAGAGTTTGATTTTTGACTTATTATTGGCGCACCAACATTTGCGGATGCGATACTTGCGGATTTTTTTACCTTGACTAACTTTTTAAGGATCAAAAAGTTACTTTAAAAAAAATTAATTTCACTATTTTGATTCAGAATTTAATTCTCTATCGACAGTTTTTTGAACCAAATTTTTAGCCGACATAGAAAAAAGTTATGATTGAAAAAGTAACGCCAATTTTTATTTTTTGAATTTTTTTTGAGTGACTTTACTTTTTCAACGGTAATTTTTTTTCCAAATTAGTTAGAAATTTAATTTATCAAGTAATGAATAGTGAATAAATTCTGAATCGAAGTGGTAAAATTAATTTTCATAAAAATATTTACTCAAAAAGTTAATTAAAGTTCAAAAATTCTCAAATGTCCCTCCGCCTCATTACTTAGAAAATATTTTACCGCTAAATTCACTTTTCATTTTTTCCTCGCCACGTACCTTCCTGCATTTTGAGCTATTAAAAATACGCTATTACGATGTTTGGAAAAAATTTTTTAAATATTTTAATACAAAATAAAGTAAAAATAAATCTAAAATTTAACAAAAGTTAGTTTTATTATTAAAATTACCTTAATTTCGCGTGTATAAGGCCAAGCATTTTGAGCCAAATTTAAATTGGCGCCATCCGCTTGGATCCGATACATTTGGTTGTATCGGATCCAAGCGAATCCAAATTTTGTGCCCGTCTTCGTTTCAGTTTCATAAAAGTAAGCACAAAATTTGGACTTACTTGGATCTAATACAACAAAATAAACTCATTGGCGCCAATTTAAATTAGGCTCAAAACATCAGGCCATACACGCAAAATTAGGGTATAATTGGGTGTAAAAAAACTTTTAAAAACTAATTTAATGCCATGGAAATACTCCAAGAAAAAGCATCGCAAAGCTATTGTCGCAAAAATTAAAAAACCAAAAATAATTGCAAAATCCAAAATTCTATTAAGAACTCATCGGGAAAAGCCAAAAATTAGCTTAGTAAAATGTCACTTTTTATCTGGATACTAAATAATTATTTGTTCTAATTTTAAAATATTTAAATAAATAATTTGATTTGAAAGAAAAATCTTAAAATTTCTCTTAATTAATGAAAATTAACGCCTGAAATAAATTTAAATTTTATGTTACCACTTCAAAATTTTAATTAATTTTGGCCAAAAAATTAATCTATTATAATTAAGCGAAATTACAATTTAATATTTGTAAAAAATAAATCAATTATAATAGATAATAATAGTGGAAACGAGGTCGAAAGTGAAAAATTCAAAAAATAAATTTAATAAATTTTAATTTTACTCACAAAATTATTAATCATTTTGTAAATTTATCACATCATAAATTATAAGTCATTTAAAAATGATAAATTAAACAAAAGAAAAAATTGCAATTGCAAAAATAAAGACAAACGATGACACAAAAATGAACTAAATTATGTCATATTCTATTAATATACAACTATTTTAAAGATTTTAAAGCTGAAAAGTCAAGAATTATTTCAAAAAATTGACGTAATTTTAATTAGAATTTGTATTTAAAATTGGGGATAGCCAAGTATAGATGAAGGTAAAAATTGAAATTTCACAAATCCATTACTTTTTAATGAAAATACTTTCACTCAAAATTTTTTTACATCACAAAATTTTCTGATTCAAAAACGTTCGATTAGGTTATAATTATGAAGGCAAATATCAGGTTCAAAAAAATCTCAAACGGTCTTGCCTTTTACACGATAAATTAGGATAATTGAAGAGTTGATGCTTTGAGTAAGCCAAAAGAAAAGGCAAAAAAAATTTTAAATTTGTCCTTTAGCAAAAAAAAATAAAAAAATTTTTTTTTATTGTCGTTAAGATAAAAAAAAATAGCTCGAGCACTTTATAAAATAAAAACTTTATAATTAAAAATCTTTTTGTATACGTCAAAAAAAAAATGGAAAAAAACATAATTTTTTTTTTTTTTCTATTTATAGCAAAAGCAAAGCCAAAAAAAAAAATAAAAACTAAAAAATTTTTACATTTTAAACGTAAAAATATCTGAAAAATAATTTTTTTTTGAGAGGGAAATTTTTGTGCGGAGAAAAAAATTGATTTTTCGTATTTTATTCTGCATGTATAAAAATGTTTTTTTTGTACGTGTAAATAATATATGTAATTAAATGTGTATTTTGTATTTTTATGCATAAATACATACACGTGTACTTTTATATACGCTAATTTCGCATGTATAAGGCCGGGTGTTTTAAGTCAAATTTAAATTGCCGCCAATGAGTTAATTCTGTTGTATCGGATCCGTTGGAGTCTAAATTTTGTACCCGCCTCTCTTTCATAAAAGTGAGCACAAAATTTGGATTTGCCTGGATCCAATACAACAGAATGAATTAGTTGAAGCCAATTTAAACTTGACTTAAAATACTCGGCGCTATACACGCGAAATTAGGGTAATATGAAAATGATGCAATTTTTGAATCCATTGTTTTGAACCCTTTTTTAAAACATTAATCGATGTGGAGTGAAATCAATCAATATATTACATACGATATCAATATTAATTAAAATGGTAAATTATGAATAATTTTTTCTAAATTTTATGAATTAAAAAATTAATTTTCTTCAAAAATGTGTGACCTTATTTGTGTATGAATATGATAAGGTAAACCAGAAATAAAGCTGTATAGAAAATGGTATTTTTTTCAAAAAAAAAATGCACGAAAAAAAATTCTCGCCAAATTTTTTTCAATTCCCGAATACCAAACTGTAATGATTTTCGTACGTAATTTGCAAAGGAAAAATGTTATTTAAACGGTTACATTTAGTGTAAATACATGACTAAATATTTTACTAAACATATATTAAGTTAGTATAGATATATTACATAATGATATCATTATGTATGCACGATTTATTTTTGTTATAACTTTTTTAGTTTTTAACCAAATTGTAAAATTTTTTTTATATTCGATTCACAACTCCTTGAGAATTTTTTCGACACCCAACTTGTCCGTTGTGATTTAGAAATTTTATATTCGTTTGAATTTTTTTAACACTTTTTTTAAATATGAAAAATGGGTAAAATTGACTTGAAATTGACTCAATTTTTGAATCTAAATTTTGCTAAAATTTCATTTAATAAGCTAATTACATAATTGTAATGTCCATTTTGATTAATTTTATCCTCATTTTGAACCAAAATGTCAAAATCATTCAATATAGGCTTGATGATTAAGATGCGTCCAACATTATGTTACAAATTTTAATGATTTTGCCTCTTTTTGAAAAAAGTGGCAAAAAAGTTCAAATGAATATGAAATTTCTGAATCGGAACCAATATGGACAAGTTTGGTATTAAAAAATTTCCCAAGAAGTTGTAAATCGAATGAAAAAATTTTTTTTTTAAATTGGTTAAAAAGTAAAAATATTATAACAAAAACATGCCCCGCCGTCTTAAATGAAACACGCTATTATTACTGTGTAAAAAAAATTTAATTTAAAAATCACACGTCAAAAAAAAATATTTAAAAATATAAAAATAAAGCTCACACCATATTTTTTTCACTTTTAAAGGAATTTTTTTTATTAATAGAAAAATTAAAATTACTTTTGAGCTGCGCCGAAAGAACATTTTTTTTTGGCTAAATAGAATGCAGCGATCTTTTATATAAACTTTCACTTTTACGGTTATATTTTTATGTAATCGCAAGAAATAAGAAAAGAAAATTTTCCCCCTTTCTTTTCTATGGCAACAAGTCAAGAAAAATGTTTTTTTTTATTTTTGAAAAAAATATTTTTTCTCGAATTTCCGTCGATATTTTTGGAATTTGGAATTTGAATTATTTATGTGTGAGTCGGAAGTCATTAGTCCCACTTATTGCAATTTTTGTTGGCTTATTTAACTCAATTTATAAGTAAAGCTTTAAATATATGAAACATTTCTAAAATAATATATTTTATGAAGTATTAAGTTGGCCGGAAAAAAACTTCGGTTTAATTCAAAAGCAAAATTTATTATAAAAACAAAATTACAACACATTAATTTAAGATGTATTCTCCATTGGCTTCAATGACTTATCACTAACGATATCGTGGAGAATGAATGCCACCAGTGATGTTAATCGACTCATTTTTTGGCTTGTGGCTCACGGGTTGACTCTGAGTCATATTCGAGCCAAATTTGAGCCGATAAGAAAAATGGCTCAGAGCCATATAGTTCACGCTTATGAGTCGCCGCTTCTTAATGGCTTAGGCTCATATGATGGCTCGAAGTGAGTCATACGACTCATATGACTCATGAGCCATACGAGCCAAATGTCTTTGCTGGATGGCTCAGAGAAGTTTAATATCCAACTTTTTGAAATTTTAAAGTTTTTGCCTCTATTTCAGTTATAGTTTATTATAACAACTCGAAATTATATAGGCTAAGAAAAGACGACTAACATATTAGCCGAGTTACACATAAATTTCCAAGTTTATGCTCTTAAAATTTTTGATTACCTCGATACACCCATTGACATATATAGATGAAAAAAAATTGACAAAAAAAGAAAGTAGAACACGAAAAAAATTTCAACTTTGAACGCGAATAACTCGGCTTAAAGTTAATATATGAAAAAAATAAAAATATACAGGGTGATCAGAAAGTCCTCGCAAAAATTTTTTCAATTTTAAATTTTTTTTTTAAAAAAATTGTGTGCAAGGACTTTCTGGTCACCTTGTACTTTTGTAATATTTTTCTAGCTGAATCTTTTGGAAAAAAATTATTCAAATTGATCAACTAGAAAAGAAGTTATAAAGTAAAAAGACCATGTTCCACAAAAAGATTCCAATATTCCACTTTGCGACACCGGTCATTAATATAAAGAATTGAAATGCTCTTCAAATATTTCATTAAAAATATTTTTTTCTAATTTTAAAAATACTTTTAATCAAAATTGCTTTGTAATTTAATCTTTCATAAAATTAAATTTTTCAATAGTTGCTATTGTAATCGAACATGAAATCATTTAATTGTTACTAATTTCAATTAAAAATCGCCAAAATTCTAACAGAAATAAGAAAAAATGATATTTTGAAGAATTGAAAAAATATATAATTTAAATAATTTATTAAATAAAGTAAAATTAATCAAATTTGCTTTAATCGAATATTTATTTGGGAGAATTTTTTTTGTTTGTTTATTTTTGCTTTTATTCGTTTGGCTTTATTCTTATAAAATTTTTTATTTGTCTTTTTACTTTCGATTTTCGAAAATTTACCTCAAAAATTGTTTCTTCAAGTTTCAAATTAGCGCAAAAAAAACATAATATCATAATTTAAAAAATAATTTAAAAAACTTTTGACGATTGGAAGAAAGCAGTGTTTCCATGAAATTTGTAAAATGAAAATTTTTGTTAAATTATGTTTTATGTAAAAAATAAAATGGTAAAATAAACTGGTTAAATTTTACTTTTGAAAGTAAAAATGCTAAAATAAAATTACACGGCAAATTAACGGCGGGATTTGTTTTTGTTGTAACTTTCTTATTTTTTGACCAAATTGTAGAATTCTTCTTGCATTCGATTTCCAAGGATTTTATTTGACACCAAGTTTGTCGATAATGGTAGAATTTGCTAAACATTTTTGTCATTTTTTCAAAAAAGAAAACGATTTCCATTAAAGTGAGTGGCTTAAAAATCAACTCATCCTAAGCATTAAGTCTATTTTAAACTATTTTGACTTTTTTAATTGAAAATGGAAATAATATCCGTTCTATAAGGCATTATTTAAGCTATTAAATAAAAAAAGGTATAAATTTCGGCTAAATTGAAGAATGCGGTATTTCAACAGATCGGTACAAAAATAATGTCATTCGATTCCTTATGATCCAAAACGGTCAGGACTAAAAAAATTAGTTATAGCTCGTAGGTCCCGAGTTATGGGAAGCCAAAGTTTCAAACATTTAAATGACGAAATTTTTGCAGTTTTTCTTAATTTTTTTGAAGTTTTATAACTCGGCTCCTATTTAACCGATCAAGTTTAAATTTATAGAGTGTAATAGTGTATGTAAGAGGAGCTCATAGCAAAAATTTCAAGTTCATTGGATCACTCTTCGAAAAAGATGCTTAGTATCTTGCACTTTTTTAGTTTATAAAAATGCTAGAAATAAAAATTTTAAAAATCAATGAAATACGTTCCTTACAAATCGGATAAGCTCTGCAAAATGCAAAAAAACCCACGTCTCTATCATTGTAGAAAAAAAGTTTGAAGAAAACCTGCATTTATATTTTTATTTTTTTAAAAATATTTTTGAAAGTAAAATTTCGATTTTAATAACATGATTTTATTTTCGTAAATAATTTTTTTTTCTTTATTTTTATCACTTTATATTAATCGTTTCATTAATTGGAAACACTGGATGAAGGAGAATATTGATAAATTTCTGAAGCGTTGAATATATTGATTGACTCAAATTTTTATTCTCAAACCAATATGAATAACACTTCAGAATTTTTATTTTACATATAATGAGTAGTAATATTTAATTTGGTAATGTTTAACAATATTTAATAGTGAATAAAAAAAATTATAAATTAAAATATTTGTTATTAAACAAACGTTGAAATTTACCTATGATAAAAGAGGTACCGTGTGAAAGAGCCTAACTATAAACAGTATTGTGACTTGGCTTCGGATTGACTCCGAAGCCGCGAGTCGCCAGCAATTTTTTTAGCTCCATTCAAAAAAAGCCGGAGCCGCAAAAGGTCAGATGACTCCATAAATTGCAAGCCATTTAGACATTAATGGCTCCAGATGACTGCGGTCAGATAACTCCGATCAGTTGGCTCTGAGTTGAGCTATATGGCTCTAAATGATTCGGAGCCATTTATAGAGCCGTCATGACACTGATTATAAATGAAAATAAATAAATGAAGCGTTTTGCCGATTATTCGATGGGTTTTTTATTAAATAAAGTAAGGAAAGAAAAATTATTGTAAGAGTCTTATGTAAGCATAAAGCAATAAAAAAAAATAAAAAAATTAACGACCCTTTCGTAACTGTAGAAAAAGAAGCAATTCTCATTTTTTTTTATTATATAATTTTGTCGGGTGTATGGAACACGGACAAAAAATAACTATTTTTTCGATTTTCCCATAGATGGCTAAATGGCTGAGTGAAATGATTTTTTTCGATGTAAATTTTTTTTCAACGTTTTTCATTTTCAGAATTCAATTTTTTCCCCATTTTTATATTTTTTGGTCATTGATTTATTCAAGAAAATTATACATTAAATCAACGTCGTGTGTGTCCCAAAAAATAGTCATTTTTTTTGATCTTTAAGCATTAGTATTACTTATTTAATATTCAGTTCATGCATAATTATCAGCCGTTTTTTTCCAATTTAAAATTAATTTATTAAAATTATAAATAAAATATGTAAGGAGTCATTCGATAGAGAA
Organism: Bradynema listronoti; assembly: GCA_024678965.1. Classification (NCBI taxonomy): domain Eukaryota; kingdom Metazoa; phylum Nematoda; class Chromadorea; order Rhabditida; family Allantonematidae; genus Bradynema; species Bradynema listronoti. The sequence continues at coordinate 4,425,216 of JANLNO010000003.1, forward strand.
TTTTTTGCTTTACAAGATAGCGATTTTAGTTTTTGATAATGATATAATTTTTAGCAATTTTCAAAACCTTAAAATGAATTGCCAAATTTGAAAAAAACGGATATCGTTTTTCAAGTCGAAAGTGAAAATGTCGTTTTTTTCCAACACAAAAATGAACAACCCAAGAATTTGAAAGATATAGCGGAAAGTCACAAGTTACAAACAAAACTGCTGAATTGCACCTTGGTCCTATTGGAAGATGTTGGAAAAAAATTTTATTTTGCCTATTTGAAAAATAGTATCGAAAACTCTTTTTTCAAATTTGACAATTCATTTTAATGCTTTGCGAATTGCTAAAAATTATGTCAGTATCAAAAATTAACCACGTTATCTTATAGAGCAGAAAATTCTCTATCGAATGGCATAAGACATTATCTTTACAAATTTTATTTTTAATGCGTAATTTTAAATTGAATAAAAACAGCGGATAATTATGCATCAACCCAATACATATATATGTAAATTTTCTGTAGTTGTATATGCCAACTTGATCAATTAAATATCCAAAAATTTGAATATACTGAAAAATTGAAAGCTCTTTTTGAGAGAAAAAACCAAATTTTTTTTATCTAGCTTTGGATAATGTTTAAAAGCACAAATTTTTGACAAAAAATGGTCAAAACATTTGATTGAATCAAATAACTTTCGAAATTTTTGGAATTTGATCTTCAAATATATGTTGAAAAATCGTAAATAAAAATTGCAGGATATTAAATTATTGATTGGCTTGTGTTTAATAATTTTTTGTTTTGCTTTAGTTTAAGCGTCGAATTGATTGAATTTAATAGGAAAAGATTGCGTGGAATGATAATATTTCATGATTACAAATCAAAATATTAATACGAATATCCAAATATCAATAAAACATCTAATTTAGTTTTAGTTTTATTTTATTTATTTTTTTCGCCTTTTCAGTATTTTTCCATTTTTTATTATTTTTTTTGTAAGTAATAATTTTTCAATTTCATTAAAATTTAATCTATAAATACAACTGTACAAATATAATAATTCTTGTCAATATTTTGAAAATTTTTTAAAATATTTTTTTATTTGTAAAACAACGATTAAAAGTTAATATTTTTTATGCATATATTACCCTAAATTCGGATAAATAAGAATTTTTGTTCGAAGAATTTTAGAATTTTGACTTATAAGAGAACCACGACTTGTTCCTCTGACTTTGATGAAACTTTAAGACTATTTTTGGGAGAAAACACGAATGGTGATAGTCAATCGGGCCACAAATCCCGTTTAGGATGTTTTTTGGGGAATCGAGGGTTCGAACTCCAATGGGAGCACTTTATTTTTTTCTACTATTTAATGTATTTTAAGGCTTATTTTAGTCATTATAAATTGTTTTAACGTCATTTCCAATTTTTTTCAATTCTAGAAAAATTACCTCCAAATTTAAAGTTATAACAATATAGATTGAAAAATTGAATCAATTTCAAGTCAATTTTACCCATTTTTCACCTTTTAAAATAGTGTCAAAAATGTTCATCTCGAGACATTTTTGTTTATAACTTTTTTGGTTAATATTTGAAGAAATATTATTGTGTATCTCGTTTCTCTGGTCGTTGAACCAAAGCCATCGCCCATTTTCACCGAATGAACTTCGGGCTATATAAGCGAAAAAATCAATCTAACACCCAGGAACTAATCAATTATGTTCACTATTACATGATTTCGATTCCGGTTTGACTCGGCCAAGCTAGAGTTAAGTCAATACCAGTGTTTGTGGTTCACTGGACCCTCTGGGCACCATTCCCAGTGTTGGTACGTCCCACAGCTAACTGAGTCAGCCGGATGAGAAAGTATTGTGATGGTGCACAACTATGATTCCATATGACACAACGAACCCGCAATTACGCCGGTGTGCGGAACGCGAATTGTTGGCTTGCTTGGCCGGATCCGCTCTCTTTCGATTGAGGTTCAGATGTGCACGGAAGAAAGTGCACATTGTAGTCTCGAAAGATTGAGCAATGATCCCGGCCGCACCAACCTTTTGCCATTTTTTTAAAAATTTTTTAAAAACAAAATTATTTTGCTTTTATTAGTGATGAAACGAACCTAAATTCTTTATATAATTTTAATATTAGAAATATTTTTTTTTTAGCACAAAATTTAAACAACAGATTGGGCCTGCTCTAATGAAGGTGCTCATTAAATTTTATGCTTAACCGACACAAAATAACAGAATAAAAGCCAAGTTAATATTCAAAAATTCTTCGAACCGCCGCGTCTTATCTAGTCGAACTTAAGATACATAAATTTTTATATAGTACATAAAATATAGAAATAAAATCGTATGTCCGACGCTAACATATCTACAATAACAGATGATCAATTGGTTGTGGCGGCCAAGAAAGTGTTAGACAACGCTTACTGTCCATACAGTAAATTTCAAGTGGGCGCCGCCATTCTCACAGATTCTGGCAAAATTTTTAAAGGAGGTATAATATAAGATTTTAGATTTTGATCACGGAAAATCTATCAATAAACTATTAAAGCTCCTAATTTTGCGTATATAAGGCCGGGTGTTTTTGAGCCAAATTTTTTCAAATGACTTTCTATTCAAATTTAAAGCTAATTACGAAAATGCCTCGTATCCGGTTGGAGTTTGTGCTGAGCGCGTGGCATTGGGCGCGGCGTTGAGCACCGGCCATCGGTGTTTCACGAAAATCGCGATTGCCACAACGTTGGATGAGCCAGGCGCGCCGTGTGGAATGTGCCGGCAGGCTATCGCCGAGTTTGGTTCCAATATACAGGTTGGCTACATACACTAATTGTCCAAAATCTTTTCTACAGACTTAAGAGCCAAAAATGGAATCCAAATTATACAATTTGCATTTTACAAGAGCTTAATATTGATCATTAAATTTTAGTTAATATTATGCAGCACGACCAGCGATAAACGCATCATACACTCCATCAGTCACCTTTTGCCATATGCTTTCACTTCCGAATCTTTGCCGAAAAAAATGATAAATGATGTTTCAAAATAAAAAAATTGTAATTTTTACGTATTCATTTCACCATACAACACATAAATAATCTTTTATAACAACTTTATGATTAAATTTACAAATCTTGCATTTATTTTTTATCCATTTGAAACATAATCAATGCGTATTTTTCAATAATGAGATATCTTTAATAATGAAGTGTTTTAAAAAATGGATGAAATTAATAAAATAAATCCAACACAAAAAAAAATTTGCCGACAAAAGTGGAATGAAAAACTAATATTATATACAATTAATTTTTTAGTTAGGCAATTTTCGTAATTGAAATTACGAAAATTGCAGAATTCACAGAGGGAAGAACAAATTTCAATTTTTTTTTAGAAATTGTTTGGTATCTTATACTTTACCTGGAGAAGTTTTAAAAGTAAGTATTATATATAGCGTCGCCGGCGATAAGAACCCTCGACAAAATGACACTGGACCGGTGTGAAATAGCAATTTTTCATGTTGCCCAGCCCGCGAATTTGAATGAAATGCCGGGCGGAACGTTTTTTTGGACTCTTTGGATCCTCGTATTGAGAATCCGCGATTTCATTCGTTTCGGAAGTCGCATCTTCCTGGGCCAATTGATATGAAGATGGCAGCGATTTTAACTAAAACACAATATAATACTTTTTAACCATGATAAAAAAATTTGGTTGGAGAACATGAAAAATATGTGTTTTAAGCCAAATTTAAATTGAAGCTAATGAATTCATTCTATTGTATTGGATCTGTTGGGATTCAAATTTCGTACCCGCCTTCGTTTCAGTTTCATAAAAATGGGCACAAAATATGGATCCTAACGGATTTGATATAACAAAATAAATTGGCGCCAATTTAAATTGTTTTTTTTCAAAAGTTGGTCTTATACACACGAAATTAGGATAATAAAAAAATAATAAAAATTTACATCTTCTGTTTTGTCATTGACGAGAGTCTTGACAAATGCGGGAAAATTGGCATAAAAAAATTTTGCATAGGGGTCTGCCGATAAATAATGTACGATACGTGTTGGATCAGATAGTATTTGTGCTAAGGAGAGCTTTTCTTGTTGTTGTTTCTCACTGGTAAAACTCTTTTTCTTTTCTCCAATTCTCGGATAAAATGCATCTCGATCATGGTAGAAATAATTATCGTATAATTTATGCGGTAGAAAGCGTTTGCTATAAAAAAATTTTATATTATGTTTATGACATAATTTCTGGTTTAAATTAAATTTTATATAATTGGTTTGATTTTTTAGATAATATCACTATCCTGATTTATTCTTTTAGTGAAATTTGCTAATTTTCAATATTACATAATTAATTTTTTAAGCAGTATAAAAATATTTTTGATAAAACTAATTTAAGCTATTAGATTCAGAATTTAATTCTCTATCAGAGATATTTTAAATTTTTATTCAACCTAACTCATAAAAAAAGTTATAATTAAAATAGTAAAATCACTCAAAAAATTTCTAAAAAATAAAAATTAACTTTACTTTTTCAACTGTAACTTTTTTTCCAAAATAGTTTAAGACCTGAATCGAAAAACGATCAATAGAATCAATAGAAACAATAGAATCAATAGAAACGATCAATAGCAACATCAGCAAATAAGCATTATTTAAAAAATATTGCGTTTTTTAATTTTTTTCTCTTTTCAATTAAAAAATTGCGTCTCTTACGCTAGTAATCTTGATGCGACCGGAAATCGATCCGGAAATTGATCATAATGATTATCCGAATCAATATTAGTCGAAGCGACCAGCCTGAAATAATTTCAAAAATTTATGCATTTTCTGTAAAAAATTTAAGGTCCGAATATAAGAAATAATCACAATTTCGATTTTAATATAATACCTTTGAAAGATGAAAAGTAGAACAGCAATGGTAAACATTATTTCAGTTGAGAATTGATTAAATTGGCTGAAAATTGATCAGATCGGTGAAAAATTCTAAAACATAGATTCCCAGAATAGTTAGCCTTAATATTATTTTTTAAATTATTATAAGATTATCATTTATTAAATTTAACAAAAATAAAAGTTATTTAGCAAATCATTAAATCGTAAATTAAATAATTTTTAAAGAATTTGCAGCGAAAAAAATTAATTTAAATTTTGCAAAAATTATTTGAATACAGTCGACTCCCCCATTAACATAAATTTCCATTAACATAAACCTCCCATTAACATAATCGTTTTGGCAGCTTGGTTGGTTTTCACCCATTAGCCCCTTTAACATAACGCTCCCCCGTTAACATAACGCTCCCATTAACATAGTTAACGCGCGGTCCCTTGGCGTTATGTTAATGGGGGCGTCGACTGTATTTGAATTTAATGAATTAATAAATTCAATTTGATAATATTTATATAATTTTGAAAAAAGATTTACCCTAATTTTGCGTGTATAAAGTCGGTTGTTTTGAATCAAATTTAAATTGGCGCCAATGAGTTCATTCTGTTCGTATCGGATCTAAGGCGGTCCAGATTTTATGAAATTCAAACAAGGGTGAGCACAAAATTTGGACTCCAATCCGATACAACCGAATGAACGTATTGGCGCAAATTTAAATTTGGCTCAAAATACCCGGCCTTATATACGCGAAATTAGGTGCTTTGTAACTTTGCTAATATAGCTTATTAAGGTAATTGATTTTCTGGCTATGTAATTTTATTAAAACAAATTTGGTCAAGCTACCTTAAAATTTTAGAAATATTATTACAATAATATTTTGCTAAAACATTGACAGAACCTTAGTTTTATACAGTCGTCGTTCATGCTATTATTGAAAACTTTTCGCATCGCTTAATCCGAAAAATTGTACTTAAAAAAAAAAGAAAATCAACATTGGCAGAAAATAAAAATATGCTGATTTCATCATCTTCAAAAATAGTTTTGCTTTATATTTTTAAATTTAGATAAGTTTTTAACTAGCTTTAATTATAACGTTAAAAATTTATTTATTTTTCTATGAAACCATTTCATTTTATATACAAATATTTAAAGTTATTAATAATGTTTTTTCAAAAATGTAGCAAATTATTAGAAAATTTAAAAAACGCACATTCGAATTTGTACGATTGGATTTTTAAAATTTTATTAACAAGCCAAATAAGGCCAATTACTTTCATATGGCAACTGATATTTGTCACAAAATTGTTATCTTTAGCTGCAAAAAAAAGTTTTTCAGCCTTAAAAATACCTTAAAAATATAATTGTTCTTGTTGAAATAATTTAAATGTAGAAAAAAATTCAATATTCAGTGTAATTACCCCAGTGTAATTACCCCCCCCCCCCCCCCCCTCCCCCTCCTTCCCTATAAGGCAAGGTGTTTTGAGTCAAATTTAAATTAGCGTTCATTCTATATTGGATTCTAGCTAGTGCCCGCCTTCGATTCAGTTTCATAAAAGTGGGCACAAAATTTGAATTCGTTTGGATTCAATATAACAGAATGAACTCATTGGCATCAATTTAAATTTGCCCCCGATTTTACATATGCAAAATTAGAGTGATTGACTCTGAGAGAATGCACAAATTTTTTTTATCTTAGCATTTTCCACAAAAATGAGCAATTTTCACGTAAGTCAATATGACCATAAAATCTTTCACATTTCCTCCTCCTTCTTATAACAACCCCCTATTTTTATCTTATTTGCTAATAATCATTTTTGAGATGATGTCATTGTTGTGTTGTAGCCAGTTTGTAGTGATGTTTTTAAGGTTTTTTTATGGCGCCGCCAAAAATACATACAACGCAAATATTACGTCATAAAAAAACTACAATTAGAGTTCAATCAAATTTCGAAATTATACAAATTATTAATCTCATCTTAGGAGTATTTTTTGAGCCAGGATATTTAAAACAATTTTGAAATTTTGATTAGAATAAAACATATTACATTGTGATGTCGCAAAATGGCGCCGAAGTTTGTTTGCCATACCTTTTTTACTTTTTAGCCAAATTGCAAAAATTTTTGCATTCAATTCCCAAGAGTTTACCATTTCGTGTGACACCTAACTTATTGATATTGGTTTCGATTTACGAATTTGATAATTATTTAAACTTTTTTGCCACTTTTTCAAAAGATCAAAAATGTGCAAATTGATATAATTTTTTGAATTGATTTTCGATAATTTTTTTATTTAATAGCTTGAATAATACCTTATAGAATGAATATTATCTACATTTTTTAACTGAAATGTTAAAATAATTCAAAATAGGTTTAATGCTCAGAATGAGTTGATCCGTATGCCATCCACTTTAATGAAAATGTCGTTTTTTGAAAAATGATAAAAAAAGTTTGAATAATTAGTACATTTGTAAATCGAAACCAATATCGACAAGCTTGATGTCAAACAGTTGCCTAAAATCTTAGGAATCGAATACAAAAAGAATTTTATAATTTGGTTAAAAAGTAAAAAAGTTATAACAAAAAATGCAATCGGTGACGAATTTGGAACATCCAGTATAATATTTTTGTATATATTTCAAATATTTTTGGCTATATTAAATTGTAATTTTTAAAATATAAACATTTAATTACGTACCGGAAAAATGTAATCTAATTAATTAGCTATATATAAATTTAAAGTATTATAAATAGGCGACGACTACATGAAAATTTTTAACCGAAAATTAAGTGTGCTTTATGCAAAATAATATAAGCAAAACAAAATTAAATTGATAAAAATTAAATTTAGCTAATCATAATTATTTTGGCCTGATTTTGGCCGGCCATTATTAGTTTTGACCGGCCATTATTATTTTTGGCCTGCCATTATTAGTTTTGGCCGGCCATTATTAGTAATGGCCGACATCGCGACCATTATTAATAATGACCGGCCATTATTAGTAATGGCCGATTTCTAATATTGGCCGTAACATCTATAAATTTAGCTATAGATAAATTAATTAGCTATATACGTACATACGTACGCATATAGCGTATTACGTGAAGGCCCGAGATCAATCCTTCCCCGTTGGAAATGACGGAAATGACCTTGGATTAATCATTTCGCGGGTTTAGATGAGAGCCATCCAGCTACCGGTTTGCTGCATAAACCTGCGGGACCGTTGAAATAAAAAAAGGCCGGCCTGATTTGGTTCAATTTTAGTTTTCGAAATTTAGTAAAAAAATTTTGAGAACATTTTAAAGTAAAAAAGAAATTTTTAGGTTCATGAAAAAAGTTTTTACTCAATTCATAATTACATTACATGAAATTTTTTAAAATGACTTGAGTTTCGTTTTTTTAATTTATGACCACAAAAAAATTGTATTTTATATTATTTCGTTGAATATTTACGAAACAAATATGCCAAAATATGTCTTTTTACTAACTTACTTGAATGTTTATTAATCATTATTATTTAATCGTCAAATCACTTGTCATATATTCATTTGGTCAATAATTAATTCAACATGTTTTCAATGAAAAATTAAACAAGGCCAATACAATAATGTGCCAAAAAAAATGGTGATGATGAAAGCAATGCTGATGATGTTGATGATAATGATGTGGTTTGTAATGCTGATGGGATTAAATGCCGATAAAAACATTTGACGAGAGTGAATTCAATATGAATTGGTATTGAAATTAGAAATGAAATTGCGTAACATACAAAAATGATGTCCTTTCAAGTGAGAATGTGAAAAACATGTTTTTTTTTCTAGTGACAAATAAATTGGCAGATCCCATTTTTTTCATTCTTTTATATTATATGGTTTTAATTTTTATCTCCTCTTTTTCTCTATCGTAATGCTAAAAAATTAGAATACTCAGAAAACTTTTACAAATAATTTTTCTCCAATTCTTTTCATCAACATTTTCATTCATTTTTAAATTTGAATATGGACATTAAGGAGGATCTTAAAGAGAAAGAATCTCTCGTTCCAAATTACCTTTCAGCATACGTCTGGGAACATTTTGAAGAATGTTGTGATAATTTGTATAGGACATGTCAAAATCGGAAAAATTAAAAACCTTACTACCGTAACCAGACTATATTTTGCAAAATTGTGCAAAACAGTTATCGAGACAATAATTAGCACGTCCGATGATATCTTATACTATATTTTTAGCAAAATCGGTAATGGCCGAAAAAAAGTTTTGTATTCCAAAACATTTTAATTCTTACAGACATTTATGTTTTAATTTCAATACATTTTAATAATAAAGCTTAATATTTATACATCAAATTTCCTCTCTGTATTTTTTTATGTTATTTTCGAAAATTTTAAATCTATCTTTAGTATATATAGGCTTAAAATTTCAATTCCGAATCTTATACAAATATCCATAATATATTCAGATTTTCAATAACAATTTCAATATTTTTATAATTAATATTTTTGTTATTTATCAATATTTTTGTTGTATTTTTATGATTCATTTTCAAAAATTTCACGAAATACATTTTCGGCAAACACACAAATGCCGATATCTATATATTTCATATTATAGTCCAGTGGTGTTCTCCCATTTTTCAACGTTTTATTTCAACAAATATTATGTGCCATATGGCACACACATTGGAAATTTTTTTAATTGTGCAATTAATACGTATAAAAATAATTTTTGCAATAGAAAAAAAAATTTTTTTGAAATATTTTTCATTTTTACTAAATAATTTATATAGACCAGAGTTTTAGAGTTAAAATGAAGATTAATGAAACAATTTTTGTTGAAATATTCATAAATTTCAGATTTTTCTAAAAATTTTTAGCTGAAATTTTTGAAATTTTCCAAGTGATGATTGAGTTGAATTTTAGAAAAGATTATATTAATTAATGGAAGATTTAAAAATTCAAAGCTTATTATTAGATATACCCTAATTTCTGGCCAAGTGTTTTGAATTAAATTTAAATTGTCGCCAATGTGAGTTCATTCTGTTGTTTAGGATCCGTTGGGGTCCAAATTTCGTGCCCACTTTTATAAAACTGAAACGAAAACGGACATAAAATTTAAAAAATAAACACAAAATTAATGTACCCTAAGTTAGGGTAAATAAGACGAGGCCGTCCGAAGAATTTTTGAATTTTGACATGGCCTTCTTTTGTTATAAACAAAGTTGAGCTCAAAATTTTTAAACTACAGCATGGACCTGCTTTAATGAAGGTGTTTATTAAATTTTATGCTTAACCGACACAAAATATCCGAATTTAGAGTAATTACAATACTTCTCAAATTAGATTCAATATAAAATTATTTTTGTATATTTTTCGTATTTGAAACAATTTTTTTCTGAACAAAGAATTGTAAAATTTTCTAAAAGAATTTCGACTTTTAGGCAATATTGCCAATTTGCCATTTTTTTGATACATTAACAAAAACAAAAAATTTCTCTCATTTTTCATTTTCGGAAAAATTTTTTTTTTGTTGTTTTTTTTCGGCTCAAATTCCAGCGAAAAAATCACTCCCAAAAAAAACGGGGAAGAAAATAATAAATAATTAATTTAACAATTATTTAAGAATTTAAATTCAAATTTAAATAAGCAATTAATTATAGTCAATTTTTAGCTAAATAAAATTCAAATTATTATTATTTTCATGGAAAAATGATGTCCGACAATTATCATACTTCATTTGATAACAATATTAGAAATAAACCCATGGCAAATTTGATCAAATCGGTGAGTGTCCCGTCGTCAGATGGTTTCTTCCGGCGGTTTTTATTCGCAAAATCTACCGCAAATTTACTAAAATTTTCACCCGCCACCCCAAAGCGACGCGTCACGTCAACGGCCGCCAGTGCTAGATGCCCGCATTGCGGACAAATCTTTCAAAAAGTAGGCTTTAAAATGATTTTTAAAATTATTTATAAACCCAAAAATTCGAAAAAACATTTAGAATTAAAAATAGGAGGCAAAAAAAAATTAGCAAGATTAAATAAATTTTACAGGATACACATATTTTCCCGGTCATAAACGACGTATTTTCCCGGCCATATACGTATTTCCCCGGCCATATAGGACGTATTTTCTTTTCCTAGCCATGTATATATATATATATATATATATATATATATATATATATATATATATATATATATATATATATATATATATATATATATATATATATATATATATATATATATATATATATATATATATATATATATATATATATATATATATATATATATATATATATATATATATATATATATATATATATATATATATATATATATATATATATATATATATATATATATATATATATATATATATATATATATATATATATATATATATATATATATATATATATATATATATATATATATATATATATATATATATATATATATATATATATATATATATATATGTATTTTTTCGGCCATATACGTAGTTTTCCGACCCATACGACGTATTTTTCCGACCATATAAGATTTTTTTTACATTCAACTAAAAAATTTTTTCTATTTAGAATTCACTTTTAAACAATTTCACTTTACTTTTTTTCCAATTTTTTGATGTAATTTTTTTTATTTACAAAAAGTTATTTTTTAGTGTAGCATAATATTTTTTAAAATTTCATTTACACAACAAAAAATCTTTTTAGGAATGCAAAAAGTTATTTAAAATCAAAAATTCAGTTAAAATCATTAATGAACAAACAATATTAAAAATTATAAACTGATGAAATGTTATTATTTGTTAGAGCAGCTGCGAGCTCTGGTGACAGCGACAATTGCATTGTCGACTCAATATAATTATTGCCAATTTCTAGCCGGTGACTTTGCCTTGCGGACATTCACTGTGTAATACGTGTAAAGAAGCTCTTTTGGAACGTTACCGCTACGAGCTAATGAACAATAGCAACTTATGTTCCCAAATATCGTATTCCCCATCGCCGTCGCGGCCGCGAATTCGAATGGGCGTTAGCAGCTTTAATTTTGCGACAATTCCGCGTGGTTCAACCGAATTCGATGCCCGAAATTTGGCATTAATTGGATGCGAGCCAAAAAATGAGGCAAAAATTTTGCGACAAAGATTTATCTTGCATTCCAGTGCCTCGGGTATGTATAATAAAGAAAATTACTCTAATTTCGTGCGTATAAGGCCAGGTGTTTTGAGCCAAAAATTTAAATTGGCTCCAATGAGTTCATTATCCGCAATAACTCATTTTTTGTTCGTGCAATTAAAAAGTATATTAGGCTAAAACCATCATTATTATGTCGAATCGGATTCATTGGGGTCCAAATTTTTGTCCACCTTTGTTTCAGTTTCATAAAAGTGGGCATAAAATTTGGCCTAGCTTGGATCCAATACAACAGGATGAACTTATTGATGCCAATTTAAATTTGGTTCAAAACACCTGGCCTTATACACGCGAAATTAGGGTATATAAATTTAAATGTATTAATCGAAATGATTAAATTCTAATTGAAAAAAATTAATAATTTCAGAAATAATTCCGACTTCTCAACTTCCAAAAAATTCTCTAATGAAATCTCAGAAATGGAAAGCCATAGATATCAGTTCGCCTCTAGCGCACAACACTTTTCGCTGGAGTAATTCAAGGCTGGCTATAGCCAATAATACAAATAGCAAGCTATTGAATCATAATATCAACATTATCAACAGCCCGCCGTGCCCTGTTTGCCAGGCGGACGCCTCCACGGTAGCTTTTATTATAAATACATAAATTGCATATGTATTTAAAATCTTGTTGATATTTTATTGCATAAATTGATTTATTCAAAAATTACATTTAGAAGAAACCCATTTCGAATTATGCACTCGAACAAATGCTCTGTATGATTTGTCCGAAGGCGCCAAAACTTCCACCAAAACGCCAATCCCATCAATCCAATACGAATTTGTGTCAAGAATTTAAGAGAGATTCAATTGCATTTATGGGTCCTGCTAATTTATCTAATGGATTAAATCCAATGGCTGAATCGATTTCAAGGTATTCTATATGCGACGAGAAGCAAAATGCTTCTCAAATTCGAACTCGAAACTCGTCGAGTTCAAGCGGATTTGAGGAAGAACATCGATGAAATTGACAAATTAAATGATAAAATATATATAGTAAAATTATATAATTATGTAAAAAAATTATAAAACGGCAGTTTTAATTAGCTTAATTTATATTAATTAAATTTCGAATAAATAGAATTGATTAATTAAAAATTTGTTTATTGAATTTTGAAAAAATACAAAAGAATTTTCAACATAGCGTATCTACACGAGACTTGAGATACTCTTGTAGTTGTGGAAGTGATAGGATGGCCCGACAATGGTATTGTACCCGAGGGAATTTTTCAAAAATATCTGGTTTACCATAAGTGAGAGCGTAGTCCGAAAAACATGCGGCATAAAAATCTATCCAAGTAAGCTAAAATTCAAATTAGATATACAACATTTATCGATCAAATTGAAAATTCTTTTTTTTTACCGAATCACCGACCAAATAGCCGGTATTACACTTTTGTAATTGATGTTCAAAGATGGGTGCGTAGTCACGGGTTATGCATGGCATAAAAACCCGTTCGGACAATGTTGGTAACTTAAACTTCGAAATTTTTTAGAATTAAAAATATTTTTATTGATTTTTTTTATTTCAATAAACATTTCAATATTGGCTACCTTTTCTGCCGGAATTATTCCGAGAAGACAATTGATATACGGTCGAATGAAACTCATATAATCCTGAATTCGTTCCGCTAAACACTCGCAAGTCGCTCTTTCCTCGTCCGTTTCCGGTTCCAAACCTATTCCATTTTTAACAATTTTAATGATTTAGATATAAAAAAGCTCAATTTAACAAATTTTTTTTGATACCAAACTTGTCCATATTGGTTCCGATTTAGTAATTTTATACTCATTTGAACTTTTTGCCATTTTTTCAAAAATTATTAAAATTTATAACATAATGATGAATGCATCTTAATTATCAAGTCTATATTGAATGGTTTTGACATTTTGATTCAAAATGAGAATAAAATTAATCATAATGGACATTATTTAACAAATTAAATGAAATTTTAGCAAAATTCAGATTGAAAAATTGAGTAAATTTCAGGTAAATTTTTTTTGCCATTTTGAAAAATATAATGGGATTCGTCTGACAAAAATGTCGGAGTCAACTCAATTTTACCCATTTTTCACCTTTAAAAATAGTGTTCTTTTGAACTTTTCAAATTAGTTCAAACGATATAAAATTTCTAAATTGAAACCAATATGAATAAGTTTGGTGTCAAAAAAATTCTCAAGAAGTTGTGAATCGAATGTAAATTTTTTGTACAATTTGGTTAAAAAGTAAAAAAGTAATAAGAAAAACAAATCCCGGCGCCAATTTCGGCCAGCCTGTATAAAAAAACTTAACAATTTATTCCATTATTTAAACACAGTGTTCTGACTTGGCTCCGAATTAACTCCGGCAAACTCATGACAGATGAGCCGAGCACCATGATATTTCTTTAAAAAATATAATGGGTTTGTATCTGCTCGTCTGCCAAAAATGCCGGAGTCAATTCGAAGCCAAGTCACAACACTTTAAATACCGAATTTCCGTCCCAAATATGAGAGAATAACGTTTGTGTAGCACAACTCAAAACGATCATCGATGATCAATTTTGGCAGGCGTGGAAGTGGCATTTCTACGAAAGATATTTCTACGATATGTATTAACAAAAAGGTATATAAAATGAGATTTACTATATGAATAATATTATTCGAAGCATACTTACTGTCCTTGTATTTTGCAAATTCGAGAAAATTTTCTCGAACATCTTCAAACGGCTGTTCCATATAATGTAAAATCAATCGAATCGGCTCGGCTTTACCGCGTAAATTCAAATATTTTAATTGAAATTTCGGCATTTTTTTTTATTCTAAATAAGCCAATAATAATTATAATTATTGGATTGATGCATGATTATGCTCAGTTTTTTTAACAAATTTTTTTCAACAAAAACAAAAAAAATATTTGATAAAAACATGTTTAAATGATTATTCGGGAGCGTATTCACCATCCACTTAAAGGACTGCTTCCCATTTGTTTGGAGTCGGTTGATTCCACGGGCAACAAAGAAAAATGCGTCAACAAAAACTGCGGATAATTATGCATCAACCCAATAATTAATTTTGGAGAAAAAAGATGTTTTTGAAAAATAAACGAAACTTTTTATTTAAATATTATCTTTGATAACACAGCCAATTGAATGTGAATGTGGCGAATTTATTTTTGGTTTTTTTTGTTTTATTTTGTGTGTGCTTAATCCACTGAGATTTTTCTCTGCTCTAGCGGAAAAAATGACTAATAATTCGGCCAGGAATGAGGCTAAGAATAAAGCAAATGAAAAAAAAGAGTTAAAATAGAAAAATAGAGCAAAATGAAAGGCAGGCAAAAAGAAACCTGAATGAAAATAAAGCATAAAAATGATGGCAAAGAAAAAAGCACAATTGGCTTGCTTTTAATTTTATTGTGTATGAAAAAAATTGAATTAAATTCCATTTTAAATCTCATAAAAAAAATCCGTTATTAATTTTTTAAAATATTGAATAAGCCGGACAAATTATTTTTAAAGATTATTAAAAATATTTTGAAAAATTTTTTTAAATATTTTTTTAGCGAAAACAAAATTTCTTTTAAATTTTGGAAGAAATTAATTGAATTGCTTCCGTTGTGGAAGTCAAGGGAATCCGGAGCTCACAGATATTCCATCAGGGGGAGCAGTGATCTAGTGGTTGTGCGATAGGTTTCAGTTTGCTTGTGAAGAAGTTCGGTTTCGCCCCCCCCCCCCACCTAGATGTCACCATATTTGGAAGACAATATGTACCATATTCCACAGTTTGGGTGATATGCTGACCAGGCTTGCAAGCCGGATTAGCGATACCGTATATTTATGCCAAGAAAACCAGCCGATATTTCGGTGGATTCAGAGAGGATTGATCTGGAGCTTTCACATACGTTGAGAAGAAAGTAAATGAAAATTTATTGATATATATAAATTTTTTAATTAAAATTTAAATATTTTTTTTTATCTAAAAAAGAAAATTTATACAAAAAAAAGGAAAATCAATTTGAGGAAATTTAATTCTTGATGAGATCTGATTGATGTGATCAAAAATGGTAAAAATTGCGCTAATCAACGAGGCATTCATTTAAAAAAAGGCGTAAGAAAAATTTGATTTTTTTCCTTATTTTATTATTTCTTATGAGATAAAATTCCAGATTTATTTTCATTTATGAGACACGTCAGAAAACGCAAATATTTTGTGGGGAAGAAAATTTTTTTTGAGGCGAGACTGGAAATAGGGAGTTTAATGGAAAACAGAAAAGGAGGGGGAGAAGGGGGACGAAAAAGAAAATGAAAATGGACGATTGAATATGGAGTACATAAAGAGAGAAAGAAGAGAATAAAATGAAGATATATAAAAGAAAAGTAAACTAGAGAAAGAAAAAATTTCATCAATAATAAAAAGAAAAATAATAAGAAAAACCAGGCAAATTAGAAGACAGATTTAAAATATATACAAAAAAATATGGGTAATAGAATAAGGAAACATGAAATGAAATGTAAAGATCATGATGATACCTGAATAGAAATTATATAGGCAAAATGATATGGAAGAGTAAAAAGTGAGAGTAACGAAAATTGAGAAAATAATAATAAAAAAAAGTGAAGAAATTAAATCACCAAAAAATAATCAAAAGGAAATTCACGTCAATATCAAAGAAAAAAAAATTATTGTGCGTGTAAAGTTCGAGAAATGATTAAGTATGTGCAAAAATAAAAAAAAATTTTCGAGTCTCAAAAGTAATTTTTTCTTAATTTTTTGAAAATATGTATTGAAATTTTAATTTCCAAAAATTTACCAATGTCCTCAGTGATTAATCATCAAATTTTGAAATTTTCAGGTTTTAATTTTTCATTTTTACATTATTTCTGACATGAGTTCACGTTTTTAAAGTATTGTAAAAATGAAGAATCAAAAAGTCGCCGAATCAATTTGTAGCATGAGTTATTCAAAAATACAACTTTTTAATTAATCTTATTACCCTAATTTCGCGTGTGTAAGGCCGGGCGTTTTGAACCAAATTTAAATCGGCGCCAATGAGTTCATTCTGTTGTATTGGATCCAAGCGAGTTTAAATTTTGTGCTCACTTTTATGAAACCAAGACAAGGGCGGGCACAAAATTTGGACTCGTTTGTATCCAATACGAACAGAATGAATTCATTGGCGCGAATTTAAATTTGGCTCAAAACACCCGGCCTCATACACGCGAAATTAGGGTAATTGAATTTTAGAATTTTTGGATGGAAATCGTCCAAAAGTTATTATTTTTTACCTTCTATAGAAATTTCATTATTTGCTAAAATGCGATGAATCGTCAAGCTACGTTATTAAATTATTCAAATTTAAAGTTTCCACAAAAAAAACGACGAAAATTTGACAGTATTGAAATTAGATATTACGTTATTATCTCTATTATATTTTATTTTTTTGAAGCTGTATTTGCAAATATTACAATATCAGAAAATGCGACCTCAATGTCGTATACATTTCAATTTCGACGACCGTCGGATGAAATGGATGCGGCAGTGCGGGAATGCCAAAAACTATCACATTCGGGCTATTTGTCGCGTGTCGAGCTCGACAGGGCCTGTGAACACCGTAGTATGTGGCTGCGAAGCTTCAAGTCTGCTGTAATTAAGGAGCAAGACAAAATCTCGGGTCAGAAATAATTTTTGATAACGCTTAAAAGTAACTTTTATTCTCCTCTCCTTCTTCTAGTATAAAACATAATTTCTTGCATCTCTAAAAGAAAATTTATTTAATCTTTTAGCAACTCAAAAAAAATATCTCCGACGAGTCGAACTTCCAGCATTTTCTTATGTAAGTAGCAAACAAAAATTTATTGGCTAAAAATCCTTTTTTTATCATCTTGAAATCGGATGAAACTTCGTATGATTTCGTGTGATTGCTCGATTTAAGAGAAGACCTCGACAAAGCCAATCGGTAAATGCGCTGGAATTGGAGCCGCCTTCCTCATTGGGATCGTCGGAAGAGAAGCTGAATCTTACCTCGAGCGAGTCTTCACTGTTTCCTAGTTCGAAAGACGGCGTGGTTAATTTACGCGCTGTGACGCCATTGCCGGCGGTATCGCCGAACGACGCGTCAGTTTTTTCTGCACATTCGAACGAATTCGACAACGCAAAAGCGACGCGACCCAAGCGGAAAGCCATCCGAAAGGAATTTCGAATGCTCACTAATGCAGAGCGAACTAATCTCACGGTAATTAGAATTATTGTGTACCGAAAACCATTTTAAATTTAAAGCAAGAATTAATTTTTATAGCTTATCTATTCACTTTATAATTAAAATTATTTAAATTATACTTAACAAGTACATATAGCTGGCAATGAATCGGATGAAATTCCGTATGATTGATAATGTCAGCGCCTGGGACCTTTACACTATAATCCACTATCCCGAATGGGCAGTTGGCGCACATTGGGGCCCTGCCTTTCTTCCCTGGCATCGTGAGTTCTTGCGCCAATTCGAGGCCGCCCTCAGGCGTGAGGTCGCTGACGTGGCACTACCATATTGGGACTCCACACTGGATTATGGTAACAATTTTAAAGTATATTAATTCAATAGAATAAAGCAATAGAATAAAGCTTAATCCAGGACTTCCGGATCCAGCTGACAGTGTAATGTGGACGGACGAACTTATGGGAAATGGTAACGGCTATGTGAAAACTGGACCATTCGGCGATTGGTCCAGCAATGTGTTGATGCCATTAAGTCCGGTACCGGTGAAAAAGTTATTTCGGTAAAAAGAATTAATCAACATTCATTTTAAACTCTATTAGCATCTAAATTACGAACTCTGACCCAAGCGCAATGTCATAATTGATAGAAAAAAATGCGGATTTTTCTAGGCCCTACTAATCCGCATTTCTTTGCATTTTCCTAATATCAACAGCTTTTATATGAAGCTCAACGGGAGCCAGACCACAGGATCGATTATTGACACCCAAAGACGTCGACTGGATCATATCCCGGGCCAATTACAGTATGCTAACGTTTTGTCATGACAAAACTTTCGAATCGATGCACGGACTATCGCACGTCTGGGTGGGTGGATTCATGTTTGTAATTCGAGTCTCGCCAAATGATCCCGTCTTTTATATGCATCACGCTTTTATCGATTTTGTGTGGGAACAATTCCGACAGGCCCGCCAGAGTCGGCACCAAAGACAGTACGACTATGCTAAGGTCCGTGAGTTTAGAAGCATTTGACACATAATTTTTATAAATACATATTTATAAAATTTTCAGAAAATATGTAACCGAAATCATGGATTCAACGCGCAAATGGCGCCGTTTAATTTGAAAAATCGTGATGGATTGTCTAACGAATACACGGGTACATTATAATCAAATACATGAATTAAAAATGGCATTAATCGACACATTTATAAATCAAAAAATTCATTCTAATTTAATAGATATTTTTTAAGTTGAGATATTTATTAAATATTAGCCGTTAAAAATTTAAGCCAAGAAAATTGATGAAATATCATTAAGTACTCTCGTTGTCTGGTCTTTGGGCGAAAACCATCGCCCATTTTTCGCGAATGAATTTCGGGTTATATAGGCGAAAAAATCAATCCAATTCCCAAGAGCTAATCAATTGTGTTCACTATTGCATGATTTCGGTTCCGGTTTGACTCGGCCAAGCTAGAGTTAAGTCAATACCAGTGTTTGTGGTTCACTGGACCCTCTGGGCACCATTCCCAGTGTTGGTACGTCCCACAGCTAACTGAGTCAGCCGGATGAGAAAGTATTGTGATGGTGCACAACTATGATTCCATATGACACAACGAACCCGCAATTACGCCGGTGTGCGGAACGCGAATTGTTGGCTTGCTTGGCCGGATCCGCTCTCTTTCGATTGAGGTTCAGATGTGCACGGAAGAAAGTGCACATTGTAGTCTCGGAAGATTGAGCAATGATCCCGGCCGCACCAACCTTTTGCCATTTTCACCAAAAATATTTAGAAAAATTTTTTTTTAAGGAGTGCGATAATTTTTTAGTTTTAATTTTCTATATTTCCAATTTTTCATTTATTTTTAAGAGTTTCTTGATTTAAAAACACACAAAAAAAGCGAAAATTTTAATGGAGCTGTTTTGGACACGCAAATTGTGATGTGAATTTTCTGTTTTTCATAAACTTTTAAAGATTTAACACATTTAAATTAAACACTTAGTATAATAAACAGGAAATGGAATTAAAAAAATTATAAGATATATTTAACAATTATTACTTACGAAAGAGTGATTTGTTTCGATTAAGAATTGACTCTTAAATATCGTTTAATTAAAAAGGAAAAACGATCAAATATCTTCATTGGTCTAATTATGGAAAATAACAAATATCGGATAAATTAATGCGAAAATAGTATATTTAAAAAATACAATCGTATTGTTTTTTTCTCAATGTTGATCAAACTAGAACGGTGTGCGGAACGCGAATTGTTGATTTGCCTGGCAGGATCCGCTTTTTTCAATGAGTCCCGTTGCCCAAGATAACGCGTGGCATAGTCGGATCGAAGATTGAGCAATCATTCTGGCCGCATTTTAATAATTTTTATACCTGAATATTATGAATATTGGGTACTTATAGATTTCTGGTATGAATATGAGCCCGTACGACATTGCACCGCTAATAAACCTTATTGTGATTCGCAGTATTTGTTTTGCGATATGATCGAGTGGCGCTGTCGGAGTCGCGTCCAACTGGGAGGAAATTGTACGGGTTTTGCGGGCACGGAAATTTGTTACAATTCTATGTGCATTCAGGTACATATAATTGCTTTTTTTAATTTTTAGGAATAATTAAAATTTAGTCGCTAGCGGCTAGCGGCTCCAGCGTCAATCTCAACTAGGTCACAACACTGGTCGTAATTAATGTAATTATAAGTGATTTGATTTAGAATGTTTGTCGGATTCCGGCTACAGCCGGCAATGGTTTCGAGCGTCGCGAGCACTCACTGGCGGCGGCACGCAGTGCTTTTGACGCCTTAGCGGGCGATAGCGGGGCTCAATTGGGAGTGGTATGGACCAAAACTCTTTTGTTGGCTGAGGACAGCCGTCCATTGAGTAGCGGAATCGCTCACGTTACTATACACGCGTCGTTGAGGACCGAAATTGAGGAAATTGATAACAAAATTGATGAGCTAGTCAATAATGTAAAGAATATGCAAAATCATACAATAACTAGAACGGCGAACATTACCGTTTTTATGCAACGTACCACACAATATCCCGAAATTCCAGTAATTTTTATTTCAATTGCAATATGCTTTTAAATTAATTATTTTTACTGAATGCTTTAGGGCATTGTTTATTTGCCATTACCACATTTACCAAACGAATTGGACTTCGAAATAACCCTTGAGGCTCGTGATCATTATGGTAGATACTGTCAAAGTTACTGCTTCAATGCTACTGCAAATGCATATCAGGTAAATGACGTTTGAGTCATGACTTAAGCTGTAATTTAAAAGGTTTTATTAAGGTTTGTGAGCCTAAACTCTATTTGATTGCCTCCGATGCGCATTTGGCTTCTAATATATCGTATACACATTCCTATGGTGCTCGCCGATTTTTGGACATGGATTTTTCCGTCCATCCAAGTCAGTGGCGTGTCCATACGCCCTATATGTTATTTGCCTGCCATAGAAAGGTTTTTTAATGCGCATTTAAACTCTATTTGACCATTTTGAAAAATATAATGAGGTTCGTCTGACAAAAATGCCGGAGTCAACTCAATTTTACCCATTTTTCACCTTTAAAAATAGTGTCAAAAAAGTTCAAATAAATATAAAATTTCTAAATCGAAACCAATATGGTCAAGTTTCAAAAATCAAAAAAATAATCAAAAAGTTGTGAATCGAATGTAAAAAATATTTTTGCAATTTGGTTAAGAAGTTATAACAAAAACAAATCAAGCGCCCAAAATGAAACACTCGTTAGAATTCCCATTTTTTCGATCAAATTTTAAATTTTTAATGTCATCATGGATAGGAAATATATCATTTTTAGTTAATTAACAGCGTCACAATTATGGAAAACGCGGCTCTACTTTCACGCCCGCTGGACCGAGGCGAATACGTTTGGTTCCGTGTCACTGTACTAAATCGCAAAAACTCCCGTTTCAATTTAGACAATCTTCAGGTTAGAACGAGTCCGACATTAAAACGAGATTTCGATTCGGAGGAGTCGATAATATTATATGTTTAGATTGAGACGGAAAACCTGGTTGGCGCGTCGGATTTTTGGCTGAGTTCCATTCGCCGAGCTCGTTCTTCCTACGACCAGAGCGTTGTATTTGTACGCGCACGCAATCCACGTGCCACGCGCGATGGCGTGCGCGTTCGTGTCGCTATTCGCGACGAAGGCGTGCGACTCGCTTGTGACGTAAAATGCGATTTGGTAGACATAATTTTATGATTATTACAAACGTTTTCAACAAATAAATGACGACGTGTACAATTTTGTGTACGAGTGTTCGAATTTGCGCAATTATTGGCAAACGTGTTCATTCTGTTTTATTATAATTTATAAACTCAAAAACGAATTGCCATATAGGAAATCTGCTAGACACATATTTCGAGTTCAAAGCTTTAGCCGATTAAAGAACAGAATGAAGTCGAACGCCAATTTACGCGCAAATTTGAACTCAAAATATTCATTGTCGGCAATGTGTTAAAATCCCGATTGCTTAATGTAGAAGTCTGACGAGGAGAAATGCGACGAAACAATCCTCTTGCACGATAATACAACACTCTCTCAAGAGGCTGTATTTTCATCGGATCCCGAGTTTATGCAATTACTCGGCTGGCGAATGACTGGCAGGCCGAGTAACTGGCTTCTTAAAATGCCTTATTTGACTTTTTACTGTTAGATTACAACAAAAAGTCATTATTTATAAGTTTAATAATATAATAGAATTCTATTAGAGTAATTACAACTTTCCAAATAATTTTGCAATATCAAACGATGACTTTAATGTACAGAAATTTTTTATATCATATTTTTTGTTCATAATTTATCATATAAAAATTTATGTTTAAAAATGTATTACAACCAAAAATTGGAAGAAAAAATTTAAATGTGGAAAAATTTTTTTGAATAGCTTCAAACAAATGGAAAAAATTATAATTCGAAAATTACCATTGCCATTGAAAAATTGGCTTTTATTTTTAACTAGAAAAGTTCATTTTATTTACTTTTTCAAATAGACTTAGATAACGAAATTTAAAGAAAATTTATATCTACAAATTATTATTTTGAACTCTCTAAATTTGGTGAATTCAGAATTTTCAAACCCGAATGTTCAAATCGGTACTTGGCTCTATAAATGGCTCCGAGTCATTTTGAACCATATGGCTCCGCTTCCATTTGATTCATTAAAAAGGCCATTTTTTGAGCCAATTAATTATATCGAAATATCATTGAGTACTCTCGTTGTCTGGCCGTTGGACGAAAGCCATCGCCCGTTTTTAGCCAAGGACAGCCCGGTTATATAAGCGAAAAAATTAACACCACCCCCAACAGGGAAGAACGTGCGCATTGTAGTCTCGAAGGATTAAGCAATGATCCCGGCCGCACCAACCTTTTGCCTTTTTTCTATCTATCGTCATCGGAGCCATCTGGAGCCATTTATGTCTCACAATTTATGTAGTCATCTGGCTTGTTGTGACTTCGGCTTTTTTTTGAAAGGAGCTAAAAGAGTTGTTGGCTACTCGCGGCTCCGAAGCCAAATCACAACACTAATTTAAATAAAATTAAAATTTTAGAAATCGAACTAAAAAAATTATAAAAATGCTTTTGATTCATCAACTTCGGAAAACGATTCTCGTGGTAAACACAATAAATAATCAATGTAACAACATTTGCAGATGGGACATTTCCGGATTTTATAAAATATTTTTCAGAAAATTAATTAAAAAGTAGCCCAAAAAATAAAGTAATCTTACTTTTTCAATTGTAACTATTTTTCTAAATTACTTAGAGACATGATTTTAGAGTATTTGATAGAGAATTAGATTCCGAATCGAAAAAATAAAATTAATTTTCTTAAAAGTAACTTTTTGGTTCTTAAAAAGTTATTCAGCGTTGCGAATGTCGCATCCGCAAATGTCGATGCGCCATATAATTACAATATTTTATTCAAAATATTAGCGAATGATTCAATTTAGGCATCGCCAATTCTGTTACATGTATTCATGCTTGTCACTGTTATGATTTATACTATTTTCGGCGCTATTATCATACGATACTTTGAGAATCGTCGAATTGAAAAGTATGTATTTAAAATATAGATCATAAAAGGATAAATATTACATTTAAAGGATAAATATTATTATTTAAAATTTGAATATCATTATTATCTTAGATTAAACGTGGAAAATGGATTTGACCTGTTAAATTGGAACTTTAATCATTCAAATAAAAACAAACCAGGTTAATTATTCAAATAGAAAACTAAAAATCGTTGCAATTATTTTGAAGGGACGACCCTGGTTTGAGGATTGAAGGGATGATGAAAAAAATAAAGAAAACCAATATCTACAAAGAAGTATTAAAATAGAAAATTCGCGTCCGCATATGCGGCGTTTACACACTCCATTTAAAATATTTTGCGCCCGCCTCCGCATAGCCCGAATCCAAAATATTATTATCGATTTTTAGATTTCTCACATTCAATAAATATTTCATTGAAATCTCGAAAAAAAATTAGGAACCTGCTTTAGACCCAGTACAAGGTCCCAGAGAGGTCAGATCAAAAGACGGAAATCAACTTTGGCATCTCCGACCCTGATTTGAGGATAGTCTCAGTCTTGAAAATTTTTCGAGTTAGGGACCGGAAAGGCCTCAAAAAGTGTTGCGGACATTTTCTGGACGGACCAAAAATAGTAAATGCTGAAAAAAATTGTTAGTATTTTTTTATTATTTTAGAAATTTACAACAAAAATCGAACAAATAAATTTGCCATCGGCGGTAAAGAATTCGCGGTTTTGGCTCCAAATGTAATAAATATTATATTTTAAAATGTTTTTTTTAATTTTTACAAAATTGAAAATGTTTGTAAATGGACTAAATAATTCATTAGAAAATTGCCGAAATTTAGCACAAAATATTGTCTTTTAGGTACACGATTGTGTGGCTGATCTTTTGGCACGATGGGAACTTAGCGAAGCTGAACCTTCAAATTCGATTAACGATAATTTTGATGGATTTAATGCGACGCAAAGCAGAGGAAATTATTTAGACTCATTTAAATTCAGCCCTAAATTTAATCATAATTCTTGTAAAAATTCGCAATTTGAGGTGGAAAATTTTCCACTAATCGATTTGGACTTATGTTACAAAGAGGCCACAGTGGACTACAGCAATAATGACCAAGAAATGGAAATTTCTGAAAGTAATTTTAATTTTTTTTTGAGAGAGTGAGTAATCCTATATTTATTTTACTCTAATTTTGTTTGTATAAGGCCGGGTGCTTAAGCCAAATTTAAACCGGCGCCAATAAGTTCATTCAGTTGTATTGGATCCAAGTGAGTCCAGATTTTGTGTCTACTTTTATGAAACTGAAACGAAGGCGGGCACAAAATTTGTGCACCAAAGGATCCGATACAATCGAATGAACTCATTGGCGCCGATTTAAATTTGGTTCAAAACACGAAATTAGGGTAATTGATTTTTTTAACAAATATTTTTTTTAGATGATTTTACCACTTGGACCTTTGGCAATTCAATTATATTTACATATACATTAATCACAACTATTGGTAGAAATCGAACTAAAAAAAATTAGTTGCCGATTTTTTAATACAGCAATTATTTCAGGTTACGGAAATGTCGTACCATACACATTGACTGGGAAAATATTCTGCATTATATACGGCATTATTGGAGTGCCGTTGACGCTGCTTACCATTGCCGACATTGGCATGTTCATTGGAAAATTGCCGAAATGTCTGGCCGAGCGCATAACACATTTTATTGAGATAAATTCAAATAAAAGCAGCGATTCCATATCTATCGAAAAGGACGATCAAAGCTCAACAAATAATGAAGAAGACAATGAAAAGTTAATCTTTCTTATATAGTAGTTTTAATAATTTTTATAAAATAATATTGCTCTTTGCTAAAAAAAATTCCTTCAGTAAAACTCATTTGGAATCGATTTTGATGTTGGGTTTTTTTTCCGTTTATATTTTGGTTGGAGCTGCAATGATTTCCAGCTATGAGTATGAAATGTCCTACTTCGACGCCGTTTATTTCAACTTTATCTCACTTACTACAATCGGTAACTCATTTTATGGATGTCTAAAATATGATATAGTAATTCTAAAATTGGGTTATAGGTCTTGGTGACGTGCTACCCCAGCAATATTCTTATTTGGCGCTAACCTTTGCCTACATTACCGTAGGCCTTTCGTTGACCTCGATGACCGTGGAAATCGCGGCAGATATCCTAAGACGCCTTCATTATTTCGGACGTACAGTGAAACGCGTGGAGGCGATCGATGTTTGGTTTGGTGGGAAAAAGTAGCTCTAAAAATTAATAATTTCGTCTAAAATTTTTATCAAAATTCTTCAAAATTGCATAGAATTTCAGAATGAAACTCAAAAATCTCATCAATCATTTGGGTGATCAACTAAACGTGCCCGTGGATGAGTTAAAAAATCTCGACATAGCGCAATTAATGGAAGGGAAAACTATCCGCAATCTGACCAATGAATCTAAAACTGATGATTCGGAAGTAAGGGATTCAAAAATCTCCTCGAGTGATAAATCATCGATGGATAGCTTTATAGCGAGTGAATCTGAGCCTTTGGATAAATCTGGGCACATAAATGAATCCAAAATGAGTAGTTCTTCAAGCAATAAATCTGAAAACGATGAGCTCAAAAATGAAAAAATAACTTTGTCTCCTCGATAATAAACATCTAACAATTCAAAAATTTATCGAACGACCGCGACTTATACACAGTATCAGAAAAAATTTTTATTTAAACATCTCAAAAATGATATTCAGATAAATTTATTATTAAATTAAAAAAATGTTATTAATTATTTAATGCAATTTTATTATTAAACTTTAGTTTAGTAACTAGAAAAATTTGCGCTCGCCGCATATGCGGCATTTATACATTCCGCCCTTAAAACATTTGGCGCTGTAAAAATGTTTGGCGCCACCACATGGTGCGAATCAAAAAATTACCTTGATTTTTGGGCTTAGGTTATTCCATAATTCCACTATCTTGAAAAACATATTTTGGGATTTTATTTAGGATTCGGTACAAAATCCCAGAGGAGTTGGATTAAAAATAAACCTTAACTTTGTCATCTTCGACGCTGATTTGGGAGTAGTCTCGGGCTTGAAAATTTTTTGAATTAGGGACCGGAAAGGCTTCAAAAAGCGTTGGGGACATTTTTGTGACGGATGGACGGGCATACAGAAAATAGCGCTTAAGTAAATGCTGATTACTTAAATTTAAGTAAATGTTTAAGTCAGCGCTCAATACAAATTCATAAACATTTTTCTTTTCATTTTTCTTTAAATTAATCACAAGTTTGAGTGGAATTATCTCAAAATTATTAGCTTAAAGGCTTTTAAGTTTAAGTACATATATTTGGCTAAACACTTATACGTATATACAAACACATACGCATATTGGATTTGATTGTTTTCATTTTTAAACTTGTTTGGATTGCAAAAAAAAAACGAAATAAAATTCCAACTTTTTTAAATTAAAATCATTCGTTTAATTTAACTATAATACTCGCTCATCATGGACAGCATATTAATTAAATTATTCACTGGTAATATTTCCGCGCTATGCGCATTTTGTTTTTTGCTGTTGGCTTTTTTAACGGCGAATAAGAGCGAATTGAACTCGTCCGGACCGGCCGCCTTATCACTATGTGATCCTGCTGTGCGCTGGACACATGATGGACGCGACATGCTGCGCGACTATCGCGCACACCTTCTGCTCGTCGCTTTTCCACCACTGCAAAATTGTAGCGAGAATTGTGCGGAAATTTTGGACAGGTTTGAAATGATTAATATACGGAATGGCGCATTCTTGTGGCGAGATTTGTTTTCGTTATAATTTTTTTTTACTTTTTAAACAAATTGTAAAATTCTTTTTGCATTCGATTTCTAAGTTTTTACCATTTTGTTTGACGCCTTGTCGATTTTGGTTTCGAATTTCAAATTTGTTAAACATTAAAAATTTTTTTGTAACTTTTTCAAAAGGTCAAAAATATGTAAAATTGACATTAAATTGACCCAATTTTTTGAATTGATTTTCGGTAATTTTTTTATTTAATAGCTCAAATATTATCTCCATTTTCATTTAAAATATTAAAATAGTCCAAAATAGGTTTTATTCTTAGAATGAGTTGATTCTTATGCCACCCACTTTAATGAAAATGTCTTGTTTTTTGAAAAATGATAAAAAAAAGTTTAAATCATTAGCAAATTCATAATTCGAAATCAATATCGACAGGTTTGATATCAAGCAAAATGGTAAAATCTTAGGAATCGAATCCAAAAAGAATTTTATAATTTGGTTAAAAAGTAAAAAAGTTATAACAAGGACAAATTCGGGTGCCAATTCGCGCCACCCTTTAATAAAAGCTATAAAAACCCAAAATTAAACGACGTCTAATAATGTCATGAATTGAAAAGACGCTAAATTTTAAAGTTATTTTTTAAAGTTCTTTGATGAATTAAAGATCTTTTACGACTCATCTAAAAACTAAATCTAAATTTGAACTGAAGCACATTTAGGTATAACGAATTCTTGGAGTACGTCCATGACATAAAATTAATACTTGTGGCGCCGTACACTGTTGCGCCGCCATATCTGCGTTCATTGTCGCAACGCTATAGCAATTTGCGTTTTGAACACGACACAAATGAAGCGCCAATACGTCGATTGTTTGGGGCTCAGGATTATGATAACTTTATTTTTGATCGGTATGTAAAATTAAAAAATACGACGCTATTTCTAAAAGACGAGATTTAATTTGAAACAATGCAAAAATTTGTTTTTCCAACTATCAAAAATTTTTTTGCCGCGCTCAAATGTCGCATCGAAATTGTCGAGCGGGCAAAAATTTACTGCGCGACATTTGCGTGCAATATGTCAAATAAAATCTTATCGTTCGCTTATTCCAAAACTTTGAATTTTTAAAATCGGTTCATAAATGAAAAAGATATTCAAGTTTAAAAAAGAACTTCTTTAAAAAAACACCCTGTACAGTCAAAACTCGGTTTAACGACACCCCGCTTAAAAAAATAAAGTATATTGTAAACCTTTTTCTTTGTTAAATGTCATTCAGAGACATAACAGCTACTTACTGACTTTGGGGTAGTTAATATAATCTGCTTATTAAACCCTCGCTTCAACGGCACCCTCGATTTAACGGCATTTAGGCCGTCCCGAAGGGTGACGTTAAACCGAGGTTTGACTATATTAATTATACAAAAATATATTATTACATAGATGCGGACGATTGTCAGGTAAAATTTTGTTTCGCGCAAAAATCATCAAAGAATATGATAATTCGATTACTGGTGGACAACGCGGATTAATGTTCGATAATAATGAGTTGAGTGTGCATTTTCGAGACACATTGGATGCTATAAAAACAGCTGTTACGTTTGCACGTTGTGGATGGTGTCAGTTTGATACGGTTACAGAAAGATCGACGGCTGAACAAAATATGATATCAGAAAAACAAAGAAGATATTTTAATTCATCTTCTCTACAGTACACACAATTAAAGGACGGTAGAAAGATATTAGGGTCGGATCCAATTCCGCAGGTTCATCCAGTAGTAAGTTAATTAATTCAAATATTAGTTATAAGAAGTTTTATCGCAAAAATAAATCAATTTTAAACTATGTTTGTCAAAAAACTTTCTGGCCAATCTATTATTAAAATCTAAAAAAAAAATTTCAGCGAATTGTATTTAATATGCCGTCATCAAATGTAACAAATTCTTCGGGATCAAATTATGATAGAAATCGAAATAGAATCAAAAATTTGTATTCCACACAACCAGCACAAAGCTATCAACGAGCCATCAGGCCTCAAGCTCAAGTTTCCATACAAGTTTCTACACAACTAAGTCCAAATCATGCGAAAGTTCAGCAAACTGGATCAAGAGCTCAACCACAAACTCACAATCATATTCAGGCTTGGCCACAAGCGCAAACTCAAGTTTCGACTCAACATCAAAAGGCAATACAAACAAAATTGCCTAAACGGTATCTTCAACAATACGGCCCGAGTAACGGTGACTCCACGACTATTGTGCCGTATTACCAATCAAGAACGCAAAATACAATAGCTCAACGGCAGCAAAACGATGAGCACGCACGCAGGGACAAAGAATATCGTAAACGGCATGATGAATATTTTCAACATTTACAAAAATATCAGCAACAACAACAACAACAACAACAGGGTCATCGTCAGAGTCCCCGTGAGAATCAAGACAAAAATTCGCAACAAAATATTCCTTTAGAAACAGAAATTTCATCGAGACGAAATTCAAAACCTGCCAGCTCTCCCATACAGTACTCAAAAGATGCGTACTCAGACCGATATCAATATCGACTGCATTCGGGTAGTTTTCGCGACGCGGCTGCACATCGGGATACGGAAAAGCGGCGTGAAGCAGCGGCACGCGCTCAATTGGATGCCCAGCGTCAAGCGCAAGTCGCCGAGATTCATCGACAGCGCGCCGTTCAACAGGTATAATGCCATATGTACATATTTATACGGCATTTTATTTCAAAATATATCCCATTTTTCATAAAAAAATTATCTATTATCCTAATTTTGCGTGTATAAGGCCGGATGTTTTGAGTCAAATTTAAATTGGTGCTAATGAGTTCATTCTGTTATAAAAAAATTCAAGCAATTCCAAACTTTAATAAAACTGAAGCGGCACAAAATTTGGACTCCAACAGATCTTATACGAACAGAATGAACTTATTGACGCTAATTTAAATTTGGCTCAAAACATACGGTCTTATATACGCGAAATTAGAGTAATAAAAATAATAGGAGCTTCAAAAGAAACAGGAGCAAGTACGTCAGTTACAACAGATGGAGCAGCAGCGCTTAAAAATGGAAGAGTCCGCAGTTAAGTGGCGTCCCGAAAACAGCAATCCAAAAGTCGATCCGGCGCCACTCTATCCGGAGGGTAGCGAAAATTTCCAGTACTACGATGACGATGATGAATGGACTACTGCTGCGCCAAAGGTATTATAATATTGAAATGGTGGAAAAATTTAAACAGGCATATTTTTTTATATACAAATATGCTAACTTTAAAAAATTTTTAGGCATCCGATTCTCTAGCGTCCACAGTATCCATATGGCCAACACCGATGGAAAGTCGCGATTACGGTTTTAATCTGCCATGCGATAGTTTCACCGACGAAATTTGCTACCAGCAGGTTTTTAAGCATTGATCCCCATTTTTGTATAAGCCCAAGTTTAAGTTTTGTAACTGGACTCAACTTTTACAGCAAGCTCAATTAAAGCCACCGGCAATGCAACATCGTTGCTGTAAAAATCGAATCCTTTTTACGGATCAGTGCCAACCGAAACGATGCTCAAATATTACTCAACAATTGTGTTGTATACAGAAATTTTTGCAGGTATTTTTTAATTTTTGCAGGTACCTTATTTCGAGTGTATAGGGCCGGGTGTTTTGAGCCAAATTTAAATTTAAATTGGCACCAATAAGTTCATTCTGTTGTATGATATTCGTTGGGGTCCAAATTTTGTGCCCGTCTTCGTTTCAGTTTTATAAAAATGGACACAAAATTTTGGATTCGCTTGGATCCAATAAAACAGAATGAATTCGTTGGCGCCAATTTAAATTTGGCTGGCTTAAAATACTTGGCCTTATGCACGCGTTGAATTAGGGTAGTTGAAATTAATATCCGAATCGAGTTTAGGCTAAACTCAACTGTTGTCAGGACGATAAGCAACTCGACGTAGATCTACCCGGTGATCAATTCAGCCGCTGTTGTCATCGACACTTTATTACCGACGATGTGGGATAATTTGATTATAAATAAAACAAAAAAAATATATCCTACTTATATAGGACAGCTGCTGTACCAGTACGTATGCGAAAGCCCAGTGGCGTACGGCACATGAGCTCTGCCTGCCAAACGTAGACGTCGATTTGAGTCAGGTCCGGGTACCGAGTCTGCTAGCCGGCACCTCACTAACCACCGAATTCGATTTTGGTAAGGCGTCCGAAAAATGGAATTTCACTTGCAAATATGGCGCACATGTACCACAATTTAGCTATTTGAGCGATGAAAAATAATTTTTTCCAGAAAATTTAACCTATTTTTTTTGTAGAGAAATAACATTTATTTTTACATATAAAAAATAAAAAGTAAAAATTAATTAAAATCGTATATATTTACAGCATATACTTACATCAAATACTGTACTTACATCATATAATGTACTATATATATTTACATCATATACTGTACTAAATGAACAGGAACAAATTACTGTACCGAATAAACAAAAGCAATTTTTATTTTTTGAAATTCTTTGAGCGACTTTACTATTTGAATAATAAATCATAACTTTTTTCCAAAGTTATTTAGAAATGTGATTTAAAAAGTAATGAATAGAGAATTAAATTCTGAATCCAATGGTTAAAATTATTTTTTTGAAAAATATTTTTATGCTCCTCAAAAAGTTGATCAAAGTTGAAAATCCGCAAATATCGCTTCATCAATTTCTCCTCTAATACGATTGTAAAATTTTGAACCTGATTTGCGGACGGAACCTCATTTATGTGTCCGTTTTCCGTCTCAAAAAACAGGATTTCATTGTTTTGCTAAAGCTCCTAATACCAGTTGTCAAATGCCGTTTTCACCACGTAATTTGAGCAAAAATAGTTAATTCATTATAACATATTATCAATAATTATGTACCAAAAATGGCGTTTGAATGTATATTTGTTATGGTGTATTCCTGTGTGGTGCTCGACCCGTGAGAATTGATTTGGGTAGATTTGTAGATAGACCCGAAAATATGCAATAACTGCCTCGCTCCAATGTACTTGTTACTGGAGATATTTTAGAGGTAGCAAAAGAATTAAATTGATAAGTTTCCACTAAAAAAATTTAAACTTTTTATCAATAGTATAATAAATTTTAGCAGCTAATTTTATTTTAAATCAATAAAATATTGAGACGAAATATTATTGTGCTTCGTTTCTCTGACCATCGAATGAAAGCCATCGCCCATTTTCACCGAATGAACTTCGGGCTATATAAGCGAAAAAATCAATCCAACCCCCAAGAACTAATCAATTATGTTCACTATTACATGATTTCGATTCCGGTTTGACTCGGCCAAGCTAGAGTTAAGTCAATACCAGTGTTTGTGGTTCACTGGACCCTCTGGGCACCATTCCCAGTGTTGGTACGTCCCACAGCTAACTGAGTCAGCCGGATGAGAAAGTATTGTGATGGTGCACAACTATGATTCCATATGACACAACGAACCCGCAATTACGCCGGTGTGCGGAACGCGAATTGTTGGCTTGCTTGGCCGGATCCGCTCTCTTTCGATTGAGGTTCAGATGTGCACGGAAGAAAGTGCACATTGTAGTCTCGAAAGATTGAGCAATGATCCCGGCCGCACCAACCTTTTGCCATTTTTTACAAAAATGTTTTTGAAAAAATATTATTTATTTAAAATTATTTTTAAGCATTGTTCAAATTGCCGCAGACCTTGGCATTTAATATATAGCCGTTTTCCACTAAAATGAGTTCCCTAATTCAAGCAAGTCCAAATTTTGTGCCCATTTTTACGAAATTTAAACGAAGGCACTCACAAAATTAGGACCTTAACGGATCCGATACGAACAGAATGAACTCATTGGCGCAATTTAAATTTGGCTTTAAAAAACTGGTTTTATCTACACGAAATTGGCGTAATTACTAATAACTTCAACCATTTCGTTTTTCCTCTTTCTAATTTTTATTCGCCCTCCTTGCTCACCCACAACAACAACTTTGAGCTTTTTTTTTGAGTTTAAAAAAGTAAGAAAAAGAAGAAGCTGAAATGAGAAATGAGGCATTATATGCATTTTTTATAATTTCTAAATAATATAAAAAAAAAAAACAAAGAAAAATTTGCTCTTTTCCGTCTCTATTTTTTTCTCCCCCTCCCTCATCGAATATTCTTTTTATTTTTTCCATTTTGCCATCTTTACTTCCAGGAGGCTTTAGCAAATAAGAATTATTAAATGAACTCTTTTCCTCCTTTGTTTCATCGCTTGTTCCCTCCTCTCTTGCTTCTATCCTGATGTTCATTCTTCTCTCTTCTTCGGTTGCCCCGTCTGTCGGTTGCCCGAGGGACAATAGAATAATCTCTTCCTTTTTCAGACAAAAAAAAATACTTTCAAAACATTTTTAAACAAGAAAAGCGATGAAAAAACGGAAACGGTGTTGCAAAAAGGTTATTTTTTGTACGATTTTTAAATGTGTCCTATAATAATTTGTAAATTACTATGTATTTAATATACACATATAAACAAAATAAAAATATTTTTCAATGAAGAAAAAACACATTCAAAAGTTATTTTAAGGAGTCCTGAAAAAACAATAATTTCACGTACCTAAAAAGTTAAAATCCATATTAGTTATATAAAGAAAATTTTTTTAGTATAATGCTACGATAGTAATAGAGAATTAAGCCTAAGCCGAGGTCGTGGCGTTTCGAAAATTAGGGTCAAATTTTTAAAATTTCTCCCTCGAATCTATCGAAGTTCTTCAAGGTGAACTGATGCTATTTGCTTATTTTTCGACCCGCATCCATCTAACACAATACAATCAAATTTCTATTTTTTAGCGACGAAAATCTTCAAGTAAGTCAATTTCATTTAAGCTTAGTCTTTTACCAGCGTCTTTCAGCTCGTTTACCTTGTCAAATTGCCGCGCCGCTAGCGCATATGTCGCCAGGAAACCAACATCAACTCAATCATTTTTATCATTGTACCTTAATCCATTGATTTTAATTCGTTCTTTACCTACATTGCCATTATTACTCGTTCCATTATTAGTATTATTGTTGTTGATTGGGTCGGTGGGAATGACGTCAATGAACAACGACGGCAATTTGCCTGCCTGGCCCGCGACGCGCACTTTGTTCGTTATCGACTCGACAGCGCACGTTGGCGGCGCGGCAAACCATCGGAAAATGCTCAAGTATTTTTTTTTTACAATTGCTGTTTAGGATCGGAATTTTCGAAAGAGTTTGATCGATTTTAACTAACGTTTTTTGCAAAATTTTCTAAGAAAACTCTTAAGTTTTTTTTTATACATATATGTATATATCGTTTAAAAGATTTGTGGAAGACGTTGCAAAGCGAATTTTTGGCGTCGATGTGGACGATAACGCCTTTAGCTTATCAATGAGAGCCCGATCTGATTCCACCATTGCATTGATACAGTACACGCCGGAGCTGAAATACGAGTTTGGCTTTCTCGCAGACGATAACCCGAATCGAATTGCTCAGCGAATCAATGTATCGCTTTTTCAAAATATTTATTTGATCCAGCATTCTAATTCTTTATCAACAAAAAAATTTTATTCATGCAAAATTGCTTCAATTAAGGATGTTAGCTATGCACCCTGTTTGCATTGGGAGTACTGCGAACGAAATGCGATGAGTTGGAATAATTTGGTTGAGTGGATGTCGAATAGCGCGCTTGCTAGCGGCACTAGCGACACGTCGATCGCCGACGTTGTTGTACTGGTATCGAGCGCTTTTTATGCGCCGCCCGTTTTGCGCATAGGCGAGACATTAGCCCGACCGCGTTCGCCCATTCACGTTTTTCACGTGGTCTCCGGTATGCAACTGCCACATGTTATTGTTCAATGTACGAGTAATAAACTTATCAAAAAAATTTATAAAATGAGAAATTACAGTATTAATTTAGTCCATAAAAATAACACTAATATGGATTCCGTTCAAAAGGTTAACATTAACGATAATTCTTATAATCATGCACCATCCGCAAATATTTTTGACGCAACCGGTGGAGGTGGTACCTGGTCCGCAGATCAGCAGGCCCCCAGCTACGGTACACCCCATAATTTGGTAGCGCAACAAATTCGCGAAGGTGAACACCTACAATTTGCTGCCACTACCACATATCTAGTCGCCATCGATTTTGACTCCCTGACAGATTTGGTGGAACCGCTAGTGGAAAGCGTGCGAAGCTTTTTGGGTGAGTGTACATGCTTTTAATATCTACTAAAATTCTTGATAATGTTTAGATAAATATTTGATCCAAAAAAGTTATTATTATCCTAATTTCGCGTGGATAAACCCGAGTATTTTGTCCCAAATTTAAATTGACGCCAATGCGTTCATTCTGTTGTATTGGATCCGTTGGGGTCCAAGTTTTGTGCCTACTTTTATTAAACTGAAACGAAGGCAGGCATAAAATTTGGATTCGCTTGGATCCAATATAATAGAATGAACTCATTGACGTCAATTTAAATTTAATTCAAAATACAGCCTTATACACACGAAATTAGAGTATTAACAACTTTTTTCTAACTTTTAAAACAATTTCGTATTTTTTGCTCCACTAATTTTTAACTACGCTTAACGAGTTTTAATCATTCATTTAAGACTTTTGAAAGTTTTGGTCATCCAAATCATATCTTTTAGAAGCTTGGTCAACAAGTTTGTTTCAATTATTTTTTATAAATTTTCATTTTTTCCTTTAATTTTGTTTCCATTAGCGACATATATCTGAAAAATTTCGGAAAAAATCTTTCGCTTTTATTTTTTTTCTGAATTATAAATGAAGAGAAATTGCCAAAAAGTTAGGCCTATGCAAAAAATATTATTATTATTTAATCGAGTTAAAAGTCACTTTAATATTTTGGCCAAAATGAGTGCAATTTTACCAGACCTAGGCAGCCTAGTTGGTGGTGGATCTAGTAGCGGTAAAACCGCTGATTTGAGTTGGTGGCACTATTTGCAATGGAATGTTTCCACTTGCCAACGACACAACGAACGCAGCACAGCCTTTTGGATGGTCGCTTGTGTGTTTTTTTTTACAAGTGCTAACGCTTGTTTATAGGTCTAGAATGCTTAGGAATACCCGGTGTAAAGTCATGCCTAACAAGTTATCCAATAATTTTTAGGCGATACCACTTTATGTATAGTGAAATCGCAAGAATTTCTCACGGGTCCACTTTGCGTTCTGTGCATAGTGCTGATCTCGGCGTTGGCTGCTGTTATTGCTTCGGCTCTAATTTTTGCTCTTTATCGACATAAACAATCAGGCAAATTGAAATTTCTATTTATAATAATATAGGCATTTTCAACAGAAAAAATATCTGCATGCGGAACTAAAATAACTTATTTAACTCAAAAGCGAATTGCATCGGGTACAATCAGATATATTAAATTGTCGATTATGACTAACAACTTTTTTTCAATTTATTGCAGGCGATGCGTTGATACGTCAAATGCATCGCGAACGAGAGAACGCGCAACGCCAGGAAGAGTACTATCGAGGCAAATTACAAGAACGTGCTGAACACGAGAGAGAACGCGAGCGCACAATGCTCGATCTTGTCAACGAAAATGTACGAATCCGAGAGCAGTATCGAGACGAACAAATCCGAAAGGAACAAGCGGCTGCTATGCAAAAGGTCCCGATAGAAGAAAACTGGATTCTATTATAAAAAGAATTATAATCATACTTTTTAGGAAATTTAAAATTTATATATGTTACGGCCAATATTAGAAATCGGCCATTACTAATAATGGCCGGTATTATTAATAATGGCCGCGATGTCGGCCATTACTAATAATGGCCGGCCAAAATCAGGCCAAAATAATTATGATTAGCTAAATTTAACAGTGAACGAAGCCTTGTGACATTCCAGTCACAGATACAGTACCTGCTGCTGATCGAAGAGTCAAGTCTCCTTGGATCGTTATTTTATAAATAAAAATATATACTAACGAATTTGTATCTTGTGTAAAATTGCATTAACAATTTATAAAAAATAACTGAAAATAATTCGTGATAGAGAAATTAAAGAAAATTTGATAAAAATTAAATTTAGCTAATCATAATTATTTTGGCCTGATTTTGGCCGGCCATTATTAGTTTTGGCCGGCCATTATTAGTAATGGCCGACATCGCGGCCATTATTAGTAATGGCCGATTTCTAATATTGGCCGTAACATATACATAGATTCTTTGCCATTTAATATACACAAGATTAATATAAATTTTATTACTCTAATTTCGTATGTCCGAACGTTTTGAGTCAAATTTAAATTGGCTTCAATGAGTTCATTCTGCGAATCTGTTGGAGTTTAAATTTTGTGCTCTACTCCGTTTCAGTTTTATAAAAGTAGAAACAAAATTTGCCTCGCTTGAATCCAAAATAACAGAATGAACTAATTGGGCGCCAATTTAAATTTGGCTCAAAACGCCCGGCCTTATAAACACAAAATTAGGGTAATTTAAAATTTATTAATTAGCCCTAGACATTCTAGGCGGTGCCCATAACATTCACGCGGAAACGTGGTCTCGGCGGCGGCATTCAAGCGGTAATCGGCGGCACGGCAGGCGGCGACAAACGTGACGCCGGCTGTGGGTCCTACGAACCCACTTTTATGGCAATGGTAGACCCGCGCAGCATATCTGAACCGCCACAGAGGCTCTTTCTTCAGCCACCTGCCGGTGGTACCAGTAAATCTAACGATGCACTACGAAGCATCGGTATATGAAGCACATAAATATTATTAATTTTGACTTTTTCAAATATCCAATTTCGATAATTTTGCACATTTTTTTATATTTCACAATTTCTTTTTTGCAAATTTCGTATTTTTTTTGTTTGATTTGGACACAACTTTATTGGACGGGTCTAAGCTTAAATAGATTTGTTAGTCTTTAAAAATTCTGAAAAATTCAGGTTTTTAAAAATTTATAAAAAGTTATACAAAGTATTTAATTTTGGGCACTTGATTTGTTTTTGTTATAACTTTTCTATTTTTTAATTTGTAAAAAAAATTTTCATTCGATTCACAATTCCATGAGAATTTTTTTGACACCAAAATATATTATTGTGCCTCGTTTCTCTGGCCATCGAATGAAAGCCATCGCCCATTTTCACCGAATGAATTTCCGGCTATATAGGCGAGAAAATCAACCCAATCCCTAAGAACTAATCAATTGTGTTCACTAATTGCATGATTTCGATTCCGGTTTGACTCGGCCAAGCTAAAGTTAAGTCAATACCAGTGTTTGTGGTTCACTGGACCCTCTGGGCACCATTCCCAGTGTTGGTACGTCCCACAGCTAACTGAGTCAGCCGGATGAGAAAGTATTGTGATGGTGCACAACTATGATTCCATATGACACAACGAACCCGCAATTACGCCGGTGTGCGGAACGCGAATAGTTGGCTTGCTTGGCCGGATCCGCTCTCTTTCGATTGAGGTCCAGATGTGCACGGAAGAAAGTGCACATTGTAGTCTCGGAAGATTGAGCAATGATCCCGGCCGCACCAACCTTTTGCCATTTTTTCAAACATTTTCAAATTTTTAAAATAAAAAGAGTAAAGAGTAAGGAGTTATAATTTTTACGAGGTAACAAAATGTGCAAAAAAATTAGCGCTTTAATTTATAAGGAAACTAATGCCGGAATTTATTTTTGTTATAACTTTTTTACTTTTTAACCAGATTGTAAAATTTTTTTTATATTTCAATTCATAACTCCTTGAGAATTTTTTGATACCAAACTTTTTTTTTTGACATCAAACTTGTCCACATTGGTTCCGATTTAGAAATTTTATATTCATTCGAACTTTTTTGCCATTTTTCCAAAAATAGAGGCAAAATCATTAAAATTTGTAACATAATGATAGACACATCTTAATCATCAAGGCTATATTGAATGATTTTGACATTTTGGTTCAAAATGACAATAAAATAATGGACATTATTTAACCTATTAAATGAAATTTTAGCAAAATTCAGATTGAAAAATTTAATCAGTTTCAAGTCAATTTTACCCATTTTTTATCTTTAAAAAAAGTCTCAAAAAAGTTTAAACGAATATAAAATTTTTAAGTTGCAACTAATATGGATAAGTTGGGTGTCAAAAAAATTTTCAAAAAGTTGTAAATCGAATGTAAAAAAAATTTAACAATTTGGTTAAAAAGTAAAAAAGTTATAACAAAAACAAATCGGGCGTCCGAAATGGAATACTCTGTAGAAGTCGCTAAAAATTTTTAATAGCCATTTTATGAATTTAAGAGCTCCTAATTTACTCTAATAGATAATCTAATAAAAAATCTATAACAAAAATTTATTAAAAAATTTTTAATTATTGAAGAAAATTTTGGCTATGTCTTTTCTACCCAAAAAATATTAAAAGTATTTTTGCATAGAATTTTTCGGAAATTAGTAAAATGTTTTAGATTCCATGAATGAACACCACCATCTGGCTGCCACAATGTCTTCAACGATACAATCGGCTATTATAAATGAACCATTAAATAAGACACATGATAACAATAATATTAACATTATTAAAGATCAAGAGCATCATAATAATGGGGATACGTTAAAAAATGAAAAAATTAAAAAGCCAAAAAATTTGTTAGAAAATTTAAAAAATTCAACGTTAAATATTCAGAATTTATTACCGAAAGCTTCGGTAGCAATCGCGTTGAGCAGAGCCAATGATGGCCAAGGAACCAGTCAATCCGTGGACAGTGTAAAATCCTCAGGATTTCAGCATGATAGAGATGAATCTGATATTCAAGTAGCTGTTTCTCTAATTAGTGCTAGAGGAGAGCAGAAGTCCGTGGACAAGAGCCTGGCATCTAGAAGTGATGGAGGTTTCCTTACACAATTCATACCAATCCAAGACGATCAGGAAAAAGCGAAGAATAATCCAATAGTCAAGGCCACGGCCGGTAAAAATAAAAATTTGGAGAAAAAGTCAAACGTAAAAACCACCGAACACATCATTATAAATATGTCAAAAGGTGGAAAAATTGGTAAAATTGAAGATAATAAAGCAAGAACGAAATCCAATCTGACAAAATCTGTCAAACCCGTGGATTCTAATTTAAAACTATCAATGAAGCAAATGTCGGTTAGAAGCGTGTTGAATGATTTTCATGAAAAGACCCGAAAACCGCCAGATGATGAAGAGAAGAACGATAAAGAAGCCTTGAACGAGGAGGATGATGAGAATGAAAAAGACTCGACAGATCAAGAGGAAAATAACGAATTTGCTCGTTCTTTTAATAATTTGGATGATGAGCACCCGGCGCTAAGCCTGCCGCCTGTAGATGTTCTCTTTTTGGTAGATGCAAGCAGTAGTATAGGGAATCGTAAGTTTGAAGAGGTATGAACATATGTTAGATTATGAAGATTATATTATGAAGTTTCAATAAGATAATAATATTGAAATAATATTTACATATATTTTTTTCAATTTTTTAAGTCATTATTTAGGTGAAATATTATCTTTGCAAATTTGTCAACGAAATGGACATTTGCCCAGGCCGTTCTCGTGTGGCAATAATTTTATTCGCCGCTGAGCCTCAAACATATTTTGATTTTAATAGTTACTATACCAATAAATCGATTTCCGGTAATATCAATGAACATGGGCATATTTATTAATTTTTGACACAACATTTCCATTAATTTCTATTTAAGCTGCCATTAGCCGAATGCCCTATTTGGGCGGTCCAACTTTTTTGGCCAAAGCTCTATCGTTCAGTGCCGGAGTACTATACCAAGAACAAAGCCTAAAACGTGTTCATAAACATTTGAAATTTCTACCTACGCCAAAACACGACAGGCCTCAAGTAAATTATAATAATTGCAAGAATTGAAATAGCTTTATTTTCAAAATTTGATTCAAAAATTTGTAAATAAAAAAAATGTTATCTATCTAGCACAAACTTCAGGTCCTCATAGTGATTTCGGATGGAGTCTCTGATGATAATTTTGA
This sequence comes from Bradynema listronoti, assembly GCA_024678965.1. Classification (NCBI taxonomy): domain Eukaryota; kingdom Metazoa; phylum Nematoda; class Chromadorea; order Rhabditida; family Allantonematidae; genus Bradynema; species Bradynema listronoti. The sequence goes on from JANLNO010000003.1 coordinate 4,467,393, forward strand.
CCAACAAGCCGCGCATATGCACGAGCGTTTACACGTGAAGGTAGCGGCGCTTGTGACGCGGGCATGCAACCGCGAGAAAATGCGCACAATTACTCGCTTCGACAAAGCGATTTTCACGCTCAAGGAAATTGAGGCACTAACCATTTGGTTATGGAATACTCAGGTTTATTTTTATTAATATTAACCTTAATTTGTGGTAATTTTCGAGGAGTTAAACAAATTTTTAAAGAAAAAATCTTGCAAATTTTTTTTATAATTTTAGAAAATGTGGAACGAGAAATTCGGCGAATTTGTAGAGCGTGAAAAATTCTTCCAAGCAGAGCGTTCTTTCTATGGCTCACATCTATAAAGTCATGGCCACGAAGATGGTGAAAAAGTCCAACAAAACACAAAAAATTCTCAAAAAGGAACAAAAATTGAAACTTTTAGAAGGAGAATTTATCGATAAGATCTTCCAAGTGACTCTAAAAACTTGAAAAAATGTTCTCTATTACTAGCTCTCATCAAATTCTTTCAAATTACATTTATTTAAGTGTAATATTTATTTTTGTTTCGGTTCAAGAATTATTCACTAAAAAAAGGTAGCATTATACTAATTTTTAATATCAATGATCACATTTCAATATTGAAGATTCATTCAGTTACAAATCTGAAAGTTTAGTCATTTTTTATTGTTCTATAATTTCCATATTCACCGCCTTTATTCCAAAGTTTATTAAACTTTTTTCTCCCTAACTTTTTCTTCGATTTTCAATTTCTCTCTTATTTTTCTCATTTTTTCTTTTCATCTGTAATTTACTTATCTGTTCGATTTTTTCAATGTTCGCTTTGTTTTCCTTATATATATTCCATAAAAAGAATCTGTAAAGCCAAATTAAAAAATATTTTCTCGATTCTCGAAAATATGTTCCTGCAGTCTCGAAAAAAAATTGTCTCAATCTTTCATTTTTCGAAGCGATTTTTTTGTTCGGCCGCATAGATTTACATACGAAATTACGATTTTCTTCGCCAAAATTTTAGTCGAAAACGATTTTGTAATTCAATTTATTCCATTGCCGAAATAAAAATAAAGCAGTTTTCCACTAAAAAATTTATTAAAAATATACATCACAAATATGTTTATTGCTTCGAAACGACTCGAAAATGACAAAATCAAAAATTCGACAACAAAAATTTATGCAAATTTCCTCTAAATTTTTCTCACTTTTTGTAGAATTTTGATAAAAGTTTTTTTTCTATTTTTTGTTTTAAATTTCTGAAATAATCATTTTTACGGCTTAAATATATGTAGAATAATTTTTTTCTATTGTTATACTGTAATGGAATTAAACTTATTTTACCGGATATTTTACATCATGATAATATATATCCAATATCGATTTCAAATTTATGTTTGGCATAAATTTAAATTCTAATTACAATAAATTTTCGTCATTTTTTACACATTTTTTACCGCAAATTTTACTAGTTCAAAATTCAAGCCAAAAAATATTTGAGAACATTTTAATAATTTTCTTTTAAATTTGCTTTTTTGGAATTTTTTTAAATTTTTGAATGTTTCAATTTTAGGAATAAAAAAAAGCGTGAATAATTTTTGTTGATCTTGAATAAAAATTGCATTAAAATTTGATAAATTTTTGAATCCTATTTTATTGTGTTCACGACACTCTGTAATTCGACTTTGCAATGACCGAAAACGAATTCGCTGAAGGAGAACAAAAACGGTAAATTTATAAATTTATAGGCTACGTAACGTGATATGGTAAAGGCCTCAGATTAATCCTCTCCCGTTAGAAATGATCTAGTGGAACTAATCATTTCACAGGTTTGAAGCCACCGAAATATAGGCTGGTTTGCTTGGCATAAACATTTGGTATCACTGATGCCGCTTTACAAGGCTTGGTCAGCACCGTTGTATCACCAACGCTGTGCAATATAGTACCTATTATCTTCCAAATATGGTGGGGTCGGGGGAAGGGGGCGGAATCGAACTTCGTTCCAAGTAAAGGGAAACTTACCGCGCAACCAATAGGCCATTGCTCTCCCAAATTTACAGGTTATCTTTTATAGCTCGAATATTTTATGATTAAAAGTTATGTTAATAAGCTTACGTTACTCTAGATATCAAGTTAATATTAACTAAAATTTAACCTTAATTTAAAATTTCATCATAAAATACAATACATATGTTGTGATACTTTATACTTTATAAATTTTTTTTTTAAATTTTTCTGAAAAATTTCAACATTTTTGTAAAATTATTAAAAAAAATCAATCAAAAATTAAAAATTTTTACGTTATTTTTTATCTCATCAAAAAAAATTTTATTTTGGGGGTGGAAGAAATTAGTTGTTTTAATTAAATAATTAAAGTGTAATTCATCACCTAATATAATTTATCTCGACCGAATGGAAAAAAATAAGAAGTAATTCCTAAGACAAAATATTGCGGGAAAATATATTCAAATGTAATTAGTTATTTTGTTTGTCTTTTATAAAAATAAATCCTAATAAAAACAGTCAAACCTGTTTAATTGGGCACCTGTCAGGACCGCGAAAAAGTGCTTAATTAGAGAGGGTATCCAATTATAGAGGTTTTGCAAAAATACTCGAGATAACTTTCCGATGGGAACGTTGATCAGCAAAAACGAATATTTCTTGAATAATCTTTATTAAATCAATTCTTTATTCTGCTTGCAGTCAACTAAAGCGACAATAACTATCCTAGCATGCATTTCTCCCCACCGTCATGTATCCTCTCTTCAGCTGGCAGTTTATTCCAGAGGCAAGTTCATCGTGTTCCTCTTCTTGATGCGCAAATGCGCTTCGGGATCGTCATGATCGAATGCTAAACCGCTTCCTCTAGTTTTTTTTTTGATAAAATTAGTTCTATAAAAATAGAAAATGGAAATATTTCTCGCGAAAATTGCATAATCTCCTCTAAATTTATTCAAAAATGTGCCCGATTATGCCCAATTAGCAAAAGTATATATTAAGAATTTTGTCGGGACCAGAAAAAGTGCCCAATTAGAGAGAATACCCAATTACAGGGGTGCCCAATTAGACAGGTTTGACTGTAATACATATTTTTTGAACTTATAATTTGTGTGTTAGTTTAAATGGAAGGTTTTTCCACAAAAACAAATTAATTTTTTAGTATTTTGGTCAAAAATCCTTTTTTCCAGCCTAATAATAATTATAAAAAACAAATATAAAAAAATGGTAGCATTTTTTGATATTTGTTTTTTAGTTTATTATTGTGAGAAGCGCTCAATTGATCCGTATGTTAAAGATGAATGAATGAATTAATTAAATTTGGAATGAAAGAAATGGAAAAAAAGACTTTTAAACAGAATAAAAAAAACAGAAACAAGAGTCAGAAGATAGCTAGGTGAATGAAGATTCATTGATGATGGAAGGGTAAGGGAAAAATTTAAGAATTAATAAAAGGTAAAAAAGGTTAAAAAGTTAGTGAGTTAGTTAAGGCTAGTAAAGCACTAGTGAGACATGCATAAGCGGATTATTGCCGCGCTTAAACGCCTGATAATTCTTGCAAAAAGGTCGAGATCGAATCGATTCACTGAGAAAATGTCAATAAACGTTATGATTGTTAATATAGCAGCATTATTGATATTTATTGTTGATGCAATTTTTAAATTGATCCTTATATTTTTAAACAATATTAATATAATTAATATAATATTATTAAACTCAGAATGTAATATAGTTAAAAATGTTATTTGTTTTTCAGCTCCAATCTCAAAAAAACCTGAAAAAGTTATATCCATCGATAAAACTTTTCGAGCTTTACAAAACCTAGTGTACGGAATTTTCCAATTGTTTTTATTATAAAAACTAGAGAATCAAAAATAAGATAAAATTAATGTAGCTTTTTTGCTTTTTTGCCTAATATGACCAGAGTAGTCCTGCAAAGGATTTAAATCGAAAAAGTATTGTCAGTTTTGGATTCAGCGCCGTTAAAAATTTTTGCCAGCTTTGGCTGCATTTTGAAAACCACCTTTTGCTTTTGGATGCAAAATTATTGCGTAATCCAATATCCATGTTGATATTTCTTTTAATATTGATCTATATGATTCATTAATACATAAAAAGTGATTTCGATTATTGCGAGAATAAAGATAATACGATAATTTAAAAACATTTTGCGGTTTGAAGAAATTTTGCGTAATTATATTGATTCCAATTTGCGACGATTACTCATCGTGATCAAAATTTATTTTTCTCAATCATATTTTTCATAAAAATAAAATCATTTCCGTTGAAAATTACGCAAACTTTTTTTGTATCTTGTAAAAAAAGTCCGGCTATAAATTTTTTGGAAAGTTTTAGGACAAGCTCTAATTGGTATATCTGCATGCGTATAATAGAATTTTAGAAAAATTTTAAAACTTATAGATTCTAAATGGCAAGTATAAAACTATTAATATTTTAAGGAAAAAATAGTACTCTAATTTCGTGCCGGGTATTGTGAACCAAATTTAAATTGGCGCCAATGAGTTCATTCAGTTGTACTGGATCTAAGCGAATCCAAATTTTGTGCCCGACTTCGTTTCAGTTTCATAAAAATGGGCACAAAATTTGGATTCGCTTGGATCTAAAACAACAGAATGAACCAAATTTAATTTGGCGCCAATGAGTTCTCACAACACCCGGCCTTATATAAATGAAATTAGGATAATTAATATTTTAAAATAAATCCTCAGTAACTCTATAGATTTTTAGAAAAAAGAAAATAAGAAAGAAAATTTCTGAAAATGGAAATAAAATAGAAAATTTCTTTTTCCGCTCGCGCTCATCATTATTTTTATCAATCAATTTAATTTTATATATTTATCAATCAATTAATATTAAATTTATGCAAATCAACAAATAAAATTTTTTACGTGGTTTATTAAAAATTTTTAAATTTATATTTTTTTAAATTATAATTTATTATTTGGCCTGTAAAATTTTCAAACAGAAACTGACAATCAATCGAAATTTTTTAAATTTTTTGGCGCATTTATCAGGTTAATATTCGTATAATACATATATATCAGTAGATAAAATTTTTAATAATATAGCGACAATATCAAACCTTGATAATAAAGCCAAAAATTCGATATTTTTATTTTACAATTTCACATGTTATTGATATATTCATCTTTTATAAAATTATTTATGAAAATTTGGAAATTATTTTTCTTTTGAAATTTTTAGTAAAAAAGATTTCATCATTTGTTTTTAATTTGGCATTTTTTAGACTTTGACTTTATGTTACCGAAAAAAATAAAAGATGAACGATTTCATATTTTTGACAATAAACTTTGATCTAAAGATTAACAAGCCCTTTATTATAGAAAAATAGTTCTGAAAAATTATTTGAATAGATTAGAGAGTTGGCTTTATCAAATTTTCTCAATAATTGGAGTTTTCGAAAGGATCAAAGAATCGAGTAACTATAATATTGATATTGTTTAAATTGCAACAGCAAATGATTTTTTAGAGAAAATTTTTCACTTCATTTTCATTTTTAAACCATTATTCCACCTTTTTGACATTTTCCCATTTTCCATAATTATTCTTGTCAAGTATGTATTTCGACCATTTTTTAAGCCTAAGAAAAAAAGGAAGAACGAAAGGAGTGGGAAAGAAAGAAAGAAAATGGAAATAATTTCAAATAAGTAAATGAAAAGCAAGGAAATTTTTATTTCACAAGCAAAAGAAAAGAAAAAAGTTTAAAATTTAATATTATTTTTCTAAAAAAAATTCCGTCTGACTCACATTTTCTCCCACCAATTTTATCCACCCCTATTGAAGGGCAAGCCCGTAATTTTTTATATTGAAAACAAACGACTACGTACGTGATTGATCCATGTAAAATCAAAATATGGACTATAAAGCTAAAAAATTGTATAATACAGTTTGGATCTAATTTTTCATGATCTTATTATAAATGTCTAAATTAATTTGGAAATATAAGCAAATTTTTTGATCGTACAATTAAAATTGTACTTAGTGTTTATAACACCTACGGTTCGGTTCGAAAAGAATGCCATTCTTCTACGATAATTTTATTTCCCATTTTCTCAATTATTTGTCTCGGTAGGGTGCGTCGAAAAATTTATTGGCCTCAATTTATAAATATAAAAATTAACATTCATTGAACACGTAATTCTAGGCAGGGAATCCTCGGCAAAACATTTATGCAAAAGAAAGTTGCCGAATTCAACAAGAACCCGCCACCGAAAATTGCCTTCACGCCGGCAGATGATATTCAGGAAAAAAAGTGAGTTATTTGTATTTTTTTCCTGTGTAAATAAAAGTCTAATTTTTTTTATTTTTAGTGAGGGTGCTGGCAATCATTCACGCAAAAGTAGTGATGGTATCATTTTTATTTTTACTCTAAATGTAATTTGCTTACTCTTAAATGTTTTTAATTATAAACATGTTTATTAAATTAATTTGAAAAAAATCTATCGCTGTGTATTTATGTATTTTCATTCACATCTGTATTTGACAGCTTTTGTGTACATGTATTTGTGAAAAAAATGGTAAGAAACGAGTGAAAAATAAAAATAAGAAAAACAGTTTAACAATTTTTTTTCACAATTGAGTTTTAAAGAAAAGGAAAAAGTTTAATTAAAAAGTGTTCCGGAAAAGCAAATTTTCAAAAAAAATATCTGACAGAGGCTTAAATGAAACTCATGTTTTAATAAATAATTTGTGAAAAATATTTTTAAATAGTTTTAAACAGTATTGTGACATTTAATTGGCTCCGGTTTTTTTGTTTTAGTTTTTGTTTATATTTCGAAAAAAACTTTAATAACAATCTTTGTAGTCAAAAAATATCAATAAATATGTATTAAATATTTTTATCGCTGCTATGCTATCCAAAATGAACATAAAAAATGTTTTTGCCTTAAGTCTTTTTTTGAAATTTTTTTACATATTTTTGTTGTTTTTTTAAATTTCTTTTTCTTTCTTTCATTTATTTTATGATAATTTTTATCTTATCCAAAATTGTTCAATTGCATAATTGCATAAGTTGAAATTGTGTAAATTGCATAATAATGAAAATTTTTTATTTTTGTTTAAATTAATCTATAGCGCCTTTACATCAATTTTTTTCAGTTTATCTATTAATTTCTGAACTAACATTTAATAATGATTCTAATTTTTACCTAAATACAAAAGGTTGGATTTTTCACGTAAAAAATATGGAAATGTAGAAAATCATAACTTAATACTCAAAAGTAAATTATCTTGCATGTTTATGAAAGAGGGAATTGGAACTTTTTTTTGAAAAACAAGCAAAATGCCAAAAACATTCTTTTTTATTTAAAAAATTTAATTTATTTTTAAAACATTCAGGTCTGATAATTTTTTGTATATGATGTCATTTTTACACTATAATATATATTAATCATTATTTATTTAATTTCATTTCTCTTGTTTTTTTCATTTGCACTAATTTAACTTAAAAAAGGAGTGAAAAATAAAAATAAGAAAATTTTTATTATTTAACACATTTTTGTGCATTTTCTTTTTTTTTTGTCTAACTCTAGCTATAAGCCGAAATGCACATAGGAATTTTATTTTTTAAACTTTTTTACACCACCTCGAATTTTTATTTGAATTTTCAATTGGAATTGAATAGCATTTTTACTTTTTTTTCCTTTTTATAAATTTTTTCTTCTCATTCATTCTTTTTTTCTCATTTTTTCGATTCTTTTTATTTTTACATTATTCCTAACGTAGAATTTTTTCTTTTTATTTTTTTGTATCTCTTCAAAGATTCGAATATTAGCTTGTCAATTTTTTCGATTTTTAACGTTGTTTTTTGATTTTTTTTTCTTCTTATTTTTTGCCTAACAATAATACACTTAACAGAAAATACTTTTTTTTATTGCGCATTTTTTTTCGTTTTCAACGACATTTTTTGCCTTTATTTTCAGCTTTTCTTTTAAGTTGGTGTGATTATTGCTTTTACTGACGAAAATAAATAACGCAAGTAATAACAAAACGGTTAAAGACGAAGCAATATTAAAAAAGTACAAATATTTAAGCACAAAACACTGTAACGAATCATAGACGAAAAATACAATAATCAATCGGAAAAATTCCTTTATAGTAACTTTGTTGTCGGAAAGATTATGGCTAATTTCAATCGATCCGCCTCATCACATCATATTCCAGCATCAAAAACTTTACTCCTCGAAGCGATAGAACAGGCCACATGCTCAAATGAAAATGGTTTTTTTTTGCGGAAATTTGCACAATATGTAAATTAATTCATAAAAATAAAAGTTTTTGACTGCTTATCAAAATAAAATCTGAAAAAGATTTATTTTTTTACTTTTTGTTCCAGACGCTTTAACTTCTACTATGCAACCATCTGAAACTGGCGATGGACATTTTATCGCCGCGTCAGCGGTAAGGAAAGCACGTTCAAACATCGGCTTCTATGTGTCGCCGGTCATAGAGCCCAAACTTGCAAATAACGGTAACGCATATGGCTTAGACGGAGCAAAACCGTCGTCGTCTAGCTATGCAAAATCACTTAACGACCTTAACAAATCCATAGCTATAGATCCGGAACAACAAAAATTACTTCGGGTTCCGTCAAGCCGTAGAATTTTTTTAAATAATAATCACATAATATTAGCTTTCAAAATATTCATTTTTATAAAATTTTACATTTTTTGCGTAAATTTGGTGCTTTTATAACGTTATTATTTTAAAAGCTTTAAACAAATAATTTTGCTTAAATTTATTTATCTAATCAAAGTGTGTTTTTTTCCTATAATTAATGTATTATATCATATTGGCATTCCAAAATTTGTAAAAACTTCGAAATAATCAAATTTCTATCTCACACATTAAACTGATTATTTGAATAATTTTTAGAATTCTTTAAAAGGAATCGGCTTTGTGTTATTTTTATTTTTTATAAATCGTATATAAGTAATGTTTTTACTTAGGGCTATTTCGAGTGTGTAGCAAGAGAAGCATTTTGTACGGATTTATATTGAATTCTTCATTTTGTTTGTTTGAATTATTACTACAAGTTTTTGATGATCTGTATTTGAGTAAAAATTTTTAACTTTTTATACTAAAATATTTATTGTATCTTTTTTTCTTTCAAAATTAGAAAAAAAAAATTTTTTTTTTGCTGTTTAACTTTAGCCTTATCGCAAATGTAATGTCGAATTTAAGTGCGTCGACTTCGGATATAGAGGGACAGTCAAAGGAGTTTCGAATCAGCCGTAATCGTATCTTTTTCAATCGTTTTAGTAAACCATAAAGAATTTATATTCTTTATTATTGTCTTGTTTTTTTTGTCTAAAATGTTTGAATATTTACACTTTTTGTTGATTAAACATTAATTTGATATCGATGGAAATGATCAATTGAGTTGTTCATAAAATTGAAGAGCGAATACAAATTTAAGAGTAATTTAAATTGCTTGTGTACTTTTCTCGATTTTTATAGTTTTATTCATTATTTATTTTAGGCGGTGAAAATGGAGTTCCATTCTGGAATTCATTTCGCAACAAAAGCACCGATTTTGGCAACGGGAATTTGGCTTTGTACGAGAACGAGCCAGCACAAAACTTTCTCAATCCCTATATTCAAGGCTACACCACACCTGGACCACTGGAACGTGCGGCCAGCAAACATGCAAAGGTGTGTTTGACTTAAAATGCTTTCTTCTAAACTAATAGCTAGGAGTTTTGGGCCGGGAGTTTTGTCCGACTCCTGGCAAGGATAGTTTTTTTTTCTATACAAAGTGAATATAAACTGACAATATTTTTATGCTCTTATTTATGAGTGATAAGTGAGAATTAGCTTGATTTGACGAATTTTTAATTTTTTTCAGAATCAGATTTTTAAAATTTGTTTATTTATTAAATGAATTGGATGAAATTCTAGGCCAATTTGGGCGTCATGCTTGGCGTATATTTGCCGACCATTCAACACATTCTTGGCGTCACCATGTTCATTCGTTTGGCGTGGTGCGTCGGCGTGGCGGGCATTGGCCAGACCTTTCTTATGCTCTTTCTCTGTTGTTTCTGCGTATGATAATAATTATACTTATGAATATTAAAATATTTTATATGCTTGTGCGTTTTCAGACCTTTCTCACTTGTATTAGCGTGTCGGCGGTGGCGACAAATGGCGTAGTGGAGAGTGGCGGTGCATATTTCATGATTTCTCGCAATTTGGGCCCCGAGTTCGGTAGTGCCGTTGGAATTCTTTTTTATTTGGCAAATACGGTTGCAACGGCTATGTATCTCGTTGGAGGCGTAGAAATTTTATTGGTAACTATTATATTTTTATTATATTCAGCATTTCTATATATATGTACATTTTTTTGGCTCTTGTGGATTATCGGACTGTCACGAAATAGAGGGAATATAAAGGCAATGAAAGAATTAGCGACGTAAAAATTCTTAAATTCGTGAGAACAAAAAAAAACACCAAAAGGTGTGGCGAAAAAAGGCCCTAGCCAATAGTTAAAAATAAGTGCGGAAAAGGTTTATTACTCTTAAAAAAATGAATTAAACGAAAAACAATTTAATGAAAGGAAAATTAAGTTAAATAATTTAAATAATGGAAATTAAGTAACGAAGAATTGGCGCCTTCAAAAAAGGGCGGAACGACTAAGCGCGAAATCCTGAAACCAATCAAATAAATGTTTCCTAATAACCTTAAATCTAGACGCAATTCCCAAGTGAACAAGATGATGAAAAAAACTTTGTTCCAACACTATTACACGAAATCAATGAGCGAGCAAAGAAAAACACAATCGATCCGGCAAGCCAAAAAACTTAATAAAAGAATAAAAAGAAAAAATATTTTGGTGGGAAAATTTGAACGAGATGCCAAGAAAAAATGCGCGAAAAGAAATTTGAATTTAAAGAAAAATTTTTCGTAAGCCTAAGTTTACGACGCGGACCCTCAAAATTTTTTTTAGTTTTTATTGGTCATCTCTTCTCCATTTCAGCCAATTAGGCTCACAAAAGCTAAGCCTTGGGCTCAGGCAATTAGGTCTAGGCTTAGCCGATGTTCCAATTCGGCTTTATGCTATACCTTAAGCTTAGGAATTTTTTTTTTGGGTCCTATAACCCACAAAAACCACATTTTTTAATTTAGTTGTACATATTTCCCGGCTGGACAATTGGCGGGATTGAGGCGCATACCGATACAGGTTTTTTTTTTTTTGAAATTTTCGAGCTGAGAAATTGAAATTTTTTCTAGAATAATTCAAATTTGTTTTTAATAAAAAAAAAATAAAAAATTTAAATTTGTTTCTAATATTTTAATAAATAACAATTTTTTCTAGGCGTATGGGGTATGATGTCGAATAATTTACGTATTTATGGCACGATTTTAATTATTATCGAGTTTCTCATTGTGGCGATGGGCGTTCGTTTTGTGCAAATGCTCGCGCCGATTTCGTTATTCTGTGTAATTTTATCGATTCTGGCTTGTTACGCGGGTGGAATTGAAAAAACTCTAAACCCCGACGCTGGCCAGCGGTTCGATTTTTTTTTAAAAAATCAAATAACTTTAACAAATTTACGTATGACGCGCGTCCAACCGGTTGGACGCGCGTCGTTCAAATTTGCACGCAAATTGGCAGATCCGTTCAGTCTGTTCTTTTTGGGTGAATAAAAGTAAGCCGTCATCAGATTACACTAATTTCGCGTACATACCTATGAGATAATTACCCGAATTTCGCGTGTATAAGCTGCTGGTGTTTTGAGCCAAATTTAAATTGGCGCCAATGAGTTCATTCTGTTGTATTGGATCCAAATTGCCCACTCTGTAACGAAATTTGGACCCATTAGTTTGAGTATTTCAGCGCCACGTCCTCGGCTTTCCGAGCAACTGGCGACACGCTTATCGTCTGAAGTCATCTGTAGCCTAATTGTTTTTTTTTAAATTTATAATATAACTTGTTAAATACAAATACCCCAATTTCGCGTGTATAAGGCCGGGGTGTTTTGAGCCAAATTTAAATTGGTGCCAATGAGATCATTCTGTTCGTATTGGATCCAAACGAGTCCAAATTTTGTGCTCGCCTTCGTTTGAATTTTAAATTGAAATTATTGGTTAAAAATTTATTTCAGTTTCATAAAAGTGGGCACAAAATTTGGACTCCAACATAATCATTGGCGCGGATTTAAATTTGACTCAAAACACCCGGCCTTATACACGCGAAATTAGGGTAATTGAGATAAATCGCCCGCATATTTGGATTATAGTTTAAGAAAAACATAGAGAACGGAATGACAATTTCCGCCAATTTGCGCGCAATTTTAAATTCAAAAGATTTATTTTTTTATTTTTTTGACAATATCACGGCGAATAATATTGCAAATTTTTGACAGAATATATCGTAATCGAGCGCAAATTTGAAAATATTTCGAATGTTTAAAAGATTACATTTCAAAAATGTTCTTCGCTTGTAATGAAACCGTTTATTCATTTAAAATCACTTTTTATTTATAATATAAATGATAAAAAAACGAAGCGACAACTCGAGAATCGGCTTGAGGGTAAAACCAATTCAAAAAATGATAAATTTGACATCAACCTGCTCTTCGCGTATTAACTTTTTTTCTAGCGTATTAATCAATTCCAAATTGCACCAGGAGATAGAGAATTTAACGGGGAACAAGAATGCCCAGGCTTATTTAGAAATTCCGAAAATTGACTGAGCTCTACCTATTTATTCTACATATTTTTTAGGTACGAAAAAAGTATGCGTTTCAGAAGAAACAAAAAATAAAGTGAAAATTAACATTTATGTATTATAAGCCAGTAGTCATTCGATTCGTAAGAAAATGCGCTATTTTTTGTGTATATTTGCATTCAATAACAAATAACTTTACTGTTATTATTTTACCGCAAACAAATTTTGTCAAATTTCAAATCCTATTTAATGTAATATTACATTTTTTAAATATAGGCGAAATGCCAAAAATTTTTAACTGTATTTTTAACTGCATTTAACTGTATAATTATATAGCTAAATTGTCCTTTTTTTGCAATATTATTCGCCGTGAATATGAAAAGTTCAATTATATTAAATAGAATATGGATATAAAGAAAATAAAATGATTAAAAAAAAGTTGTGAATAAAGATTGATTTTTTAGAATTTGTATGTACGATGATCACTTATTACAGGCTAAAATTGTTCTTCCCAGAAACGAATCAATCTCGAATCTTTGCGATTATTGCAATTATTTCAATCCGATTCTGTTAGTAATTAGTAAAGTTTGCATGGATATTTTTGTTGTTTTTTTTGTTTTTTCGAATTTAATAATTATAATTGTGATTAATTGTTGATTTTTTAGACGCGGCACACTCCAGACTTTCTACGGAGCCAACGATTCGTCGGCTAACGCTTTGCGCTGCGTGAACGGCTTTCCTGGTTACAACAGCGACGCGCTTATTCGTTTGTTTTAATATCCCATAATTTCGCGTGTATAAGGCCGGGGTGTTTTGAGCCAAATTTAAATTGGCGCCAATGAGTTCATTCTGTATTGTATTGGGATCCAAGCGAGTCCAAACGAGTCCAAACTTTTATGAAATCGAGACAAAGGCGGGCACAAAATTTGGACCCCAACGGATTCGATACGAACAAAATGAACTCCAATTGGCGCAAATTAAAATTTGGCTCAAAACAATCGGCCTTATTCACGCGAAATTCGAGTACTTTAAATTTGCTTTAGCTCAATTTTTGAATACATTAATTTTTAGGGAATCTTGGCGCTAGTTATCCCAAGAAAGGCGAATACAAACTCGATGGCCACGCGAAAACAAAAGCGGAGGTGTTTCAAGACGTAAACACGTCGTTTTTTCTTCTCCTGGCCATTTATTTTCCAGCCGTAACTGGAATTCTTACCGGAACGAACATGAGCGGTGACTTGGCAAATCCACAAAAGTCAATTCCTAGCGGCACAATTGCGGCTCAATTAACCACATCGTTTATATACTTCTCGCTAGCGTTGGTATTTGGCGCTGCAATTTCACCGGAGTTACTAAGAGACAAGTAGGTGCAATATGTTATTGTTATTGTTTTTTGTCGTTCAGTTATGTTTACTAGCATGTATAATAATGTGTACCTGTTTAATTGGTAAATTGTACCTGTTTAATAAGAACAGAATAGTTCATATGGTGACGTATTAATTGGAATCTATTGTTGTGACGAAGTTATAAGAAGAAATTCTCGAAGTATGTGATCAAGGTCCGTGTAGCTCAGTAGGTAGAGCAGCGCTCCGGTTAAGCATTGGTCGCAGGTTCAAGTCCTGCCACAGAAGTTACCTTTTTCACATTACACAACAATTTGGCGATCAGGATGAGATGGCGCGTCAAGCGTCATCATCTCGAACTCCGTGCCGCTCGGTAGCGCCGTAAGCCGGTATTTGGCCGGGAAGTTAGTGGTCAGCTTCCCTTAGGCCGCGCGTAATGTTGAACCAAGCATAAGTCCAAATTTTCCATTCCAAAAACCACTCCGGCAGTTGGTCGCGCAATTCTATTATGCGGCGTAAAAATGCTTGTATTTCAATGTATTGCCATTGGTGCTAAGCTGATCCGGGGGATCTAGTCCTGTGACATTCCACATCTTTGTAGTTGCATCTATTAACATCTTGAACGGCGAGATGTTGTGACGGAGTTATAAGAAGAAATTCTCGAAGTATTTGATCAAGGTCCGTGTAGCTCAGTCGATAGCGCTTCGGTTAAGCGTTGGTCGCAGGTTCAAGTCCTGCCACGGAAGTCACCTTTTTCACATACACAACATCCATGTTTGCCGTTTTTCAGATACGGCCAATCGCTTCACGGCGGAATGATTGTGGCGTCATTGGCGTGGCCGAGCGACTGGGTTCTACTCATTGGCTCATTTCTTTCAACGTTTGGCGCCGCGCTACAATGTTTATGCAGTAAGCGAATTTGGTCCCCAAAATCGAAATGAACATATTTTATAACATATTTCGGGTTGAATTTTTTCATATGAAACATTTTCTTATTAAAGCTCTTCGCTGTTTTCTAACTGATTCTTTCATTTGCACAGGCGCTCCACGCCTATTGGCCGCGGTCGCCAAGGACGACGTGATTCCGGTTTTGCGACCTTTTTCTATTGTAACAAAGAAAAACGAACCATTTTACGGGCTTATTATTACGACGATTATCGCCGAATTAGGCATTCTCATGGGCGCTATGGACTCCATTGCCGCGGTAGTGGACTTCTTCTTTTTGATGTGCTACGCTTTTGTCAATTTGATTTGCGCTTTGCATTCCATATTGGGCGCGCCGAATTGGCGTCCACGATTCGTCTATTATCATTGGTGAGATCGAGAAAAAAAAAGAAGAAAGAAAGAATTCATTAAAATAATTTCGTTTTGTTTTAACGAATTCTTCTTTAAGGTCCTTATCACTATTGGGCGCTGCATTGTGCTTCTTCATTATGTTTAGCACACATTGGGACTACGCGATTATTTCACTGGCGTTTTGTCTCATTATTTATAAATATGTCGAATGGAAAGGGTATGAATATTTTTTTGTGTAATATCTAAGAGATTTAGACGCTTAATATAGATCGGGGTTGTCAGATGAAAATAAAATAAAAAACGAACGCTGGACACGAAAAAAATATTTTATTGATAATTTCCAACAACAAAAAAGATTTTTCGAAAAATATCTGAATTGGTCTATTTCGTTGACTTTTCGGGTCAGATTCTTTATTCTCTCAACAATTAATACTTCTCGGAACGCCTGATCCTGTGTCTAAGAGAGCTATTCTTCATCAGATAGTCAAACATCTCAGTGCAAATAGTCAAACATCTCAAAAAAAGAATAAAAATCTCAAAAAAAGAATAAGATGTTATCCTCATTGCAATCGGTGCAGGTCGCGTATTCCTCGCCCTTCTTGCTTCGTTTGATACCTGGAAACTCGTTGGCGTACTTCTCTTTGAAGACGCTCGTACGCTTGCGGGGCTTGCGGAACATTTTCTCTAAATATTCTATAGCATCGCCTTTCAATTCGCTTCGATAGCGCCTTTCGAGTCAATTTGCTTCGATAGCGATTCTCAATAGCGATAAGCGATAGCGTTACTGAAGGCTCATTCGTTTCAAATCAAGGCAGAAAATTGGAAAAAAAG
Source organism: Bradynema listronoti (assembly GCA_024678965.1). NCBI lineage: Eukaryota > Metazoa > Nematoda > Chromadorea > Rhabditida > Allantonematidae > Bradynema > Bradynema listronoti. The sequence goes on from JANLNO010000003.1 coordinate 4,483,568, forward strand.
AACAGACCCCCTCAAAAAAAGAACAAATCTTTTTAAAAAGGACATCTGGCAACCCTGCTTTAAAAATAAAAAAGAACAGACCCCCTCAAAAAAAGAACAAATCTTTTTAAAAAGGACATCTGGCAGCCCTGCTTTAAAAATAAAAAAAAACAGACCCCCCCAAAAAAAGAACAAATCTTTTTAAAAAGGACATCTGGCAACCCTGCTTTAAAAATAAAAAAGAACAGACCCCCCCCCCCAAAAAAAAGAACAAATCTTTTTAAAAAGGACATCTGGCAGCCCTGCTTTAAAAATAAAAAAGAACAGACCCCCTCAAAAAAAGAACAAATCTTTTTAAAAAGGACATCTGGCAATCCTGATATAAACTCGAATTTATTTAGAGCCAAAAAGGAATGGGGCGATGGTATTCGTGGTCTGGCACTTAGTACCGCACAGTATAGCTTAATGAAGATTCCCGAAAAGGATCCGCATCCGAAGAATTGGAGGTGATTTATGCCTTTCAATACCGCATTGTTATTTTTTATAAGTTAAGAGTATAATTGTTAATTTATAGACCGCAATTGCTTATTCTTCATTCAATGCCGTGGTCCAAGGATCTTGTGGATATACGCTATTTGAATTTGATCAACTTAGCCGCACAATTGAAGGCCGGAAGAGGCTTGACAATGGTGGTCTCGTTTTTGCGCGGCGATCCAGCCAACGAAGAAGATTTGGCAAATGCCGCGGAGGTATATTCGCATTTATATAATGTAGTTTTCGAATTTCTAAGTCTGAAATGATTATAAAACGAATCGACTTTAATTTTTTTTCTCATTTTTTTAGGTGAAATCTCGCATGGAAAATGACATGCAGCAATTGCGTCTGCGTGGCTTTCCAAAAACACTGCTCTACAACGAGGACCAAATTACCGGCTCTCTAAACGCCCTAATACAAAGTATCGGAATCGGCGGACTCAAGCCGAACACGTTGCTGTTGAATTGGCCGACGCGTGAATTGGGCATGAATGAGAAAAAAATTGATTCGGAATATCAGACTTTTACGCGTAAGTGTTATTAGGCTGGAAAGAAATTTTCTTTACATTTAAGACAAAAATTTTTTTTCCCATTGAAACATTTTTAAAAGGTTCGAAACTTTTTCGACCCACATATAGGTTGACATTTATTTATTATATATTAGGCTGGAAAGAAATTTTCTTTACATTTAAGACAAAAATTTTTTTTCCCATTGAAACATTTTTAAAAGGTTCGAAACTTTTTCGACCCACATATAGGTTGACATTTATTTATTATATATTAGGCTGGAAAGAAATTTTCTTTACATTTAAGACAAAAATTTTTTTTCCCATTGAAACATTTTTAAAAGGTTCGAAACTTTTTCGACCCACATATAGGTTGACATTTATTTATTATATATTAGGCTGGAAAGAAATTTTCTTTACATTTAAGACAAAAATTTTTTTTCCCATTGAAACATTTTTAAAAGGTTCGAAACTTTTTCGACCCACATATAGGTTGACATTTATTTATTATATATTAGGCTGGAAAGAAATTTTTAAGGTTTTTTAGGACTAATAATGAAGTTAGATGGGAAGATTCATATTGATTATCAATAAAATTGAAGAAAATAAAAAATAAAAATGAGGCGTCCGGAATGTAAAGAAAATTTCTTTCCAGCCTAACATTTTCTAAGATCATCGAATATTCATAATGTGATTTTTTTTTTATTTTACAGAAAAGCTATTGACTGGCTCGGTAAACGGCATGGCGTTGTTGGTAGCGAAAGGTATCACCGATTTTCCGGCCAACGTTAAGCTATACGGCAACATTGACGTCTATTGGATTGTGCGAGACGGCGGTCTCTGCGTATTAATTACTTTTCTTCTCAGACAGAACAAGGTATGGCGTAATTGTAAGTTGCGAATTATTGCCATCGCATCGGAGACGGAGAATAGCGACAAAATTAAGAGTCAACTCAGCTTGTACGTCTATCAGTTGCGTATCGATGCCGAAATTCTGGTTAGTGAGTGGGAGAAAAATTTCGAAAAAATGGGACTTATATTCAAACATAAGCACTTCTTTTTTTTTTTTTGTGTGTGCGTATAGGTGATGGAAATCAGTGATCCAACTCTTTCAAAGTCCGCCTTTGAAAGGACGTTATTAATGGAGGAACGAACAAAAATGTTGCGACAAATGCATCGTGATGGTGCGTCCGGCAAATCCTCATTAATTGTAAAAGACACAATTCCTATTTTTTTTCATGTTTGATTTGAATTTTATCTAATTTAAGGACACTGATGCCGACCATCAAAATAGCGCCAACAGAGATACAAAGCGTTCTAAAGATACTATAGTTGACGCGGAAGTGAATAACTCCTACAAGAGTGAGCCGGTTGAAGACGGCGCTTCAAAAATGTTTGATTTTTGTTGTCTTTTCGGAGCATATATGAAATGATTGTGGCTGGATTTTGAATTTTATTATAGGAGTAAAAGTAAGGATAATAATGAAGCTAATCAATCAAAGTCTTCCACTATAAAAACTGCCGATGAAGAGGATGAGGAAAAAACGCGCAAGCTAAAGGCGCTCGACCGCAAAAAGGTATCATTTATTCTATCCGCTCGCAATTTTGAATGGTTTGAGCTGGGGAAAGGGGTCTAGAAAAGGGATACCGGCCATTACGCAGTGTGGAACAAGAACATTTGTGAGCAGCTTTGTTAGATAGTGGACGAGAGAAGAAGAGGGCTTAATATATAAGATTTTAGTTGGTGTCTTAATTAATTGACGGTAATAGAAATTTACGCACTATCAATACTGCTAATATAGGTTTACAAAATGCATGGAGCGATTCGCTTGAACGAGTTGATTCTGGAGCACTCGTCGGAGAGCCAACTCGTACTCTTAAGTCTTCCTCGTCCGCCTATCGTCAAAGAGAGTATATATATATATATATATATATATATATATATATATATATATATATATATATATATATATATATATATATATATATATATATATATATATATATATATATATATATATATATATATATATATATATATATATATATATATATATATATATATATATATATATATATATATATATATATATATATATATATATATATATATATATATATATATATATATATATATATATATATATATATATATATATATATATATATATATATATATATATATATATATATATATATGTTGCAGCCAATACTAGAAATCGGCCATTTCTAGAAATGGCCGGCCAAAACTAGAAATGGCCGGCCAAAATAATTATGATATAAAAAAAAAATCTTTTCAAAGACAAAAAACTGTAATAATAACTGTAATAATAAACTGTAACAATGAAAACTGTAATAATAAATGATTTGCTGTCTATTTTTCGCTAATACGCTAATTCACAATCATTTATTATTACAGTCATTTATTATTACAGTTTCAGTTTTGGCCGGCCATAATTATTTTGGCCGGCCATTTCTAGTTTTGGCCGGCCATTTCTAGAAATGGCCGATTTCTAGTATTGGCCGTAACATATATATATATGTGTTGCGGGAAAATATGTTGCACGGCCAAATACGTATTTTCCCGGCCAAATACGTATTCTCCCGCCCGACAGCCAAGTACGTATTTTCCCTGCCAAATACGTATATTCCCGGCCAAATACGTATTTTCCCGGCCAAATACGTATATTCCCGGCCAAATACGTATTTTCCCGGCCAAATACGTATTTTCCCTGCCAAATACGTATATTCCCGGCCAAATACGTATTTTCCCTGCCAAATACGTATATTCCCTGCCAAATACGTATTTTCCCGGCCAAATAAGTATTTTCCTGGCCAAATACATATTTTCCCAGCCAAATACGTATTTTCCCTGCCAAATACGTATTTTCCCGGCCATATAAAAAATTTTTCACATTCATTTAAATTATCGTAAACTTTTATCGATAAAAGTTTACGATAATTTAAATGAATGTGAAAATTTTTTTTTATATGGCCGGGAAAATACGTATTTGGCCGGAAAAATACTTATTTGGCTGGGAAAATATGTATTTGGCCAGGAAAATACTTATTTGGCCGGGAAAATACGTATTTGGCCGGAAAAATACGTATTTGGCCGTCGGGCGCGAAAATACGTATTTGGCCGGGAAAATACGTATTTGGCCGTCGGGCGCGAAAATACGTATTTGGCCGTGCAACATATTTTCCCGTAACATATATATATATATATTTGCTAGAAATTTTTAGAGAATTAGATGCTTTGGTATGATTGGAATTAGTAACTTTATTAATTAAACTAAAATTTGAAATAAATTTACTTAAGAAAAAATTAAAAGTTTCACTTTAATTCTATCGTGTTGGCTGACTGATTCGTTATTTGACTCAAACAATCCTTGGATTTATATACCTTAGAAATTGGCTGGGAAAGAAATTGGAAAGGGGGGGGGTGGGTGGGAAAGAAATTGGAAAGGAGGGGAGGGGGTGGGGCTAATTATTAATTTTATTGTGGTCGATTTATATTTTCCTCAAATTTATTCTTTTACTTTTCAGCCGTCGACGACTACATTCACTACTTGGAGGTGATTTCGGACAAGTTGAAGCGTGTGATTTTTGTTCGCGGCACTGGCGCCGAAGTGATAACGACAAGCTCGTAGTTATATATGGGTTATTTATACATATATGGTTATATATAATTGTGCGAAAATTGAAAAATTGGACCAAAAAAAAAAAATAAGAGAGATATAATCAACGCGTGAATAACGTAAGCGAAGCAAAGTAGGACTCAGAAAAACATATGGAATATGCTATTTCGTTGTTTTTTTTTTAATGAAACCCCTTTAAGGTATAACTTAGTCGGTATTCTAATTTTTTCGAAGAGAAAAATGCTATCATATATTATAAAAACTAATTATAATATGTTTATAAAACAGCTGGGATATAAAACGAACAAATCATCTTCTAGATATGTTTCACTTTCTCTAACCGTCTCTGTCGTGATGTTTGTTCCCAATGGGTTCAACTTTGCTATATAATGAGAGAGATATACGAAAAAAAAAGAATGAGTAGCACAAAAAATTTTTGAAATGAATTATTTTTGTTAGCTTTCCTTGTACCCTTGTAAAAATAAAGAAAAATTTATTTATTCAAAAAATACTGCTAAAATCAAATGATTGTCTTTTTTAATTTCATGATTTTACTATTGCTGGGATTGCCTTAAATCTCCGTACGAGTCCATGTTTTCCGTTATTTTTTTCAAACTTTCACATTTGTTAGCCTTGAATTTTCTACCGATTTATTGGAGCAGAAAAGTCTGATTTTGCAATAATTGTGACCTATACTTCTTCATATCCACGCATTATATTGATTTCTAACCGTTTTGTTAGAAAAATCATAAATTGGTTTATACTAAAAGTATTATTTTGCAAAAAAAAATTATTTAATGAATTTATAGATATATACATGAATATTTAGTAGTCCAATACTTAATAAAGTTTGGATTGAAAATGACAATGAGAAAAACACAAAAAATAAAGTGAACAGTTGCCTTTTAATGATAATTTTTTCTAGAATTGAAATGTAATAAAAAAAATTTCCAGCCAATTTTTGGGATGGAAATATTAACGAATATTTGTAATAATTTTTTGCCAGTTTTATATTTTCAAAATTTTTCGGAGAGTTTCTGGTTTGAGTCCGAGTCCGCGTGAGCAAGTCTTATTCTTCCATGTAATATTTCTTTATAAATCGAATGGGTTTTCGTTGTTATCGATTAGACTTTATCGAGTTGGTTTTTGTTGTATCCTTAATTAACTTTTCGGTGAGATTCTTCTAAAAATGAAAAAAAAATAAAGATCTTTTTCTACATGGAAAAATTTAGATTTTTACAATTTTTTCTACGATTTAGATTTTTATTTTTGTCATTTTTTGACTATAAATAATTATGAAAAACATGTAGTTAATTTTGAAAACTATTAAATAGAAATTAAAATAAAAGTAAATTTATTTCAAATTTTAGTTTAATTAATAAAGTTACTAATTCAAATCATACCAAAGCATCTAATTCTCTAACGCAAACCAAATTGTGCTCGGTTATAAAATAGTAAAAGTGTTTGTACAGCGTATTGGCGTGCGGTTCCTAAATCATTTTATTTTTAAAATGTACATATAAAAATATTCATTTTTTTTGCTATAAAAATGTGCTTATTTACCGCTCCAATTTGAACTAAACGATCAAAATGATGAATGTAAATGTGAACGAAAATTCGAAAAAGTCTTGATAAAATTTTTTTACATGTCTGTCGGAAATCGCTAGGAAATGGAACGTCTTAAAATAAAATTTAAAATGTATTACAGCAAATAAAAAATATATATTCAATCAGAATCCCACTTGTATTCGATGGGAAAATATTCTCATCGTTTATACGAGCTTCAATCCACTCCATCAAAAGGTACATATAATCTTTGGCTGGTAATCGAGTAGGTTTTTTGTACTTTTCAGTGTCTTGCCATAGATACTCGTATCTGGCTCCACCCGACATGGTGGGACATGTCTCTGGAACACAAACATCCGCGAGAATTCCATAGAGAAGGTTGATTCGATTAAAGAAATCCACTGCTGAAAACAGATATAATCTAATATTCCTTTCGTATTAGATTTTCAATATATAATTTTTCGAATTCAATCACTGAAAAAAATTATTTTTAATTTTATTTATATTTTCTTTACTGTGAACTGCTAGCCAATCATCGAAATTTTCGTTAGCCGGCAAGCGTACGGCTTGCCTTAGATCTACACCCGAATGAAGTGTTGCCTGCGCTTGTTTGTGAAGATGATATCTAAGTGTTCCAACCGGAAAGCGCTTTTTTGGTCGAAATGTCTGGAAAAAATCCACAAATGTGATAAATAAATTCAATAAATAAATTCTAAACTTTATGCTTGTTGACGTGAAGAAATTCAAAGAAGCTTTGTGCCATCTCCATTTCTGGCACAAATTGTTTCTAACAAATAAGTGAAAAAAATTAAACTAAGAATGCGCTAATGGCTTGAAAATAATAAATTTTGATTATCTTCAAAATAAATATTTTTTGTACCACAATTAGAATTTGAAATTGAGTTCATTTCCATGTTCCACGCAAATTATACCTAAAAATTGATATTAGGTATTTAAAATAATTAAAATCAATGTCGAAAATTTCTATGTAAAAAATAATTTATTAAAATCAAAAAAAAGTTATTTATAAAACTGAGTGAAATTAATAGTAATAATTAAAGTGAAAATGAGAAAAAGTAGCAATTTCGACAAAAATGACCTTCATGAGAGTGATTTTTTCTTGTGCATAAAGAATAAATTCACAATAGAAGGCAAAAATTTTGAAAAATTTTTTTATGGTTAATTTTAAAGTTTTTTAATCGAAAAAAGTAATATCTATTTACTAAAAGCATTGCATTGTAGAAATAAGTAATAAAAACATTAATTGTTATACAAAATTAATTCATTAGTTTTTATTATTTCGCGTTAAAATGTTTTATTTTTCCAATATATTTTTCCAGATATAAATTTAAAAAAATTAAATGACTAATGTAAATTAAAAAAAACTGAAATTAAAAATAAATGATAAATAATAAAAAAAATGTTTTTTTATTAAATGTGTTCCCAAAAAGTATCAAACGGAATTTTCTGTTTTTTATTCTACATAGATAAAATGTGTTATATGAAGAAAAAGAATTTTACTAAATAGCAAGAATAATATAACTTTATAAAAAAATAGAAATAGACAAAAAAGAAGTAATCGAGAATGTCGAACGAAAACAAACGAAAGAGCGCTTACATATTTTTTGTTACTATCTTTTATACTTGTCTTTTATTATGTATGTATGTATTATGTATATTGTGTAATGTTTAAACATACATTTTACTTTTTTTTTTCTCGTAATTTGTTTGTTTTCATACTTATGTTTCTCTGTTTCGCATTTTAACTAAATCTATTCATTTTTCTTATATGTTATTTATCATTTGGTTAAATTTTCTTTGCGCATGCATGCACTTTTGTATGCATGCAAATTTCATGAATGTGTACAGGGCGTTTTCTTTTTTTTTCATTGTAATTTTCTTTTAGTTATACAATAAATATTATTGTTGCGCACAATCATATTTAACAGCATCCTTGCATGCATTTATGTATATGTAAGTGCTAAATATGCACTAATTTCATGAATTTTTGTGCAACTTTGTATTTTTTATTGTGTTTCATGTAACGAAAAATAAAAAATAAAAGACATTTTTTTTCCATTTTTGACGGGTCAAAAAGGATTTTTTTCTAATGAAAAAAATTTATTAAAAAATTCTTCTCATGGAAGATAAATACAAATAAATGTTTACATTTTAATGATTTACATAGATAGATTAAATATAAGTAAAAATACTTAAACTAGTTAATACGATAATAAAATCTATAAAATACATAGATTAAAATGGAACAATAAATTTATAAAATCTTATTTGATAAAATGATCAAAATAACTTTTTCATTTTTTTAAAATTTTACTTATTTAATTTTTTATTTTTCTTTCTTTCTTTTATTGATCAAAGGCAAAAAAAGTGACAAAAAAAGGAAATTATATCAAAAGCTAATAATAATAGCTATTGAAATGGAATTTATAGACAAATTCTTTTTTATTTGGAATCTACATTTACCCCTTAGTATTATTAATATATATATTTGTGACCCTATTTATTGATACCGAACTTATAAAGATTTTTTTTACCCAAAATTGTGGAAAAGGCAAATTTTTTTCGATTTTTATTCATTTTCTTTCATCAACTTAATACTTTCCTTAAATATCGCTTTTTCCTCTTTCCATTCTCAACCATTTTTTTCTTTTTTCTCAGTTTTATTTTATATACTTGTAATGCTTAACCTCCTCTTTTTTTTCATCTGCTTCTACTTTTTGCCCTATTACGAAAATGCTTTTTGCCCTATTACGAAAATAAGCAAATTGTTGTTTAAAGGGTGAAGAGAAGAATAAAAGAATTAAAAAATCGCCGCCGCCGAAGACGAAGAAGCAACACATTGGAAAAATTTGTGAAACGGGCGTCGAGAAAACTTTTTTTTATCGTTTAACTTTTCTTAAAAAGTCTTAAGAAGTGCAAAAAAAAGAAAAAAAGTAAAAAAAACAAAAGAAATAAAAAAGAAAAATAAAAATAAAAACCGCGCCGAACAATGGCCATCGTCGCCGTGCCCTTCTATACTTTTACACTTATTTTAATATTTGAAAACTTTCTATTTGAAAAATTTTTTGAGTTAAATTTTATTTTCTTTCTAAAAATTTATTTTCTTTCTTCAATTATTGTTAAATTGAAGATTTAGTTTAATCTTATGAAAATTTAAATAAAATGTAAAATTAACATTTCTTTCATAATTCTAATTTCGATTTTTCTAAAGAATCGAATTTTTAAAATTTTTGATTCGAATTAGATGAAAAAAAATAATATATCAAAATATTTTGCAAAAAAAAATCGTATTATTTTATAAAAATACTTTTTAGAATTTTTTAATATTTGCTTTTCTGAATTTCTTCAAACACGAAAAATGAGTTAAACTGACTATTAATTATCTATTGTTATGCATCCCGCGAGTGTACTCGGTTGCGAATTCGAATGGCTTCGTGACGACGAAGGCCAGCAAAATTTCGTAAATGAAAATTGTACAGGTGCATAATTTTTTTTAGAATCACGTTGTGTTTGAAAATGATAACGTTTTATTGAAACTATTAATTGATGATGAAACAAACTCAAGGCACTTTTGCGTATAACTTTTTAATGATACGTTCAAATACGTTTATTTTTTATTCATATCAAACAGATTTGTTTTTACGGAATGCTAAAAATTTGCTGTTAATCGGTTTATTTCTGCCAAAGTTATTGTTTGGTAACTATAGGGTTCGGACATTTGGGTTCGAAAAGGTTCGGAGATCCGAACCCGGCGTTTTAACTAAACATAACTATCTTCGTAATGAACCGATTGATTTAATTTCGTTCTCAGCGATTCCATTGAAGCTTTTATTAAATGTGTACAAAAAATATTTTAATTCGAACTTTTCATTAAAATTCGAACTTTTCATTTTATTAAAAAAATTATAAACCATTATGTCTTAAGTTCGGATTTGGGTTCGTTTCATCACAATTATTAATGTATTATTCAAATAAATTGCTTATTTATAAAATATTTTAATGTTTTTGCTTGTAAAAATTAATTTCCGTCATTTTTTTCAAAAATTTTTGTGATAATTTGTTAAATTCGTTTTCTTGAATTGTCAAAATAAATATTTTTGTATGCTATGCAAATTTTTAGGTCAATTTTTCATTTTACATTTTGTAAAAATATAAAAAATAATTTTTTTCCGAAACGCTTTTTAAAAAAAGTGCAAAATTTGATTAATTTTTTTTCCCAATTCTCTCAATTTTTTTTCCATTTTTGCATATTTTTCAAATATTTTTTCCCAGCAATCCACAACATAAAAGCTTTTTTTTTGTAATAAACGAAAATTTGGAAAAATATTTATTTCTTATTTTTTAAATAGAAAATTAAGAAAATTTCTAACTGTATTCTATATTCATGAACATATAAATACTGCATTAACTATTAATTTTTATTCTTTAATTAATTTTTACAATGCATGTTTATACTCGCTTTGAAGAGTAGAAAATTTTCCAAAAATGGATTTTGTATAAAATTAAAATAGAGGGTGGCCCAAATTTGCGCCGGGTGGCAGTTGTAACTGTCGTAGCATTTCAATTCCTTTTGATTATCATTCGAATTCGTTTCTACGGGCTTAGAATATTTGAATTTATAACTCTGAATTGATTGAATATTCATATAAATATTTTTATATGTATAAATAAATTACTATGTATTTTTTATGTATATTTTTTAAAGTATGAGGGCAATTCGAAAAATTTCAAAAATTTTTCAAAATTGCAAAAGGTTGGTGCGGCCGGGATCATTGCTCAATCTTTCGAGACTACAATGTGCACTTTCTTCCGTGCACATCTGAACCTCAATCGAAAGAGAGCGGATCTAGCCAAGCAAGCCAACAATTCGCGTTCCGCACACCGGCGTAATTGCGGGTTCGTTGTGTCATATGGAATCATAGTTGTGCACCATCACAATACTTTCTCATCCGGCTGACTCAGTTAGCTGTGGGACGTACCAACACTGGGAATGGTGCCCAGAGGGTCCAGTGAACCACAAACACTGGTATTGACTTAACTCTAGCTTGGCCGAGTCAAACCGGAATCGAAATCATGCAATTGGTGAACACAATTGATTAGTTCTTATGGATAGGATTGGTTTTCTCGCCTATATAGCCCGAAGATCATTCGGTGAAAATGGGCGATGGTTTTCGCCCAACGGTCAGAGAAACGAGATACACAATAATATTTCTTCAAATATTAACTGTTCATTTAATAATGGAAATAATTTTGACAATTTCTGCCCAAATCGGGGAGATATTGAAATTTGATCACGCCTCATTCCATATCTATTTAACGTCCAGCGGTGTCAAACATTTCGAAAGGAGTTTTAGAGAGTCGCTTATGTGCGGTAACTGAGTATGGAAAATCCAAAAATTGAAACGATTTTTTGATTCCACTTAGCTAAGATCCTATTAGCGTTTCCGAAAGGGTTTTGAGGAGCTGCAGAGTGCGGCTGCTACAAATTTTTTAGTTATAAAACTATTTTTACTTAACAAAAATATAAGACTAAAATTTTCAATAATACACTCTTTATTGATACAAAAATTTTTCGATGAAAAATTAACACATTTTTTAAAATATTTTTTAGAAAAAATTGTTTGTATTTTATTCAGCTTAATAATTATTAATTTGATTATTATAATTTTTTCGTTACCTTTTCCATTAATTTTCATTAATTACAGCTAATTGAAAATCTTATGGAAAAATTATAAATATGGTGTTTGCAAAAGTGTTAAAAGAATGACGTTTTCGGCTTCTGTTTTATATTCTAAATTTCATTCTTTCCCATCCTTCTTTCATCATCCCTTTTCCCAAATATGTTTATACATTCAAATCGTGGCCCACTTTTTTTTGCCTTGGCTTTTTTTTGACTCGAGTGATTAATTTTCCTTTCTTACTTTTCGTCTTTTTGGTGGGCTTTTCATCGCTTTTGCTTTTTCAAATTGAATTTTTCTTCGTTTTTTTCTTTTTTTAACATTCTTATAAATCTATCATTTATGCAAATTTCTTGTGGTTTTGATATCATTTGTTCTGATCAGTGATATTTTCTTATACATTTAAATTTTTGGAACTCATTTTCCTTTTTTATTTTTCAATATCATTTTCGATTTGTTCAAACTTCAATTTTTCAATTTTTTTTTTTAAATTTTTCAATAATAAAATTGAAAAAGTTTAATTTTGCTAGATCGTTCGAACGTATTTGAAAATTCATCGTCTTTTATTTTCAATCAATCCCCAGAACTAATACAACAGGTTAAAGATAAATACTAGATAAAAATTTGATAAAAATTTTTTATGAAAAGCTCAATTTGGTTTAAGGAGCAAAAATAGCTTAACTTTAAACAAATTAAAAAATATAAAAATTGATTTGCCCAAAAATATCCAAATATTTTTTGGATCAAAACAAAAAACGAAATTTAATGACGAAAAAATTGGCCGATAATTAGTGATTTTCTTTTTAGTAATTTAGCCGCTGTGCTAAAAGTCAATTTATTTTATGGTATTTTATCATCACTGCACTTTTTTATTGCATTTTTAATTTGATTCACTTTTTTGCGTTTTTTATTTTTATTTACTTTCGGTTTTTTGAAGACTTTTGATTCAAAAACACATAAAAATTAGAGAATGGAAATGTAAGGCATGATTATTTTCTTACTGTGTATCAGGGATGCGTCGAAAATGAATTTTTTTTTAGAAATCGGAAAAGCAAAAAGATCGGAAATCGGAAATTTTTTTTATAAAAAATTTTTTCTTACAAGAAATAGTATTTTTTTATTTTAAAAAATTTCCAAAAAATGGCCGAAATGTCGGAAATCGGAATTCCGGCGCATCCATGCCACATATATGTATGTATATTTTTCATTTATAAACCGATGCAGTTCAAAATATTTTTAAATTTTTAATCTTTAACATAGGGCACGATAATAAAACAATATATAAATATATAAACAATATAGAAATATATAAACAATATTCAATTTATTCATTGTCGTTAATGTGATAAAAATGAGCTATTATTTTATATAGAAAAATATTCGATTTTATTCATATTTTTATTATATTTTCACTTTATTTTGTTAAATTTGAAAAATATTTTTTTAATATAATTTTTTCATGTTTATAACGTTATTTATGTATTCTTTTGGACATAAAAATATTTATTCTTTAACAATAAAACAGCTGTCTTTTTGCTTTGGTTTGTTTGTTTTGCTTATAATTTTTGTATTTTTGTATGTTATTGTTTTCGTTTTGCATTGTTATAGTTATATATTTTATGAGATGGTTGGGCATTTGGATATATTTTTTTTTGACTTTTTCCATATTGAAGATGAAACAATGTTACAAAACTTTAAAAAAAAATTTGCTTAAGCAAATTATTTGTTGTATGATTATGAGTTTTTTATTTGAGCAAACATTATTACATTTTCATGTAATTCTCTATACAAAAATCCCGATAAAATTGCGTAGATAAAATTGTTTGTTTTTTTTTCTTCAACACCTTTTCCTCTATAAAAAATGTTTTTATTTTAATCATAAAAATATATTTCTTAACTTTTTTTAATTTTTTTTTAATTTAACTTTTCAAACCTCTGGCTTTCTCTATTACATATACATAAAAAAAATAATTAGTAAAATTATTATATTAAAAATGTTGACATAATTTGTTTAAGATGATATTAAATCATTATTCATTCATTCATGAATGTTGTTTTCTTCGAATTAAAAATTCGAAGCATTTTATCATTTATATCAAAAATTTTGGGACATTTTCTTTTCAACTAATTCAATTAAAATATTCAAAAGATTTTCTCATATACAAAAATGCTTTGAAGTAAACGAAAAATTGAAATTCTTTAGTGAATTCGAAAAAGATTTTCTTATTTTAACTAGAAATTCGAGAAAAAAAGAGGAAAAATCGAATAAAGCAAGAAAAAATGATTTAAAATTTGAGGATTGACAATTGTATTTGTGGTTTGATAGCTAATAACTCGGATTTGGGCTTATAGAAATAATATTTTTACGACTCAAATACTACAGGATCCAAGAAAATTATTATATGGCTAATTTTTAAAATCATCAAAACCTAACCAATAAAGAAAAAGGAATAAAAAAAATTAAAAATGAATTGGAAAAAAAAGAAAATAAAGCAATTGGAATAAAGAACAAAATGGAAAGCGGAAGGAAGGAAAAGGCAAAATTCCCATTTATCCCAATCCAATTCCATTTTCAATCTAATTCAACTAAAACTATTTATCCCCATTATTAATTCGACCAAAGTTTTGATAGCTTTCAGAATCGATGAATTTCTTGTCCATTTATTTCATTTATTTTCTTCCCATTTTTTTTTCACTTAGCTAAATTTTATTATATGATGATAAATGAAAAATGAATCATTTTTATGATATTGCAAAACTTTTTACTATAATAATGTTTTGTTAAATATTTTATAAAATTTTATATGGACTATTTCTATCAAATTTAAATGCTATTATAGCTAGATTAAATTAAAATTATAGCTAAATTAAATTATAACAATGCGAGAAGGCACATATATCATTTTAAATTGCTTACTAATAATCCATGTTTGTTTGTACTTGAGTAAAAGTACTTGTGACCAACGCTTAAGTGTGTCAAAATTTTTGTAAAATGAAAATTTGAATTGTTAGTGTATACTCAACTGCTTAACTTACTTAATGTTCTATGATTTTTTGGCCTTTTTATGATTGTAAAAACAATCGTTAACCACTAAAAATTTTTCATTTAACATTATAACTTTCTAATTTAAAAATTCATTACAAATTTTATCTTTTCAACTTTTTGCAATTATTATTTTTAAATTTTTATTATTTGTAAAATTTATTACTTCTTTAAGTTTCATTTTTTCTATTAATTTAAATTGCCTGGGAAAATCTTAAGTTGATATACATAGTATCATCAAATTTTTTTAATAAAACACAATACATTTTATACGATAATGATAAAGGACAAGATGATAAAGTGAAAGTGTAATAAAACTTTTTTTTATTTTGTTTTTCATTTCACATTCTCTCTTCCATTTTGCGATTTGTGCCAAATCTACTTTCGTCCACTCAATCATCATTCATTAGTAAACTTTTATCATTAATGTGTGAGAATTTTCAGAAGAATAAATCCTCGATCAAACTGTGTTTCTATTTTTATGTATATCTTTAATATGGGACAAAATTTCTTTTTCTTTCATCAAAAATGTGTTAAAACTTTTCAGAAACAAAACAAAAAACAAAAATTTGAATACAAAATTAAAGCCCCACAATTCACCGTTCTCGTGTGTGGTGGAGAGATTTGTTATTTATTAAACTTTCTTAACCTTCTTTATTTCCTTCCTCTGCGAATATACTTATAAATTTTATGACAAATTTTAAGATGTAACTTATAAATTTTAAGATAAAATAAAAAAATCCCAGTTTGTAAGCTCTAATTTTATTCACCTCAATTCATGTGAATAAAGGGCGACATATAAATTTTTTTTCAATCAAATTATTTTGTAATTTTTTTTTAATTTTGGAATCTTGGTCCTATTCTGGGATGCATAGAAACATTTGTATAAAAAATAATTGTCATATTCGAATTCAGCATGTTGAAAAGATCAGGAATACAAATTTTTACCGCAAAATAAAAAAAAAATTTTTTGGGGATTCGGAAAAAAACCAAAATCGCAGTTTGACGGGTTCATAACTCGATTTTAGATTGAATTTATAAGCTTTAATTTTATTCAGCTCAACTCAAGTGAATCGAACGGCATATGAACTTTTTTTCAATCAAATTAAAATTAGGCTTTCTGTTAGTTTTTCCTTTTTTTTGAAACACCGATCTAATATTTACGAATCAATTAATCAAGTTTCAAGAATTTTTAAAAAGAACGGAATTTACAACATTTTAAAACTCTTTCTTTTTTTCTTAAATTTTGCGCCGTTTTTTTTTTTTTGATTTTATTTTTATAATAAAAGAATCTTTTCGATGAGAAAATATTCAATCTAATCGACTAGATAGCATCGATCAAGTTATTTCTTTTCTATAAATTACTAAAAAATAAATTAGTTCATGACTTTTGGCAAAAGCAAGTAATTTGTTTAAATAAAATCCTTGAAAAAAAATTCAAATTTCAAAAATTCTAATTTAAATTTTATCGATGCAATTTTCTCATTCCATTTTTACTTACAAAAATTTTTCTTTCCACTATTTTGTACCACTTTTTAAGGTACAAATTGTGAAAATTTTATGGCAGTTTCCGCACAAACAATAAAAAAAAATCCGTAATTTCTTATTCTTTGCATTTTTTTTTATTTTTTCATTGCATTTTTGTATTACATATTTTGTTTGCATATGTATTTTTACAAATAATATGTCTTGTTTTCATTAATATAAACAGTGCTGCAGTCTGAAACCTTTTAAAACCTTTGCGAAAAAAATTCAGAAGTTCAAAAAATCATTAAATATTATTAACGATAGTATAAATTGATTACACAATTATTTTGCTCTTCCTCCTTCGTTTGAGACTATTTTCATGAAATACCTGCGGTTCCAACTCACAATTGTCAGTTTTTACTGCTTTGAAAATGGTGAGAAAATAAAAACAAACTAGTAGAAAGTAATATCATGTTCCGAGATTTACTTTATTACTTTATTAGTGTTAATTTTTTTACTTTATTAGTGTTAACTTTTAAAAAAAGTATCCTAATTTCGTGTATATAAGGCCGGGTGTTTTGAGCCAAGTTTAAATTGGCGCCAATGAGTTCATTCTATTATATCGGATCCATCCGTTGCAATCCAAATTTTGTACGCGTTTCAATTTCACAAAAGTGGCCACAAAATTTGGACTCGCTTGGATCCAATATAACTGAATGAACTCATTGATGCTGGTTTAAATTTGGCTCAAAACACCCACGAAATTATGATAGTTTTAAAATCTATAATAAATTCTCTACCGGATACATTTTCTCGTTTTTAAAACCATGACTTCGTTAAAATTTAAGCATTTTTAAAAATGTCTTAAAAAGGTAGTCAAGATTTCAGATTGCAACTTTTAAATTATTTTCTTTAAAATCATTATTTTAATTCTGGTAATAAATTTGGAAAAAATTTTTTTTACATTATTTCAAATTAAATTTTATTAGAAAAAGTGTGGTATTTTTTAATTTTAAAACAAACAAAAAGGGATATCAATCATTTCATATATCATTTTACATATTATCAGTTTCATGATATTTTTACACTTGAGGTGATATATGATTAAATCTAAGCGTAACCGCTTAAGCGACTCACATTTTAATGAAATTAAGACACTTAAAATTTGTGTGAAAAACACAAATTTTGTGACGTAAATTCATCGAATTTTTACACACAAATAAAGTGAAAAAATCTGGAATTTAAGTTAAAAATATAGAAAAAAAATGAAAAGATTTTTACTCGTTTTGCGGATCAATTTGTTTTTCAATAAAAAATTAGGTATTGAAAAAAATTTCAAGTTGCATCTCTAAAATTTGATTGAAATTATTTTCAACGAAAAATTTAACTTGGCGCTAATGAGTTCATTCTGTTGAATCGGATTCAAGCGAGTTCAAATTTTGTGTCCACTTATATGAAAATGAAACAACATTTGAACCCCAACGGATCCTATACAACAGAATGAACTTATTGGCGTCAATTTAAATTTGGCTCAAAATACCCGATCTTGTACATACTAAACTAAGATATTAATAAAAAATTTTGTTTTACTTTTTCGAAATTTTCCCAATATTTTTCTTGCATAACATTTTCAATATTATATATAAATAGCGTTAAGAACTATTAAAGATTGAAGATACGTGTATATCACACGTCAAAAACAATAATTATCTTAATAACTTTTTGCTAACCACAAAATAAACCAAAAAAAAAAACAAATGACTTTTTTTCCTTTTTTTCAATTCATTTTTTTTCTTTTTTTACCTTTTCGACTAAAAATTTTTATTTTTTCCGTTAATTTTTTGATTTGTGCTATGTTTTTTATTGATTCTTTTTAATTGCTTTTTTTTTGCTTTTATTGCTTTTGGTATAATATAATTTGATTTGTGGTAAGGAGCTAAATCGGTCATCCTTCATGCCTCTTTGCATTTTAGTTAAATTCTTGTGGCCGGACCAATTTTTTGATAGATACCCTCCTCCGTACAAAATTAAGTGTGTTCTGTATTTTCAATATTAGATTCAGCGCCCTCGAAAATTTTCAAGTAAAATTTCCTGCAGCTTTGGTTGTAATTTGAAAAGGGGTGATTCTGTACAAAACCAATAAGGACTCGTATCAAAAAACTGATTGCTTTACTGTTTAAATAGGTCCAAAAAACATCCGCGTTGCAAAAATTGGAACAATTGGATCGAGTTCAAATAGGTGAAAAGCCGTGAACAAACATAAAAAAAAATAAATAAACATTTGCATTTCTTATGGCACACAGACATTTGCGCCTGCGACATTTGTGCATTTTTCAACGTTGACTAGCTTTTTGAGGATCATATAGTCACTTTTCAGAAAAGTAATTTATGTTATTGGATTTAGAATTTAATTCTCCATTGATCACTTTTTGATTCAAGTTCCTAACTATTTTAAAAAAAAAAGTTATAGTTGAAAAAGTAAAGTCAATTTTTATTTTTTTGAAATTTTTTGAGTAACTTTACAATTTAAATTGTAACTTTTTTCTAACTTAGATTGAATAAAAATTTAAAATGTGTTTAATAGAGAATTAAATTATGAATCTAATGGTTAAAATTAGTTTTTTCAAAAATATCTTTATACTGCTCAAAAGGTTAATCAAAGTTGAAAATGCACAAATGTCGCAGGCGCAAATATCGCTCCATCTTTCCTATACGGATTTTCATTTTTTCCCAGTGATTTAATTGAATAATTATTAAAGAAAAAGATTTTTTTTAAAATATTCTAATTAAATATATGGTTATTACTAATTTCTTTATCAAATCACTTCAATAAATTCATATTCAATTGGCTAGATTAATAGGATCTTTCTCAATTATCTCTTGAATTGTTTTAAAAAGTTTAATTTTTCTTTTTTATATATTTAAAATATAAATATGCTATTTTAAAAGGAAAAATTTAAAAAGGAAAAATTTAAATGTTTTGAATTATCAAAACATCTCATTTTTTTCATATATTTTTTCGCCCGAAAATTTTGTTTCAATTTAGTTTTTTTCAAAAAAAGAAAAAAAACTTTTATTTTTTTATTTTTATCAAAATTTTTAATCAAATTCATAAATAAAATTGTAATAACAATTATTTTTATAATTTATAATAATTCTTTTTTTGTTTTGACTCAACATTTTAATCGAAAATTGAAAAAAAAATTGTTTAAGGATTGAAATGACTTATTTATCGATTTGATTACTAGTAGTGTTTATTTTGCGATGAGAAGAATTGATTTAACTAGTAAATGGAAGTTAAGAAATCGACGCACACAAGCTTTACAAAGCGGACTTTCTCCACTGGAACAACGATTAATAGGAGTGGGATTTGTTTGAAGCTCGATGAAAGTCCATCGTGCTTTAAAAGTGACTCAACATCTTCCTCTGATTCGACCGTAATCGATGAGAGATTATCAACAAATACATTTAATAGACAAAAAAGTGCTTATTCGGGGCTGGATCATTCCAGGCTTCAGCAACATTCGATAGACGTCCTCAATAACTGCGTTAAACAACAAGATTCATGGCTTACGGTAAAGAGACCGGGCAGCACAATAAGCGGATCAACATCGATCGGAACCACAAATGGTTCGACAGCTAGCGATGTTGGGAAATGTTGTTTATTTTGCAGTAACAGCACCGACAAAAGGTCGACTCTTTTGGCAGTAAAAAAACTGAGAAAAAGTAGAAAATCGGCGAAATCTTCATCACGACGAACAAGTCGAAGCCGAAGCCGAAGCCGTAGTCAGGACGCTCAACGCCATGCAATTGTACGCCAACAAATTGTACAGGAGTACCGATGTCGTTGCGGACAAGCTGGCAAGACTTCGGTCGCAGCAAATAGACTGGAGCCGCAGTGTTCGGCCAGCAGTACGTCATCATTTAAATTCACTCGTACTGGAAGAATATTTAGCTCATTTCGTCGAAAAAATAATCTCTCCAAGAGAAAAAAATCCCAGCCAAATGAGTCGGCTTTTGTAGCTGCGCCGGGTGGCTACGATTCCTTTCACTACTATGGTATTCCACTACAAGCGTCGGTGGCTAACTACGAATTTTTGCGACCGCCACACGAATGCGAGATTAGCATACCAGCCAAAAAAAATCAGCACGCTGCCGTACTTTTGGCTGTTAGTCGCACCGGAAAAAGTACGCCATAAATAAAATATTTTAGCATATTTCCGAAATTATTAAATGGGAAGAAAAAAAATTATGTATTTTTTTATATTAACTGTTTTAATGTATGTGTCATAAATGGCGGAGCGATATTTGCGTCTGCGACATTTGTGCATTTCCAACTTTGATTAACCTTTTGAGCAGTATAAAGATATTTTTGAAAAAACTAATTTTAACCATTAGATTCATAATTTAATTCTCTATTAAACACATTTTAAATTTTTATTCAATCTAAGTTAGAAAAAAAGTTACAATTTAAATTGTAAAGTTACTCAAAAAATTTCAAAAAAATAAAAATTGACTTTACTTTTTCAACTATAACTTTTTTTTTTAAAATAGTTAGGAACTTGAATCAAAAAGCGATCAATAGAGAATTAAATTCTAAATCCAATAACATAAATTACTTTTCTGAAAAGTGACTATATGATCTTCAAAAAGCTAGTCAAAGTTGAAAAATGCGCAAATGTCGCAGGCGCATAAATGTATGTTATGAAAAAAATAAATACATGTTTTTAAAACGGACCAAGTACGAAGTAGTTCAATTCATTTATCAGAATTTTTTAGACAATAACAATCAATCATCAACCGATAGGTTCTCCAGCCCTTCGCGTTCTTCGAAATTCGAAAAGGATGACCATCCTCAGACGAGGAGAAGTTTTATTAAAAGGTAAATTATCATTTTTAAAGTTAGTTTTCAATATGTATCTCTGAAATATTTTCTAGATATTGTAGTCCAACTTTTTCATCGGCAAACGTTCACAATCCTAATACATTAGAAAAATCTGTAAACCGCCCAAATACAATACTTTTCTGTAAAAAAGAAGAGGTAAACTGTGAAGACGAACTCTACGGTATTGTTCGGGTTCATTTGCGACGGGGCAATGGCGACTTATTGGGCCTCGGAATTACGGGTTGAAAAATTTATTCCCCTATGACTATATAAAAGTTGATTTAAAAAATTGTAAAAATAATGTAAAATTGATAAAAAAAAATATGTATGTTTATTTTTTTTAACAATTATTTAAATGGATTAAGGTTTTTAGGTGGAGCGGATCGACATTTTCATCCGGTAATATCATATCTTCGCCCGGGTTTTATAGCTCATCGTAGCGATCAAATTCAGGCGTGTATTAAACCTCTATATTTAAAAAAATAATTTCCTTGTATATAAAAATGTTTAATTTTTCATTAAATTTCCAAAGGCCATTAATACCCTAATTTTGTATGTATAAAGCCGAATGTTTTGAGCCAAATTTAAATTGGCGCCAATAAGTTCATTCTGTTGTATTGGATCCAAGCGATTCAAGCGAGTCCAAATTTTGTGATCACTTTTATGAAACTGAAACGAAGGCGGGCACAAAATTTGGACCTCAATCGATACGGACAGAATGATACGGACAGATACGGACAGAATGAACTCATTGACGCCAATTTAAATTTGGCTCAAAACACTCGGCCTTATACACACAAAATTAGGGTACATTAAATTTCTATATTTTTCGCTAATTTCTAATATTTAAGGTGGGCGATAGACTGATTCGCGTAAACGGAATTAATGTGGACGCGTTGACGCACAACGAAATAATGACTGTATTGCGTAATGCCGGTTCAAAAATCACGTTGGACTTGGAATACAATCTCAATGCTCCGTGCTTTCAAAATCCAGTCAATTTAATTGGCTACCCTCTTACAACAGAAAAATGCACTGAAATTCAACTAATAAACGATGCAGATGAAGATGAGAGTGAAGAAGAGAAAAAAATTAGTGACAAAAAGGAAAAAAGAGACAAGCACCCGTTGAGCTTGTACGGTATTACGTTGAGAGGTGGCGCCTATGGTCCTGATAAAAATAAGTCCAGACCGATTACGATCACTTCAATTCGACCAGGGGGTCCTGCGCATAGGTAAAAAAATGTTACTTTAACAAAGTTTAAAAAATTTGTAAAAAAATGGCAAATTTTGTTGTCGTCCAGAGATTTCTTCCATACAAATATATATTTTATTAGGTTGACAAAAAAAATATTTTCCGTTTTTATATGAAACGACTATTTTTTGAATTTAATAAAAGTTTTTGTAAAATAATTTTATTTATCTGAAAAGATGTTTTTTAGAATATTATGATACAAAAATTATTTGTAATAACTCTATTTTTGAGGCAAAAATTTATATTTAGTGAAATGTATACCTATACCAAAATTGAAAAGTGCCGAATTTGCAATATAAATATTAATTGCTTTTTATAAGAAAAACGTACTCTTTGAAGTAATCTTTTTGAAATTAATTTTTTTAGCTTTTTTTAAGCCTAAATAATAATATCATAGCAAAAAAGTGAATTAAAATTTTCCATATGTCGATGAGAGTAATGAGGTACTCAAAAATTTTAAGGTCTAAAATTGAAATTTTTATGTGACCAAGATTTCAGAGAAGGACGACTTCGGGCTGGTGATCGAGTTCTTGCTATCGACGAAGTGGACGTCAGCGCGGCAACGCTTTCTGTTGCACAAAATATCCTTAAAAAAGCTCGCCAATCCGTTCAGTTAACTATCGCTTACAATGTATCTGTGATGTGTAAGTTGCATTTTTGTGGAACATGCAAATTCGACAGCTCCAATATTTGACTTGCAAGAATATTGCAAGTACCCCAATTTCGCGTGTAAAAGGCCGGGTGTTTTGAGCCAAATTTAAATTGCCGCCAATGAATTCATTCTGATGTATCGGATCCGTTGGGGTCCATATTTTGTGCCTGCCTTCGTTTTAACTTCATAAAAGTGAGCACAAAATTTGGACTCGCTTGGATTCAATACAACAGAATGAACTCATTGGCGCCAATTTAAATGTAGCTCAAAACACCCGGCATTATACACGCAAAATAAAATTTATTATCAATTTTTTTAAATTTATTATTAATATAGCTACGTTGGAAAGAGCTAACGGTCCATTTCTACTCGAAATTGAGAAAACGCCCGGCGTTCATTTCGGCGTGATTTTGGAAATTCGCCGACTAATTAAATCGACAGCAGATTGTCAGCTAGATAGTGCTAATAACAACGCAGTCATTCCATTAAGTTCTGAAAGCATTGCTTCTAAAACCACAAAAAAACTTCATCATCACGTAGTTGTAATTGAAAAAATTATTCCGGCTTCAATTGCTGACAGGTTTAAAAAACAAACAGACTTAAATTAAAATTATATTGGTTTGATGCATAATTATGGAATGTTTTTTTGAAAATATCTTTATTTATCAAAAACAATGATTACATCTTTATCTTATCGAAGTAGTTGAGCATATAACATGGCAAATATAGATATCGATACGCATTTTTAGTACCTAATTAATCATCTGTAATACTCTAATTTCGCGTGTTTAAGGCCGGGCATTTTCAGCCAAATTTAAATTGGCGCCAATGAGTTCATTCTGTTGTATCGGATTCGTTAGGGTCCAAATTTTGCGCCCACTTTTATGAAACTGAAACGAAGGCGCCGGCTTTATACATGTGAAATTAGAGTATTATTTTTCATTTCAAGTTTGTCTGTCCACGACTCTTCACTCATTCATTCTCACTCAAATCATTTCATTTTTTTTTTACTCGGGGCTTTTCGTCATTCCCGATGCAGAGCGCATTATCAGATTTTGGATCCAACTCCTCCGGGAGCATGCGCAGGACCACCCCTGAATCTGTTTTAAAAAATGCATCAGATCATTCTCAAAATTTTCATACTAAAATATATATTATAGTATAGAATTTTCAAAGGTAAATGATAAGATGATATGATAATTATTTTTTATCCTAATTTTGAATTTTATTAACTTTTTTTGAGTTGTAATGCGATTCAACTCAAAATGCAAAAAAGGCTTGAAGGACGGCCGTAGCTCGGCCTGAAATTTAAACACGTCTCTTGAATATTATATTATCATTCTTTTTTGTTAAGTAAAATTTTTTTTTCTAAACCTTCCATAATTATGCATCAATCCAGTAGATGCATGCATA
Source organism: Bradynema listronoti (assembly GCA_024678965.1). Taxonomy (NCBI): domain Eukaryota; kingdom Metazoa; phylum Nematoda; class Chromadorea; order Rhabditida; family Allantonematidae; genus Bradynema; species Bradynema listronoti. Next base: position 4,508,206 of record JANLNO010000003.1, read on the forward strand.
CAATAAAAATTTTTTTAAATATAACTCATATTTACACTATCTTGTAAATTCTCAAAGCAAATAAAAAATATTTTTCATATATTTGAAAATTATTTGAAAATTTTTCTTGATTTTTTCCAATAAATTAGTTATGCAAAAAAAAAAAATCAGCATTATTTTGAATTTTCGGAGTTGTTAAACTTGAAAATTAAAATTGAAGAAGAAAAAAAGAACATGCCATCAAGGTCGTAAAAAAATGGAGGAAATGCTTTTTAACTAATTGAATCGATTTTTTTAAAGTTTTTTTGCTTTATTCCTTTTTTTGTGAATAGAATTCATTTTTAATAATTTTAAAAATTTCTTTTCTTGATCGTATTAAAGAGAAATAATTTATATCTCACAATTTTGTTCTTCTTCCATAATCGGACCCCAAAAAAAATTTTTTTTGTTCTCTTTGGTTCTAAAATAAGAAAAAGATTCCTAAATTTAAAACAAATTTACCGCAAAATAAAAAAAATTTGATAAATTAAAGAGAAATAATGGTCCAATAATGGAAAAGAACTCACAATTTATTCATTTCTTCAATACTTCCAAAATATATTTTGACAAAAAAATTATGGCCTGGAGTTAAATAAATGTTTTTTATTGCTTTTTATAAGAAGCTGTTTATAATTAGATGCGGTGCGATTCATGTCGGCGACGAAATCCATGCAATCGATGGAGTCAGTCTTGAATACACAAGCTTATCGGAATGCTATCAACTTCTCAAAAGTCAATGCAACGTGTTGAGACTTGAGCTAATGCCTTTCAATCAAATAGCAAACAGCCGACGGTTATTAACGCTTTCGTCGAGAACTGAAAAGTTAGCAAAGAAAAATAATAATATCAAAATTTTTTAAAGCTTATTAATTTTTAGCAAAAAACAAGCAATTTATTGTGATTATGCGCCAAAAAATAAAACGCTCCCTAAGAAAGAACGTCAACTTTTAGCATTTGATCGCCATGATCCAATTACTGCAAAATTATCCCAAAATTATAGCGGTAAAAAATTATTTTAATACGATTTTTTCGTAATTTTGTATCGTGTTTTTGTAAAAATTAAAAAAAAAAATTTGTAGATAAAACCCAAACCGTGACCAATATATGCCATGAAAGGTTAAATTAGAATTAAATTGAAAAGCAAAAATACAAATACATAGCTAATATTTTAGATTTAATTCTTCGCCACCAGAAAGTTTCCCACTAAATGCAACTCCGATTTTGTCGCGTTCTTCTGCCGTCGAGCGTGCGTTAGCACGGCAAATGAGCGCCTCGATGAGTTGTGCAATTAGCAAAGACAATGAGTTGGGTAATAATGCTTGGCAGTTATAAAAGTAAAATAATTTTTTAAAAAAATTACTCTGCAGTCAAAACGCCTAGTGCGCCGACAAGTCCAACGAGTCGACGCGCTGCCGTGCAATCCACTGCACGACTCAACGGCGCACAAATTCGTCAACGGCGACGGCGCGCATCGGTGAGCACAGATTCGAGCGCGCCACAGCCAATTATGCGAAATGGTTTGACTTTTTATTTTATTCCATTTTGTTTGTTTGTTTATTTTCATTCATTTTATTCGACAGGGAAAAATAATTTTAATTTTACATAAAATTTAAAAAAAATAATGTTATTAAATAAACAAAAATACGGAATAAAAGGTTTATTTACAATTGTATTTATTATACTCATTTTATTTCTGCATTTTTCTTTTCGTCTTTTTTTCGTTTCTGATTTACTCGCTTTTAAATTTTTCCTTATGTTTTTGAGTTTTCTCTTTCCGGTAGATGAGAAAATAACCACATCTTCGTTTAACACGAAAAAAGAAAGAAGAAGAAGAAAAAAATTTCCTTCAAAAATTGCAATATATCAATTGCGTTTTCCAGAAAATAATAATTTTTTAATAGAGACAAACCAAATGGCTAAGCAGGCCTCCGGTCAGTTAACAAGTTAAAGCCAAATGTAAAAAAAAATAAAATGAAATGAATTTTTGGCTAATGTTTTTTTTTTGAAATAACTTTTTCGATTTTAAAAAATTTGTTTGCAACAAAAAATTCATTTTTTAATATATTCAAAGATTGAATTTAATACTGATCGGAACTTTTAAAAATATTTAATATTAATTAATACTTATGCACATTATCATTTATATAAATATTATTATTTTTCTTATAAGCCGTCAATTTTTTTTTTTACTAAATCATTTTACTAAAAAAATTATTATTCAAAGTTCGGGTAAATAAGACGCGGCCGTTCGAAGAATTTTTGAATTTTGACTTGGCCTTCATTCTGTTATTTTGTCTCTGTAAAGCATAAAATTTAATGAACGTCTTCATTAAAGCAGGCCTAAGCTCTAGTTTAAAAATTATGAGCTAATATATATATATATATATATATATATATATATATATATATATATATATATATATATATATATATATATATATATATATATATATATATATATATATATATATATATATATATATATATATATATATATATATATATATATATATATATATATATATATATATATATATATATATATATATATATATATATATATATATATATATATATATATATATATATATATATATATATATATATATATATATATATATATATATCGTTTATAACAGAATGAAGGCCAAGTCAAAATTCAAAAATCCGTCGAACGGTTCATATGTTGGAATCAGGATAATATATAAATTATAAAGCCAAATTTAAAAAAAAATTATTTTTTTAGCTTTATTCTTGGATGCCGCATAAGAAATCCACAAACACAACTAATACTCAAACTCAAACTTGTCCTTTTTTCTTTATTCTCACTCTACCTTAATAACTTTTTTCTTTTCTTTGAGTTTAAATGAAGTAATAATAAGTAATGAAAAAAGAAAAAGCCAATTGATTTATTCACTCAGGATGATTAATTATGTGAATTTTTTTTATTAATTATGTGAAAATTTTTTTTTTACTTTTTTGAAGAATTCAAAAAAGTAAAAAACAAACTTTAATTAATGTTTTAAATTTTTTTGGTATTTTTCTTTTTTTCCCCGCTAAATGTTCTTATAATTATTTATTTGATTATTTCTAAAAAAGGAAAAAAATTTTTCTAAAATGTTTCACTTATGCTTTCATTATACCGGACTGGTCGGCATGGCGGCAGTTAGTAAGTAAAAAAAATACGCAAATGTTAAATTTTTAAGTACAGATTGAATTTGGAGAAATAATTTTTTTAAGTGGATCATAATTTTAATTAAAACATTTTCTAGGTTCCGTCACAACAAATTTTCGCCATCCCTTGCAAAGCAATGGCCATCATACACCCGAACCCACCGGTCAACTTTGCCATACGGAGACCATGGAAGTGGTTTTAAATGCAAATTCGGCAGGACAATCTCCACTTGTTAAGCGAAGAGAAACGGTTAAAAATATGCAAAAAAATTTATTATCTAGTTCAACTTTTAAAGTTCGAAATTAAATATGTTTACATAAAAAATATAACATTATTTAACTTTTGAAATTTATTGATTTGCTAAAAAAAAATTGAAATAATTTCAATTTTAAGCTCGGATTGCGCCCAAATATGGATTCTTCTCCATTTGGCATCGAATTGGCTTATAAAGATGAGGCCGATGGAATTTGTTCAATGGCGCCGAGTACCTCAGTTTCTGCCACAACACCATTGATCATTGAGGCTATTGAAAAAGACTCGCCAGCTGACAAGTCACTCAAATTACAAATCTATATATTATATAAAACTAAAATATAAAAATTTAAATTGTATAGGTGTGGAGTCCTTCAAGTCGGTGATCGCATTCATGCGATCAATGAATGGTATACTGCAAATGGCACCATTGAAGAGGCCCGTTACATTCTTCGGCAAGCTATTCAACATGCAAAAATTGAACTACTTGTGGAGTTCAATGTTATCGGTTTGGTATTTTTTCAAAACATAATTTATATAATTCAAATTTTATCACTTTTAGAGCCCGTTCTTCCTTCGTCCGGCTATTTTATGGTGAAATTGACCCGACGTGGGGACAATTTCGGCATCGTTTGTCGAAGTGAAACCAATGGGGAAAAAGGCGAGCCGACAATAATCTCTGACATTCGAACGGGCAGCGTAGCTCATAGGTTACTTTTTAAACGTATATTTATTTGAATTTCAGATTGAAACAAAAATTCATATACTCTAAGTTCAGGTAAATAAGACGCGGCCGTTCGAAGATTTTTTGAATTTTGACTTGGCCTCGATTCTGTTATAAACAAAGTTGAACTCTAAATTTTTGAACTACAGCTCGGGCCTGCTTCAATGAAGGTGTTCATTAAATTTTATGCTTTATCGACACAAAATAACAGAATGAAGGCAAAGTGAATATTCAAAAATTCGTCGAACGGCCACGTCCAAACTTGGGGTATTTTCTACATAAATATTATAATTAAGATGTGGATCAATACAAATCGGCGATTGCATTTTCGCAATTAATAATATTTTTTTGGATTCGTATAGTGTCGAAGAAGCCATGCAACTTTTGCAGCGATCCGGAAACACCGTACGATTATGCATAGCAAAGAGAGGAACAATCGATACAGTAAACATTTATTGACTGCATCTGCTATAAATATTTACGAATACAATGGAGTTTACCTCCAATTAAAAAAAATGAACTATTAATGGGAAAATTGCCCTATTTAAACAAATTATAGAGCTCCGAAAATTCCATAACATATACGGTAGAATTAAGTCGTAAAAATCAACCACTCGGTATTACAATAGGGGCAGCAAAGGGACGGGCCAATGCAGTTGTAATTTCACAAATCGCCTCGAACGGATTGGCGGAGAGGTTTTTTTGACATTTAGTCTAGAAAAATAATTATAATTAAACCAGTACGATTGCGTTTTTAAACGGCTTCTAATTCTTACAGAACTGGAGCTTTACATATCGGCGATCGTATCTTAGCCATTAACGGTGAACCATTGGCCGGTAAAAAACTCAATTATGCTATTCATTTGCTTCAGAAATCAAACGATATGGTCTCGTTAAAAATCGAACGTGCAGGGCCTATGATATCACCTTCACTTGGAGATATGCCACAAATAGGCAATTATTATATTTAAATCATTATAAATACAAATATCAATAGACATGCATTCCAAATCCGATATATTAACTTAAATAAAAATACATACTAAATTTTATCTGTTAAATTTACATTCTCGAGTTTTAAAATTGCTGGCAAACAGTCAATTTTTTTATTGAATTTAGCCTGGCGACCGGGATATGATACAGCGTCTAGTGGAATGCATTATAGTAGTGATGGAAATTTAATTAATGGGCTCAAGATGTGTGTAAATAGCGCTGCACTTAGCACTATTCCATCGGACTCTGTTAGCGAAGGGGGTTCGTCCGGAAAGCTCGAGTCAGCCTTTTAAATTAATTACAATGATAAAAATAATTCGTTAATTATGTAAAAATATATTATAAGTACCTAATATAAATTATTCGAAAAAATATATAATATTTGATTGCAATAATATAATAGAACTCCCCTGAAAAGTGTGGACAGTGCCGTTGAAAGTCTTGAGGACTCAGAAATGGTAAATTTACAACAAAGAAATGTGGCCAAATCGACGAGCAAATCAATTGGAAATGGTCGTGGAGTCAGCTTGTATCATAATGGTATTTTTAAAATTATCTTAATTAATTTTAACTAATTTTCTTAAATATATATAATTTAAAATCCTATTGTTAGATCGAGTATCGACGGCTTCAGAGCCAGTACATGTTACTCATACCATTCATTCCGACCATACAAATGGTGCCTGGGATTCGGGATTAAGCTCGGTAATCGATTCGGCTATCGGCGCACACTCGATCATGCCCACAACGGGAGCTATCGCATCTGGAGACTACTGTGGCGGTGCCTGTGGTAGAAGTAGTAGTAGTGGGGTAGTTTCGTCTCCAGGCTCATCATTCAAAGGACATCAAAAATCTATTGCTACAACGAGAAACAGCGCTACAAGTCCTAGGACTTTTTCACGCCATAAAATCCCTGAGGACGAAAAGGAAGATTGGTTTGTGTTAAATTACTTTTTAAAAGACATTTAAAAAAACTACTTTTTTTAAAAAGTTTTTTAGGATACGAATTCTTGAAGCTTTGGAAACGGTTGGTGAGGAGGAAATGCTCCGTAAGTTAGAGGACTGTATAATGGGCGGAAGAATCGACAATAATAAAAAGAGAGACGATCATGATTTTAATGGAAATTATGTCACTAGTTTTATCTCTGCTGGCTTCGAAAATAATTTGGCAAAGTAATAAATTAAAATATCTATAGAACTTTAAATTAAAAAATAATATAATAATTCCTAACAATGGTAAATAATTTTTAAAAAAAATGGCAAAAGGTTGGTGCGGCCAGGATCATTGCTCAATCTTTCGAGACTACAATGTGCACTTTCTTCCGTGCACATCTGGACCTCAATCGAAAGAGAGCGGATCTGGCCAAGCAAGCCAACGGTTCGCGTTCCGCACACCGGCGTAATTGCGGGTTCGTTGTGTCATATGGAATCTAGTTGTGCACCATCACAATACTTTCTCATCCGGCTGACTCAGTTAGCTGTGGGACGTACCGAACCTCCGAAGAGGCCACTGGGAATGGTGCCCAGAGGGTCCAGTGAACCACAAACACTGGTATTGACTTAACTCTAGCTTGGCCGAGTCAAACCGGAATCGAAATCATGCAATAGTAAACACAATCACAATTGGTTGATTTTTGGGGATCAATTTTTCGCTTATATAACCCGACGTGCATTGGCCAAATAGCGGCGATGGCTTTCATTCGATGGCCAGAGAAACGAGACACAATAATATTTCATCAATTTTCTTGACTTAAATTTTTCATTTACATAATGTATTTATTTTATTCACTTAAAAAGTATTAAAAATAATATCATTTTTATTAATTTTACAGTCGGTCATGTAAAACCTACGAGAAACCATTAATTCCAAAGCACGAAACAAAGGTAAACGAACAGATACTTTCGCCAGAAATTTTGTCTACTAAATCAATGGAATATTCACCAATAAATCCAACAACAGCTTTTATATCGTCATCAATGTCATATTCTTCTCATACGTCAAATGATGGAGGATTATTATCTTCAGCTGTAAAAAGGTTTAAAAATGAAAAATGAGATAAGATCGAAATTTATTATTTTTATTTTCAGGGTACAAGAGTCCGAAAATGGAACAATGACCGGTACTATGGGCACTGTGAGCAGCGGACAAAGTACAATAGAATTACCACCGCCAATGTTTCCGTTACTTTCATCTTCTCTGCAAGGAGTTAGACCACCGATTGCCTTGCCAGAGCCCGATACAGACTCTCCAATTCCATTTATCACTTCGCCGAATAAATACGGAAATAGCTCGTTTGAACCGGTATCGCCGAAATTGAACAACAACTTTCACAAAAAAGAACTCATTCACGAAATTTTTAACGTGACTCTCGACAAAGATCCCGAAACAAAAAGTTTCGGATTTAGCATCTCGGATGGCAATTCAATCAATTCCGGCGTATTTGTCAATTCCGTGATTAAAAATAGCCCAGCAGAAGGAAAAATTATTCCCATGGACAGAATACTCCAGGTGAATCAAAAGAAAATATTTTCCTTATAAATTCAGATTTATAGAAACAAATCAGAAAATTATGATAAAATTGTTAAACTTTTATTATAAAAAAGATAACTAGGTAAATAAATTTCAAAACATTAGATTAATGGAACGAGTATCCAATTCCTCGATTGTGACTTGGCCGTGCCCCTACTCGCAACAGATCGAGTTGAATTACTTCTGCTGAGAAAACCTATAAATCAAACATCGGAACATGATCAATTTTCTGCGCCATCATTATCATCGCCAATTCCGCCTTTTCGAGGAGACTTTTAAAAATTTGGTTACGCTTTTTGTAAAGCTAAGCTAACCAATTAGCAGATCACTTTTTTATTGCACATTTACTACTTGTCTTAAAATTATTTTTTAAATTATTTTCAAGCTTTCATTTTCACTAAAAACTCAACAAAGAGCCTTATTTCTTTATTTTTGCATAAAACTTTTCCAATGATCTCAAGTTGAATTTTTTAAGAACATTTTTTAATGATAAAAACTACACTATGTATGTAATTAATTGTAATACTATTGAACAATACTACTATAGTATTTGTATAAAGAGTGAGATCTCATTTAATAAATTATAATTTTTGCAAATATACAGAATAAAAAAATTGTAAAAATATTTTATTTTGTTTAATACAGCTTATATATACTGGTAATATAATACTTTCTTTCATCATGCACAGGTTCGTATTTATGGAATGGGAGGACGAAAGGCCCGAACTACCATAATAAATGTTGAACTCCGACAATTTATAATACTCTAATTTCGCATGTATAAGGCCAGATGTTTTGAACCAAATTTAAATTGGAGCTAATGTGTTCATTCTGTTCGTATTGGATCCAAGCGGGTCAAAAATTTTGTGCCCACTTTTATAAAACAAAGACAAAGGCGGGCACAAAATTTGAACTCGAACGGATCCGATACGAAGAAAATGAACTCGTTGGCGCGAATTTTAAGAGAACTCGTTGGCGCGAATTTAAATTTGGCTCAAAACACCTTATACACGCGAAATTGGGGTAATATTTTTCCTCGTTTCTCCAAATTGTCTTCGTTCAAAAATTTTTTTCTGCCTACGAACCTTATGTATAAATAGAAATGAAATCACACTTTTTAAGAGCTTAGAGCACTTGGGTAAAATAAAGATTCTATATGTATAATTCAAGGCAAATGAAAAGCGAATTTTTTTTCCTTCAATTTTAGTAATCCCATAAATCAATTCTTTTTCTTTTTAATTTTATTTTCTGATACTTTATTATTTTTTTACATAGAATAGAGACGAAAAATTTATTCTATATAGATTACTAAAGTTGAAAAAATGTCAAAATTTTTCCTCTATTCTGTAATAATTAGGCTAAAGATTTTTTAAAAAAACAACACTCATTAAAAACAAGAGCTTGAAATATAAAAAATGGGATTTTTTCAAATCAAGAGAGCATTTTGTACATAGTAAACGGAGGAAGGATAAATAAAAGGCCGGAAAGAAAAACTCATAGAAAAATTTTGTCAAGTGAATCCAAAAAAAAAGAATACAAAGAAAAAAAAGCGTTTACGAAAAATTCTTAAACGAAAAAAGATTCAATTCAAATCATTATAGTCACATTATTATGGGAAAAAAAACCACAAGAAGAAAAATAACGCTAATCAAAATGATGTGAAGTGCATATAATAGGGTGATGATTTATAAATGTTTGCACACGGTCTAAACAAGCAGATCATTGTAGTCGGGGTTCGCGGCCGAGCGTTGACCAATGGGATGTCGCAATATCTCATTGCCTTTTGCGGTTATATTATAGGTCTGTAAGACGAAAAAAAAATTAGTAGGGCACACGCATAACAAAACATTGAATATGTACCTGATGATAGCGTACGAGATCATATAGGGTCGAGTGAACAATTTGATTGGTCCCAAGAAATTGATAGCCCTCGGGGATTTTCTCGACGAGAAAATGCTTCGTGGCACCCAGATCGCCGGCTGCGTATGAAACGGTGTAGCCCCAAATGCGTTCCGATACCCGTACCAAATACGCGCCCGGCTCCGCTTGAGCCAACAATTCCTCGGCGTGTGTCCTTGAAATTATGCCTAAATTAGAAGAAAAATGTGAAAATTTTAAGAAATCTTTGAGGCAAGCCCATTTTTGTTTTTGAGGCAGGCCCATTTTTGTTTTTGAGGCAGGCCCATTTTTGTTTTTGAGGCAAGCCCATTTTTGTTTTTGAGGCAGGCCCATTTGTTTTTGAGGCAGGCCCATTTGTTTTTGAGGCAGGCCCATTTGTTTTTGAGGCAAGCCCACTTTTTTGGTCAAGCCCACTTTTTTGGTCCAGAATCCAATAATCCAAAAAGCAAAATGATGAAGAAAATTAACCAACCATGAAACCAAACGGCCGGTTTTCCCGTCTCCGGATCGATTCCTGTGCCCTTTGGTCGTTCGTAGTCCCGATACCATTGTACAATAGCCGCTCGACTTTCGGGTTTTGGCGGGCGTGGGAGATTCTTGCTATAAACGCATTCAATCAATATTAGCATGAAAATTCGGCACGAAAAAACCTATTTGAAATTGCTACACGTCATTGGAAAACATAACAAAAAAAAAGACAGATGTGATAGAGACAATTTGTAAAAAATAAGCCAATGAAAAATTTTCAAAAGTCCTAAATATGCAATCCACTCACATGGCATCCTTCAAAGTACGTGAAGACGTGTCACGTAACGCGGGCAAAAGTGCGGCCGAGGTGCGCATTTTCAAATGCTCTTCGCGCGCCTTTCGCGCAATCAGTCGAATTTGGGCCTCGGCCTCGCGCGCTTTTTTCTCTAAACCAAAAACAATTTCATATGAGTTAAAATTTGGCGCCCAAAAGTTTGCGTCTCAACCAAAGCAATTGAAAATCCCGAAAATCTAATTGAAAGTTTTTCAAATTCACTTACCCTGCTCCTCCCAAGCCTTTAATTCGCGTTGTTGTTGTTCCTCGGCCTCAATTTCGCGTCGTAAACGCTCCTGTTTCTATGAAAATATCTAATGAGAAGACAAAATTTAAAAAATGTAATCACCTCCTTCATTGCAATTTGGCGTGCCGCTTCTTTTTCTTTCGTCTCTTTCTCTAAAATTTCTTCGATGGTTAGATCGTCGGAATGTTCGCCCATAACCCAGACCCAAACATCGCCGTCACGACCAGTTTTCCATCTTAAAAATACCAAGCAAATAAATGAAAATACAAATAAAAATTCTTAATTGCTTCGAATTAATGAAAAAAAAAAAAAAAAATTCCCTCATACATTTGTACAATAAAAAATTAATTATTACTGAACGCGTTTATCGGAAGGCAAACGCCTGCGTTGTGTTGAGTCGCCAGCGCCGTTTTGTGCCTCTTCTCGAGCAAATCTCTCCTCATTTAATCGCCAGCGTCGAACTTGCTCCTCTCGCATTTTAATGAAAAGTAACATTTTCTGCTCTTCCTGCAAATGCTCCAGCAACTCTGGATCCACATACATCTATACAAAACATATAAAAATTTATATAGTAATTTCCAGATTTCTAGATTATATAGTAATTTTTAGATTTTCTCTATAAAAATTAGATAATAAATAAGATAAATAATTGTCAAAAATGCCTACCTTGTCCAAAATTTCCTGTAACGCGCTCATATTAAAGAAATGTGTCCAGAAAATTTTGCATCAAATAATGTCACTAAAAACAAAAATAATTTTTGTGTATAAAATTGCAAATATTTTTAAAAAATGTAGTGAATTTTAAAAAAATTAATCTCACAATAAAATCCAAAGACAAATTTCACTAAAAACGTATTTTTTTTTCCTTTCAAATACGACACTTCATTTATGATAAATTTCCTTTTTATGATTAGTCATTTTCCAAATAAAATTTGCTTAAAAAAGAAAGCTTAAAATTAGTATAAATTTCTATAATTATTTTCCATAAAAATAAATACATAAAATTTAATTGGATCGATAAATAAGCAAAATAATTTTTTTCGTACTAATCTAAAAAAAGCTTATTTAAAAAATTATTAGTTATAGTTATCGAACTTATTAATGTATTAAAAAAATAAAAAATTATACACACTAAAAAAATTCTATATATTAATTTCAACCTCAGACACAAAAATAATTTGTTACTAAACCATCTTATATTTATAAAAATAATATTATGTTCAGTCGTGTAAATTCAGAATAATTTTTAAAAAATTGAAGATATTTTTTACATTATTGTTTACATTTTACCTCTAAGTCATTTAAGTTGGGAGTAGTTCAAGAAACTGGAATTAAAATTCGTAATTATGTACAATAGTGAACTCTTTTAATGGCTCTGTAAAGAAAATATACAAAGAAAAAAATATGTAACAGAAAATTTATTACAAAAAGCAAAAATTAAAACAAAAATTTGAAATTATTTCAAAATGTACCTACTATCAATACTATCGTCAATTGAATTATGACTAGATTGTCTAGTTTTTTGATTCTTTTTTAATAAAAAAAATACATATTAGGAAAAATAAAAGTAAATAAATAAACCATAAAATTTAAAAAATTGTATGTGATTTTTATTATACATATTAGGTATTTATTAAAAAAAAGGTTCTTGTGGGTTATAAGATTCCTCCCCCCCCCAAAAAACAATTCCTAATCTTAAGGCATAGTATAAAGCCAAATTGGAACATAGGCTAAGCCTAGACCTAATTGCTTAAGCCCAAGGTTTAGCCTTTGTGAGCCTAATTGGCTGAAATGGAGAAGAGATAACCAATAAAAACTAAAAAAAAATTTTGGGGGTCCGATAATCCACAAGAACCAAAAAAAATTGTTTTCTCTTTTCTATTACCCTAATTTCGCGTATATGAGACCGGGTGTTTTGAACCAAATTTAAATTCGCGTCTTTAAATTCATTTTGTTGTATCGAATCCAAGCGAGTCCAAATTTTGTGCCCACTTTTATGAAACCGAGACAAAGGCGGGCACGAAATTTGGACTCGCTTGGATCCAATACCACAAAATGAACTCATTGGCGCGAACTTAAATTTGGCTCAAAACATCCGGTCTTATACACGCGAAATTAGGATATTTAAAATTTAATATTCAAAAAAAAAATTAAATCATAAGCTAACTTAATTTTTTCCGAATAGTTATTAAATTCCATAAATTATTTTTCTACTATTTATTCTTAAACTTTTACCATAATATTTTTTTTATTATTATTCTTTTATAAGTATTAGTTATTTTTGTTATTGAAATAAAATCAAATAAATCAACTATTATAATATATTATTTTATAGTACACGGTAAGATTGATTTATTTAAAATATCGATTTTAAAGTATACCTAGAGTTATCTTCATTTTTATCAGTTCTTTGTTATTTTGATTTAGGTGGGAGATAACTATGGCAAGGTAGAGAAATATTACGCTGGTGAAAATATGGCACGTATTTGTTTCTGTTGTGTATGTGAAAAAGGTAACTTTTTTTCCGTGGCAGGACTTGAACCTGCGACCAACGCTTAACCGGAGCGCTGCTCTACTTACTGAGCTACACGGATCTTGATCACATACTTCGAGAATTTCTTCTTATAACTCCGTCACAACATCTCCCCGTTCAAAATGTTAATAGTTGCAACCACAAAGATGTGGAAGGTCACAGGACTAGATCCCCGGACCAGCTTAGCACCAATGGCAATACATTGAAATACAAGCATTTTTACGCATAATAGTATTGCGCGACAATTGCCGGAGTGGTTTTTGGAATAGAAAATTTGGACTTATGCTTGGTTCAACATTACGCGCGGCCTAAGAGAAGCTGACCACTAACTTCCCGGCCAAATACCGGCTTACGGCGCTACCGAGCGGCACGGAGTTCGAGATGATGACGCTTGACGCGCCATCTCATCCTGATCGCCAAATTGTTGTGTATGTGAAAAAAGGTGACTTCCGTGGCAGGACTTGAACCTGCGACCAACGCTTAACCGGAGCGCTGCTCTACCTACTGAGCTACACGGACCCTGATCACGTATTTAGAATTTCTTCTTATAACTCCGTCACAACAGTTTCGATCTTTTATCAGAAAGAGCTTTTTTTGATAAAAATGGAATCCTCTACAAACCGAGCAAAAATTTCCATTTTTACTTGGATGAAGTTGGCAAAAATATTATTTATATTTCGAATATTTTGTAAAAAAAATAAATAAACCTCTAATTTTTAATATTTAAAAGTGTGATCATCTATAAAATAAACAATTAATATTTCCGATTCAAGACGATTTTTCTAAAATTTTAACTCAAGTCAATTTCCGTTTTTATCAATTTTTTTAAATAATAAACTCAAACTAATTAATCCATAATGTTTATTTTTAATTTTTTACATAAACATGGAATAAATTACGTTTTAACAAGAAAAATTGAAGAAATTAATTGTAAAAATATAATACACGTCAATACTCAAATACATACATCGGTCCTAAACCTTTGTTATCAACCCGAATCTTAGTTCACTCAATGAAATCTTATGTGACTGTAACGGAGCTAATGCCGCTGGAGCTTAGCGAAGATGTGGAACTTTGTCGGGTTACAACGCCGATTACTCGCTGGCGTTCGGCTAGCGACGGATTGGTTTCTTCCGTCTCGCGCATTAAACGCCTCTCGAGAATAATATAACCTAAAAGTGTTTTAGTTAGAAAAAAAAACTTTAAAAGCATCATATTCAAAGCAAATTTAAAATTTGTAATTAATTAAAAAACAATCGTTGAAAAATTGCACCTTCTTTGTAGGTTTGGCCAGGTTCGTAGGCGAACTCATACATCCAGCCGAGCTTAAGTCCACAATTACGACAGAAAACATCGCGAACAAGATGTTTTCCAGTCAGCATTTGACGTTCCTCCAAACCCGATAATTTAATATTCACAACAGCGCGAAACAAATATGCAGTACCCGTAGCCCCTAGAAATAGAACATATTGTTAGCACTTATTTTTTCAACAAAATCAAAATTATATTTATAATATTGAATACCTGAAGAAAAAAAATTAGAAATACCTCGAAAATTTGGTGAAATTATTTCGCGTTTGTTGGATAAATATGTATTGCATTGTTCACAGCTAAAATAGTGTCGACCGCCCAAATGATCAAGAAAAAGTCGGCCCATTTTGTTACCGAATCGCTAATAAAATTCACAGCTAAACGAAAGTTAAAATTTAGATTCCAAACTACTTTATTTTTGTCGTCGTTAAAAATGAATTTACAAAGTCACATTGTTTTTGTTGCTATTGTAATATGATATATTTTTTAAATATATTGTGTTTATTATATATGTATACTATTTAACTAAATACATAAAAAATGATTCATTTTTATTAAACTAATATTTTTAACAACTATTTTAGTGAATATAAAGTTTAAAAAAATATCTGGCTGGTTGAAAATAAACCCCAAAACTTAACTTTTATAAAATGATTAATAATCATTACTATAATCATTGATTATAATAGAATTCAAAAAAATTAAAAAAATAATAAAAAATTTTAAAAATAATAAAAAATTATTTCACGTGCTATATTATTATTGAATATTTTTTGAGTAGTATAGCAACTAATTTGATTGTTTGAAATGCAAAGATTAAAATTTACGTAGATTAATTAAATAAATATTCATACTTCGAATAAACCCCAAAAAATAATAAAATCAACGGCAAATAAAACCGAAAAAAAAATCGGAAGTAAAAGTTAAAAAATTTATTGAATGAATTTTTTAGAAAATTAAATACAAAATTTTTTTAAGAATCGTATTATAAAAATATAAGTTCTAAATATGTATATCTAATAAAAATCTTAAATATAGCATTATTATTAAAAAATCGAAAAATATATACAATGATAAATTAGAACATATATAAAAATCTATTCTACCAAAAGTATGGATATAAAAGAAGTACTTTGTTAGCAATGTTCTGACGTGGCTCCGGAGCTATCTTCTTTTCCGTCTTTCGTGGTCTTTTTCTGTTTTTCGTCTACGTAATTCTCTTTCCATTTTGACATTTCTTCAAACCTTCATAATTTGACCCATATTTAATGAAAACGATTTTTGAAAAAAGAGATTTAATGCAGTTTTTATTCTATACAGAATCCGAAAATGTCTAACAGAAGCCGAGATAATTGGCGGAGAGCCATGAAAAATCAAGTGGCTCCCTGTAGAGACAGAAAAAAAAACGATACGTGTATTTTTGTCTTTTCCTCGTCTCTTTTGGGAGCCACCTAATTTTTCGTGGCTCCTCATCAATTATCTCGGCTTCCATAATAGATTTTTAAAATCTGAAAATTACGTTTTGTAGAGAATAAAAACTGCAACAAAAATCGTTTCCATTAAATATGGACCAAATTATAAACGTTTGAAGAAATACTCTCTCGTTAAAATGAAAAGAGAATTACGTAGACAAAAAACAGAAAAAGACAACGTAAAAAGAAGAGACGGAAAAGAAGATAGCGCCGGAGCCAAGTCACAATACTGTTTGTTAGATTAGATGTAATTCCGAAAATGGGGATTAAAAATGAATCTCAAATTTAATTATAATAGAATTTCTTGTAAATTTGAACTTTAAGATAGAAAAGATATAATTTCTTGTAAATTTGAACTTTAAGATTTATTTTGAAACAAATGTAACTATATGTCTCTTCTTTTTAACTTTAGGATTATTAGCAAGCATTTCAAAATTAATTTTTTTAATGCATTTTTCACATTTTAAGTTTTGCCGGCATTCCAAATTTAACGCATATCATATATGTATATGTTACGGCCAAAATTAGAAATCGGCCATTACTAATAATGGCCGGCAAAATTAAATTGATAAAAATTAAATTTAGCTAATCATAATTATTTTGGCCTGATTTTGGCCGGCCATTATTAGTTTTGACCGGCCATTATTAGTTTTGGCAGGCCATTATTAGTTTTGGTCGCCCATTATTAGTTTTGGCCGGCCATTATAAGTAATGGCCGACATCGCGGCCATTATTAATAATGGCCGGCCATTATTAGTAATGCCCGATTTCTAATATTGGCCGTAACATATATATAATTTGCGCATGGCTCCTCAATAATAATAGAATCCCAATGTTAAAAATGTATCGCGAAAATAATAATAAAATAAAAAATAAAATTTGAAAGAACTTGGTAATATAAATGGGTACATAAGAGAAATTTGATATTTATAAAATTAATCAAATGAAAGAATAAAAAAAACTATTGTTTAATTTATGATAAATTTTAATTAGATTCGATGTCGTTATTATATTCACAAGCTATAAAAGTGATATATGATGATTAAAAAAGAAAAAAAAATATATTGTATAAAATAAATCTAATAAATGTTTCTAACAGAAGCAAATTACAATTTTATTAAATTTACATATGTAAACTAATTTTTTATCTGATTTGAAAAAAATGATTGAGGTAGATTATATTAGAGAAATAATTTAGTTTAACTGTCATTTGCGATACCTAATATACATTACATATATTAAGAATAAGTAAGATTAATTTACTAGCGAGCGCCTGAGCGGCTGACGCGTCTTCCGGAACGCAACTCGCGCAGATCTTCCATGGCTCGCAGATCGTCCATTGCACTAGCGGCGGCAGCGACCGGCGTTCCACTCGCACGCGTTGGATTTATGTCAATGGCAAGACGGCGGATCGCCGAGCGAAGAATCGGTGTGGCGCGACGGCCCAAAACCTGCATTGGCGCTGTCTCTAAGGAGTTCGAGTTCGAAGTATTGCTCGCTACAGCTGGATTCGAAGTGAATGCGCTTGCTGATAACGATGCAGAATTTCTGGATCTGGAGGAGATTGCGTTAGCCATTGCTATTGATGCTAAAGAGGAGGAAGAGGAAGAAGAGCTGGAAGCTCCCGATTCGGTAGAACCACGTGAAGATGTAGAAGTTTGTCGATGCAAGCCGAACCCAGAATAACGCGTCCGTGTGTTACTATTGTTATCAGCTGGAGATGGTAACCGGGCAATGCGTCGAATCGGAATGCTACGACGCGTCGGATGTGTACCGGAACCGACGGTGAATGGTGGAAAACGTAGATTACTCACTGCTGAATCAACTGATCGATTTAACGCGGAATTGGGAATTTGCACCGATGCCACCGCTGCTGTCATATCCATAAAAGCTTGTGCGTTAAATGTTGGAGGTAAATCGTTAAGAAGAGTAGCAAAGTTTTGAATTCGCGCAGCAAGTTCAGCCGAAGAATTTCTACTCGAAAGAGACAAATCCAAAGGCGTTGGCGAAGAATTTTCATCGTTCATTGACCCTGTGCTTGAGTTCATTCGTGACATTTGTTGTGCTAATTGTCTTCCCGAGTAAGGTTCGAAATTTGGGTCATTCTTAATTCCATTGCTCTCCGAAATTTGAGCACATTCAAGAATGAAGCAGCCTTCTTTATAGCGTTGATCTTGTGGCATTGCCATCTCGTACATCCAGCCAAGTTTGTTCTATATAATTATTAAATAAGTTCAAAACTTTGAAAATTCAATTACTCACTTTACACAATTTACAGCCCAAGTCACGGACGATGTGAACTCCGGTGGTCATATCTTTTTCAGTAGCTTCATACGTTTCTATGTTTACCACAAGTTTGAATAGATAGGCAGAGCTGCTCTGACCTGTTAAGTCAAAATGTTTTCAAGTTTTTCCATTATATTTTAAAGTTTTATTAAATTACTTCGAAAATTTTTGGAGATGATGTTTTCGCTATTTGTCAAATACGTTTTGCACTGGTTACAACAATAAATTTTGCTTTGGCCTCCGAGACAATCAAAATAAAGTCGACCCATATGATGATAATAAAAGTATGTTTTTATCAAAACGCTGAAAGGTGATTATTCTGGTCTTATTATATCAAAAAACTAAAACTAACTTTAATAATAAAATCAATATCGAAGATTTTAATAATTTTTATCATTATACATATTATTATTTTATATATTTACTCATATTTCAACATTTACGCAGCGGAATATGCATTTTTACTAGTGGAACATGCATTTGTATAAAAAAAATACACAATTTTTTCTTACATCCACTAAACGCGATTTTCATTCTCACAAGTTTTCGCATTCATTCAAAATATTTAAAGTAAAAATATAAAACATAAATCATGCACACACAATAAATACAACTGTGTACATATGTGCTATGGTCTTACATAATAGCCATGACTTCTTTGTGTCCTCGTACATCTATCTCATTTAGCTTTCATTTCGTTTTCTTTTTTCACATCAAAAATATTCTCTTTATTTCACCTCTCAGCATACTTACAATTTGTACATATATTATTCAAAAAATAGATTTAAAAAAAGAAAAAGAACAGAATGAGCAAGAGAATAGAAAAAAGAAAAAAATGCATCAGCTGAGCAATTGTCATGCGTTTTCTTATACATAAATGTATGTATATTCACATACAATATTTAAACATTAAAAAGCATATAAAAATATGTGAATTTATTGTTTGTAAATTGAGTCTAAAATAAACCATATCCGTATTAAAATTTATTCGAGTTTTGATGGAAAAATATACATGAAAAAAATATGACAAAAAATATTTTTGCTTTAAATATGTGCAAAAGAAGAAATCTTCTAATTTTTATTAGTCTTAAAAATTAAAAAAGATTATATTGGGATAGAAAAGTTTTATCTTTATTCTAAAACTCACAGGAATGATCTGAAGAAGCGGTAGAAATTACCTTTTTCAGTAGAACAATATTATAAATGGATTCATGCGTGGTAAATGAGAAAGAAAATCAATCAAAAAAATAATAAAAATAAAATAGTAAAATATCATTGTACCCTACAAAATGTTGTACCCAAATATTATTTAAAAAGAATGGTACAAAAATATTCTAAATAATTACTTTTTTTTAGCAATTAAGACAAAAAAAAATTATCAACAATTTTTTTTAAATTGAAATTCTACTTATTCTATATCCATGTCCAATTAGTATAAAAATTGCTATCAAAAAATTATGATTGACTTTGAAAATACCCAATACACTCAAACCTTGATATAACGGGACTTTTTTTTGGAATTTGTTTTTGTTATAAATTTTTTACTTTTTAACTAAATTGTAAATTTTTTTTACATTTGATTTACAACTCCCTGAGAATTTGTCTGACATCAAACTTGTCCATATTGGTTCCGATTTAGAAATTTTAAGGGTGACGCTATACCGAAGGTGACGTTATATCGAGGTTTGACTGTATAATAATTCGAATAAGTCTTGTCTTAAATATTAATTAAAAACAATTTTTTAAATTATTCATAAAAATATGAAAAAGTGCAAAGGCAAAATAAAGAAAATGAATGAATAAAAAAGGATATGTTCACTGAGTGAAATTGATAGGATCACATATCATATGTCAATTATTAAATAAAAGTTATGCAAAAAAAAATGTAAAAAAAATGCTACTCTAACTTTTCGAGTAAACTAAAAACTGTGAGTTCATTTAGAAAAATTTTTGAATCGGTCATTACAATTGTTTTGATTATTTTTCAATTCATTTTTAAGTCCATACTATGGGATGCAACAAAAATAAATTTTCAAATTCATTGCAGCCCTGATCAATAGCTAACTGTAGAATGTATTATAATTTTCATTTAATAGGTTTATAAGTTATACAAATTCTTAAAAGTTAGATTGAAAAAATTTTTAAGAAATAAAGCATATGAAAATAGGAATCATGTGAATTGTGAAAAAGGCTTAGCTAAATGGAGTACAATCAAACCTGTCTAATTGGGCACCCCCGTAATTGAACAGCCTCTCGCTCTTTCAAATTGGGCACTTTTTCGCGGTCCCGAGAGGTGCCCAATCAGACAAGTTTGACTGTATATGTGTTCGTAATAGGGAATGGATCGAATAGAGGATACGGTGAAAAAATGAATCTAGCCCGAGTCGATTCACTTTTGAACATTCAGCTCCAATTTTGAGCCCGCCTAAAAATACAAAAATAAAATCGAGAAGTCAAATTGTGCATTAGTGTGAAAAAAAAAAAAACTCACGTGAGGCTCAACCTCCATGTTCGCGGTAAGATTCTCCTCATCATCGTCGTCGGGATTGTTGAAGAACTGATGCTCCCATTCCAGGCGAGGATCGCGAATGGCACCACCGGACGCGGCCGCCGCCACCGACGCCGCGTGCGCCGACGTCGGCATCGCCGTATAAGCGGCCGACGCGCCGCCCAAACTAATACCTAAAAAAATAAGCGCAATATTTATTAGAATAAAATTTTTCAAATAACCCACAAAACAATAATAAGCAATGAATTGAAATTTAATTTTTAAGATTTTAAAAAACGGCTCACCGCCGATTGGAATTCCCATTGCCGGACCGCCTCCTAAACTCAGACGGCCGCCGTTTTGTGGCGACGAACGTGAGGGCCAAAAACCATTACCACCAAACGCGTGGAATTGCCTAAAAATAAAATGAATCAAATTATAAAAAATTAGTTTTCGCTCAACAAACAAACCTTTTCTTCGAATTAAGCGTAATTTTTGCGACAAGCATCACCGCCACCATCATTAGAACCAAGCAAAACAAAAAAAGAACCGGTGATAGTCCGGCCTCGGATGGATCGATGCTGGCGCTGGCCGCACCACCGCATGTAGTGGAATTTGTCGTAGTGGGCATTAGTCCAACGATTGTTGAATTTCCCAATGAGGATTGTGACAATGGAAAATTATCCGTTCGTTTCGATCCGTCAGAAGAAAGTAATACCTTGAAAAATTTTTAAATTAACGCCATTGTTTTAAATTTATTGTTTTAAACAATAAAAAAAAACGAAACATTCCCAAACCTTGACGTATTTTTTGGCGGCATTCTTCGATAAAGATGGAGTAACAGTTGTTCCATTAATACTTGGTAATCCGTCCTCATTAAGAAGTCGAACAGCTTCCGAGACCAAAGCAGCGGCATTCACGCCACTAAACAGCAAATGCTCTAAAAAAATCGACGCCAAAAGCGCAGAGCCGAGCAAAATTTCTCGTAAAAAATCCATATACAAAACTAAATTTCGAAAAACTATAATAAAAAAGATTGCAGCATGGTTAGGCTTTAACAACATAAAAAAGAGGTCCTAAAGAAAACAAATGTGCTAGAACACATCTTTTCAACACCACGGTAATACCTGCACTCAGTGGAATATGAGGGAATGTGAGAAGCACACGCTAACGACAACGCCAAGAGCAATGGAAAGAAAATCAATCGGAGTGCGAATTATGGACAAAATCAGAAGCGAGGAAATCAGAAAGAAAACACAATTTTCGCAGACGCATACGAGACAGCCACAATACGAAAACTTCTTTGGGCAGGGCACGCAGCCAGATAGAAGGAAGACAACAAATGGACGACACAAGCGACATTTTGGTGGCCATACGACTGCAAAAAACCACCCGGAATACCAGCGGAAAGATGGCGAAAGTTGATGAAAGAGCGCATAGGACCTAATTGGAGACAATTAGCGGAAGACAATATAAGCGGCGATTGTATGATCCACCACAGGATAACAACGTGTGACACGGATTTTCAAGTGTTCAAGTGTTCGAACCATTTTAAATAGATAAATAGATTTTTATAGATTCGTCAATGCATCAAATGACCGGTCTTATTGGCGGAATAAACTTTTGAATCGCGTGAAATCAAAAATGAATTGCACAGATGCAATTCTGTAAAACATCTGCAAATGTTTTAAGTGGAAACAAAAGCGTGTATTTATTACTATTTTTTTAGAAATGAGCAAAATTTGAAAAAAAAAATTCAAATTTTGTTCGAACGGACTGTAAATTCGGCTAAGACCTAATTGGAGACAATTAGCAGAAGACTGAAAACAATATAAGCGGCGATTGTATGATCCAACACGGAATAACAACACGGACACGGATTTTCAAGTGTTCGAGTATTGAAAAAAGTAAGAAACAGAAACGAAATTGTCCTTGTTAAAACTTAGTTTGAAAACTTTGAAACAAAATCAATTTAAAAATGTGAAAAATGCAGAAAAAATGAAATGTATTTTCGTACGTTTTAATAACGCTTTCAATTAAAAAAAAATTGCAAAAAAAAAGCATTGAATTATTTTATTTGAATTATTTCTTTAAATAATTTTTTTCTTTTTTTTTGATGAAAAAATTGTGCAAAAAGACAAGAAAAACATTTTTTAGGGTAATAAATATTAAAAAAAAAATGTGAAAAAACTAAGCAAATGAATAATCAAATTTTAAAAATCTTACAATCCTGAAAAGAAAAACTTGAAATAATTTTGCAATAATTTTACAACAAAAAATTCTTAAATTTGCTTAAAATTTTTAAAAAATAAAAAAGGAAATAAAAGCAAAGTCAAAACTGAAATTAAATCCAATTTATAATTATAAATTAAAAAAAATTTCAACTCATAAATAGACGAAAAAGTACAGAGAGGCTATTTTAGGCGTAGAAAATACAAATAATCTGCAAAAGGACAATGGAAATGTGTCGTCGGGTTCATGCGCGTGGGAAAATCTCGAGAGTTCTATTTTTTTTTTATTTTTCATATTTTTTTTAGCTCTCTCACAAATAGTTATTCCATTTGAATCAATGTGTATGGGAGCAGACCATAAGTTCTCAGAAAGTCCCCGTTTTTAATTGCTAATCAATGTCGTGAATTCACTGTGGTTTGATATCGTGCGCAACGCGATAAGCCTGAACCTTGAGCCAATCGAGTTTTGAGCGCGTAATCGGCAATGGACGTCGCAGCGCTTTGAAAGTCGTGTCCGACATTGTCGCGTAGCTTTCTTGAATAGAACTCTAAAATATTCAAATAATAATTAGCGCGAGTTAAAAAAAAGGTCATATAATAGTTACCTGATAGGCGGACTCGTTCTCGCAAATCGCCTTTATTATGCTTTTCGATGTAGCTTTAATATCGAACTAAACAAAATAAATAATAAAAAAAAAAACTACTAAAACGATATTTAATAATTAGCGAAACAATTTTACCTTTAATTATATTTCATAATTAATATTAAAAAAGCTCGAGGCTCGCCTTATTTATAAATGACTTAAGACAATTTTAATCTCATAAAAATTTTCAAAAATAAAAAATATAATGCGAAATTTTCTTCCAAAAACCACACCGTATATTTTACTTCGATTCTCGTGTTCTTAATAGAGATAAGCTGAACGTTGCCTTCCTCGTAATAGTGAACCTGTAGTCGAATTCGACCTGTACATTCAGTAGTCTTTCCTTTATGATCATCGAAAGCAGGTATGCGCCATTCCGATCGCCAGCGACCCGTCCTAAAGTAGAAAAAGTTTTTGTATTTTTGATTTTAAAAATTTTCATAAAAAATAAAATTTCATACAGTCAAACCTCGATAATCCGTCACCCCCTTCGGGACTTTTTTTTGGAATTTGTTTTTGTTATAAATTTTTTACTTTTTAACTAAATTGTAAGTTTTTTTTACATTTGATTTACAACTCCCTGAGAATTTGTCTGACATCAAACTTGTCCATATTGGTTCCGATTTAGAAATTTTAAGGGTGACGGATTAGTGAGGGTGACGGATTATCGAGGTTTGACTGTACCAAAAATTCTTTGGCTGAAATTGATGGGATTCGATGCAAAGAATCAACGCCGCCGCATCACTATTGAACACCGTTGCGACGCCGGTATTATCGAAATGTTCAGCAATGTACTCGTTAACTTCCTAAAAAAATTCAAATAAAGTTAGTAATTCAAATAAAGTCTAATAAATAATTTCCATGTAGAAATATGACTTACTGCCTGAAGAGTCTTCCGCCAGAATTCGAGCGTCTCGTTAATAGCTTCTCCGGCAGGAACTATGTCACTAGCTTCTTTTCGCAAATGATTGTATTTGAAGATTTTGGCCGATTTGGGATCAACGAAGCGGCCGTCCTTAAGCTCGTTGTATTTGGTAATAAGTGTCTATAAAAATATCTTTTAAAGTATTTCAGTTAAGAATAATTATGCATAATCAGTATTATGTTAGTAAATTAACAAAATTTTAAGCTAAAAAAAAACAAAACAACTCATTTAAAATTGATATGTTAAAAGAAGCTTAATTCACCAACTATCAGGAACAAAAATAATGCTTACCGGCGCATCGGCGCCAGCAATTTTTACCGGCACGAACTGATCCTTGTTGTAATCGGCAATAGCACGTGCGCAGCCGCGCTCCAAAAGCGCATCATTATTGAGGAGAGCGCGCACATCATTGAAAACCTCGTTAAACTCGCCGGGTGGTGATTGCAATAGAAACTCTGAAGAGATCCGAATTTTTTTTTTATCCGCTTCAATCATATCGTTATCGTCCATATTATAAGAGACGCGTAGTCAAACAAAATAAAGAGCTAAAAATAAAGTGGATATTTTAAAGTCTGATGAAAATTTACAAAATGTAAACAATATAGTAAGTTAGATAATACAAAGACAGAGACACGTTATCGATATTAATGTGTGAAAACTATGCTTTTTTTTGACTCAAAAAGCATTAGTAAAATTGCGAAACAAAAAAGAGAAAAGTTCTCCGCAAACGATGACAAAATCCAAGAATAGCTGCATTTAAAAATAAAAAATTCGGAAATTGCTGAGAAATCGTTTTAAGATAAATATATATTTCAACTAAAAACAAATTACTATGGCTGACAGAGTTTCCAGAAAATTTTTAACATAAATTCAGTAGATAATAACTAATATATAGATCTTATTATCCGATTTTTTCCATGATTGGAGAATTTGGAAATTCGTTCAAAATAATAACGAAATAAGCCTTCAGCTAAAAAAAATAGTTAAAAAAATTAAAAAAAATTTTTTTTGGGCTGCAAGCAGAGCCAAAGTCAACGTTAATTGAACTCAACGATTCAAAGATGTGAGTCCAACTTGGAAACGGACTAGCTCAAGCCGTAGAAACGGAATATGATCAGCCCATAAGCATCCAACCGATACAGATGCTGATTGAGAAGGATCGGGTAAACCCGAGAAGTGACGTGTAAATGAGTGTGAACTCTTGCCTTGATCCAGAACTCCCGAGCTGTGGGACGTCACGACACCCGATTTGGCTTGCCGAGGGAGTGAACCACAAACAATCCGTGCCCATCGCCGAACCAGGAACGCAACCCTCGGGATGCGAACCTATAGAACGGTAGGACCTTAACTACAGCTCGAAAGAATGAATTACGACTTAAGAACACCGTCGATTATAATGACGGGGACACAGGGAAAATTATCGCTTATATAGACGACGAATGCAATGCGAAAAAGTTGTGATGGCTTTCACCAATGGACGAGAAGACTAGACAGTCATGATATTTCGCGCTCAAATCAATATAGCCAAAAAAATTAACTATCATTTTTTTTTATATTTTATGAATTCTAATGAAGTTTATATCATTTTATAGACAAATAAACGAATAATAATCCCGTCATCAATTGCCTCAATTTAAAAAAGTAATTTTATTATTTGTAATGATCTTATTATCCGATTTCCGGATATTTTTTCGTGCCGATTTTCGATTTCAGAAATCTTTAAGTTGTTTCCGCGACATTCCTGATACAAAACAGTTCATGATTGTGAATTTTTTAAAAATAAATGTCAATTAAATACGAATTTTTGTCAATTATGTATTGCATACCTTATGTTTATGTAATTATTTTTATATTTCCAATTTTGCATCTTAATAAAATTATATATTTTTTATATTGCATAAATATAATATTTTTATAAAAAAAAATTTAATTTATTTATTCGAAACATCTGCAAATTTTTTTCCATTTATCCAGATTAATATCCCGACCTGGCTTAAGCTAAAATTGTATTTCTCTAAGTTCTAAGGCAAATAATTGAACAAATAGCTTATTCCTTTTCTTTCTTCCACTTTCAATATTTATTTTTTTTAATATAGGTACCTACTTTTTTACTTCTTAAATAAGAGAAAAAGCCACTATTTATTTAGTGTTTTTTTTCAAATTAAATAATAAATAATTTCTATTGAAAATGAAACGATATCAAAAAATAAAAGAAAAGCGGCATATCCAGAAGTTACAAACTAAATTTCCAGATTTGAATTATTTTTGTAATTTAACAAATACTTCAAAAAATTTTTGAACGTTTTTTTTTCTATTACCCTTTTTAGATTTCTTTTTTCTTATTTTTTGTTCAATAAGACGAATAAAAAAGCGCTTTATGCCTTTTTGCACCATCTTATCTAACATCAGCACATTTATATACTATAAGTCTTTTTGTGATAAGACAAAACTAGCTAGCATATCAAAAAAAAAAATTGAAGCTAAAAAATTTTTACTCTAATTTTTCTAACAAGTCACGCCATTCACATTTTCATTAAAATAAATTCGATTTTTATTCCGAAATTTACACTATCGAATTATTGTTATATCCAAAAGCAAAATATTTTTTTCTCATGTTTAATTTGAATTTCAATTTTCAAAAACACTAAATATTTTTTTGTTAAAAATAAAAATTCTTTATTTTTTGCCTTTTATAATTTTTTTTTCTGTAATTTTTCCCGGTAAAATTTACTATTGTTTTGATATTTTGACGAATGGTTCTATTTGTCTATAAAAATTCAGCGAAAACAAACAGTTTAAACAGAGAAAAAACAAAAATAAATCCACGGAGACGAGAAAGATTTAACCCTTTAAAAAGAGTTTTATAACTTCTGGTGAAGCATTTTTTATTGCATTTCCATCATTAGAATTTTAATGTTCTTTTTAAAGATTTCATGCTATTCCACGCCAAACAATGTGAATTCCCAAATGTACTGAAAGTTTAATGTGTGTGTATTTAACCTGAATGAATCTATATTTCAAACATTTTAGAGAGTTGGACACTTTCGATGCAAAAATTTTAATAAATTAGAAGAAAAAATTTGGAAAATAATTTTTTTAAAACTCAAATCAAACAAAATTTCATGCAAAAAACCAACTATTGATTTAGGCATCATTCATTGTTTTTGGGGAGAAGTAGCCTAGTGGTCCAAATCAAAACCACCAAGGGTCAAACCTAATTTTCGGATTCTTTATTTTCGAAAACCCATCTACTTAGAAAATAAATATGTGTTTTAAATAAAAAAGTTTTTTTTATAAGATAAATTTCAGCTCTAAAAACATTTAAAATTGGTATGCAATGCGAAAGGAATGCAATATTTAGCCGTTTTGCATCAAAATAAGTTCACAGAGGAATGCTATATTTATTTATTTTTTATTAGCTTTTCGCAAATACTCTGACTATCTCGTTTCCATTTTTCGAATGTTTTAAAATTTTTGGTTATAAAAAATGGGAACATGATTTCTTATTCTTTTAAATATACAGGATGCTTCACTGAGAAGTTCTTTGTTTAAACTTAATTAACTTTTTCATTTAAAAACCCGGTTTTTAAAATGCATGCACATTTTTTACATTTTAAAAGCAAAAATATTTATTTAAAAACAAATAACAACTTTATTCAAAAACAAATAATAACAAAAAATGCATAAAATCCGTCGAAATTTTTATTGGAAACAAAATGAAAGCGTTCAAATAAATCATAAATTTCATAGGGTAATTCATCTGTCACAATTTCATTCTTTTCTTCCTCCAACTCGTAATCAAGCTCTTGTTCTTGTTCTATTGGCTGGCCTTCTTGCAGTGCGCGTCCTGCACCCATTGAATAGTTACTCCGTTGAAGCTATCGAGAAGCCACGAGCAAATTTGATGATATGACGCTCGGCTCATCCTCCTGTCAGCAGTGTAAGTGTGTATTGCCTCATAGTTTATGAATACTTTAATCAGTTTTGGAATTGCATATATCCATTTTTGAATAAATAAATTTATTTTAATTAAAAAACTTAATTAAAAAATTAATTAAAAAACTCGCCATTTTTTGCAAAAGTAAAAAATTATTATTAATTTGAATATATCACAAACATTATTATAGATTTTGAAAAGCCTATTCTTGCTTTAAAAAGGCAATTAATTTTCATGCAAATTTTTTTGTTTTGTTTCCAAACATTTCAAGTTTTGATTTCCGGAATAAATTTATTTTTACATTTTTTCCCTTGAATTTGAATTCTACGAATAGTCATGTTTAATGCTTTTTATTAATGTCTATACTAAAGACAAAAATGAAAAATGTTATAATTTAAAAAATATCTTATTATTAAATTTTACAAAAGCAAGTTTTTTTTTAAACTACACTAAGTTTGCGTGTATAAGCCGCGGTCGTTTGACGAATTTTTGAATTTTGGCCTGGCCTTTATTCTGTTATTTTGTCTATTAAGCATAAAATTTAATGAGTACCTCCATTGAAGCAGACTTAATTTGCAGGTTAAAAAATTATGAGCTCAACTTCGTTTATAACAGAATGATGGCAAGACCAAGTCAAAATTCAAAAACTTGTCGAACGGCCGCGGCTTATACGCGGGAACTTAGGGCAATTATCAAGAATTTGATATATTTTTTAAATTTTTTAAAATGTTGAGAAGTTACTACTTTTTAAAATTATTCTTTATTATTAAAGTTTTAGATTTTTTTACTATTTAAGAAAGAATTTCAATTAAATTATTATTTTTTAGATTATTTCCAAATTCACTTGTTTTTTTAATTATTTTAAATTTAATGCATGGAATAACATACAATATGTATCGATTTTACGTAGCAATTTTTTTATTTTTGCACCAAGCCAATAGTTATTTTTCTTGAACTCATATGCCAAGAAATAATGTTTTACTCTACATATTGCAAATATTTGTCTTTTCTCAGCGTTCGTGGGGGTAATTTTAATCGAAATTTTATTTTATTTTTTAAATGATAGCAATTTAAAATGTGCATCTAGAACTTCGTTACGCGAGAAATTACAGCGCAATGCTCGCACGCCACCAATGCCTGGTTCGGGAAGACCTTTGGCAGTCCGCGCCGGCATGTACATCGAGTCGCTAGGCAAATTTCAGTCCACTGAAATGGTACACTATCAAAAGTATAACCCATCGGCCGTACCAAAAGCCAGTCCCACGCACGGAGTTTCCGAACCGGATGATTTTGAACCTATGGTAAATTGGTGGGAGCTATCCTCCTGTGACTAAAAAATATTTATTCCCAAAACAAAATTTATATCACTTCAAATTTATAAGTTTAATTGAGAAAATTTAAAATTAATTGTCTAAATTTTTATTATTATTATTATTTTTGTAAATGCCGTGTTTTATTATTATTTAATAAGGATGTCTTGGGCCAACTTTTTAATTCTTATTATTTATTAAATATTTTAACTTTCGTAGAGAAAATTAAATATCAAATATTCTAATATGTTCTAATATGTGTTTTGTTAACAATCTATCCTAAAATACAAAACTCGTTTTTTATGATGATATAGATTAATTTTCCGTGCGTGGTTTTGGTAAATCTTTTTTTTTAAATTTAAATATTAAATTTAAATATTAAATGCTTTAACTTTTAATTTTTATAATCCATAAAAATAAGCATAATTTTAGAGTTTTGATGTCGATTTGTATTTGTACCTAAGTTGGAAGGATTCCAGCCTGAATCATTCTAACTCTGATTACGTGCTCATAAATGATCCCATTGTTAGGGAACAAATATGGTAAAAATTATAATAAATAATTTTGATATCTGGGATATCGATAATTTTATAGGCTTCCTGATTTGTATTTTACAAATGCGCGAACATCAAAATTCCACGAAGTCACAGTGCCTAATTTTAATTTATTTATTGCTCAAGACGGCACGATAGCTTATTCGTGTCGGTAGGTTATCATAATACATTTTTGACTAAAATAAAAATATTTAACTTTATAATGTTGAAATTGAATAAATTTGATGAAAATTTTCAGTATTACATTGAATGTGGCGTGCAATCTAAATCTGGTAATCTTAAAAATAATTTTCATATCATAATATATTTTTTATAGGTTTATTACCCCATGGATCGACAAAAATGTGCAATTCGGACAGTGAGCTGTATGTTTGTAAAAAACAAACAAATTTAGCAAATTATATATCCTAAGTTCGAAGAATTTTTGAATTTCAACTTGGTCTTCATTTGTTACAAGCGAAGTTTAGCTCAAAATTTTTAAACTATAGTTTGGGCCTGCTTTAATGAAGACGTTCATTAAATTTTATGCTTAACCGACACAAAATAACAGAATGAAGACCAAGTCGAAATTCAAAAATTCTTCGAACGGTCGCGTCTTATTTACCCGAACTAGGGTATATTGTATTTGCTAAAAAAATAAATAAAATTATTTAGATGCTTATATTGAAAAACAAATTAATGTGTCCTGGTTTGTTGAGACGCCAACAACAAAACCAATAAGATACAATCCAGCTATTGAATTACCGGAATTCAATATTCTCAACATTTTGCCTTCCCACTGCAATGGCACATATCAATATGCTATTATGGACAACTCATATAAAATAGGTGCTAAATTTTTTTAATAGAAAAAAATTTGAAAAAATTCAAAGAAGCTCTGTATTAAAATATTTTTTTAAAAATTAATTTATTTATAGACAAATTCAGTTGTCTAGAAGCAAATATTTATTTGAGCCGGTCCATAGGCTATCATCTCGTTCAGAGTTTTATTCCCACCGGCTTAATCGTTATGATATCGTGGGTGTCATTTTGGATCGATCGAAGGTTTCTTTTTTATGTTTTTGAATCAATTAAAACTTACAAAAGAAACCAATTAAATTAGTAAATGTTAAATAAGAAATTTTAACTATTTAATCATATTTTAGATTTTTTTTCAGAGCAGTTCCAGCCCGAGTAACGCTTTCATTTACAACTCTTTTATCGCTTTCCACTTTGGTATATAATGACTTGAAAAATTTAATAAAATTTTAAAATTTATACGACCCAAACTTTAATAATAAAAGTTGAAACAGGCAAAATATTATACAGATGTATATTTAGGGAAATGGATTACGTTTTGGTTTGCCACAGGTTAGCTATGCGAAATCCATTGATTTTTGGTTTGGATGTAGGTATTTGAAAAATTAATATTTCATATTAAAATTTTAAAATTTTTAAGACGTAAAATTTCAGCTTGTATGTTCTTCATCTTTTTGAGTTTATTGGAATTCGCAGCGGTAAATAGCTATATGAGGCAATCAGAAAAGTTCGAAAAAATGGCAAATTCTGTCGCCAAACAAAAAAGTTTACTCCAAAAAATTAAATTTAAAGCAATTTTTTGAAATTTAATATTTTTAGCTATAATACCAGAATTATCCGAGACGCCTTTATTGAATAAGAATCTACTTCGTGCGGTTCCGAAACAGTCAGAAACTGGATTTAAAAGTGATAAAACAGATTTTTACGAAAATAGTGATAACATCATAATGTACGATTACAATCCATCCGTTCAAAAGCCAAGTAAAAATAAAATTTTCATAAAAAATATTAGTAAATACATTTTAATTCAGATTTGCCTAATCGCTTTGTAAAAAAAGGCACAAGGTCTAAGTTACGGTTCGATTCGCTGTGCCATGAGAGAGAACCGCTGAGTAATGATGGATATTGTCAATGCGAGAATAGTAATCGGGATGGCGGAGCTTCACGCAAAGCCAATTTCAAAGACTTATTATTGATAAATAAGAGCAATAACTTCTTGGAAAATTCAACTGAAAACAATGGTTTGACTAATAAGGTTGGTTTAACCATGTAACTAAAGTCAGATAATTTATCAAAATTAAATTTTGAATCAATTCAGCTAAGAGAATTTTTGGTAATGAGTTAAATGAGAAAATAATAATTTAAATAAAGTTTTACTCCCATTTATAGGAATTTTCAAGTATTTCATTCGCAAAGAGTAACACTAATGTACACAAGCAGCGTATTTCATTGATTGAAGATCAATTACCAATGGAAGAAATTGATAGCGACAAATTTCGACCATTGTCCTTTTCGAAATGCGATTATGAACATCTCAAATTGGATGAAGTACATTACGATTTTTTTACTAGAAAGACAACTCAGAGCACATTATAGCACATAAAAATTTAGTCTTATTCTTCGCCTACCTCAAGCCTAAATAATTACGAGGAGCCCATTCGCCGAAGAGTTTTGGCAGCTAAAAAAAGAGCAGCACAATTAGACAATGTGGCTCATCAAAGAAGTGCCAGTCCTTTTCCCAAATCGACTAGTGTATCCATAGAAAACCATAATTCAGCACAAATAAATCATTACATTCAATTAGGATTTTTTTATTCATCCAAAGGCCTCTTAATCGATAAATGGAGTCGGATTCTTTTTCCTGCTCTTTTCATTTTATTCAACATGTTTTATTGGATTTATTATTTATGGTATATACAGAATAATTTGCAATAAAATAAAATGATTTAAATTACTCTAATTTCGCGTGTATAAGGCCAGGTTTAAATTGGCGCCAATGAGTTCATTCTGGTGTATCGGATTCAAGCGAGTCCAAATTTGTTGCCCACATTTATGAATCTGAAACGGGCACAAAATTTGGATCGCAACGGATGAATTCCGATACAACAGAATAAACTCATTAACGCCAATTTAAATTTGGCTCAAAACACTCGGCACTATACACATGAAATTAGAGTATTATATAAATTAACATTCTAGAAATTTAATAAAAGCTGAACATAAAAAATAATAAGATAAAAATATTTTTATCAATGAAAAAAAAACTAACACAAAAATTACAAAATATTTTTGAAAATAAATTAAATGAATCTTTAAAAAAAAATTTGGTCTGTGATTAGTCGATATTTTAATAAATAAAAGTCGTAAATTAAACGTCAATTTTTTTTTATTTAAAATTAAATTTTTTCGCCAGCCATTGTTTAAAAAAAATGCAGAAAGAGCCGAACGTGAAAATTATTTTATTTAGTTTGATTTGGATAGAAAAATATAAAATTTAAAATTTTCTTCCCTAAATATACAACATAAAATTGTTTAAAACTTTTTAATAATAAAAAATTAATAAATAAAGTGAGTCCAAATTTTGTGCCCACTTTTATGAAACTGAAACAAAGGCGGGCACAAAATTTGGACCACAACAGATTCAATACAACAGAATGAACTGATTGGCGCCAATTTAAATTTGGTTCAAAACATCCTGCTTTATATACACGAAATTAGAATATATTATTATTTAAGTAAATTATAGGTTCCGATGGGACGAAACATTGCCAACAATTGTCCAGAAATACGCGAATTATGTAGAGTAATGGATTTTTAAATTATAATGCATCCCTAATGTCGCGCTACCTGTACGGCGTTAATTTTCACGGCATCTACCGTAGAAGATAACATTGTGTTAATTAACATATTTAAAGTATTAAAATTTTAATTTATAGACATAATAAAGAAAGCAATTCGAAAAATTAAAGAAAAAATTAGATTGTCACTTTATTAATTTGTCGAAAGAATAAAAAATAAACTGATAATAAAATTTTTAGCAAAATAATGAAAATTCGAATCAAAAATTTAAATTAAAATATGCACTAAACGTTCAGTAAGTACATATAAATTAATTGTTTAATACAAATTACTTAATTTAAAAAATAATTTCGTGCGTATAGGGCCGGGTGTTTTGAGTTATTAAATTTAAATTGGCGTCAATGAGTTCATTCTTTTTTATCTTATCACTTAGCGTCCAAATTTTGTGCCCGTCTTCGTTTCAGTTTCATAAAAGTGGGCACAAAATTTGGATTCGTTTCGAACAGAATGAACTCATTGGCACCAATTTAAATTTGGCTCAAAACACCCGCACGAAATTTATAATAATATTTTTAAATCATCATTATCATCATCTGCCTTCCACGTAAATTCATTTTTTGTCGAGTATATTTAATTGATTAAATAAAAAATTATTTTTAAAAAGTGCTTTTAAAAAGTGCTGGACAATTGTTTTCTTATCAATTTTTTCATTTTTTTTTCTTTTTTAAAGTGCAAAGCTCATTTATTATTCATTTTTTCCACCAATTCTTATCTTTTTTTATCTTAAATCAAAAACAAATTATATATGTTCATGATTAAGAAACATAGTTTTCATATATTTTTAAAAAATTCTATCGCTTGCTAAAGCTTTAAATTAAACTTTAACAAATTTTTCAGTTATTCTATTAATGCTTACTGAAAATTTACGCGGTGGACGAAACGTATCGGCGCATATGCCAATAAAGAGCACTTTCGTAACAGTAAGCCGCGAGCGAAATGAAAACCTTAGCGAATATGGCATGCAAAGACGAGTAAATAGCGCATATCGCTTTGAGAATGTTAACCCCTTATTTTACAGGATTTGAATATTATTTTAAATAATAATTATGTATGTATTCTAAAGGTGGAGCGACATTTGCGCTTGCGATATTTGCGCATTTTCGACTACGATTAACATTTTGAGCAGTATAAAAATATTTTTGAGAAAACTAATTCTAGCTATTAAATTCAGAATTTAATTCTCTATCAGACACATATTAAATTTTTATTCAACCTAACTCAGAAAAGAAAGTTATAATTAAAATAGTAAAATCACTCAAAAAATTTCTAAAAAATGAAAATTGACTTTACTTTTTCAAATGTAATTTTTTTTTCAAAATAGTTAGGGACTTGAATTAAAGAATGATCAATAGAGAATTAAATTCTGAATCCAGTAGCATGAATTAATTTCCTAAAAAGTGATTATATGATCCTCAAAAAACTAGTCAAAGTTGAAAAATGCGCAAATGTCGTAGAGGAATTTGGAATGTGGGTGTACGATTCCAAATTCTATTGATATAAACTAATTATGAATATAAAAATAATTTAAGAAAGACAACGAGTTGGAGAATAATCGGGTCACTGAATGCGAAACCATTCGTACTTCATGCCCCGATCTTACCGCCGAACATTTACGCCATTGGGACAATA
Organism: Bradynema listronoti; assembly: GCA_024678965.1. Taxonomy (NCBI): domain Eukaryota; kingdom Metazoa; phylum Nematoda; class Chromadorea; order Rhabditida; family Allantonematidae; genus Bradynema; species Bradynema listronoti. The sequence continues at coordinate 4,543,823 of JANLNO010000003.1, forward strand.
TTTTAGTTTGCGCCTTAAAATAATTATTATTTTCATCTAAATTTTTAAATAAAAGAAAATTAAAATGGAGATTTTTAGGAGAAAACAATTGAATTGGAAATGAGAAATGCACATTTAAAATTGAGTCGACACGATTTTGATGAAAAAATTGTGGTAAATAACAATTCAACTTTAGCGGCAAATGATTGGCTTAAAGAAAATACAAAAAAAGACAATTCCGATGATGAACTTTATAGTGAGGATTTTTTTAAATAAAAGTATTAAAAAAAATTTTCAGCAAAAATATCAATGTCAAAAGGTCAAATAATTCCTTTAGTCCAATATTTTATTAAAAGTTTTATAATGCCTTTTTTGTTTTTAAGATTACACAAGTTTCGAAAAAATGAATGAAAAAATTACGAATCCGATAAAGATATCTACGAGCTCTTCGGAAATTACAAAGCCATGGTCTGTTGAAATTTTGTCAAAAAGCGAATCCGTGATTCAAAGAAGTAAAGCGCAAGAAAAGGACGAGACAAATTATGTTAACGAATTACAATTTAAGCCTGAAATATCGGTAAATGCTTTATTGATCCAAACCAGTGATGAGTGAGTGACTCGCGACTCGTGGTTTTTTTTTTAAAGTAAAAATCAATTTTGAGCCAAATTCGAAAAAATTGAGCCAAATATTTTCAAGGAAATGGCTTCACGAGAAAACAAGCCAAAAATCGGATTTTTTGGAATTTGGCTCGTTGGATCGTGAGCCATCGCTAGCCATTTACCCATGATTCAAACTAATAAACAATAAATGATATTTTTGATATTTTTAGAAATACGGATATCCACAATTTGACGAAACCAAAATTTTTATGACAACTTTTAATCCAAAAAATAAAAAAATTGCAAGCAGTGTGAACGAAAATGTAAATATAAATTTTTTATTAATGTAATAATTTTTTACAATGAATTATTTTTTTTAAATAAATAATGCAGGTTTTTATTTTAGTCCGAGAACGGATCCGTTAAAATTTCAAAATTTAATGGTTACTTAAATGAATTGGATGAGGTGAGATTATAAGGATTATAAATGAATATTTTCCGTACAATAAATATTAATAAAAAATAAAACGTTTTTTTAAAGTAAAAATCGGCAATGTCTTTAAAGCTACATACAGGGTGGCCCAAATTGGCGCAGGGATTTGTTTTTGTTATAACCTTTTTATTTATTTTTTAACTAAATTGTAAATTTTTTTTTTATTCAATTCCCAAGGCTTTGCTATTTTGTTTAAAACTAAACTTGTCCATATTGGTCCCGATTTAGAAATTTTATATTCGTTTGAACTTTTTTGCCATTTTTTTAAAAAATAGAAGCAAATTTGTAACATAATAATTGGCGCATCTTAATCACCAGGACTATATTGAATAATTTTGACATTTTGGTTCAAAATGAGAATAAACTTAATCATAACGGACATTATTTAACTATTAAATGAAATTTTAGCAAAATTCAAATTGAAAAATTGAGTCAATTTCAAATCAATTTTATCCATTTTTCACCTTTAAAAATAGTGTTAAAAAAGTTTAAACGAATATAAAATTTCTAATTCGAAACCAATATGTCAAAAAAATTCTCAAGGAATTGTGAATTGAATGCAAAAAAAAAATTTTACTATTTGGTTAAAAAGTAAAAATGTTATAAGAAAAATAATATGTATATTTAGGACGTGATTTTATCCGAGTCAGATTTACCGCAAACGTCGCGAATACAAATGCTCCATTGGACTATACAACGTCAAAAAGAGCAGTTAATGAGATGGAAAGAGCCCAATTTAAAATCGGATTTAGAATCCAGTCGATATTGTTGTTCTATTATGTAAATAAAAAATATTTTATTCTTGATTCAAGGTGCGAGGAGCTTCCTGCAATCTTTTTCTAACTTTTGTAATCTTCTTAAAATGTTTGTAATTTTTATTTTATTTTCGGATTCTCTAGTATTTTAAATGTAATTTTTTTATAAAACAATTACCCTAATTCCACGTATATAAGGCAGGGGCGGGCTTTGATTCAAATTTAAATTGGCGCCAAAGAGTTCATTCTGTTGTATCAGATCCATTGGAGTCCAAATTTTGTGTATGGAAAAGTGGGCAAAAAATTTGGACTCGCTTGGATCCGATACAACATAACAAACTCATTGGCGCCAATTAAAAATTGGCTCAAAACACCCGGCCTTATACACGCGAAATTATTGTACTTCTATTAAAATTTTAAGATAAAATTCATAAAAAATTCTTTTTTTGCAGGCACGCGTATCCCCACTATAATCTTGTTTCGATTTCATTGTCTCATTTAATTGAAGAATATTTATTTTTATTTATTATTATTATCTTAATTTTCAATCATTTTTATTTGGCACAAATTCAACTAGTGTCCAGAAGAAAGTAAATAAATGTGTTTTAATTGTTCAAAATATTTTCTCCAATTTTTCTTTATTTGTTAAATCACTGGCTTCCGTTTTTTAAAGAGATTACTCCTAAAGAACGGACATGATTGAACACAACATTTGAGAGTCGCAATTAAGCAGCTACTTAAGCCTTTAAGTTTTTAAGTTTAAAAGAAAAAAAGAGGCAAAATGTTAGTTTATTCCTTACTTTTTATTGCATATTTTTATTCTTCTCAAAATTTTCCCTCATATAATTCTACATTTTCTTTGTTTATTTAATCTTTTGTCGTCTGGTTTCTTTTCTTCTATTAATCTGCTACTTTCATATTTCTTCTACAATCTTTGAGGTTTTGATTTTTATAGAAAAATGTTAGAAAAATTTAAGAATTATTTATTTTATTTTCCTAAAATGCATCTATAATTTACTCCCAAATATTTATAATTGAAGAGAAAATAATTGAGTGAAAATTAATAGTAAATAATTGTACAATTAAATTTATTCTCAGAGAATGCCGCATGAAGCTGTGATGGAAATAAATGTGAAATTGAATTGTGTTCAAAAAGAAGTTCTACTTAATTTATAATAAATTTATAAAGTTGAAGATTTTGAAAGCAAAATTGGTCAAAAATGTTGCGCAAAAGTCAGTGAACGCCTATTATTTTCATTGTAAATAAGTTAAAAAAAACCTTACTAATTTTGAGCGAAGTAAATTAAAAGACAAAATATGGTAACAAATCTTTTTAAAGAGATTTCGAATTAATCATTTCAAACTCTCGATAATATCACAAATAGATTTAGAATACATTGCATAATTTTGATGGAAAATTTTTTGGGAACAAAATGATAAAATGATAATTATCATAAGAGAGAAAAAGGAAATGCCAAAAAAAACTAGCCAAAAAAATCTGATTTTTATCAAGTAAAGAAGAGAATAGAGAAAAAATCTTGTAAAAGAAAAGAAATTTATTTTCTTTCATTCTTTTTTCCCAGGCTCTTTTAATTAGAAACTTGAAAATAAAACACACAAATACGCAAAAATAAAAGATTTGTATTGTTGTTATTTTTTCTTCTATGAATGCATAGTTTGATATTTTTGTGTTAGAAGATCGAATGGCATATGAATTTTAGAAATTTGAGCTAAATCCAATGAAAATTAATGCATAGTTCATAAATTTAATCTCAACAAGTTTATTTTATATACCCTAATTTCGTGTGTATCAGGTCGGGTGTTTTGAACCAAATTTAAATTGGCACCAATGACTTTATTCTGTTGTATCGCATCTAAGCAAATCCAAATTTTGTGCCCATTTTATGAAACTGAAACAAAAACGGGCATAAAATTTGGACCCCAACGGATTTGATACAACTGAATGAACTCATTGGCGCCAATTAAAAATTTGGCTAAAACATCCGGTCTTATACACGCAAAATTAAGTAACTCCATATTTAATTTCAATTAATTAAAATTAAATTGAGTCCATTTTTCTTGAGAAAACAAATCGTTTGACGAATGAGTGACAATTTTTAAATGAATAAATTTCCAAAAATATTTTTTTTTAAATTTCTCTCTAAAATGTCAAAACTAATTATCGTCCGATTTTAAAAAGATTTCTCGAAAAAATTGTGTAAATCTCATCCTCAATTTTTAATTAGAGAAGTTGGTTTAAACTTTCTCAAATAATTTAATTAAATATTTATCGGATCAAAGCGTAGAGTAAACATTAAATATAAAATTTTTTGTTTGGTAAAAATACATGTCCATTTTAATTATACAAAGTTTAGCGAAGCCACTTTAGTGGGTAAAAAAATAAAAATTGATCTAATATTAAATGCAGAAACTATTATTTTTTGTATACAAATTTTGCTTTTTATCATTTTTAAATATTATAACAGACGTTTTCTGGGCCTATTTATTTAATTTATTTTTTATATTAAATTTTTATCGGAAAAACACATAAAAGCTGACCAATTCATTGCTTCCAGAATAAAAACATCGGTTTATAAGCTTTAAGCAAAGAGAAGTTTTTGCCGCTATAAAAACATTTACACAACGAAATAATTAATCGAATAAAATGGAAAAGAAAAAAGTCGCTTTAAAATGAAAAAAAAATTCATTTTAAATTTATACATATTCAATTAATCAAACAATCCATGAGTATGGCTATTTTAAAAATTAAAAAAGTTTGTTTTTCTTATTAATTTTGTTTTTAATACATTTTTTGATTAATTTTAGCTAACAAAATTTTTTACATTAAAAAAGGATGATTTTAATTAAACAAATAAGTTTTTAAAAGTTTAATTAAAAATATTAAAGCCCTTATTTTCTTAAATTATTTACTAGAAAATTATTTTCTTAAATTATTTATTAGAACTATTCATTATTATTATTTATAAATTGGAATGAAGCTTCAGTCTGAAGTCAAAAAGTCAGAATAAAAAATTAAATTAACATTGGGGATTATGAATATTGTATTTTAATATTCCATTTTTTTGCATTTTTTGCTCTTTTTAAAACAAATAAAAAAATGACATTTTTGAGTGTTTTTGTTTTCTTTATTAGAAAAATCCTCTTTCTTTTTCAATTTTGAATGGTATTAGTTAAAATACTCTAATTTCGCGTGTATAAGACCGGGTCTTTGATTCAAATTTAAATTGACGCCAATGAGTTCATTCTGTTGTATCGGATCCGTTGGGGTCCAAATTTAGCGCGAGTTTCATAAAAGTGGGCACAAAATTTGGACCCCAATGGATCCGATACAACAGAATAAACTCATTGGCGCGAATTTAAATTTGGCTCAAAAAACACTTGATCAAAGTTAGTTAGTATAGTTCAGAAAATTATTGAAAAAAATAGTTTTTTTTTACTTCTATAATTTTGAACTCAAGAATATAACTTTCTCTTTTTAGTTTACAAAAATCGTAATGTGAATAAGTCATTGTGCATTAGCACGTTTCATAATTGAAGCGATTGAAAAAATTCAACAAAATGTATACTACTACGTGGACTACATTATTGACGACGATATTTCTGATAAATTCACCAACAAATTTTTGTATATTTGGAACTAGAATATGTAACGCTTTTTCCGACGTTAATGGATTAAGTGATATTACTAATACTAATTCATTAATTAACGCAATGAAAGATAATTCATTTATTGAAATTGGAATGGTAGAAAATGAAACCGAATCCAGCAAATCAATCGAAAATAGAATCGATTTTAATGGGAAATTAGAAGATGATATACAAAATGAAAAGTTTGACGAATTTATGATTAAAGAAAAAAATAATGATAAAACATTATTTAATTTCAATTCCAACAATGAAAAAATTGATGAATATTTATTGAATAATAGTTTAGAAGTTGATGGGGACAATTTTACTAATAACGATGAAAATCTTAAATCAAATATAACCAATCTAAACTTAATGATATCTAAAGAAAAAATAGAGCCAAATGGAGGAAAGAATTCTGCAATTGTAATTGAAGATTCGTTTTCGGTAGTTTCCTCGAAATTAGGTAATGAATTTCCCGATTTAAACGAGCCAATTAAAAGCCCGATTTTAAAGCCGATTGAAGGTGAAAAATCTTTATGTGAAAAGCAAGCAAAAGAGTCTGATTCTTTAATATTCGCGAATGAAAAAATTGAAAATATTAAAAAGGATATTCGAAAACATAAACATCAAAAAAATCGAAAACATAATAAAAAGAGTAAAAAACTGCAGATGAAAGCTAGTACGCTATCGATTAACACTATTACTGCGACCACTACTACTACTACGATAGCGTATCCCGATATTTTCGACGAGTATGGTCGAAATTGGCGTAGTAAATGGAGCAAAAAGTCTGGCTATTATAAATTAGATCGAAAATCTTTATCAAAATATTCGCCGTTTAACGTGGATGAAATAAAAAAACAATCCGGAATGAATGAGGAAAACCAATTGGGCAAAGAGAAGTTTGGCGCCATTATTGATGATAAGGATCAAAATGGAAGATATATTTTCGAATCCAAATACAATTTTCCGGAAGAAAAATTACCAATAAAAAATAATAAAGAAATTGAAGAAAAAGTTCAGTCGGTGGAAAAATTGTGGAAGAATTATTCCATTTTAAATAATAATATTTCAATTGATTCTAATATGGATAAATTATCTGAAACAATTCATGGAAAGTTGGACGATAATTTCGATAGCGAAATTTTTAATGAATCTTCGAGAAAAAAAATTAAATTCATTAATGCAATAGAAGAAGTAAATTCCTTAAATAATTTGGATAACCTACTAAAATATTTCCATAAACCGAAATTGCCCAAAGGGACAATTCGATGGAAGACTAAAAACGTACCAATTCCGATGGCCTACTTTACAATTACTATAACGGAGGGACAGTTGACGAAAAATCGCCGTCCGCCAGCGAGCGCCGCCAAACGACGTGTGCCGGGAGTTCAAATATATGTGACGGGACTAAATATGCCCACTGGATATACGCAAATAACTGAGGTATAAATAGAATAATACAAAAAATTTCAGCCGGCAGAAAAATTGTGGAAGAATTATTATTCCACTTAAAATAAAAATATTTCAATTGATTCTATGTGTACATGATACTCGGGATTTGTTTTTCTATATAACTTTTTTTATTCCGCAACCGATTTTCAAAATCCTTTTTGTATTTAATTTCCAAGGTTTTAGGATTTCGTTTGACATCAAGCTTGTCGATATTGGTTAGTAGTTACGAATTTGCTAAACATATAAACTTTTTTGTCAGTTTTTCATAAGGTCAAAAATATGTAAAATTCACATTAAATTGATGCAATTTTTCGAATTAATTTTCGTTAATTTTTTATTTGATAGTCTAAATATTGCTTTCTAAAACGAATTTTACCTCCAATTTCAACTAAAAAGTCAAAATAGGCATAATGCTTAGGATAGTTGATCCTTATGCCAACCACTCTAATGAAAATGCCTCGTTCTTTGAAAAAATAGCAAAAAAGTTTAAATGATTAACAAATTCGCAAATCGAAATCAATATTGACAAGCTTGATGTCAAACTAAATCCTAAAGCCTTGAGAATCAAATGCAAAAAGAATTTTGAAAATCGGTTGCGGAATAAAAAGGTTATAACAAGAAAAAATTAATTTGGAGCATCTTGTATCTATATTTATTATGTGCTTGGGCAAAATTTAATGAAATGAAAAATTTACATACATTGGAATTTTAGGGAAATCAACTTAAAAATAGTAATGCAGCCATAGTTCGAACATTAAACCCACGTTCGAGTGGACCTTTTGTTGAATTTAAAATTAGAGTAGTAAATAAGTATGGTACGTCCTGTCGGCAAATGTGCCTCGACAGCTCGCAAAGATATCGTCGATGTGCTCGAAAGGCGCTTCGTCTGAGCAATTATAAACGATTTTCGGATCCAATTTCATTTTATCAGAGCTCTGCCGACGCAATTGAAGCTCAATGGACGGGACGGGGTTACTACCGCCGTAGGAAATTCGATTATTTATTGTTTCGATGTGATTAATCGTAACAATTACATGTTTGTGCCTTTTCAGCAATTATGATCAATGTTGTGACTTGGCTCCGGAGCCGCGAGTCGCCAGCGACTCTTTTAGCTCTTTTCAAAAAAACGCTGGAGCCATGACAAGCCAGAAGACTCCATAAATTGCCAGTCATTAAAACATAAATGAATCCTGATGGTTCCGGCTCCGATAGATGACAATAAAAAAAATGGCAAAAGGTTGGTGCGGCCAGAATCATTGCTCAATCGACTGTGCCTCGATATATGGGCAATGTGACTCATCGAAAGAGAGCGGATTCGGCCAAGCAAGCCAACAGTTCGCGTTCCGCACACCGGCGTAATTGCGGGTTCGTTGTGTCATATGGAATCATAGTTGTGCACCATCACAATACTTTCTCATCCGGCTGACTCAGTTAGCTGTGGGACGTACCAACACTGGGAATGGTGCCCAGAGGGTCCAGCGAACCACAAACACTGGTATTGACTTAACTCTAGCTTGGCCGAGTCAAACCGGAATCGAAATCATACAATAGCAACACAATCACAATTGATTGATTCTTGGGGATCATTTTTTCGCTTATATAACCAGACATGCATTGGCCGAAAAGCGGCGATGGGTTTCGTTAACCGGTCAGAGAAGTCAGACATTCAAATAATATTTCTTCGTTTTTTTAGGACTCAATAAATTGAAGCCATTTGAGACATATAATATATATACATTTAAAGAGCCTGAGCCATTTATAGAGCCAATTCACAACAATGATTATAATATTTAAGTACTCGTTCTAAACTCGCCAAAAATATTTTTTAATTACCAGTTTATTCAATCATTGCCAAACTTATCTTTTCACTAGCCATTTGATTGATGATTAATCAATAAATTATTATTTAATTTTTAATAACAATTTTTCTTTTTTCAAATTTTTATTTCATTTTCAACAATAAATTTTAATTTAATCAATTTATACAGAAAATAGAAAAATTGAGAAACAAAGATTTTCTAATATATTAAAGCGGCCTTTCGCTTTTGGCTATTTTGTGAAAATAATAGCACCAATATCTAAAAATTAGTGAAATTATAATAAAATACATGTTAGCAAAAGTAAAAGTAGTTAATTTCTAAAATTTTATTTCTCTAAAAATCTAGAGTAAGAATTAAATATTGGCATATTTTTGTAATATGCAATATTATTTATAATGAAATACATTCTTACGTTATGTTAAAAATTAGAAAAGACAACGGGAATAGAATCATTGAGCATCGATCAACCTGAAAAATTTTGCAAAAAAAAATTTTTTTTTCTAATTTTTTATTTTAAAAAATTCCACGTGTATAGGGCCGGGTGTTTTGAGCCAAATTTAAATTGGCGCCAATGAGTTCATTCATCCGTTGGGATCCAAATTTTTGTTTCTGTTTTATAAAAGTAGGCACAAAATTTGGACTCGCTTGGATCGATACAACAGAATGTCAATTCAAATTTGACTCAAAACACCAGGCCTTATACACGAAAAATTAGGGTATTTAAAAAAGGATTTAAAAAATTGCCTGCACGGATGTAATGGACCAATCTCGATCCGAAGCAAAAATGTTGCCATACTTCTTAATGAATTGCCAAATGTTTTCAGCATGACGACGCAAAGCGCCGTGTGTTTTTTGAGCAGCGCCGTTACGCTCCAACAAACTTCGGCATTGAGACGAATCTGCTAAAGTTTAATAAAAAATTATATCAATCACGATGATCTTTATTAGGTAATTATTCTAATTTCATGTGTACAAGCTGGGTGTTTTGAACCAAATTTAATTTGGCGCCAATGTGTTCATTCTGTTGTATCGGATCGGCTGTGGCTTAAATTTTATGCCCGTCTTCGCTTCATTTTCATAAAATTGGGCACAAAATTTGGATCCAATACAACAGAGTGAACTCATTGTCGCCAATTTAAATTTGGCTCAAAACACCCGGCTTTATACACACGAAATTAACTAATGCGTATATGTTTATAATTTAGAATAAGTGATTCACCAGCTGTATTTGCAGCATTGGTCTCCATTTCACGACGAGCAGCTGCACGCGCTAATATTGCAGCCCATCGATTTCCAGCCGATGGTGTCGGCGAAGAATTATCATTTTGGGATTCGTTTTTAGTCGCTATATTATTAGCCATTAAATCTATTAATTGATTTCAGTTATACCAATTATTAACTTTCTAATATAAAAAATAACAATATTTGTATCTTATTTATATATTGTAAATACTGCGGTGTGGTCGGACTCAATGTCAATAATGTACAGAATATGTCAACAGAAGTCTCACTAGTTATCGCATCAGCCGAAGAGCTTGGTGCTTTTGTATTCGGGTGTGGTGTCCTGGCCTCAGCGTTAGAGATCTTCGGCGTCGGCGGCGGTGTTCTCGAACTCAATGGCGATCGTACAGGCGAAAGCAAAAATCGTTTGCGCACTCCGCCGCTTTCCGCCTCTGCCTTCGCAACCGCATCTGCCACATTGGCGCCACTTGATTTACCTTCATGCTTTCGCGTTTTTCTTCAAAATTACAAATAAATTATAATGGGAAAAATGATAATTTTTTACACTACATTAAAAGACGAATGTGAAATTTTAGGAAATTTTAAATTTTAAAAAATATTATAAATATATTGACCTAATTTGATTTAACCAATGCCCAAGAACTTTTGAGCCAATTTGCTTTTCTCGTTCCCATCGATTTAGTTGTGAAACGATGGAAAGCTCAACTAATGTCATAAAAATGAATATCACACTGAAGATCATCCACACGTCCAAACACTATAATAAATGTATCTTTTTATCAATAACCTTTCAAAAATGTTTAATTTAGATAATTTTTTATGCCTTGATATAGCTGACACGCGGTAAATGCCGTAAAACGTTTCCAAATTGGAAAGTAAGTGCCAATAAAGATGAGACTCCAAGAGTAATTCTAAATGAAAAAAAATTGAGAATTTTATTTTCAATTTTTTCGCTTGGATCCAATAGAACAGAATGAACTCATTGGTGCCAATTTAAATTTGACTCAAAACACACGGAATTAGGATAATAATTGATATGTTGGTTCTATATTTCATTTTTAATAAACCTCGCGGAGACTGAGCGAACGTCGAAAAAAAATCCGACCCAACTACTGATAACCGTGAGACTTGTGGGAAAGTAGGATTGAAAAAGATAGAAACCGTATCGTCTTGAAAATGTGAATTTAACCTAAATTTTTAATATGATATTTATTTATTTATTTATTTACTTATTATTAGGTTATTGGAAAAATAATGTCGGCTTTTATGTGGAACGGCATCTATTATAAAAACAAAACTACAACACATTAATCCAAGAGATATTTTTCATCATGAACATATCGTGAACATTCATCCAAATGAATGCCCTTTTGTCGGCTGTGACTCAATGAATTTGAACTGCCAAATTTTTGCAATTTTGCGAGTTTTTGTCTCTATTTCAGCCACAAAAATTGAGTTATTACAAATAATTTTTGTATAATAATATTCGCAAGAAAACGGCTCTTTCAGATAAGTGTAAATACATGGGCTGAAGTCCGATGATAACAAAAATATAGCGAATCAAATTCAAACGACATTATTTTTCCGACAACCTAATGAATGCATATACAAATCGAACTATGGCTCGATCCCAAACACCATTCGGGTATTCCAAACGTTGATGATCCGTAGACCATCCAATCAAATCAAAATCGGGAAGCTCGATTTGCTCCATCATCGTCACGGGAATCTCGTGCCATAAAAGTCGAACTTCTTCTGTATTGAAGGAGTAACTTTCAAAAACTAATTGACATTGTATTGAGTCAAATGGAAACATTTTCTGAAAATTATATTTATGATCTAATTCAAGTCATACAATAAAAATAATATATTATACTTACTAGATCCATTTTGCATGGCGCTTTTACTTTTAATCTAAAATTAGACCAAACCAAGCCATGCTCATATAAAATGACGAAAGTGTTTTCCGATGGAGATCGATGGATGGCCGAGTCCTTTGAATTGATGATACAAGTGTCAGGTGTCCAAATTTTGTCTAAAATTTTTTTAACAGTTGTTATTGTTTTGTTTGATTACGGATGGCATAATTTTAAAGGATTATTCTATCTCTAATTAGAATTTAATTGCATAATCCTATAAAATCCTTTAATGTTATGAACATATTTTTTTCCCATACATATTTTTTGATTTTAATTTCATTTTTTTTTCAGATTCTCCATTATTTTTTACACAGGAAAATGAAATCTTAATTATGCTAATCATTTCTTAAAATTATAATCATTACATTATCGATAGCTAATAATCAATGTTGTGACTTGGCTTCGAGTTGAGTCCAGCATTTTTTGTAGATGAGTACACAAGTCTATTAAATTTTTTATTAAAAATGGCGAAATATTATGGTGCTCTGCTCGTCTTATATGGGTTTGTCGGAGTCAGCTCGAGTCACAACATTGCTAATAATTTTTAACAGTCAAAATCCAACTTCTAAAATCGCTTTTAAGAGTGATATTCGTGGCACAAACGTTTAAGTTTTTAAAGCTTAAGCGTGGATCCAGCCAAATTTCGCTGTACATAATATCCAATTCAAAATCTGCTGTGATTTCGGAAATTCCAGAAATGCCCTATAAATATATGCATATTTTTTCATATTTATTGCTTTCTAATTTATTCAAGTTTTGCACCTGTACATGGAGCTCAATTGTCACGTTTACGCCGTCCTCCTCCGGCAACAAATGTGTATCATAATCCTTTAAGAGTGTGCCAATAATGTTGCTCAAATTGATACTGTTACGCGTGCAACGGGCGCGCATATTCGTGAGTGGACCGCGCGCAACACTTCGCTTTGTCAATTCCTTCGTATCCATTGCTATGTGATATTTGGGACGGTGCAGGAATCCTTAATTTATGTACTTAATTTCTATTATATATATTATATATACAGTGCTGTGACTTGACTCTGAACTGACTCCGAAGCCACGAGTCACCAACGACTCTTTTAGCTCTTTTTTTAAAAAGCCGGAGTCACGATAAGCCAGATTCCCGTTGCTTAAAATACCGTGGCATATTCAGATCGAAGATTGAATAATGACTCTATAAATTGCCAGTTATTAAGACATAAATGGCTCCAGATAGCTCGCGGCTCCAATAGATGACTCCGAACAGTTGGCTCCGCTGCGCAGCCATATGGCTTCAAATGACTAGAAGCCATTTATAGAGCCGGAGCGATTTATAGAGCCAAGTCACAACATTGTGCATGTAATTTTGATGATAACATGTTTTAAAATAATATTTTTATAAATTAATACTTCAAAAGTTTAAATTTTTAAAATTTTTATAAAAACTTTTACAAAAATATATTAATTTTTATAAATATTTACCAAAATTTTCGTGTTCGATATCTTGGGATTCCTCAGAAAGTTGATAAATTTTCGCAGGTTTTTTTAACACATCTGCCAAATTATTGTATTGAAAGTGATGATAACGATAAAGAATGTATCGTTTTAGACTCATATTATCATTAGCACTGTTATTGTTATTCGAATCAGAATGAAATGAGGCAGTATTATGATTAGTATTACCCGTTACTATAATTGGTATAATCGACAAAATCAGAAGACACGCGTAAACGTAAAGCAAAGATGAGGACTAAAAATTTGTTACAAATGTGTTGTTACAAATGACAAAAGTAATCTATGAAAAAGTTGACTAGGCCAATATAGATTAGTTAAATTTTCGGGACCTAGAAATATCGTATTGAAAAATACGTACACATAAATAATTGAGCAGCATAAAATTATTTGGTCGATGAATTCGTATAATTTAATTGTATAATTTAATTTTTTATAAATTTTTCTAGAATTCCTTTCAGCCGAAAATTTTTTGAAATGAAAGTAAAAATAAGATCTTTACTTTCTCAAAATACGTATCAAAATGAAGAAATATCATAAATGAATTGCGTATTTTTTCTTGTATCTGTTAAAATATGCCTTCGTTGTTCTCGTCATAAAATAAATTAGAAAATGATGTAGTAGGATCATTTATTAAATAAACCGACATACCAATAATTACCCGACGAATTATTTACAGTAAATGGCACATATCTGAATAATAAAATTTTTATTATACTAAATTGAATTTAGCTACCCTGATTTCGCGTGTATAAGGTCGGGTGTTTTGAGCCAAATTTAAATTCGCGCCAATTAGTTCATTCTGTTGGGATCCAAATGTTGTGCCCGCCTTTGTCTTGGTTTCATAAAAGTGGGCACAAAATCTGAACTCGCTTGGATCCAATACAACAGAATGAACTCATTGGCGCCAATTTAAATTTGGCTAAAAGCAGTGCTGTGACTTGGATTTATAAATGACTCCGGCTTTATAAATAGCTCTGAGTCATTTTGAGCGATTATGTCTCAATGGCATCAATTTATAAAGTCCTGAAAAAACGAAGAAATATCATTAGAGTGTCTGACTTCTCTGACCGATTGGCGAAACCCATCGCCGCTTTTCGGCCAATGCACGTCGGGTTATATAAGCGAAAAATTGATTCCCAAGAATCAATAAATTGTGATTGTGTCGCTATTGCATGATTTCGATTCCGGTTTGACTCGGCCAAGCTAGAGTTAAGTCAATACCAGTGTTTGTGGTTCACTGGACCCTCTGGGCACCATTCCCAGTGGCCTCTTCGGAGGTTCGGTACGTCCCACAGCTAACTGAGTCAGCCGGATGAGAAAGTATTGTGATGGTGCACAACTATGATTCCATATGACACAACGAACCCGCAATTACGCCGGTGTGCGGAACGCGAACTGTTGGCTTGCTTGGCCGGATCCGCTCTCTTTCGATTGAGGTTCAGATGTGCACGGAAGAAAGTGCACATTGTAGTCTCGAAAGATTGAGCAATGATCCTGGCCGCACCAACCTTTTGCCACTTTTTTATTGTCATCTATCAGAGCCGGAGCCATCAGGATCCATTTATGTTTTAATGACTGGTAATAAATGGTAAAAATATATAAAATTGTTTACATATACATGTATATAATATTTTTTCAACTTATTTATTTCCTCTTTTTTAATCGAAAATCAATCAGTAAAAAATATCATTATCATTATCATTATCATTATCATTATTTTTATCTTAAGCATTTGTCAGATATAATTTAAAAAAAAGAAAAAAGTCAAAACACCACATGTCCGGCTTTTTTTCAATTTTTTCCTTAATTTTTACAAATTGCTTACATTAAATGTATAATTTTCAACTTATTTATTTCTTCCCTTTTAATCGAAAATCAATCAGTAAGGTGCCATTATTTTTGCTTATTATTCTTTTTTCCAATTATTTTGTATTGTAGTTTTATAATTAGAGCTAATTTACAATTTTCTCTCTTATTTTAGCTTAAAAAGCTATTTTAATGTGTTTTTTGCAACTCGATACAAATCTTATCGTTAAAAAAAAACAAAAACAATATTTTTATTTTGCGATTTTCCCAACGCTTTTTAATAATTTTTGAATTTATTTTTAAAAAGAACGTTAGACATTTGCATATGTCATAGAATTAATAAAAAAAACAAAAATAATTATTTTCCAATAAAGTTAAAATAAATTTAAAAGTAGTTATTAACTTTATGCCATTTTACGAATAGCAAATTTTAATAATCTTTTACATTAAATGCTATAACTAAAAAATTTTGAATTTGCTAATAAGTTTGTCTAAAATTAAAAAAAAATTTTTCTTTTTTATTAGAAAAAAATTTATTAAAAAATAGTCTCAAATTTCAAAAACAAAAAATTTTTAAACTTTTTTTCATATGTAAAATAAACAGTGATTAATAATAAAAGTTATAATTAAAATTAAAAGTTCATTATAAATTTATACAAAAAAGGGGGGTTAAAGTAAAAACGTTATAACAAAAACAAATCCCGGCCACCCTGTGGTTAAATACAATTAAAAAGTGTAAAAGTTTTCAATTCTAAAAATTAAAAAAAAATCAATTTTTATATCCAAATTAGAATAAGCCAAAAGCAAATATAAAATATGAAATTTTACCATAAAATTTAAATTTCTGTGTAAAAAATTTTCACTTTTTCTAAAACAAATGCAATTTTCTTAAATCTTAAAGCAGAAAATTTTTAAAGTCCAAAAAATGAAAAAATAGATGAAAAAATTATTTATAAATAAATTTAATTTCTTCTTAAAAAGTATAAAATATTAAATTTTTTCCCATAAAAAAATATAAAATATTAAATTTTTTCCCATCAAATTTTTAATTCGCCAAAACTTTAAGCAAAAAATAAAATAAATTTGGAAATAAATTTAAAAAAACAAATTAAAAAATTTATTTCTTTCTCAAAATAGATTAGAATAATACATTAAAAAATTGCCTCCGAGAAAATTTTTTATTTTACCCGCAAGAGAAAGAGATTTATTAGATTTTTTTGGGAACTAGAAAAAAGCTGTTTTTTTATCAAAACTGGCAGTTTTTTAATTTTTCTTCTTTAACTTGGTTTTTAGGAAGTTTTTGTTTTTTCTCAAAAAATGAAAAAAAAAATTTTTTGGAATTTTTCTTTTTAATTTAATGACGAACTTTTGTCAATCAAATTTAATCGGATAAATTTGGCCAATTTTTCGGGAAGACCACCGAAGTTGAAAAAAATGAAAGAAAGCAAAAAATAGTATAAACATAAATAACATTATAATGAAGTATAAATTTCTTCAAATCGATTGAATATTTAAATATTCTCAAAAATTTAGAAACAAATAATAGGAAATATAAAAAAAAAGTTAGAATCGAAAATAAACAGCTTCAAAATTTTTATAAAAAATAACATTAAAATGTAAGCAAAAAACGACGAAAAAATTATGCACTATTTGTTCTTTTTTTTGAGGTACAAATTAGAATTAAAGAGGTATTTTCCCGAAAATTAGATGTAAAAAGTAGCGGCAAGTGGCTAAAGAAGATATAATAAAAAGTTGAATATTTTTTTAAAGACTTTGTAATAAAATTTCAAAAAAAAGAAAAATTTTACAAATGAATTTCAAATTGCTTATAAATTGAATTCATAAAAGTATTTTTTATTTATCCGGAAAAATATGTGAGAAATATTTTAGAATCAAGAAATTCAAATTTGCCCAGATAAAAATAAAAAATTTATTTTTATTATCAGTTGTTTTTAGCATTTATGTACTTTTTATTTTTCGTTTTTTCACAAAAAAAGTTTCAATAAGTAAAGTTAGTTATAAATTAACAAAGGAAAAAAATTGTTAGATTTTTCAACTTTTTCTTTTTTACAAAATGGGTGAAACCACAAAAATTTAAGAATAAAATTTTTAAATTTATTTATTCAAACAAACAACTATATAACAAAAAATATTTTTAATGGGCTTAAATGATGCTCAATGATGAAAAATGGATACATATTTAATAATTTTTTCAATGGCGCAAATTTGAGTTGTTTGTCGAATTTCTAAGACAGCGTATCATAAAGTAAAAAAAATCTTTTTGGAGCCTATATTTTGTATCAAATATAACTAAAATGTAATTCTACTCGTCCAGATTTTAAATTTGACCCTTGTTAGGCACACGAAAAAAATTCCAATGTTTATTAACTTTTCTTCATATTGTATTTTTGTTATTGTCCTTTTAAATTTTCGTCCTTAAAAGTCTTTT
The DNA here is from genome assembly GCA_024678965.1 of Bradynema listronoti. Classification (NCBI taxonomy): domain Eukaryota; kingdom Metazoa; phylum Nematoda; class Chromadorea; order Rhabditida; family Allantonematidae; genus Bradynema; species Bradynema listronoti. The sequence continues at coordinate 4,561,483 of JANLNO010000003.1, forward strand.
TTCCGTTTTGCTAATTCTGTCAACATATTGTGCATGAGAAAAATTTCGTGTTTTCAAGCTTTTTTACTAAACAAAACCTAATCAGTGAATAGATAGATGCACACCTTCACAAACTTATCTTCTTCCATTTATTTTTTTTTTATTTTTAATTCTCCATCCATTTTTAGCTTTTGTTTTTATAACTTTATTCCACATTTTCTTTTTCATTGAATATAAGACAAGATTTTTTACTGCCTCTTTTCACGCAATATTCGAAGTAAAAAAAGTTCCCGAGGAAATATTAATGCGTTCCTCGCTTCTTTATTATTGCCATACCTATCGCTTTTTTGATGTAAAATACGTAACATTTTTCTAGGTAAATCGGGCACACGAAATTTAATGTGAAAATAACTATTGAAAATAAGAAAAATGCCCAAAAAACTTCCCAGAAGCGGATTTATTTTTTATATGACAAAAATAATCTACATACTTGCTCTTATAAAAATAAAAAAGCAAAGCAAAAAATATTTTCAAAACATTTTCATTATTTCATTAATTTATTAAGCATATTTTGTCAATAATAACATTGCAATTGCAACGTTACTTTATTGGGATGATGTAAAAGGGAATGCGGGACCTTATATTATTTTGTTTTTTATAACTTTATTTACTTCATGCTTTAAAATTTTAATGATTTTTTAAATATTTTGTTGACATTGTACATATCATTTTAAAGCTTAAAATGTGTTCTATATTTTGACTGCAAATATTTTTTTTAATATAAGCTATATTTTAGAAACGCTAGAAAAGAAGCAATTAAGGAGCAATTTTTATTATAAAAATTTACACTTAAAACAAAAAATTTAATTTTTATTTTTGATCCAAATTATTTGTATATGTTACGGGAAAATATGTTGCACGGCCAAATACGTATTTTCCCGCCCGACGGCCAAATACGTATTTTCCCGGCCATATAAAAAAATTTTTTCACATTTATTTAAATTATCGTAAATTTTATCGTATCATCGTAAACTTTTATCGATAAAAGTTTACGATAATTTAAATGAATGTGAAAAATTTTTTTTGTGGCCGGGAAAATACGTATTTGGCCGTCGCCCGTCGGGCGGGAAAATACGTATTTGGCCGTGCAACATATTTTCCCGCAACATATATATGTAATTTATTTTTCAATTACCCAAATTTTAGCTCAATTTTTATTGTTCATTTTTTACAAAAAAAAAACATTTTTGATTTCAAATAGTCAGATGTTTAAATCAAATCCCTCCTTTTTGAAATAGAAAAATACAAAAACGCAAAAAATTTGGCCTTTTTTCTTAAAATTTTTTTTCTTAATTTCTTATGGGGAGTTAAAATTGGAAAATAGAAGCAATACATACACAAAGCATAAACTTTTTATATACTTATTTTCCAATATATTTTATTTTTCTCTCATCAATAAAACATGATGGGCGGTCATTCGCGGCGTTTTTTCATTGTTTCAAAAAATTCCTGCTGAGAAAGCGCCAAGACTCGGGCCACTTCCACCGATTCGTCAAATTGAGTCCATTCACCCGAGTCGGTTGCTGAAAAAATAAAAATAAAATTATGAGAAGAAAACAAAGATTAAATGAAACAATTAATAATGTAGTAATTTTTTTTGCTAGGTTTTTAGATGTTCATTAAACTCAAGGGAAAAAAAAAACTAGAAGAAAAATACCCAAGCAACTAGCCGCCAAAAGCTCTTCGTAAAGTCCGGTGCTGGCAGTGTTTTCGGCACCGGTGGTCTCAATAGTAGTAGTAATAGCGTCCAGTTTAGAAGATGATGATGGTTGCGGCTCAATATTGGGAATCAGAATTGCGCCCTGAACTTTTTCCTTATTATTCGCGTTCTTTTCACAATTCTCATCGCCGTTTAATTCGAAATTGTAGATCCTCTCTTGTCCCCTAGCAGGCAAATCCTTTAATAAAATAGCCGCTGACGTGGAAGGCTTCATTATCGGCGATGCTTCGGTGGGCTGAAGCGAGGGAAAAAACGCCGCGCTAAAGCCAGTCTCTCCAATATTTGGTAGTGATGAGGCAGAGCGCTCTAACATAAAGTTCATTTAATCATGGTATATAAAATCCTGACTTATTCAACACATCCTGATCCCTGGATTTACTTCCAGAAAATTATTATAAGTAATATATTGCGAAATCTATCATTGCGAAATCAAAATGACTCTGCTGAAAATCACAATTTTTTTTTTGTCAGAACAATTAATTCTTGGGATAAAATATCGGAAGAAATAATTCGGGCCTATTTTCCAACTTGTGAAAGCGGAGATTCCCAAAACCAAGGGCTTATGGCGAGGAAGCGATTTTCGAATTGTACTTTTTCGTTTTTTTTTCTTGTTTGTTAAAGGACGCGTCCACCAAATGCAAAGAAATTTCGCCCATGTTTTGAATTGGCGCCGAGGAGTTCATTCTGTTCGTATCGGATTCGCTAGGGTCCAAATTTTGTGCCCGCCTTTGTCTCGGTTTCATAAAATTGGGCACAAAATTTGGACTCGCTTGGATCCAATACGAACAGAATGAACTCTTCTTTTGTATTGGATCCTTTGGGGTCCAAATTTTGTGCCCGCCTTTGTCTCGGTTTCATAAAAGTGGGCGCGAAATTTGGACCCCAACAGATCCGATACGGACAGAATGAACTCTTCTTTTGTATTGGATTCGTTGGGGTCCAAATTTTGTGGCCGCCTTCGTTTCATAAAAGTGGGCGCGAAATTTTGACGCCAACGGATCCGATACGATCAGAATGAACTCTTCTTTTGTATTGGATCCGTTGGGGTCCAAATTTTGTGCCCGCCTTCGTTTCATAAAGGTGGGCGCGAAATTTGGACCTTAACGGATCCGATACGGACAGAAATGAACTCTTCGGCGCCAATTCAAAACCTGAGCAAAATTTCTTTGTATTTTGGACGCGTCCATTGAGAATTAAACCAAGGGTTTTATTCAATTCATTATCATTGTTAATATTGAACTGTGATGTATTATGACTTGTACCTATATGGTACCGGTTTGTCCAATAAATTAATTAATTTATTTCGAGCTCGTCATTTTTATACCCACCATCGCGATAAATTTTCGCCTGCGGCGAAACGCTGCCGCGTCGCGCGCTCATGCCGTTCGCGCATTCCGGACTGCGCGACAACCGATTCACGTGATGCGACACGTCCGGCGACGAGGCGCTATTGCCGCGCTTTGTGCCCGCAATAGGAAAAGTGGGCTTTTCATCGACGGCGGCGGAATCACCGCATTTTTGCGAAACAATAATTGGGGGACTTTTCTTTTCCATCGTCTTCTCACCGTCCTTGTCTTTGTTTTTGTCGGTTGAGTGCTTTACCAAAGTCGCATCCATTTGATTCGTCGTCGTCGTCGCAATTTTTTGCTCGTTGACGATTGTCTTCTTCGAAACTTCACGCGAAAACGTGGCCTTGCCGCCGGCCGCCCGATTGAAGTCGCGAGGCGGCGGCGAAACGCGAGCTCGTAGAGCATTACGCTCCATCTGGCGAACATAATCCATATAGGATTCGGCGGCGACCTGGAATCGATTCATTTTAACGAAATTACGCGCCGCGCTAAAAAGTTATTGCACCTGTTTTGAAAGCTCGTCCTCGGTTCGCTCCCAGTCGGTCATTCGCAGCTTATCACTAAGCATTGCCTCCTCGATATGTTGACATTCCGACGCCAGTTGTGCCTCTTTCATGAGGTTTTTATCGGCAAGGCCGGGTGTAAAATCCGGCAGGCCCAAGCCGACGCCAATTGTCGCGGTTAGTGGATCCACCACTAAAAACCGACGCATAATATAGAAAAAAAAATTAATTTCGCGTGTATAAGGCCGGGTGCTTTGACTCAAAGCACCCGGCCTTTGTTGGCGCCAATGCCAATGAGTTGATGAGTTGTTGTATCGTATCCGTTGGGGTCCAAATTTTGTGCCCAATTTTATGAAATCGAGACAAAGGCGGGGCCCAAAATTTGGACCCCAACGGATCCGACGATACGAACAGAGAATGAACTCCAATTGGCGGCGAATTTAAATTTGCCTCAAAATACACGCACTCTAATTTGTATAAGGCCGGATATTTTGAGTCAAATTTAAATTCGCGCCAATCTGTTCGTATTGGATCCAAGCGAGTCCAAATTTTGCGCCCGCTTTTATGAAATCGAGACAAAGGCGGGGCGCAAAATTTGGGCGACTCGCTTGGATCCAATACAACCGAATAAACTCGCTGGCGCGAATTTAAATTTGTCTCAAAACACCCGCGGCTTATACACGCGCGAAATTAGGGACCATAATTAGTTGACCAAAAAAAAAATTACCCGAGTTGTAATGAACCATGCCATGATAGGAAAGTCGTAACGGCGCATTCATATTCACGGCGCCAGCGTTCGCTTCCGGTGAAATGGGATAGAAAGTGTTTATGGGATCTATGCTGTATTCGTAGATTTCGATGGGTCGCGAATAAATTTCTGAAATCGCTTGTAATTCTACGTGATTGCCGTGCGAGTCAACGCGTCGCTTTCGCGCCAAATATTCGTCAAAGTCCTCGGTGAGAAACTGCGAAAAGTGATCGCGGTTTTGAGCCTAAAATTATGAATAAAAAAAATATAAAAAGTAAGGTCAAACCTCTGTCTACTAAGGCGCCTTTCACCAGTCCCTAGAGGGTGCCATAATAGCAGACAGGTTCGACTGTGTATTTTCGAAATTATTGATACAGTCAAACGCGTCCACTATGGCACCTGCTTACCATGGCAACCCCATCTTCTATGGCCTCAATGCTCAGTCCCCCCAAAAAAAGCTTATCTTCGAAAAGAGCCTGTCTAATATGGCACCTCTGGCTACTATGGCGCCTTTGGCCGGTCCCTAGGTCCCATGGAGTGCCATAACAGACAGGTTTGACCGTGTATCTTCGAAATTATTGATACAGTCAAACGCGTCCACTATGGCACCTGCTTACCATGGCAACCCCATCTTCTATGGCCTCAATGCTCAGTCCTCCCCCCCCGCCCCAAAAAAAGCTTATCGTCGAAAACCTGTCTAATATGGCACCTCTGGCTACTATGGCGCCTTTGGCCGGTCCCTAGGTCCCATGGAGTGCCATAACAGACAGGTTTGACCGTGTATCTTCGAAATTATTGATACAGTCAAACGCGTCCACTATGGCACCTGCTTACCATGGCAACCCCATCTTCTATGGCCTCAATGCTCAGTCCTCCCCCCGCCCCAAAAAAAGCTTATCGTCGAAAACCTGTCTAATATGGCACCTCTGGCTACTATGGCGCCTTTGGCCGGTCCCTAGGTCCCATGGAGTGCCATAACAGACAGGTTTGACCGTGTATCTTCGAAATTATTGATACAGTCAAACGCGTCCACTATGGCACCTGCTTACCATGGCAACCCCATCTTCTATGGCCTCAATGCTCAGTCCTCCCCCCCCCCGCCCCAAAAAAAAGCTTATCGTCGAAAACCTGTCTAATATGGCACCTCTGGCTACTATGGCGCCTTTGGCCGGTCCCTAGGTCCCATGGAGTGCCATAACAGACAGGTTTGACCGTGTATCTTCGAAATTATTGATACAGTCAAACGCGTCCACTATGGCACCTGCTTACCATGGCAACCCCATCTTCTATGGCCTCAATGCTCAGTCCCCCCAAAAAAAGCTTATCTTCGAAAAGAGCCTGTCTAATATAGCAATCTGTCTACTATGACATCTTTGGTCGGTCCCTAGGGGGTGCCATAGCAGCAGACAGGTTCGACTCTAAACGAGTAAATAAAATCTCTCACAATATAATCCATGCAAAGCGTGCGAACTTGATCGTGCATTTCCTCGTCGCCGTACACCTGATCAGCTATAAGCACAAAAATATATATATATATTTTTTTTAATTCATGCCCTTTCTTATGTGTTTCGTACCTACGGCTCGAAACATGCACGCGCCATCGCCTTTCACCGTTTTAATGATAAATCCGCGAGCATTTCTCAAGCGCTCGGCAAAGCGAATTTCCAGCTGAAAAGATTGTTTAGGGTAAAAAAAAATTTTTCAAAACCAAAACAAACAAATACACCTACCTGATCGTCTCGAAAACCCTCGCCATACTCATCGTCGGAATTGCAAGCTATTTAAAAAATATTAAATAAAATATTAACATATATTATAGAATAATTTTAATTCAATTTCTTTTTTTTTAAAATAAAAAATTCTATTAGGTCGAGGCAAAATTTTTTACCCATCCGTAAAAAATTTTTTTTTTCTACGATAGAGACGTGGGTTTTTTTTTGCATTTTGTAGAGCGTACCCGATTTGTGGGGGACGTGTTTCAGCGATTTTTAAAATTTTCATTTTTAGCATTTTTATAGAGGAAAATGCAACGAAAAAAGTGCATGTGGCTGAGCATTTTTTTCGGAGATTGATCCGATGGACTTGAAATTTTTGCTATAAGTTCCTCTTACATACACTATTACACTCTATAAATTTGAACCTGATCGATTGGATAGGAGCCGAGTTATGAAACTTCAAAAAACGTCAAAAATGCCAAAATTTGTCATTTTTTGCAGTTTTTCGGCATTTTCGACGTTTTTTGAAGTTTCATAACTCGGCTCCTATCCAATCGATCAGGTTCAAATTTATAGAGTGTAATATTTTGTGAAGGAAATGAAGGAAACTTATAGCAAAAGTTTCAAGTCCATCGGATCACTCTCCGAAAAAAATGCTCAGCCACATGCACTTTTTTCGTTGCATTTTCCTCTATAAAAATGCTAAAAATGAAAATTTTAAAAATCGCTGAAACACGTCCCCCACAAATCGGGTACGCTCTACAAAATGCAAAAAAAAAACCCACGTCTCTATCTATCGTAGAAAAAAAAATTTTTACGGATGGGTAAAAAATTTTGCCTCAACCTAATAGAATAATTTTAATTCAATTTTTTTTTTAAATAAAAAATTCTAATTTAAGAAATTACCTTTGGAATTTTTTGAAGAAGAGCTCGAAGAGCATCCGGTTTTTGTTAAAGACTTTGCCGATAAAGAAACTTGATTGTTTCCATTGCCTCGTTGCTTATTTCCATAGCCTTTTTCAAATTTACCTTAATTCGACTTTTTTATTAAAGCCAGAAAAATTTAACACTTTTGTGAAAAAGAAAACCAATTCTCCGCTTTAAAGAATTACCATAAATATTGTTGGGTGATGCGCCGCCGGAAACAGATGGCGATGCACAGCTCCCGGTCGATTCACCCGCCATAACGGAGTGTTTTCCCCGCTTCGTCAACATCGCAGTTGACGAGCCAGAGCTCATCGCGCCAGACGTTACATCTATGTCTGAATTAGCTAAAATCAATATGAATAATTGAAGTTCCACCTTTCCAATTGCCAAGAAAAAAAGAAATTTGTGCGGTACCAAAAAACAGGAATCACATACCCGACGCAACTACGATTGATGCCGAATTATAGCGATGTGATTGATGCGCGCCGTGATGCGAATAATGATGTTCGTTGGGCGTCAAATTACGCCTAAGTAAATTAAAATTCAAGATCTAATAACCTTTCTTCATTTGTAACCAAAAATAGAGATCCTTACATACTTAAATCCGAAGAAATTTTTACATAAAAAACTTACGAATTTGCGTAGCGCTCCGACTTATTCTGTGATTTTTTCTTTGGTAATATAGTCATTTTGTTAAAAGCGCCTTTTTTCTATAGTCTGAAAAATGTTTTTTAATGTCTCCTAAAAATAAAATCAAAATTTGTATATAAAAATAAAACAAAGAACACGCAACAGATCACATTGGGATATGAAAAAGAAATGCACGCACATAATTCACATTTTTTCCGGTGAAATTTATTTTTGTTTGGCGCTTTGTTTTGAGCACGAGCAAACAATTTCAAATTTTAAAACAAATTCCTCTCGATAATGTTATTTGAAAGGTTAGAAATATTATTTATAAGGCGCCGGGATTTGTTTTTGTTATAACTTTTTTACTTTTTAACCAAATTATAAAAAAAAATTTTTACATTCGATTCATAACTCCTTGAGAACTTTTTTGACACCAGGCTTGTCCATATTGGTCCCGATTTAGAAATTTTATATTCATTTGGACTTTGTTGACACTATTTTTAAAAGTGAAAAATAGATAAAAAAAAATAAAGTAAAATTTCTAAGTAATTGTGAATCGAATGGAAAAATTTTTTTACAATTTGGTTAAAAAGTAAAAATGTTATAACAAAAACAAATCCCCGGCGCCTTTTTGGGCTATTTTAAAAAATTTACTTTTTTATTTTGTCAATTGCAACATTTTTCGATTGCTCGAACTTGGAATATTTTGTAAATAAATTTGATAAATAAAAGAAATAAATTAAGAAAATTATGTTTTTAAATAAATTTAAAAAATATTTTTTGAACAAACTAAAAAATATGGCAAACAAAACTTTTTACTCGAATCAGTAATTTTTTAAACCATTTTTTTATTGAATTTGAAACACATTTTTTATGAATTTGAAACACATTTTTTATGAACCTTTGGCCGGTCCAGGAGGTGCCATAGTAGGCAGGTTTGACTTTATACAAAATATAATATTAAAATCACGAATTTTATAATGTCAAATATTCGATTAATATTCAAAATTAAGAATAAGAGTAAAACATGATAAAACGGACAAAATTCCAGCAAATTGCCGTATTGCTTGTGCTTATCATAGTTATCGATTACTGTAACGGAAATTGTGACGGAGATGGTAATATTCTCGGACAATTAGCTCAATTGGCATTGCTCCGAAATCTTTTATAAGTCAAACTGACGGCTGCTCCGCCGGTTAAAATTGTTATGCCAACTCAATCTTCAATAACAATACTGCCGAACGGAGGACCCGGAAGTCCGGGTGGTTCAGACGAGCCCAATGGTCCAGGTGGCGGACCTGGTGGTTCCGGAAATGGTAAGGATAGCGATAGTACTTCTATTTAGATTGATATTCCACCAGGCTCCATACTCGGCATTATTGATGGAATCACTGGAGGACTTCCCGGAGGTGGAAATCAATTTCCACCTGTTGCCTCCTGGAACTATTTATCATAAGCGCGATACCTACCACCACTTCCTCCATATCCTTCACCCATTCGATCATATTCCGGCTCGCCAAGAATAATCGGATACGTGCCCAGTTTCCGGAATTCGGTTCAAATTTATCTGGCCCTTCGCGAATAATTGGATTTGTTCCGGCGCCATCGGAATTTGAGTCTGGATCATTTAGTGGATTTGCATATTCTTAATCGACTTTTTTTTGATTAAATGCAATTTTTCTATTATTTTATACATTTATTACTCTTTAAATATAATGCTAATTATAGGTTCTATTATAATAATAAAAAAAATTAAAAATATACATGTAACTATTGACATAAATTTAAAAAAAAAAGCTAGCAGACCATTAATTTTTCGTAATAGGATTTATTATTACCAGCAATAAATTGTTTAATTTTCATAATAATGTACTTACATATACACAAATTTTTTATTAATAAATTAATGTCCATAATGAAAAGTTCCGAGATTTTCTCAAATGAGTCAATATGCTTTATAATAGAAAATTTAGATATTGACAGACTTACTATTTAGTTAAATTTTATAAATTTTGTATTTATTTTCTTTTTTCATAAAATGAATTTTTTCCAAAATTTTCCATATTCTTTTCATAAAAATATATAAATTTATGTATGTACAACAGTATGTACATATTGTAAAAAAGTTATATGTATAATTGAGTGTATTTTATAAATACATTTTGTTTATACAAAGAAATAATCGAGGGACCGATAAAGATAAGATTTTTTGAAGAAATAATTCATTTTTAGACGCCTTTTTTTCTTTTCCAAATACATATTTTAAAAATATGATAAAAATAACTATTTTTTTAATAAAATTAGTGACTATCATACATCGAATTTTATGTGTTAATTTTGTATAGTTTCTCTTTGTATTTTGTATAAAATAAATTTTTATTCTGATGCCAATTCTTAAAGTACTAATAATATGTGTATATTATTTTATGTATTTTTTATTATGCATTTTTCGGAATCGCATCAATTTTTTCTTTTCTCTGCAAATTTTGTGGGAAATCAATATAGCGGTAAAACTTTTCTATTTTTCATATTGGAACTAAATGATATCATCTATAATATATCATGGTTATTAGAATGATTAGAATATTTACATATATAAAAAATATCAACATGCATACGCTCGACAATTAAATCTATTTATTTTTAATACATAAAATATATTTCAAAAAGAATTATATAAATGTATTTATCAATTGCGAATTTATCGTGGATATGAAAATTAACAAATTAAATAAAATAAAAATACTTTGAACATGTTACTAAGGCTTAAGTGTTATTCATACATTTTACTAGATACCTATTTATTTATTATTGGAATGCCAAAAGCATTGATTATAAATTATTTTTGTTTATCACAAGTTATAATGGACAAAATTAAAAATTGAATTTTATAAACAAATTTGTTGAATATGTTGTTATCAATTTTTTTTAACTTTTTCTTTTCTCTTTCAATATCAATAAAGAAAATAATGGAAAAACTTTTCAGTTTAATTGATTTCTTTAAAAAATTCTTTTGTCAAATTTTTTTTTCTGAAAATTTGTTTTCGGCATTTTCCATTGCCATATTTTTTTTATTTTATCATTTGAAAATTTCACTTTTTTTCTATAATTTTCTTCAATAGTTCAAAAGAGTTTATCTATTTTGTTTTATTAGTTTGAAATCAGAAAACTTTTAATGGAAAATGTAACACGTATTAGTCCATTTTTGAATTAATAATTCTGAATTATGCTTAATTAAGTTAATAAATTTAAATTTACAAAAAAATTTAGGTAATTGTCTACTACCGTGAGAAAAGCGCAAGAAATCAGGTCGGATAATAGTTATCGAGCTCAAGCCCCTTATTGGGCTTAACAAAAAAAAGAATTCAGCAAATCAAGAATCGGCTCTGCACAAATTAATCGATTATTAAAATCGAAAATTTTAAATTATTATAACCAACAACTAAAAAATACTCATCTTGAAATATTATTTGAGAGGCTAATTTGGTCCATAATCTTATCTTTAAATTATCATTAAATTAAAAATGCTCTCTGATGAAGCATTTCAAAAGTTGTTATTCGATTTATTTTGCATATGGCACGATGTCCAGCGACATTACGATCCACCAATTACTCATTCTGAGGAGGAAAAAATGCAAAAGGTATTATTAAACAATTACTTTTACAAAAGGTAATATATTCTTTAAAAAAAATTTTCGCTAGGTAAAACATATGATCGGCAAGTTATTGGGCGAAATCGATAGCAGAGTAAAAAAAATTAAGGAATCTCCGCCATCTGATGAGCAGGTAGTATAGATCCAAATGTACATTTCGTAACTTATATTACCTAATAATAATTTTCAAAGGAATTTATCGAAGAATGGACGATGTTGACGTGGAATGTACTATGTATTACGAGTCGACTTCAAAATAGTCTCACTACATCAATTAGATCTTCCGAAGATAAAGTGATTTTCTCAAAGTTGAATATGGCTCTCGTCGAGTTGGTTAATCATTCCAGGTAGACTTTTTTTTTAAATTTTAAGTTACGTCGAAAAAATTCTTTACAGGACCGCTAAGAAACCACCCACAGTTGGCGTTTCCGATGAAACTTTTGACATGTTCGCCAATCGTCTCGCCGAAACAATGCACTTTTTGCATGAACTTTACCGTACGCTCAAGTCAGGTCACCGTATGACGCTCGAAGAGACAGAAAATTTCGCTGAACGTCTTCAGACATTCGCGGATCAGAGTCTCAGTCCATTCGTTGATATGTTCAAGGTTAAAAATAAAAAAAATCGAGCTGTTATAGACATTTTAAAATAATTTTAAATTATCTTAGGTTTTTTGTAACGAACAAAGCGTGAGACTATGGCAGGCAGTCCGCGAGGCTCAAGTTGCACGCATGGTCGACTATCGTCCTATGCCTCACGAGCCTATTAATCGGCTAGTGGCGTTTTATAGTCACATGATGCATCGGCTTGCGATGCTTTGCGCAAGATTACAAGTACAAACACGAAAATGCAATATTATATGACTATAAAATATATAAAAATTTAGGGCTTTCGTTACGAACTAACAGTAAACAAAATTTTTGGAGATTTCGACCCGGTTCGTCAATTGTCGGATAGCGTATTTTCGGCTCTAGAACTTCTAATGGCGGACTGTGTGCTGGCCACTGAGCCATCGACCAATCCAATCCTAGTTACAAATAATTTATTTGCGGTAAATTGTGGCGCATTAGCGCGCGGCGTTGTCTTCAAACAATTTGATATACAACTTGTCACGGAAGAGGCTGCCGAGCATATTCAAGTAAAATTGATAGATATCACCTACTATTTAGAATTCAAATTTTTAATGTTTAATTCAGTCTGAAATGCGCCGACAGAAAATGCTTCAACAACCCTCACCAATAGCGGTTGTACCATCGGCAGCCTTGTTGGCAATGAAACCGACAAGTGGCACAAAACGAGTCAATCAATCCAATGGTGACAAATTACATAAATAGAAAACTACCGTAAGTTCCCGTGTATAAGCCGCATTCGTTCGATGAATTTTTGAATTTTAACTTGGCCTTTATTCTGTTATAAACGAAGTTGAATTTTAACCCGCAGATTTAGTCGGCTTCAATGCATGTGCTCATTAAATTTTATGCTTAACAGATACAAAATAGCAGAATGAAAACCAAGTTAAAATTTAAAAATTCGTCGAGCGGCCGCGGTTTACGCATACGGGAATTCAGGGTAATAAATATTACAAAAATGTTTTTATTTAAAAATTTTGAGCTTTTAGAAACTCAAAACAATGCCACGGCAACACATAAAAAATCCGATGTAAATAGCAAGGAAATTGTGACGATTTATCCTGTTTTTAACAGGTTTTAAAATAATTCATTTAAATTGATAATATGGTATAAGAAAAAAAAATTTAGTAAAAATCGCTACTGGGCCGCCAGTTATCCGCATCTTTTGTGCACAACTAGGCAAAAAGGCAGACACTCCACACACAATTCCTTTCAGGTTTTTTTTAATTGGATTAATTGGATTATAATGTAACAGCTTTTTCGCGGAATATTTCAAAAAAATAAATTAATAAATTGACATATTTTTTGAGGATCTTTCTCCTGGTGGTCCATTAGATGCAAAATCAAATGGTAAGAGACCGATTTTTTACTTTCATGTCCGAGCAACGATGTTTAGTCCGTCCGGGAAATTCGCCGACGCCCACACGCTTTCGTTACCATTGACCATCGCAACTAGGCGCAATCAGGTTCATTAGCGTAGCCTCTAAAGCAGAATTCTTTAAAAAAATCAAAGCATCTTCGTTTTTTAATTTTAAATTCTTTAAAAAACATTAAATAAAATTAAAATAAAATAAAATAAAAATAAATACGAATATTTCTAGAATTTACAATATGTATGAATATCCTTTTTTAGGACTGTCAGGTCCAGCGAATGATGTCTTCTTATACTGCGACCTGTTTTTGGTTGTACGGTAACAATGCACATGACGGATTACTTTTGCAATGGGTTGAAAAAGGTTTTCACAACTTAGAAAAAAATTTCTAAACCTATTCATGTTTAGTCCTTATATAATTATAACATCGTTCAATCGATTCAATAAATACATATTTTTTTACTTAGGCATGAAATGGGAAAAATTTAAAGTGCTATTTGCACAACATTTCCGAGTGAATGCCGAAGTGACGCGTGGCTTACAGGACTGTGACTTTGATTTATTACAATATAAAATTCAGTGCAATGACTGCAAACCTCTACAGGTATCTCCAACCACTTCTAGAGACGCGCTTAATGCAACAGCATTGGATGGAAGCAATAAAAATTCAGCAGAACGTAAAAATTATTATTATTACCATTTTTACGTAATTATTACATAGGTTTGTTCTATTTTCTCATAGAACATATATATTTAATTATATCTAGGCGTTATAACCTTCAAAAATATGCTGTGCCCACATTTGCGCTATGAATGCGGCAGTACAAATGTTCGTTTCTCCGTTTGGCGAGGGATGTTGGAGCTTTTGCAAATCTTTCAGGATCCAAAAACTAACGTTCGAAAAATGTGGGAGCGAAATTTGCTAATGGGATTTCTTGAGTTTGATCAGGTTTTTAAATTATTCGAATTCAAAAAAACATTAAGCTTAGGTTAAGTGTGGAAATTTTTTAGGTCTCCGAAATACTTGCTAAGCATCAATCCGCCCTAATTATGCGATTATCGTTTGTTACGGGTGGCACAATTTGCTTCACTGTCAAATCCAATGCTCACTCACTTCAGAAAGGTGCAATGGCACCAATGCATTTAGAGCCGTTAGATTTAAAAAAGTAAGAAAAAATTTAATGAGTTAATAAACTTGTTTAAGCATTTTTTCAAGCAATTTTTTTCATTATTTTTAAATGGTTGAATGAATCCATACCCCACCAATTAAAATTAACTATTAAAAAATAAAAAAACATTAGATTTTTAATTTTTCATATAGGCAAAATGGATGGCAAACAGATCAGAATTAAATAGATATCCTGATAATTTTACTTGCAAGGAAACGAAAAAATAAAGGGAGAGTCCGATCAAAATAAAATAGGAAAGAACTAGCATTTGTTTCTCGTAAACATTTGTCAAATCTCTTTAGGCTGCAGGCGAAATGTCTCAAGGACTATCTTCGTGACATTGCCGCCGCTGAGAAAGTAAAACGATTTTATTCTCTCCATATATACATGTATATATAATATATATAGAAAAATCTATTTCAGTGGTGTGAAATAACAAAATAATTTGGACTAAATACAATTTTCTTTAATATAATTTACTTAATGAAAAATTAGTTTAAATGATGTATTTTTACTATAAAAAATGAATGAATTTAATAATTTTAAATAAAATGAAATGAAAATTCATACTAAATTTTAACTAATAAATAAATTATTTTTATATGTAAAAATTTTCAAAAATAACAACAATGTTTTATAGAAGAAGAGTAAGGATTTTTCTACGACTTCAAAATTTACAGGTGAAATACATTATCAACTCCAATTGTGAGCCGATGAAGATCAGTGACGTGGTCACCGAAATGAATAGCGACGCGCCGGGGGGCGCCGGCGATGAACTTGAGACAAGTCGACACATTTCGTCAAACGTCACTCACGTCGGTGATATTGATGCCATGCAGCATATTACGTTTGTTTTTATAGAAATTTTTCATGATTTTATGAAAAATTTTTTTATTTGCATTTGATATAAAATAAATGGTTCAGATTTACGGCGATGAGAATCGCAGTGGTCACGTGTAAAGTGAAACCGCCGAGTGCGGATATGATGCAAGAAGATCAGGATCTGGACGTATCCACCATGGCTAACTCGTCAATCATAGACGAGGCGGCCACGGCATTTGCACCACCGTCTTCTGTTGCGTCTTCGAGTTGTGCATCTTCGACCGCTCCGTCTGCAAATTACCGTCTACCGGCACAGAGTGACGATTTCGTTCGTGAGATTATACAGCTTTGCAATTTTCATGGAAAATCTAAACAGGTATGATTATGATCATTTAAAAAATTCTAAATCTAGAATACGATAATTAAACTTAATTATTTTAGGATCTTGTAAAACTATTGTATCAAGCTCCGGAAAATCTCTTTGCCAATCTTAGCTTATCTTCAAACAACTCCCCACTTTCTCAACCACAATCCACATTGTATCATCAACAATCGCCGTTGCAACAACAATTACAACAACAATCATCGTACCATCAGCCGCTCGTTGCACAGTCCGATTTTGCTGGCGAAAACACTAATTCGATTGGCAACGATTGCGTTTTTTCTTTCCAATCGCCTCCGGCTAAACTTAGTTGTAATAATGAAGTCCGATTATCACAGGAAAATTATTCCCATGGCTCAATAAATAAAAATCACGAGAACGCAAACTTAAATTCTTTGAGACGAGTTAGCGGCGGGTTCCTTAATACGGAAGCTCAAGCTAAGGCTCATTTTCAAGTGGACGTTTCATCTTCGAACAATACTATGGCTATTTTTAACTCCGAAACTCCAATTTTAACATCTTCAACAGGCCTAGCACTTAACATGAGCGGAGGTGTTCTTTTTGAGCAGTTATCGCCACAGCTTCATTATAATCCTTCATATAACCAATCCCAGATTCATTCACACCATTCGATTCATTCAATGAATGCTCAACAAGATAAGCATCTTTCAGTAGTTGGCACGTCAGCCGGGGGATCTTTTACTCAATATGTCGACATGGAATCCGCACTGCATTTTGAATCAGAAATAAAATTCTTTCCAAAGTCCAATAAAAATTGTGCACTAATAAATTCAAACGCTTCGTTACAATCTGTGCAATACCCTTCAGCGCATCACCCAAAACAGCAACATCACGATCATGCTCATTCTCAACATCATCAACATCAACACCCAACTCACAATCAGTGTCAACATCAAATTCAACAAAATCATCATTGCCATATACATTCATTACATCTGCATCATATTTCGGCACCGACACAGGATCATAATCAGCACGAAAACATAAAAAACCGTGTTATTGAAATTATTGACTCGAAAGAAAACGGATCCTATTTCATGCGATAAAAATTTTTTATTTTTCTTTCCAAACTCCTATAAAATTTTATAAAAAAAACTTTTTATTTTCAATTCAGCTCAATTTTTCATACATATATTAAAAATTTCCATTATTTTTAAAGATTGATATTTTAAGAAAATTCCTAAGTATTTTCATGAAATGAAAAATTTTGTTAATTCGAGTTTTATGTAAAAAAAAGTTAAATTGAAAATTAGATAATTTACAATTTTAATTGCTAAAAATTATTTTATTTTGGCATTTTACTTTCGAAAGTAAAATCTTCATTTTTTTAAGTGATTTTATTTTCGAAAATAATTTTTTTTGTTAATTTTTCCATTAATTTGGAATCACTGCTAAAAATATAATATATAATTTTTCTTGAACCAATTTTAAAAAAAATTTTCAAATTTTATATTTTGTATATTTCCTCTTTCACTTATTAAAATTTAAAATTTCTAAATATTCTTCAAAAATTGACAAGTTATTTTTGTTGAACTTATTTCATATATACATATATGTGTTAATTTTATAATACATATAATTTTATAATGTATACAATTTGTTACTTTTTTATTTATTAATTAAAAATTTCAAAATTATTAAAAAAATTTTTGAGAAATAAAAAAATGTTTTAACAAAAATAAATTCGTAATAATGTTATCTTGAATAAATTCATATCCATGTATTCTTAAATCAATATTTTTAGACTTTAATTTATTAAAATATTAAAGAATAAATAAAACATTTCTTTAAAATAATTGCACTTTTATTTGAAAAATAAAAAAAAGCTTTAAAGCTTTAAAAATTTTTTAATATATACGTAAAGCATTTTTTAAAATATTCAAATTTTTCTCAAGACTTGTTTATGTTTATGCAAAAAATTGACTTAATTTTTAGAAATTGTTTTTAATTTTTTAGAATGTTTAATTAAATTGATGAGATTTTTTCAATGCAAGCGTCGATAATAGCGACTAGACGTAAGCGAAAATGCAAGTCATGAGTGTACAAAGCAGGTGCTTCGCTATTGTCTAATTCGACCGAAATAAATTTTGTGTCTTATATAAAACACGATTAAAATTTGCTCATAACATATGGTGCTAGTAGTCTTAAATTAAAATACCGACAAATTAAAAATGCACTTGTTGGTGTGGGACATGCCGCGTGAAATATTATTTCAGCTTTACGACGGCGTGTCTATGACATTTTGTTATTGTTGCATGATTAGCACTTGTTTGTAACCACCCCACAGGCGTCGAATCTAGTATTCATTCGATTTAATTACGAATAATAAATATAACAATTTTTCATAAATATGTATAACATATTTTTAATGTCAAAAATCAAATCAAAATAGAATTAAAATATTAATCGATTTTTTTAATTTTTAATTTTTTATTTACTAGTCGCTTTCGTTCAACATTGTTGTACATATATGTGCACTTTTTTACACATATAATATAAATACATATGTAAATTTTTGTATGTACAATTATACATATATTTCGTTTGTGATTTCTCTTCATTTTTGTCTTTCATTATATCTCGAAAAGCATAAACAATACTTCACATTTTTCCGCAGTTTTTCTTTTTATTTTTACCTTATTTAATCGATTGCATTTACAAATAAAGGCAAGGCAAAAAAAATTAGAAAAACGAATACAGTGTGTCCAATAAAGTTACGTTCACCCACTTTTATGAATATAACTCGAACAATTTACATCAAAAATACGTAAAAATGTAGAATATTGTAGATAGTAAGTCTTAAAAACGGTGTGTAAAGTTTCGTTGCATTCTTAAAATATTCATGCATTTTATAGCATTTTTTGCAAATAACGCTGTCCAAAAATGATACGTTCAAAAATTATTTATTACTAAAACAACAGATAACAATTAAAACAACAAAAAATTAATAATGAGTGCATTCACCGTTTTTACTTATTACTTCGAAAATTCGCTTCGGCATTGTTCCGATCAACTTTTTCAGCATTTCAATGCTGATTCGACTCCAAGCAGCAGTAATGGCTGTTTTCAGTTGTTCGACCGTGTCGAACTGCCTGCCGTTCGCGTACACATCACGGACTATGACACCCCAGAGGTTCTCAATGGGGTTCAAGTCCGGAGAAATCGCAGGCCACTCGAGCACAGGGATGTTTTGTTCCGTGAGCCAGGCTTTCGTCGACCGACTTGCGTGAACCGCCGCATTGTCTTGCTGTAGAATCAAGTTTGCGGCACTGAAGCGTCGTCGATACGGGATCAGGTTCTGTTCCAGAACATGCATGAATATTTTTAGAATGCAACGAAACTTTACACACCGTTTTTAAGACTTACTATCTACAATATTCTACATTTTTACGTATTTTTGATGTAAATTGTTCGAGTTATATTCATAAAAGTGGGTGAACGTAACTTTATTGGACACACTGTATATTGCGATAATAGCAATATAACAGCCATAAAAATATTGCACAGACATTTTAGAATATTTATTGCGCCGACAGTCATGTGCTTCCGTGGCGCAATTGGTTAGCGCGTTCGGCTGTTAACCGAAAGGTTGGTGGTTCAAGCCCACCCGGGAGCGAGCCTCTTATTTTTGCATTTTTTTTCAAATTGGTAAAAACCAAATTAGCTATTTAAATCATTTTTTAAAAGTTTTTTTTAATATTAGTGATTCTATTTTTATAAACCTCTTTATTTCCCTTCATTGTAACATTTAATAATAAATTTTGTTAAAGAATGCATTGTAATATATACATATACACATCATAAATCATAAAAAATTAAAAATTTTAATTTATTAAATTTGGTGATTTTAAAGCACTAGATTTTCGAAATTAAAATTAAAAATTCTTAAATTTTATATTATATTGTCATTTGAGCTTTCTTTTATTTGTTTTTGCCTAGAATTTTTGAAAACAATTCTGAGATCCAATTTATTAATATTTTCAATTCATTATTACTTCTCCGAAGCTTTTTTAAATTCTTTAACCGAGTCTCTTTTGGAACTATCTTCAAATGGATTTTCTATTATCGTATTCTGCGTTGGTGTTTTATCACATTCCAATTCTTCATTAATTTTTCCATTTAAATTATCAGAACACTTTTTGATCTAAACTTTTGTTAACTTCTTTAGTTTCAAATTCATCATGTTTCGCCATCTTCTCACTTTGGTCTTGAACTTCTTTGGTAAATGGATTATTGGAGAAATTTGCTATCGACGAAGAAGTCGGAGTTATATCGCCAAGATCTTCAAGTGTGACTGGCGATACTGTAAATTGTATTCCGCTTCCAGTACTTGCAGCATCGCTTAAATTTCTGGAATGAATCACTTCAGAATTTACTTCAAGTCGGTCCATTGGACTTTCAATATTTACTGACGGCATATTTGATGATGTTACAGATATCAAAACGGAGACAGGCTTAACGAGTGTTAACGACTGAATCGATGAGGTGTGAGACAAAGAACGTGACAGGTTGTTATCTGTGGCATTGGACGCCATTGAAGTCGGACGAGTAACACGTTGCGAATCGCCAGATTCCGCATTATGTCCCATAGTTGGAACCACTGAGTTGGCCTTATCTACATTCATTTGAAAGCGAAAATAATCTTGAAGAGAATATGCGGAACCACGAAAACCACGCAAATGACTGCTGCGCGGATTGCGGTGTTGAAGCATGAGAGCGGTATATTCCGCATCAGCTGTGCGGCGTGCTAATTCGCTAACAAGTCGCTTACGCGTAGTCGGTTGCGAGATAGCTTCCTCAGCCGTCGTCATCACATTAAATTTGCGCGATTTTAAGGTCTGATTATTCGTTTCTGGTCGGGGTGGAATTGTAAATGAATGGACTCCTCCCGAACTATCGTCGCCATGAATTTTATTCAAAACCAGAGCAGAAAGCGCGATATTTACACGTGATGCATCAACACCTACTCCTCTATGACAATTTGTGCCGAGTTGACAGCTCCCATGACGGTTATTTTGTGAGAGCAAATGACGCGTAGAGTGGCTGGCAAAAGGTCGTCGCGGTAGCGCCTCCGATGAGATACTAGTGTCTTCGCCGTTTATTGATCTGCAAATTTTAGTTAAAATTTTCAATTACCCCAATTTGTGTATAAGGCAAGGTGTTTTGAGCCAAATTTAAATTGGCGCCAATGAGTTCATTCTTCGGATTTATTAAAGTCTAAATTTTGTGCTTGCCTTCGTTTCAGTTTCATAAAGGTTAGCACAAAATTTGTACTCCAACGAATCCGATACAACAGAATGAATTCAAAGATGCCAATTTAAGTTTGGATTCAAACATCCAGCCTTATACACGCGAAATTAGGGTATTATATTTAATTAAAAAATGCTAATTTTATAATACGAATCTTTCTATTTAATGTTTGAAAAAATATTTAAACGATTATTTAATACATTTTATAAAATATTTTATAATACCTTGGATTCGGTTTCTCCGTCATACCAATAATGTCCATTTCGTCGGGTAACATTCGACCTCCCTCTATATCTAAATCGTCTTTCTCATCATTTTCTGACTCGCCGTTATCTAGATTTCCCAAATAGAGCTCATTTGGCGAAGCGTTCGCCGCATTTGTTGCACTCAATAATAGTGTATCGCGTTCGCGCAGCTTATTAATTTTGCGCTGGATATCATGACATCGACGAGCATGCAAAAAGATGAAACACCGATATAGTACGAATATAAGCGCCAGTGCGATTAGCATATAAGCTAATACGGGTACGGTGACATTAAGCCAACGCAAATCGCCAGCGAATAGGAAAGGCGCGTTAGCACGTTCCAATTGCTCTAGCAAGATTATGAATGTAGAGATGTCAGCAAAAGCACCAATAGTTAGCTTAAATGTGAATAAAATAATTTTTTAATTTTGAAATTAGTTTTTTCATTATTAATAAAATACTTTAATTTTGTGTGTATAAGACCGGGTGTTTTAAGCCAAATTTAAATTGGCACCAATGAGTTCATTCGGTTGTATTGGATCCGTTAGGATCGAAAACTTTCATGAAACTGAAACCAAGGCGAGCATAAAATTTGAATACCAACGGAACCGATACGAACAGAATGAACTTATTGGCGCCAATTTAAATTTGGCTCAATACATCTGGCCTCATACACACGAATTGGGGTAAAATAATTTTATTCAATCAAATTACTTGTGAAATTGCAAAGGGCAAAAGCAGACATCGATGATGTCTCCACAGTGCCACATACAGTAAAGACATTGGCGGAAACTGTAAAAAGCGACATACTAATAACGCTACAAGACGACTCGCCTCGCTCATCTCCGTGAATTCAAGTTGTGTGAGCAAATAAATTGTACCCAAGACCTTAATAATTTTAAAAAATAAAAAAAAAAAAACATCTTAAAGATGGCCCGACATTTGCGAATAGACATTTGCGGACCGACATTTGCAGATTAAAATTTACTTTCTTTTTAATTAAAAAATTTTTTTTCCGAATGCCGACATTTGCGGATGAACACTTAAAATTGAATCTAATTAATACAATGAATAATTTTTAGGCATAAACCTACTCTTAGTTATCCAAAATTTGAGTAAATAAGATGCGGCCGTTTGAAGAATTTTTGAATTTTGACTTGGCCTTCATTCTGTTATAAACGAGGTTTAGCTCAAAATTTTTAAACTACAAAAAAAAATTTTAAACTTGGGCCTGCTTTAATGAATGTGTTCATTAAATTTTTTTGCTTAACCGAGACAAAATAACGGAATGAAGGCCATGTCAATATTCAAAAATTCTTCGAACGATCGAGTCTTATTCAAAAATTTTTCACATGATCGCGTTTTATTTACCCAAATTTAGAGTAGTTTATTTTTTCAACTTAGGCTTATGTTTAGACCGAGTCCGCTCTAGCAAGTTTGCCGAAAAATTTAATATTATCCGTCAGCAAATGTTGGATCCGCAAACGCAAATGCGCCGTCTAAAATAATAGCATTTTTTCTTTAATTTTTACAATTTCATGAAGAATTAGTGTGCAAAAAATAAAAGTGCCAATTTTGGCGTGAAAAATAGAACAACAGCAACGGTAGTCACGAGAATCGAAGAAGCGATGGTCCTCGAACTCATCGTACTGTTTATAAAAATAATCAAATAAATATTTTAACAATATAAAAGTTATATTAGGCTCATATGAGTTTGTAATAATGTCAAATATTTACCGTATTGTCAAAAGATCGTCTATACTTTGCGCCAAATTCAATGAGTCCACCAACGGCCGCGTTACTAATGCCGCGAAATCGACGCAAGCCGCTGGTGCGCGTCTTTTCCGTGTTGGGCGACGCGCAAGTCGTCGCGCATGACGACGTACACGGTGCGTTTTCATCGTTATGCATTGCGTTTACATCACGTTGTGTCTTTGCACTTTCTGCCGAAAACATAATACTTTTTTTTACTGATTCAAATAGGCTAGCGGCGTATTTTTAACATTGAATCAATAGTTTATTCAATTAATATTAAACTTAATGATTCTTGATTTATAATATAATTTTTTAGTTTTTAATTTTTACTGCTGTTTTGTAGCTTATCTTTAACATATTAGCCTAAACAACTTTTAAAAAAAGTTAAAAATTGAAATAAAAAAATAAGTTGAAAAGTAATTTTTCAATTAAGCAAAGCACAAAACAACTAAAAAAAATAAAAAGTGAGCCGAAAATTTGCCGCAAAAATTGAGAAAAATGAAAGAAAATTCGCACACATTTGACAAAAAAAAAATTAAAATTGTGAAAAATTAGAAAAAAATCCATTTGATTGCTGAAATTCTTAGCTTTTGCAGGAAATCTTGATTTTAGTCAAAAAAATAGAAAAATGAATACAGAGAAATTAGCAGAGAAAGAAATATTTATTAATAAAAAAAAAATATTTTTTTAAAATATAAAAATAGAATCCGATTTTTTTCTAATTTTTCATATTCATATGGGTCTAATTTTTTAACTCATTGACGAGCATGCATGTTTTACATTCAAAATTGCGCTTCAATTGGCGAACGCCTTCATTCTGTTCTTTATTTCAAATCCTGACAAAAGGATTTGAGTTGCTTGATTGGCATATTTATAATATATCCAAAAATTTTCGTAAAAAAACGAATATCTAGACCAACGAATATCTAGACAACTTGGAAGGGGTGGGGGATGTGAGGGAGGTAAAGTTAAAAAAAGAAAAAATATCTTTGATCTTGATTTTTGAACTTATACATACGTCTCAGACTATTATAATTTATTATATCTATTTATCAATAAGTATTTAGAAATTGCTAATTAGCCAAAATAAGAAAAATGAGAATTTTTTTCTGGTAAAAAATGCAAAGCTAGCGAAAAATTGAAAAGCATATACACAAATACTTAAATGCACATACATACATACATATATTGTTATACACGTGCAAAACACGAGAGATAAAAATGCATACGCAAGTACATAAAAAAGCGTAAAAAAGTACATTTTTCAACGAAGAAATTGTATATACGTTTGTATACATATAATGAATTTTTTTAAACGAATGTGCAATGATGTTGCGTGTCTCTTTGATGTCTGTGTGTATGCAATATATTTGTCTTTTTATGCATAAATCAAAACGAAAAATGTGTGAAAGATAGTAATGAGGGAGAACAAAATATGTAAAAGAAAGAAAAATGAAAGGACGCATAAAGAAAATATGTAAAAAATTGAAAAATGAACGAAAGAAAGGTTAAAATAAAATGAAAAACAAGAAAAATGATAAAGGAGAAAAAAATAATTGAAGCAAAAGACATTGAGGGGGAGGGGGGGGATGAAAACAACGGTAAAATGGCAGAGAGAAAAAAAGCAATAATGGCCAAATTGAAATTTTTTATTAGTAGGCCAAATTCCATAAAAATTGACAATTTGACTAAAATTTTTATTTTTTAGATTTTTTTAACAAGGAAATGCGTGCCGCTTTTGAGGCTGAATTTGCAAATTGGCGGGCGACAAAATCCTCGAGACGTTATATTGTCGATAATCGCCAGGACTATCAAACCCGCATAAAGGTCCTCGAAAAGCATGCTGCCGGTGAATCCCTAACGCCCAACGAAAGGAATTGGTACAAATTTTGAGAAAAATTGACTAGGCTAAAAATTTGAATTTTAATTTTTAGCAAAAAAAATTAGGTAAGTGAGTAAAAGAACTAATTTATATCAAAAATTTATATCACAAGTTAATTATCACGTATCACAAGTTGAATAGTTTAGTTAATCTAAAAAAATTATAAAATGGAAAAGTTCATTTTGAAAAAAACGGAAAGAATAAATATAAATTTAAATTTAAAAAGAAAAATTGGAACATGGAATAAAAATTTATGAAGTTTGTGAATAAGCTGAAAAATGGGAGTATCGTAGAAAATCAAATGTATTAGATGCAGGACTTGACTTTATAAATGGCTCCGGTTCTATAAACTGCTCTGAGTCATTTGGAGCCATATGGCTCAGCTGCAGAGCCAAATGATCGGAGTAATCTATCGGAGCCGTAGCCATCTGGAGCCATTTATGTCTTAATGGCATGCAATTTATCGAATCATTTGGCTTGTTATAACTCCGGCTTTTTTTTAAAAAAGCCAAAAGAGTCTCTGGTTACTCGCGTCTCCGGAGTCAACCCGGAACCAAGTCACAATACTGATTATATGAATTTATAAATACAAATAATTTATCTTTGATTTGCTCTGAAAATGGACGAAAATAATTTTAAAATAGGTACACACGTTACGTATGTAGAGAAGTTTTTGGCTCAAAAATATTGTATCATCGCGATAAACGGGTACTCGTTACCGACGAAGTTTTTGATATTCTTGATCAGTGTCATCATCGAATTGGACACGCAGGTCGAAATGCAATGGAAAAAGAGCTCACCGGTTATCATGGACTCTCAAAGTTAGTAAAACTTTAAATAAAAATTGATTAAAACTGACTAAAAAAATCAAATATTTTTCGAATTCTAGGGAAATTATTCAAATATATTTGAATTGCTGTCAAATATGCAATCTAAAAAGGCCCAAGTTGAAAAAGGGCATCGGCATTCGAGTTAAACCAATGAGACCAATCACGTTGGCAGACCTGAGCTCGCGCTGTCAAGTGGATCTGGTTGATTTGCAATCAAGGCCGGATGGCAATTATAATTTCATAATGATCTACGAGGTCTGTTTATGGTATCGGATAATGATTTTCGATTTCTGAAATTATTTTTAAGATTTATATTCTAGGATTGCTTAACGAAATTCGTCATTCTCAGGGCTTTACGAACAAATATGATTGAAGAAGTGTCGGGGCATCTTATTGAAATTTTTGCGACTTTTGGAGCACCAAAAGTACTTTGCTCGGAGAATGGACAAAAATTCGCAAAAATGATAGTTTGCGAAGTAGTTTCGCGATGGCCGGATTGCAAAATTGTCTACGGAAAAGCAGAGAAATTCCAATCGGAAAAGTCTGATGAAAAGGAAAGAACCGAAATTGGGGCAAGTATTTTGAATTTTCGAACCTTTCTTTCTAATTTAATGCTAAATCAATTCAAGAACCAAAAAATATAAATTAGTATAAAATTAATTACTTAATCTTGAATCCGAATTGTGTAAACCACAAACACAGGCTCTAGCTTGGCCGAATCAAATCGTATTGAAATGGATTGGAAAGAAATAAAAAAATATAATTTAAATAATATATATTATTTTTAAATAATTTTCTAATTTTTCATTTTTTAAGAATCTTCTTACTATTTGGTTGCGCGAAAACAACACAACACATTGGTCGGAAGGATTGCCTCATGTTCAGGCAATGAAAAACCGACGTTATAATGCTGAAATTAAAAATTCTCCCTATGAAGCAATGTTTGGTAGGAAGATGAATTTGGGCTACGAAAAAACGGATGACATGCCGACTTTACAAGACGAAGACGCTCATAATGATCACGACGAGAGCTTTCGCTTCATGGACGGGAACTATTGGCTCAACGTGAAGCGTGAAGTAAATTCGGATACGGAAGAAGAACCTAAGGAACCGATGTTGGAATATGATTACAATATGGAACCCTACGCACAATTATTAAAATTAAGCAAGACCGAATGCAATTAATTTTATTATTGTATGTATTATATAAATATTTTATGTGATAAAATTTTTTGTTTTTATATACATTATTGGATCGATTCAAATATTATGTGATAAAAAAATGACAATTTATTAATTTATTAAAGATCTATATTTACAAATATCGAAAAAAATAAAAAAAATCGAATCGCATAATTACAGGGTGGCACAAATTGGCGCCGGAATTCGTTTTTGTTATAACTTTTTTACTTTTTAATCAAATTGTAAAATTTTTTTTATATTCGATTCACAATTCCTTGAGAATTTGTTTGAGATTTGTTTAACAAACTTGCCCATATTGGTTCGGATTTGGAAATTTTATATTCATTTTTTGACACTATTTCTATCTAAAGATGAAAAATGGGTAAAATTGACTTGAAATTAACTCGATTTTTCAATCCGAATTTCGCTCAAATTTCATTTAATAGATTAAATAATCTCCATAATCTCCATTCTATCCTCATTTTCAATCAAAATGTCAAAATCAATAAGCTTTATGATTAGGATGCGTCCACCATTATGTTACAAATTTTAATGATTTTGCCTATATTTAAAAAAAAATGTCAAGAAAATTCAAATGAATATAAAATTTCCAAATAGAAACCAATATGAGCAAGTTTGGTGTCATTTGGTTAAAAGTAAAAAAGTTATAACAAAAACAAATTCCGGCATCAATTTGGGCCATCCTGTAAAATTAATTTTTTTACAATTGTCAGAATTAGCATTTTTATTAAACTAGATAACATTTGTTTGATCGAACTTAATTTGCAAATTATTTTCAATAGAACACTTTTTAAAATTAAATTTTTTAATGACGATATGGTCGAAAATTGTGCGTCGAAATAATTTGCGCCGTATGTAGTTTTGAGCTCTGTGAGAGATCCCTGTAATGTTGTGGAAAAACTCGCAATGTGCGAAGCTCCGAAGCCATTGAATTATTTACTAAAGATTCGCTATTGTCCGCATCCTCGATGATAATTCCCGAATCAGGCTGAGATAATGGAGCCGGTATAAAAATTGTTCCATCATCTTTATAGGACTCACTAATCGAGTTAGAATACAGTGGGTGCCGAGCAACATACGACATATCCTGAGTCTGTAAAACATTTTAAAGTTTGAAAAATTTTTCAATAAATCCAATATACAAAGTACCGATTGATTAAGCACTGGTGGTGGTGGTGGCAGTCGAAGTTGAGGTTCTAAAAGCGATTTTAAAATGGGAACATGCTCAATGAGCGATCTGTTTTTTGTGCCAATACCAATTAATTCGTCGGGCGTTAATTTCGCACTGAGTGACACGCTATAAACTTGTTTTTGACGTGATTTTATCGTATTACTCTTTCCAAAGGACATTTTAAGCTTTTTGTTTAATAAAGGAGACGAATTTTTAGCGCGTCGCCGGCAACGCATAACCACTACGATAAGACAGAAAAATAATGCTACAAACGCACACAACACACCCAACGCAGCAGCATTGAGAGTGGGAAATAAACGCAAAATTTGGTCGTAAAGTGAATTGATTGTTCGTTCTTTTTCAATCTAAATAAACTAATATGTATATGAATTCAGATTTGTAAAAAATAAAATAATCATAGAAAGGATTTGAAACAATTCAATTACTCTAATTTTGCGTGCAAAAGGCCGGGTGTTTTGAGTCAAATTTAAATTGGCACCATGAGTTGTTCGTATCGGCTACATTGGGATTCAAATTTTGTGCTCGCCTTCGTTTCAGTTTCATAAAAGTGAGCACAAAATTTGGACTCACTTGGATCCGATACTCATTGGCGTCAATTTAAATTTGACTCAATATTATAACAGTTTAAATGAATTTAAATTAAAAAAAATTTAAATTAAAAAAATGAGAATTTAATAAAAGTACTAAAAAAGTTTACAACTTGCTAGTTTATAAATAAAAAAAGATTCTTTTTCAATCAAATACCTCAAGATATACAATAGCTTTTGTACTGAGCTCTTGTAAACCGATGCCCGAACTCGCTTCTACCGTAAGACGTACAATGAATGGCGAACTATTTTCCACATGCTCTGATTTTTTATCATGATCAAATTTTTGTTTACTATTAATATATTGTAACGGTAAGGGTCGTCTCAAAAAAATTTGACCAGTATCGGCGTTTATCCGAAAATATTTAAGTGGTTGAAATTTTCTCATCACAGCAGCAGCTGATTGCTTAGATGGGATTGCATGTCCGTCAGCACGCAACGTGTATCGTACACGCCCATCGAAGCCGGCATCGCGATCCATGGCATTAACGATGCCTAAATGGTCTCCCACTTCAACGTTGAATGGAATCTAAATATAAGAATATTCGATAAAATAAAAAACATCTACAGGCGGGATTTGTTTTTGTTATAACCTTTTTATTTTTTTTAACCAAATTGTAAAATTCTTCTTGCATTCGATTCCTAAAGTCTTACCATTTTGTTTGACACCAAATTTGTCGATATTGATTTCGAATTACGAATTTTCTAATCATTTAAACTTCTTTTGTCACTTTAAAAAAAAGATTTCCATTAAAATAGGTTGAATAAGGATCAAGTCATCCTAAGCATTAAATCTATTTTAAACTATTTTAAGTTTTTAGTTGAAAATTCGTTTTAGAATGTATTATTAAATAAAAAATTACCAAAAATCAATTCAAAAAATTACATCAACTTAAAGTCAATTTTACACATTTTTGATCTTTTGAAAAAGTAACAAAAGAAGTTTAAATGATTAGAAAATTCGTAATTCGAAACCAATATCGATAAGTTTGGTGTCAAATAAAATCCTAAAGTTTTGGAAATCGAATGCAAAAAGAATTTTACAATTTGGTTAAAAAGTAAAAAAGTTATAATAAAAACAAACTCTGGCGCCAATTTGGGCCATTTTGTATTAAATACAATTAAAAAGTGTAAAAGTTCTTGATTCTAAATAAAAATTTAGAATAAATTTTTATATATTAAATTTTTATAATAAGCCAAAAGAAAATATAAATAAAATTACTTGAAATGTATAAGATAGTTTGCTGAAAACCGGTCCAAATTCGTCATCTCCCATTACGTATAAAATTAATGGTACACTAGCGAATTTGGATCTAGCACAATCATCGACGCGTACGCGAAATGCCAATGGCACGGCATATGTTGTCAACCATTGAGAGGGAAAAAATTTATCGTGAACAAGCTGTTCAAAATCCAGCTTTTTTGCTAAATACACTTCACCGCTTGTTGAATTTATGTCGAGAATTGATTTAGAATTCTAAAATTCAAATTTTAATAGAGCCCATTTTATATCGAAATAATTTGCAACCATTAAGCTTTGCTCAGCATCATCCATCTCAATGGAATAAGACCATCCATGTCGATAAGGATAAGGTAGACGAGAGATGGCTCTCGCACTAAACAGTCGCTCACCAACTACCACCGATTCGGAAACAAAACGTCTTAACGGCGAAGTGGCGAATTTTGGTGCGCCGTTTGCCCAATTAACCAAATCAATCATCAATTCAACTTGTATGACTTCTAATATCACATCCTTTTTCGTATCATTGATATTGCGATAATATACGCCGATAGCTAATTGGTATGGAATTTCCGTCAATTCATTAATGTTTTCATACTTTTCATTAGCATCTCGAAGCACATGGTCAATTATCGCGTTGTCCCAGTGGTTCATCGTGATTTCGCCGAGTTTAGGGTCCAAATTTATCACATTAAAACAATTTCCAGACAAAATTTTATAGCGAATTTGCGATTTTTTAGAGGCCCTTACGCTGCTTAATATTATTCTAAAAAAGTAGTTTAAGAATTAAAAAAAAATCACACATTTATTGTGAGACACCGACATTTGCACATTTTTCAACTTTGGCTAGCTTTTTGAGGATCATTTTCAGAAAATGAATTATGTTACTGGATTCAGAATTTAATTTTATTGATCATTTTTTGATTCAAGTTTCTAACTATTTGGGGAAAAAAGTTACAATTGAAAAAGTAAAGTAAATTTTTATTTTTTAGAAATTTTTTGAGGAACCCTACAATTTTAATTATAACTTTTTTTAAAATTGGATTGAATAAAAATTTAAAATGTGTCTGATAGAGAATGAATTAAATTCTGAATCTAATAGCTAAAATTTGTTTTTTTCAAAAATATCTTTATACTGCTCAAAAAGTTAATCAAAGTCGAAAATGCGCAAATGTCTTTCCACCATTTATTAGGCCGATAATTAAATTTTCGGACTTTTCCATCAACATTTATTTTTTCAATAACAACAAAATCAAAGCTATAATATATTAGGTAAAGTATCTTCTACATGATTTTATTAGAATATTTCATCGTTCTTCGATCAGCATAAAAATGTGAGTGTTTTAAGCATGCTTCTTTTTTCAAAAAATTCCGAGTGACCCCTCAACTCTTCATAGTTTTTGAAATTTTTGCTAATATTTCAATGATTCAGGCTTGAAAACAAGCGAATTCATTGGATGATATGTCTTTATTGTACATGTTCTAAGTTGGAGCCTTTTTCATCCCAATTGAATATTGTAATTTATTAAATACGAACCTGCCAAGTATCGAACCGCGTTTTAAAACTTCCTTAATTACATTTTGACTCGAAAATTCAATTCCCATATTATGATAATTTCCCATTTTCCAGGGTTTTTTGGCATCAATGACATTAATAATTATGGTAGTACGTGCCAAAAGCGCACTTTTATTTGTAGATTTCCCAATGCTCTCTATAGATGATAGTGTAGTTTGACATTTTCGTGGAATTGCGACGTCAAAACGAAGCGATTCACCATCATTTTTAATAGCGTAACCCAATGTAGTAGTAGCAAAAAGTTCACCGGTAAACGGATTTATCGCAAAATGGCGGGATGCATTAATTGTTTTATTTGACTCGGAATAGAATAAAATTATAAATCCACAAGGCTTGACATAATGATGTTTTTGAGAATTTTTAGAATTACTATTTTTCTCCAAAAAGTCGTTTGCATTAGCAAATGGAAGAAATTGTGGAAAATCCTCATCGATTGAAAATCTAAACTTCTTTATCAGCAAAAATCAAGCAAAAATATTTTTTGTTGTTGTTTTTTTTGTAAATAATTTAACCTAAATATAGCTGAGCTGAAATTGATTAAATTTTCATCTAGATGATGCGAATCTTCAATCAGAATACGCACAGTAATAGTAGATGAATGTGATGGCATACCACCATCCTCAGCTCGAATCTGAACAAAATATTCCCCATTTCTTGGCAGTTTTTTTGAAACTTTCAAATCACCTAAATTGTAATATTTTTAATATGTATTTAATTTTAAATTCGAGTAAATAAGATGCGGCCGTTCGAAGAACTTTTGAATATGACTTGACTTGAATTTTGTTATTTTGTGTGATTAAGCTTAATAAAAATTTAATGAACACCTTCATTAAGACAGGCCTAAGCTATAGTTCAAAAATTTGTTACTTGGCTCCGAGTTGACTTCTGGTATTTTCGACAGACGATCAGACAAACCGATTATATTTTTCTATAAAAATGGCAAAATATAATGATGCTCTGTTCATATGCCATGGGTTTGCCTGAGTCAACTCGGAACCAACTCATAACACTGCTCGTTTATAACAGAATGAAGGCCGGGTCAAAATTCAAAAATTCTTCGAATCACTGCGTCTTATTTAATCGAATTTAGGGTAATTTTTAATTTTTTTAATACATAAAATTACCTTAATTTCGCATATATAAGGTCGGGTGTTTTGAGCCAAATTTAAATTTTGCTGTATCAGATCCATGTAAGTCCAATTTTTGTGCTTACTTTTATGAAACTGAAACGAAGGTGGGTACAAAATTTGGACTCCAACGGATCCAATACAACAGAATGAATCATTGACGCCAATTTAAATTTGCCTCGAAGCATCCGGCCTTATACACGCGAAATTCGGATAATTTAATAACCAGTTTTTTCGTCAATGATAAAATAGGATAGACGATTTTCGTTTTCCTCAAAAATTCCACGATCCAATAATGTATAACGTATGGCACCATTCACGTCGGAATCGTAATCGACAGCATGAAAACGATGCAATACAATACCCGGTGATGTGGAATCGGAAGATATGCTAAGTTCAACAAAAGATGCGTTTTCAACAAAATTCGGCGTATTATCGTTTACGTCAAGTATTTTAACGGTGAAATTGGCCCGAGTCACGTGTTCGCCGTCATAAACCTGTACACCGACGCAGAGCTCAGTGAATTCTTCATAGTCAAGTAGCTTTATCAAATAAATAATTCCCGTATAGCGTCCTATCTCAAAATGTTCACTGACTGGATTGAGCGTGTATTCCAAAGCAGTCTGTTCTCGATCCATGTCAATAGCCCGCAATTGAACTATGCTAGAGCCTAATTGAAGATCTTCAGGGAATACGATATCATTAAGAGGAGAAATGATAGGCGCGTTATCATTTATATCCAAAATATGAATTTCCAAGTAAGTTTCTGGCAAATTAGTCCATGCATGGCCATTTGATTTTTGTTTTAATTTGGATTCTAATGCTGATAAGGAATGAAAATTTGAACTAGTTGAATCATCATTTAATTTTATTCCTCCTGTCGAATTAGGCCCTGCAATAATTTTTAAGTTATAATGAGCTCGAGATTCCGCATCCAATGGTCGAGTGGTGAAAACACGTCCCGAGTCGTCGATGCTAAACGCACCATTCAAATTTCCGCTGACAATGCTATAAGCTAACGGCCCTCGACTTTTTGGCCAATCTGTTTCAATCTGTAAAAAATTAAAATTTTTATTACCGGATAAATAAGACGTTTCGCGTAAATCTTTGAATTTTGACTTGGCCTTCATCCTGTTATAAACGAGGTTTAGCTCAAAATGTTTAAACTACACATTGGGCGCGTTTTAATAATGATGCTCCTCAAATTTTATGCTTTATAGGCACAAAATAACGGAAAGAAGGCCATGTGAAAATTAAAGAATTCTTCAAACGGTCGCGTCTTATTTACTCAAACTTAGGGTGAATTCACTTTAAACTAAAATTTTGAAAAATTTTAAACATAAACAATAATGAAAATTTATAGCAAGGATGCTTAATTTTCCACCAGCACTGTAGCTAAATATTACTTGTGCTATAGATTGGCCTTTTGACTGAGCCTCAAAGATTACGGCCGAATATTTTTGACGTAAAAATCTTGGTGTTCCGCGTTTTAGCGCAGCGTCGGCAATTGTTAGCGGCGCGACTGGCGCGCGTCTCCAAATCACGCGTAGCTGGCGTTCCGTGCTAAGAATGCGTGATTCTCCGCAATCCTCGACAGTGAATATTATAAAAGATTCGGCATTTGCGATTGGAAACTCTCTAAAAAAACAATTTAATTTTTTGCTTTAACACATTGCGGGCAATGCATGTTTTGAATTTAAAATTGTGCGCAAATTGGAAGAAGTCGTCATTCAATTCTTTATGTAAATGAATTTCTTAAACTAAATATGTAGGCTATTAATCTCAATTAATATGATGACGGCTTGCTTTTATTCGCCTAAAAAGAACAGAATGAACGAGTCGGCCAATTTACGTGCAAATTTGAAAGAAAAAGTGTCAAAAGTAAAAAAAAATTTAAACTTAAATATATTTTTGCATATTTGTGCGGACTAAAGCTAAAAAAATTTAGAATTATATGGCTAACAATTCACACCTTGCAAAAATTAGTACACCCGTGTCCGGATCTAGGTCGAACATTCGAGTTGGATCACTAACGAGGCGATAGCGCAAGCGTGCATTTGCGCCCGTATCAGCATCATGTGCATCCACGCGTAAAAGAGTTGCATTCAACGTCGTCGCATCATTTATTTCAATTGCCTCCGGCAGCGTTGCGTGAAACTCGGGAACGTTGTCGTTTTCATCAAGCACGGTAACTCGAAGTGTACAAATGTCCTTTAAAAATTTTCGACTACGAATGTGATTATTGAAAATTTTACATTTCCACTTGCCTTCAAATGACTCCGACTATTTTTCTTTCAAGAAAAAATTCATTTAAGAAAAAAAATATTTTTGTTCCATCATTACTAAATATCTATTAGCCTAATTTCCTAGTAAAATAGGTACAACATTTAGATTCCAAAGGATCCGATTCAACAGAATGAATTCATTGGCGCCCGTTTAAATTTGACTCAAAATACACACACGAAATTAAGTATTTATTATACCACAATTTTTATGCCAATTTTAATGGCGACAAATTGTGAAAAAATGGCCGGATCGTTTGGAGTTAACCAATGTTGTGACCAGATCACAACACTGATTGTAACTTAACTCTGTGTTGACTCCGGAGTTGCGAGTCGCCAGCGACTCTTTTAACTCTTAAAAAAAGCCGGGGTCACGACAAGCCAGATGACTTCATAAATTGCAAGGCATTAAGACATAAACGACTCTAGATGGCTCCTGCTTTATAAATGACTCCGATCAGTTGACTCCGCAGTAAAACCATATGGCTCCAAATGACTCGGAGCCATTTGTAAAGCCGGATCCATTTATAGAGCCAAGTCAAAACACTGGTTACAATACAATACTGCATATACATATGTATGTGTAAATATACATATGTATATGTAAATACATATGTATATGTAAATAATTAGATACAGACCACTTTCTTTGGTGTGCTATGATCCGAAGCAGAAATAACGAGAATATGTTCTGTTTTAGTTTCTCTATCCAATTCACGACACGATACAACTCCACTCGTTTCGTTAATTAAAAATAGCTCGCTTCCCGATCCACCTTGGAAAAGCCCAAAAATTGTTTTAAAATTAATAAAAAAAAATTTAATTAATTTTTCACTGTAAGAAATACGTGATACGTGAAGGCCCCAGATCAATCCTCCCCCGTTGGACTAATCATTTCGAGGGTTTGAATGCGAGCCATCCAGCCACCGAAATCTCGGCTGTTTTGCTCGGAATAAGCATTTGGTATGGGGCTGATGATTTGAGCCTAATCAGTAGCGCTTCGTATCACCCACACTGTGCAATGTGGCACCTGTCATCTTCCAAATATGGAAACATTTAGGTGGGGTCGGGGATAAAACTGAACTTCATCCCAAGCAAAGTGAAACCTATCGCACAACCACTAGGCCACTGCTTCCCTTTGTAAAAAATAATAAAAATTATTTGCACAAATTTTTGTATGAATTTATAAATAAAACTATCAATTTTTTTTGTTTAGCTTCCTATTTATTTATTTGCATTTTTAAAATGATTTCAAATAATAAACCTTCAATATTGAATACGAGGCCGAAATCGCTTTGGGAATTTAGCAAAGGAACTCCTTCGATATACGCGAATATTTTCGCAAGCTTCGCTATCGCAACATTTTCGCGGACAACTATAGGCGCACAAGATGCCTGCGCTATGCGCGGGTGTAAAGCGCTTGCATTGATTGTGTGAACCAGAAGTTGCGTATAATCAACTCGCGCTGGCTCATGTGCAATGTCGCGGACGATTACTGTAAAATTGAAATTTTTTGATTACCCTAATTTTGCATGTATAAGGCCGGGTGTTTTGAGCCAAATTTAAATTGGCGCCAACGAATTCATTCTGTTGTATCGGATCCGTTAGGGTCGCACGGACTCGATTCAACAAAAATTTTGACGCCACTTTAAATTTGACTCAAAACACCCAGGCTTATCCACGCGAAATTAGTGTAAGTTTATTGAGCGTAATTATTTTTTCTTACCTATAGCATAATATTTTGGGCTTTTGAGTATTTGTAAAGTTTTTAAAATTCCAGTTTTTGCGTCAATTTCGAAGATTCTATCAAAATTTGAAAATACGTAAAACCGTAAACTTGGACTAAGATAATTGTCTAAAATTTAATATAATCAAATTTTATTTCGACGTTTCTTTAACAAAAAAACCCAACCGATTTGCTTAAAATTATATACTACAGTATTGGCTGGCGCTCCCATGGTCATCGTAAACTCGAAAAGGGAACGCGGAAAATAAGCGAATTTCTGCGCGCCATTTGGCGCAAAAAGGGACTCATCCGCGAAAAGTTTAAAGTTTTGTTCGGTATAGCGCGCGCGCGATGTGTCGCCAATGCATACCGGCGAGCCGCCGCAGTCAGAAGCTCGAATTTGAATTTCAACAGGAAATTTCTGACTCATTAATAAGTTCCAGTCTTTAATGTAAAGTGCTCCTAAAAATCAAATAAAATATTAAAAATAAATATATAAAAATTGAAAGAATTTATTTACCCCAATTTCGCGTGTATAAGGCCGGGTGTTATAAGCCAAATTTAAATTGGTACCAATGAGTTCAAACTGTTCGTATCGGATCCGTTGGGATCCAAATTTTGTCTCCTCCTTCATTTCAGTTTCATATGATAATTTCATAAAGGTAGGCACATAATTTGGACTCGCTTGGATTCAACACAACAGAATGAATTCGTTGGCAATCAATTAAAATTTGACCCAGATTTGACACACGAAATTAGAGTACATATTACGTGGTTAATAATTCACCCGTTTCAGCATTCACTTCAAATAGTTCATTTTTGTTTTCATCCAAAATTATATAATTTATGTGGCCGTATTCTCCAGTATCATCGTCTCGAGCAACAAAATAATGAATCGGTATACTAGTTGAATATAATGGTAACCAATTATTAAAAAGAGTTACATTTGCTCGACTTAAATAAAATTGATTTAAACCCATGAAAATATAAAATTTTTTACATATATTGATAAAAAGGTTTAAAAAAACAATTTTTTAGTTAAAAAATAAAATTGTCCTAACCTCAAAAAATATGGTGTTTTATTGTTTTCGTCAATCACATTAATTACGATAATGCTGCGTCGAATAATCGACTTAGAGCATAGATGGGGTTGAGCATTTAAATTTGATATTTCAGTAGCCTCCACAACAATTACATGTCGATTGAGCTGTTATATAAAAATTCAATTTTAAATTTTATTAATTAAATATGAATAATGCAAAAACTTCTTCAAATTGAAGTTGCTGCTGAAGATAAATCTCTCCCGTTTTAGAATCAATATGAAAACTAGGCTTTTGATCAAATTCCTCGATAAGTTTAAAATGGAATTGGCTCACATTTCCTCTGATTATTTCCACTTGACCAATGATAAAACCTGAATAATACTGTTTAGAGATATGATTAAAAACTTTAAAATTCAATAATGGTACGTGATACTTGATAGGCCCTAAATCAATCCTACCCCGTTGGAAATGATCTTGGAACTAATCATTTCGTGGGTTTTAGATGAGGGCCATCCAGCCACCGAAATATCGGCTGATTTGCTGCGTAAGCATGCCGATGCTGCTTGCTTGGGCCCGGTCTACGCCGCCGTATCACCCACACTGTAGAATATAGTACCTATTGTCTTCCAAATATGGTAACATCTAGGTGGGATTGGGGGCGGAACTGAACTTCGTCTCTATTACAAAATGAAACCTATCGCACAATTACTGCTCCCTTATTCAATAATGATAATTTCAATAATGGTAATTACCGATACTCGCCATTTCTGAGACATTCCACCGATAGATAAGTCGCGAAAAACGTGCTATAGAACTATCGGATTCAGATAAATCAAAAACAAATGTGCTTCTATTTGGAATTGTATGCGAGGTTTCCGTGGAATATTTTAATACGTGCACTTCAAATTCATCAAGAGTTCGCTGTCTAAGTCTTTGCTGAAGAGCCCAAACGTCACGTAAACGAATTTCGCCTATGAGTTCATCCAAGTCAAAAAGGTTTTCCAAATTCTAAATGAAGCTTATAAATGAAAAATCTGTTTTAAGACAAATAAAACTATTTTTAAAAAATTTAAATGTCGTTTTATTAACCTAGATTCGAATTATATATGTATACCCTGATTTCGTGTGTATGTTTTGAGCTAAATTTAAGTTTGTGCCGATAAGTTCATTCTGTTGTATTCGAACACTTCCTGGCACTGGAAAAAAATTATTCGAATTGAATTCAAATAAGCGCCATTTTTTTGTCAATTTTTTAAAATGTTAATTTTAAAATTAAAAAAAAAGGTTCTTGTGTGATATCGGACCACCAAAAAAAAATTTTTTTTTAGTAATTTTTTTAGGTTTTCTGGCACGGAGAATTTGAATTTGATAATGGTTTTTACCGATTTTGTTGTTTTTGTTCATTTTCGAAAAATAATTTTATGAAATAATTTATAACAAACATTAAACAAAACAACGATAAATAATTAACAACTAGATGGGCCGAAATTCGGCGATATCTTGCAAAATGACGGTAAAAGGATTGCGACTATTCAAATGTGTGCGCCATATATACTCCGCCAAATATGACTCCATGAAGTCGCGAGCAGTACCGCTTTGCTTCTTGTTGCGAAAAAAAATTCGAAATTGACGTATTAGTTCTGTAAAATTCATGTTATTACGTTAGCAAACTGAACATAAGGTTAGTTAAACATGCAAGTTGAAAATGTCAAAAACTGCACAAAAACAACAAAATCTTTATCAAATTCGAATTCTCCGTGCCAGAAAACCTAAAAAAATTACTAAAAAAATTTTTTTTTTGGTGGTCCGATTGAATATAGAAATTGAATATAGAAGAATAAAAATTTTTTATTTTTTATTTCAGGTGCGGTTTATATCACACAAGAACCAAAAAAAAATTTTTCTAAATATTTTTTTGTAAAAATGGCAAAAGGTTGGTGCGGCCGGGATCATTGCTCAATCTTCCGAGACTACAATGTGCACTTTCTTCCGTGCACATCTGGACCTCAATCGAAAGAGAGCGGATCCGGCCAAGCAAGCCAACTATTCGCGTTCCGCACACCGGCGTAATTGCGGGTTCGTTGTGTCATATGGAATCTAGTTGTGCACCATCACAATACTTTCTCATCCGGCTGACTCAGTTAGCTGTGGGACGTACCGAACCTCCGAAGAGGCCACTGGGAATGGTGCCCAGAGGGTCCAGTGAACCACAAACACTGGTATTGACTTAACTCTAGCTTGGCTGAGTCAAACCGGAATCGAAATCATGCAATCGATGAACACAACAAGATTGATTCATTCTTGGGGACAGGCTTGAATTTTTCGCTTATATATCCGGAATAGCATTGGCGAAAAAACGGCGATGGCTTTCGTCCAATGGCCGGACAACGAGAGTACTCAATGATATTTCTCTAATTTCGCTCGCATTTTTATTTTTCTTAAAAATTTTTTAAAATTAAATTGAAATTATATTTTTTCTTTCCATTTA
The DNA here is from genome assembly GCA_024678965.1 of Bradynema listronoti. NCBI lineage: Eukaryota > Metazoa > Nematoda > Chromadorea > Rhabditida > Allantonematidae > Bradynema > Bradynema listronoti. Next base: position 4,601,589 of record JANLNO010000003.1, read on the forward strand.
TCGGTCCAAAATTTGTTTCAGTTTCATAAAAGTTGCACGTTTGGATCCGATACAACAGAATGAACTCATTGGCACCAATTTAAATTTGGCTCAAAACACAAAATTAGAGTAAATGTCGCTCTATTAATCTAGATTCGAATTTTTTGTATAAAAAAATAAAAATATAACCGCTGATAAATCCGCAAATTTGTAATAAAATTTTGGATTATTCATTTCGTTGTTATCGCCCCCATTTACAGTTAATAATTTTATGCCAGCCTCGAGTTCGGTTGAAAGTTTTAAAACCGGCTGTGCTGAAAAATTTGTTGATTCTCTAATTGTTTTATATGTTATTGGTGTCGTTCTAGTTGTAACAACACTATTATGCAGTTGAGGAACAACCACATCTGGTGCGAAATTTTCCATTTCCATGTTTATGATATTTTTAGTAGAATTTAGATAATCGTTTTTAGATAACGCAGATAAATTGCCTAATTGATTCGGAGTCACAACTCGAATAGTCAAAAGGCAGGTGGTAAACTGAGGATCGTTTCCTCCATCTTCAATCACAATTGGTAAAACATACGACTTTCGTGGAATTTTGCGAATATAAACCGCACCTGAAATAAAAAATAAAAAATTTTTATTTTTCTATATTCAATTTTAATTTCACAGAATTATTTCACACACGACTGTATGGTAAACAGTTCGTTGTACCATGCATTCAAAATTGCGCGCTCATTGGCGAACGTCTTCATTCTGTTTTGTATGGGTTGATAAAGTTTTTAAAGTTTTTAAAAAAAGTTTAGTCGGAGAAACCTGTTAGATACGTATTTAGAATGTAGTCTCAGAGTCTTGTTTAAAAATAAGGAATAGAATGAAGGCGTTCGCCAATTGAAGCGCAATTTTGAATCAAAAACATACATGCTTATCAATGTTTTTATTGAAGCCAATTAATTTTTGATGATTTCCTACATAAAATCTTTTATTTACAATTAACTGAAAATCATAACAACACTAAATTTAAGTTATATTGTTATTGCATAATAAAAATAAGCGTAACACCAAACCATTGGACTTTACATCGAAAATTTCATTAGGCATTTGTAATCGGTAAGTCAAGTTGCCATTTGCATTTTTATCTGCATCCGTTGCGCGTAGCCAGCCGGCGATTTCGTCTCGCTCATTCGCGATAATTAGCGGCTGTGACTCGATATTCGCGCAGTCAGGCGCATTGTCATTTATGTCCAAAACTCGTAAGCGAATTGTTGTATTTGAGGAATGAGATGGCTAAATTTAAACAATTTTTTAAATTTTAAAAGCCAAGAATTGATTAAATGAATTTTTGTGTTTAAGACCGGGTGTTTTGAGCAAAATTTAAATTGGCGCAAATGAGATCATTCTGTTCGTATCGAATCCAAGCGAGTCCAAATTTTGTGCCAACTTTTATGAAACTGAAACGAAGACGAGCACAAAATTTGGACCCCAACAAATGGATCTAATACAAAAGAATGAACTTATTGGCGCCAATTTAAATTTTGCTCACAACACCTGGCCTTAAACACCCGAAATTAGGGTAATTATTCTCACTTTTCCACGATCCGATGCACACACAGTAAACGTAAAAAGCTCTTGTTTTTCACGATCTAGCAAAGCACGCACAAACAGTATACCACTTTCTTTATAAATACCAAAAAAATTGCGTGCACTATTTTCCAGAATACTGTAGACAATGTCTCCATTAGCGCCACGATCCTCGTCAGTAGCATTTACAGTAAGGAATTCGTACAAAATTGGGGCGTTTTCAACTATCTTAAATTCTAAATCGGTTTTTTTGGGAAAAAAATCAAATTTAAATTAAACCTCAACATCATAAACAGCCTTTTCAATTTTCGGCGAGTTATCGTTCATATCAACTACTTTTAGCGTTATGAAAATGTTCGTGTAGCGTGATGGTACGCCGGAATCGCGTGCTCGTATGCGCATACGATATTTAGTGACTTTTTCAAAATCGAGTGGCGCTGTGAGATGAAAATTGCCGTGTAGTGGATCGACAACAATCGGCGCGGGTGGATCACATTCCACTAACTCGTAAGTGACTCGGCCATTCTGTAATAAAAATTTTTTATATCTACATTCTATTTTTTTTAATTCTATTTAATTTAAAATTATTTATGTGTATAAGGCCGGATGTTTTGAGCCAAATTTAAATTGGCGTTAATGAGTTCATTTTGTTGTATTGGAGCATTTCCTTGCACTGTAAAAAGTTATTCGAATTGAATTCAAATAAGACCAATTTTTTTGTCAATTTTTTAAGAAAAATGTTAATTTTAAAATTAAAAAAATTTTTTCTAAATATTTTTGATGAAAATGGCAAAAGGTTGGTGCGGCCGAAATCATTGCTCAATCTTCCGAGACTACAATGTGCACTTTCTTCCGTGCACATCTGAACCTCAATCGAAAGAGAGCGGATTCGGCCAAGCAAGCCAACAGTTCGCGTTCCGCACACCGGCGTAATTGCGGGTTCGTTGTGTCATATGGAATCATAGTTGTGCACCGTCACAATACTTTCTCATCCGGCTGACTCAGTTAGCTGTGGGACGTACCAACACTGGGAATGGTGCCCAGAGGGTCCAGTGAACCACAAACACTGGTATTGACTTAACTCTAGTTTGGCCGAGTCAAACCGGAATCGAAATCATGCAATTGGTAACACAAATAGGATTAATTGATTGTTGGGGGTCGCGTTAATTTTTTCGCTTATATAACCGGGCTGTCCTTAGCTGAAAACGGGCGATGGCTTTCGCCCAATGGCCGGACAACGAGAGTACTCAATGATATTTCGCTCGCATTTTTATTTTTCTTAAAAATTTTAAAATTAAATTGAAATTACATTTTTTCTTTCCATTTATCGGTTTCAGTTTCATAAAAGTGGCATGTTTGGATCCGATACAACAGAATGAACTCATTAGCGCCAATTTTAATTTGGCTCAAAACACTATACACACGAAATTAGGGTACTTCAATTTTATCCACATCCATGGTGCTTAACGCCAAAAATGGTTTGTGAATAGCGAAATTTTCGGCAAGATGGATCGTCATGTTTTCTATCGCAAATTTTGGCGCGTTATCATTTGCATCGTTTACTCGAATGAAAATTTGCGTTATATTGCGACAGACATTTTTTCGCTTATGTTTTGCCTTAAAATTTATGATAAAATTCATATTAGAAAATATTTACCGATGAACAAAATTTTCAAACCTCAATGCTAAAAATGTAAACATCACTTTTCTCAGCGTCCAATTCACCACTGAGTACAATCTTGCCCCACGTTCTTGAATCGAGGTGAAATGGTGGAATTTCAGCTTCATTTACTTCATCACTGCTTAAAATGTGTAGAGAATAATCGGATTGTGCGTTGTTACTACCGATGCCGGCGATTCTTCCTACCTCAACGCCCGGCAAAAATTCTTCATTGATAGTAAATTCGTAAATTCGTTGAGTAAATTCTATTGGAGAGCTACAAATCTCTTCGTTGTCGATCAGGTAGATATGAATAATGGCCTAATGATAAATTATATCATAAATCACTTAATACTTAACATTGAATCACATTATGAACTAGTCGCGATTTATCGTAATAAATTATTATTATTATTATAAATTAAATTATTTCGCATGGCTTTTAAATTAAATTTAATTTAAACAATTTAAACATTAACATTATTATAATTTCAATAAAAATTTTACCGGAAAAGGACTAATAAATCCGTCTTGGTCTTTAGCGACAATTTTTACATTAAATCTTTTTAATGCAGAAAAATTAGCTGGAAACGGCTCACGTGCATGAAGTGCACCAGTTTGCGAATCAACCCGCAAAAGCCCTTCAATACCGTTTCCAATATCTGTTTGAAGTTCGTAACGAATTACGTGGTTAAGACCAATTTCATCCTCATCAAAAGCTTCAATATTTAAAACATGGGACCATGAATAATTGAAATATGATTCTAAGATGTTGCGACTAGTCATTTTTAAGGCTAAATAATGGTGAGTTGTGTAGAATTTTGCAACATTGTCGTTTACGTTTTCTACATTAATTCGTACTAGAGTTGTCGATGTTAAACCATCTTTAATATAAATTTTTTTTAAATTTTAATAACTTTGATTGTAATTATTTATCAAAATGTAAATTTCACAATCATATTGACATATTCTTTTATCTCATATTATTTTTTGTGTAGTTTATAATTATTAAAAAACAAATGTACCCTAATTTTGTATGTATAAGGCCGGGTGCTTTGAGTCAAATTTAAATTAGCGCCCAATGAGTTCATTCTGTTGTATTGGATCCAAGTGAATCCAAATTTTATGCCCACTTTTATGGCGGGAACAAAATTTGGACCCCAACGGATGCAATACAGCAGAATGAACTTATTGGCGCCAATTTAAATTTGGCTCAAAACACCCAGCCTTATAAACAATAAATTAGGGTATTTTATTTGAATTCCAAATAAAATATTAGACTTTTGCTTACTATGACCCTCGGCTTCCACTAAAAATTCGTGCTGTTTATGTCGTTCAAAATCGAGTGTCGACTTGACACAAAGACGTCCCGTTGTTGGCGATATTTTAAATACGTTGCCGATAAATTTATCATGAGGTGCATTCAAAATTTTGTAACGTACTAAGTTGTTCGGGCAGTTGGGCACCGTGGCAAAAAGCTGAAATTGATAATAAAAAATCATTTTTAGAAAAAATTTGTCTTTAATTTTTAAACAATTTGATTCAAGTTTATTTTCAAATTTGTTTTTCAAACATTTATTCATATTTTGTTTATTGGATAGAATCATTTTTTAAAATAATCATTTAATCTGCTTTTATGTTTATTAATTCATATTATTTCGAATAGCAAATCTTTTTTTTTGTATTTTTATCAAAAACAAAAAACAAACATTTCAATGGAAAAAGTTGTCTTGGAAACAAGCTTAAAAAAATTTTCTTTTAATTTTTTTAAAAAAAATTTTACTTAAATTATTATTACCCGAATTTCAGGCGGCCGTTCAAACAATTTTTAACTTTTTGATTTTCCTTTATTCTGTTATTATTATGTATTAGTAAAATTAAACAAATATTTTCTTTGAAATGGGATTAAGGTATAGAACGAAAATGAAAAGCTCAATATTTGCAAATATAACGAAATGAAAAGCAATTAAAAATTTAAAAATTGTTCTAAAGGCCGCGCGTTATACGCCTGTAATTAGGGTATTAAATTTATATTTTAAAGTAACTATTTAATTTTATAAAAAAAATCATTTTTGATTTATATAAACTCATTTGCCATTTTAATCTCAAACAAACGAATTTTTTTTATTTTTAGATCAAAATTTTATGTAGAATTCAGTAAAATCATCAAGAATACCAAATAACCGCAATGCTAAAGCCACAGAAAAATTGCGGGAACTTTTCCCAAACTGTGTATAATTTATTAAAAATTAATTTTTCTTTCCGATTTTATGTAGTCCTTTTCACAACTGCCCACTTTTTTTTTATCAAGTATAACAGATTCTACAATTGAACACAATTTATAATACCAATATTAAATAATAATGACAGGAATAAATACATAAAACAAAATATAGATTATTTAAGCAAAAAATAGATGTATTTGTAAATATAATATTTTGTGGATTAATAGAAGAGAATAAAATATCATTTGAAATTTCTTGTGAATAAGGCCGGTTGCTTTAAGCCAAATTTAAATTGGCGCCAATGAGTTCATTCAGTTGTATTTGTATCTGTTGGAGTCCAAATTTTGTGTCTGCCTTCGTTTCAGTTTCATAAAAGTGAGCGCAAAATTTGGGCCCGCTTTGATCCGATACAACAGAATGAACTTATTGGCGCCAATTTAAATTTTAAATTTTGCTAAAAAAACATTCGACCTTATACACACAAAATTTTAGGTACGTTTTTTATGCTTTGTGTCGTTTGAAGGACAGTAAAAAATATAAAAATGAGCTATCACGCAATGCCATTTATTTATTTGAATATGGGTGGTGAGCTAATCTACATTGTCGACTATAGACTTCAGGTAATTATTTAATTTTTTTGAAAATATCAAATGTGTTAATTTATGTTTTGGGAGCAAAATGTACAAAAAGAAAAAGCGACAAAAGTTTTATGCGACATTGTTCATGCACTAATGAATCGACATCGGCTGGAAATGATTTTCGAGCCACAGGAACCCTACTCCACAAAAGCTCTACGTGAGCTATTTGATAAGATTACAAACTCTAATGTTATGCGTTTAAATAAAGAAAGGTTGGTCAATTCATAGCTAAATTCATACGTAAAAACATATAAAAATATGATTTTTTATTTTAACTATTAATGAATACGAAATTTAGCATGGAACGTTTGATTAATTTAATTATTATGCCAATAAAATATCAGGCTCTTTTATGCAAGGATCCATCAGAGTTGGTGCTCATTACACTAAACCACTTAAATGGAATTAAAGAATGTTTTAGTGATCCCACGTTAATACTGGAGCATCTTAATTACGCCCAGAGCTTGGTATTTTAAGATAATAAATTTTATTTTGTTTTATATGTATACAAAAAATAATAGTTGAATAAATAATGTAAATTTGTTACAGTTTATGGATAATTTTGTCGAGACTCCACTTTGGGAAATGGCTTGCATTCGCAACGCTATTTTAAACTTTTTTCTCGGCGTTCAGTTGAAAATTACCCGATTAGTTTGTGAGCATCGTCAATTGGATGACGGACGTTTTGTGTTGTTTTCGGAAAAAAACACTGCTGAATCTCAGCCTAGCGAGTATGAAATTGAGCTGCCTTATGGCGCAATGGCACCGGGCACCGTGAGGTATACGCTAATTGGAGGACCGTTGCGTGTGGAAACTTTTCCGGTGACCGAAAAATTTAAGGTTTTGCTAGAGCATCAGGTGAGCTCATAATTTAATATATGTATAATGATTTCGATACTCAATATTATGACTATATTTATAAGCTAAACTAAATTTTTAATTTTTCAAACGTGTTGTGACTTTGGTTCCGAGTTGACTTGGAATTGGCTTTTCAAAAAAAGCCAGAGCCACGACAAGCCAGATGACTCCATAAATTGCTAATAAAACATAAATGACTTTAGATGGCTCCGGCTCCGATAGATGATTCATGGCCCCGCAGCATTAATTCTATTGTAGCCATAGGCTCCAAATGATTTGAAGTCATTTATAGAGCCGGAGCCATTTATAGAGCCATTTATCACAACACTGTTTTCAAAGTAAAAAATGAAAATAAATTAACTAACATGCCTACATTTTAAAAAAATAAAATAAAAACTTAATATAAAAAGCAATTTTATAATTAACATAAAATAAAAAAAATAATATTTAACTTAGACACATTTTTAATTAAATTCAAGAGTTCAAAAAATAAATATAAATGTAAAAAAAGAATATAGAGCCAAACTTTATTTCAGAAGCCAAACTTTATCAATATATTAACTAACATTCAAAAAATTTTAAAGAATATTTTTTAGGAAAGAGCGGTTAGCCGCGGAACGGTTCTAGGACAAAATATGTTCAAACATTGTGCAAACACTAAGGTACATTTAAAAATATGTACATATATACGTATGTATATAACTCGACAAGAGTTAATCAAATTAGTTTACAATTGAAAATTAACATTAAAACCAATAGGAAAAAATTAATGCAAAGAACTCGACAAAACAGCCTTGCGCAAAAAACATTGGAAATGAGGTTCAATTGCTGAGCCGACTACTGTCGGGAATAGACAACTCCACGGAAGACAGCCTTGGAACTTTTCAATTGGATTTGTTTGAAAACGAAGCGGACGGTGAACAAATTCATTATTTTCAAATCGCCTCGGAAGAAGAAAAAGCAAAAATTCAAATCAAAAGACCAGTATTGGAAAAGCGGACTGCCAAAAAATCGCTTTCCAGTGTTGTTGATGAGGTAAAATTTATAAATTTATAGGTAAAGGTATAAATTTTTTCATATCCACACAATACATACATATATACTATAATTTCGTGTGTATGAGACCGGGTGTTTTGAGTCAAATTTAAATTGGCGCCAATGAGTTCATTCTGTTCGTATTGGACATCCGTTGGGGTTCAAATTTTCTGCCCGCCTTTATTTCAGTTTCATAAAAGTGGGCACAAAATTTGGACTCGCTTGGATCCAATACGAAAAGAATGATCTCATTGGCACCAATTTAAATTTCGCTCAAAACACCCTGCCTTAAACACGCGAAATTAGGGTATTTGTATTTAACAAGTTATATTATAAATTTAAAAAAAACAATTAAGCTACAGATGACTTCAGGCGATAAGCGTGTCTCCAGTTGCCCGCAAAGCCGAGGACGTGGCGCTGAAATACTCAAACTAATGGACGAGGCGACTGGCGCAAATTCCACAACATAAAAGACAGTTTTAAGCCGTGGTTCGCGTGCCACATTTTCGAAAAATAAATGAACTATTTTTTGCATTTATTTAGCTAATTTTTTATCTCATCATTTGTCATATAATTTTTTAATTTAATAATAAATACATAACATGCTAACGAGCATGCACACATATTTGCATTTAAAATCGTGCTTTAATTGGCGAAAGCCTTCATTCTGCTCTTTATTTTTATATAAGATTCTGAGAACACATTCTAAATTGTACGTATCTAGCAGGTTTCTTTAACTAAACTATTTTTTAGACTATATCAACTCATACAGAACAGAATGAGGAAGTTCACCAATGAGCGCGCAATTTTGAATGCATGGTACACCGATCTGTTTACCATACAGTTGTGTTAAAAATAACTACATATTAAAATCTTTAAATACAAATATATTTCAACTTTTTAATAATAACAATAAAAAAATAATTTAACACAAGTTTGCCCACCTGTAGAATACAAGTGAAAATTTCGACATTTTCGAGTATGGTCGCCTCGTAAAATGATTGAGCGAAAATTGGTATTTGTGCAAATTGCGAATCATCAATGAAATGTACGTGGACATTAACGGCAGAAAATAAACTCGGTTCACCACTATCCTCGGCGATAATACGAAAAGATATACTCTTGGGAATTAAAGATGAATCCAAACATTCTAGCTTAAATTTGTATTACGAATATTTTTAAATTTAATATATATTTATTTAAGGGAGCAGTGGCCTAATGGTTGTGCGATGGGTTTCACTTTACAATAGGAACGAAGTTCGGTTCCGCTCCCAACCCTGACTAGGTGTAATATTTGGAAGACAATAGGTAGCACATTACAAGTATGACATGTATGGCGATGCTAATTAGGCCGCATCAGCGGTACCGCATGTTTATGCCAAGAAAACCAGCCGGTATTTCGGTGCCCTCATCCAAACCCGCGATTAGTTTCAAGATCATTTCCAATGGGCGAGGAGGATGGATTCGGGGGCCTTTACGCATCACGTGTCACGTATAACTTATTTAAATTACTCTTAAGTTAAAATTTGAAAAACCTTTTTTGTTGTAGATATTTGTCCAGTTTCTGAATCAATATTAAAGTCAGTTGTGTCTCGCAATGAATATCGAATTCTCGCGTTTTCATTAATGTCTGCATCCGTTGCCGTAAAGCGCACATTATTTTTAACGCCAATTCGCCATTCGATACGATAAATAGTGACATTCCATAACGGCGCGTTGTCATTAATATCACATACTTTAATGTGTACCGCGTGATCAAATGCGACGTCGCCGCTTATTGCATCACGCAACAAAAACTTGAGCATGTAAGCTTCGTGTTTCTCACGATCCACATCGCCGCATATTAGAAGTAAATAGACGGATGGATTTTCGCTTTTGTTTAGACATAAGACATCATGCATAGTCAAAGTGAGACTAAAAAAAAACATTTTGAATTGGAGCTTTTATGTTTAAATTTATTTATTTCGATGTACTTGTGGTTAAGCGCATGCATGACGAAAATTCTTGCCAGAACAAGTCCGATTTGCGAATTTTCAGTCACCTGAGGATTTCCATAGTCAGTCAACCAGACAATATCTAGGTATGGCGGCTGCTCGGCAAAATTTAGTCCTCCTGGGATTATTCCGTCTACAGTTTCGAAATCGTATTCCTCGTACAAATCATTTGAAACTATTGTAACTGCTACATTAACCGTGGCTTCCATAGATATTGGTTGTCCGTGATCATATGCATTTACGAGTAAATCGTAAGTGATGGAATTATTGCTATACGATAGCTCATTTGCAACAATAATTAGACCGTTATTTTCGTCGATTGAAAAAGGTAAATTTTTGTGGATCGAGCTCTAAATTTTATTAAAAAACCTTAAATATAAAAAATTAATAAAAAGGTTGGGGGAAATTATGTGAAAACCTATTAATTATTAATCGACGAACCGTTATAAATTTATAAGAAATTTGCTTGTTAGCTCCTGTATCCGCATCATATGCAACGACTTTAATAACCGGAAATCCGATTGGCGCGTCAGAAGTGAGATGAGTTGTGTATCTTTTGCGCGCAAATTGTGGCGCATTATCATTGACGTCAATTATCATAACAATAACTTGTAACCGACCGGTCCTTAAACATAATAATAAGGGGGTTGACTCCGAAACCTCGAGCCGTCAGCGGCTCCGTTAGCTCGTTTCAAAAAAAGCCGGAGCCACGAAAAGACCAGATGATTCCATAAATTGGCTCCTGATGGTTTCAAATGGCTCCGGTTCCGGCAGATGACTCGGAGCTTTTCGTTTTGCCACAAGCCATCCGGAGCCATTTATGGAGTCGGAGTCACTTGCCGAGTCAAATCACAATACTGATAGTAAGTTTAGAATGTTTTAAAAGTTGATCATAAAAAAAACCTTGGCGGATTGCCGCCATCTAAAGCTTCAATGAGGAGCTCGTAGCGGTCCCTCTTCTCGCGGTCCAATTTTTTGTTTACAATAAGATCCGCATAGAGAAACGAATCGAAATGATGTGCTGTAAGAAGAAAATCATCATTCACATTACCCTCGATAATTCGATAGGATTGTGTGCTGTACGGGCCAGAGTCGGCGTCACGTGCTACTGGTAACGCAAATTCTGTATTGGGACGAGACGCCTCAGAAATTTCCAACTAAAATTTAAATTTAAGTTTAATTCTTTTTTTTTTTAAAATTTTTCAAATCTAATCAAATATTTACATAAATTTTTTCGCTTGGAAATTCAGGCGCATTGTCATTTTCATCAACGAGTTCAACGATGATGCGCACGCCACTGGCTGCGCGTCCGCCAGTCGACATGTCGACCGGAATTGCAAATCCGTGCAATTCGCGCTCGCTTTCGTAGTCAAATGGGCTTTTTACGCGAATTTCACCGCTTTGTTCGTCAATTTCCAATAACTTCAAAAAATAAATTCAAATCAAATTTTCTACTTCTAAAATTTATTTTTTTAATGTTTTTAACATATTGACTATCGTATGGTACACCGATGCGCGCATTCAAAATTGCGCGCTCATTGGCAAATGCCTTTATTCTGTTCTATATGGGTTAAAAAAAGTTTAGTTAAAGAAACCTGCTAGATACGTGGTCTCAGAGTCTTATTTAAAAATAAAAAACAAGAATGAAGACTTTCGCAATTGAAGCGCGACTTTGAATGCAAAACTCGTCAATGTGTTAAATTAAAGTATACTTATACTATTACATTTAATTTTAATTTTGATTCTTTCAAAGTTTAATAAAATATGTAATACCTTAAGTTCGTGTAAATGTGACGCGACCATTCGAAGAATTTTTGAATTTTGACTTGGCCTTCATTCTGTTATAAACAAAGTTGAGCTCAAAATTTTTGAACTACATCTTGGATCTATTTTAATGAAAGTGTTAATTAAATTTTATTCTTAACCCACACAAAATAACAGAATAAAGGCCAAGACAATATTCAAAAATTCTTTCGAACGGCCGCGTCTTATTTATTCAAACTTAAAGTAATTAAGGAATTATTTTACATAACATAAATAAAATTTTAAAAATTTTCTTTTTTTTTACCTTTTCACTTTCGCTGGGAAAATCCGGAAAAACAATAAAATAATTTTGTCTTTTGGTTTTTAGAGGACCATATTCATTAATCCATCCGATGTGTTCACCGATTTCTGCTGCTTCAGATACTCTGAAACGGCGTTCCTCACCTGCTATTGCAGAATAAGATTCAGTTCGGTTGGCCGTCACATTAATGCAAAAAGCACTAATAAATAAAAGCCAAAATGGTGTATTCATTACATCTGAGCGAATGATAACAGTAAAAATGTGAATTATCAAAACAGGAAAAAATAGTTATTATGTCAAAAAATTCTCATAAAAATTTATTCCTGAAATTTTATCAAAATTGTTATTCAACTCTAAAAAAAACATTTCTTAAATGAACAACAATTATGTAATCGAAGAATATGACATATGTATGTATATAACCAGTGTTATGACTTGACTCCGAATTAACTCCGAAGTCGCCAACGACTTTTTTGGCTCTTTTCAAAAAAAGATGGAGCCATAAAAGCCAGATGACTCCAAAAATTGTCAGTCATTAAGATAGAAATGGCTCCAGATTGCTCCGACTCCGTCAACCGGTCAGAGAAGTCAGACACTCTAATGATATTTCTCCATTTTTTCAGGACTCTATAAATTGCAAGCCATTAAGGCATAAATGGCTCCAAATGACTCGGAGCTAATTATAAAGCCGAAGTCATTTATAGAATCAAGTCACAACACTGGTCATGATGGAAAATACCTCTTGAATTGATTGGATCATGTAGTTTTGTTTTTATAATAAATGTTGTTCCATATAAAAACCGACATTATTTTTCCAACGACCTAATATATGCCAATTTTTTAAAACAAAATTAGAAAGAAAAATGCATCAAAAAAGAATAAAAACATAAATCTTTAAAAGAATTTCTTTAAAAGCTTTAATTTTTTTATCTACTTATTCTGAATTACAAAAATTTTGTTCTTTTTGAATAAAAAGTATTCTGCCCGAAAAATAAAGAGTCAATTAAAAAGGAAAAAGAAAAGGAAAATAATTGAATAAAGCGCCGAAATTTATAAGAATATTAAAAGGTTATAAGTAGATTAAAAATAAAATTTGTTTGTATTAGCAATAATTAGTAAAATTAGTAATGATAAATTAGATAAAAAAACAAAATTTATGTAAAAAAGTACACTTTATAAAGCCGGCATTTTGAGACAAATTTAAATTAGCGCCAATGAGTTCATTCTGTTCGTATCGGATCCGTTGGAGTCCAAATTTTGTGCCCGTTTTTGTTTCAGTTTCGTAAAAGTGGGCATAAAATTTGGACTCGCTTGGGTCCAATATAACAGAATAAACTCATTGGCGCCAATTTAAATTTGCCTCAAAACATCCGGTCTTATACTTGCAAAATTAGGGTATTTGAAAAATGAAATTATTATATTATATAAAAAATAAAAGATTATATGCTCAAAGAAAAAAAGTGAAATATTTTTGGAAGAAAAAGAAAAAAATTAATTAACAAAAATTAAGAAACAAACTTTTTTCCAGGTTTTTTGAAGGTCACATCAATGCAATCAAAACAAATTTTTCTTTTGCGGTTTAACTTTTTTTCTCTCTAAATTTACTTATTTCTGTGTATTTTCTTTTTCTGAATGTATTATTCTTACAAACTTTTGTACATTTTATGCATTTGTGTTCGTCCGTATCTTTCTGGGATTACATGTATAATAAAATCATCAAAAGATAATTTCCAATTTATCCGTTTAAATCTTAACTAAATTCTTATTGTAATATTTACATAAAATAAAACCAGAGATAATTGAATAATTATGATAAATTAATATAAGGCAAATATACATTTTTAAATTGAATTTTTAAATTCCTAGATAAATAATAATTATGATTACTTTTATTTCGTGTATATAAGGCCGGGTATTTTGTGCCAAATTTAAATTGTGGCTAATGATTGTTGTATCGGATGTTGTATCGGATCCGTTGGGGTTCAAATTTTGTTTCGGTTTTATAAAAGTGGCGCCAATTTAAATTTGGTTAAAAACACCCGGCCTTATACAGACCAAATTAGAGATTCTATATTTACTTTTCTGTTGCCGAAAAATGTTCTGCTACGCTTAACGACTCTTTCCGATATCTAATTCAAAAAATACTCAATCATGACTACCCCCAAATCGAGGTCAAAAAAAACAATAGTCTACTTTATTTTTTGATCCGACTTTTCTATGGTCGTGGGGGGTCCTAAATAGGGTCCATTTTTTAAAATATTATAGTGGAATATGAGATATTTTGGTCTGAGTGGTTCGAAAATCGATGTCATTTTTTTGATTCAGACCATGCGGCGGTGACAAACATTTCTGCGGTACTGAACATTTTATGGCCCGGCATTCACATACAAAAAATAATTATATGATTTCTAGTATATAAATTATTATTTTTTACAAAAAATTACAATCTATTTTCAAGACAATAATATTTGAAGTTTAATAAAAAAAATTTGTTGTCCCCTTAGTTTTTTCGTTGTTATGTTGTTTATTCCATATTTATTTATGTTTTAGAATGTTTGTTGTTATTGACCAAATAACATTAAAATGCACTTAAAAACCCGAAAAAATATTATATTTGGCTTTTCCTCTTTTTCCATTTTATGCAAATCGAAATGAGAAAAAGTAAAAATGAAAATTAAATTTTAAAAAATAAGTATGAACTTTAAATTAAATAAAAAAATGACAAACTAAAATTGATAGCTGATACATACGAATATTGCACAATTAAATTTTTCTAAATTACAAATTTAATTTTTTTGCAAAAGTAATTATCCTAATTTCGTGTGTATAAGGCCGGGTGTTTTGAGCCAAATTCAAATTTGCGCCAATGAATTCATTCTGTAGTATTGAATCCAAGCGACTTCGAACTTTGTGCTCACTTTTATGAAACTGAAACAAAGGCGGTCATAAAATTTGAATCCAAACGGATCCGATACTAACAGAATGAACACATTGGCGCCAATTTAAATTTGGCTCAACACTCTGCCTTATACGCACGAAATTAGTGTAGTAAAAAAGCAATAAAGTTCATCTTTTCAGAAAAAAAGAAGAATACTTGACTCAAGAAACTAAAAATTTATCCCAAAATCTCCAAAAATGCCAAAATTATAATAATAATAAACTGAAAAAAAAACAAAATTAAATTTATTTTGCAAATAAAAATTCCATTTTTGGCCTTTTAAATATGTACATATCGACACGACTTTTACCATTTGTCATAAAAATGAATAAATTTATTTTAACATAAAAAAATTTATTTCGCAACATGTTTGTAAAATTAAAAATTAGGTAGGAAAAATTATAAATTTTAAAATTTTATTTAAATAAAATTTTGAATGTGTCCAAATTTTCAATATACAATTTTAAATTTTGCTTTTTTGCATATAAAACATTTAACAAAATTTTGTAGATAAAATAAAAAAACGAAATTATAGATATTAATTATACTAATTTATCTAAGGCGAGGCCGTTTGAGACCTTTTTGAATTTAAAAAATTTGTATATATTTTTAAATTTTTTACAAATCATTAGAAATTGACTTGTTTACGAAAATTGGAAAAAGTCGATTACTAAAATTAGAAAAAAAGTCGCCGAATTTTTCAGTCATCCAATAATGTTATACAATTTAGTGGAAAATTAAATGACGAATAAAATGGTCGGAGAAGAATTTGGAAATTCGTTAAAAATAATAACAAAATGAGCTTCAAGTTGGAATATAAAAAATTTTTCTGGGCTTCAACCGAGAACAAAGTCAACGTTAATTGAACTCAACGGTCAAATGTGAGTACAACTTGGAAACGGACTAGCTCAAGCCGTAGAAAGAATATGATCAGCTCATAATCATCTAACCGATACAAGATGCTGATTGAAAAGTATCGTGTAAATCCAAGAGGTGACGTGTAAGTAAATGTGAACTTTTGCCTTGATCCTAGCTGCGGGACGTCACGTCACCCTTGCTGAGGGAGTGAACCACAAACACGCCGTGCCCATCCTGTAATCAAACGCCTCAATTTTCATTTGAAAAATTATAAAAAATTATCTTATTAATTGTTCCGATTTCCGATTTCGGACGATTTTTTTTTTATACTAATTTCCGATTTTCGAAATTTCAAATTTATTTCCGCATCATACCTGATACATAAAACAATTTGCATATTCATAATTCAAATTTATTTAAAGACAAAAGTATTCTTTTTGCTATATTTTTCCATAAATTTGCGCAAATAAAAATTTTCAGAGCGGAAATTTTGAATAAAAAATTTAGAAACTTGAAAAATTTTTTAAATGATATATGTTGGTTTAAGAATTTTAATCGAAAAAATTACACTAATTTATTGCGTATTAGGCGAGGCCGTTTGAAACTTTTTTGAATTGAATATTCGCCTTCATTCTGTTATAATTGAATGGTGGGGTTTTATTTTTAACTTATATATTCTCTATGATACTTAGAATAAGAATGCAAAATTTTGTAATGATCCGATTAATTATAATAAAATGAAAGCGAACACTAAATTTAAAAAAGTCTCAAATTGCCTTTCCTTATACATAATAAATTAGGATATTTTTATAAAAATCTATTTTTGTTTATAAAGCAAAAAATTACCATTTTTTTTATTATTTTAGCAATTATTTATCATGTGGATTAAACATCATTTTTGTTGTTTACTATGCATTTTTAAAATGCTATATTGCGAAAAAGTATGTGATTGATTACTTTTTTTTTAAAGCAATACTACATGTACACATGAATATATGTAAAATTTGTAGATTTTACTATTTGTACCGACTCTCTCTTATAGCCATGTGGCGTTTAGCGGCAAAATGGCGGATTATTTTGTTTCAATGGGATACGACGTGGTTCGATAACAAAAATCGAATAATTTTAAATTATAAATAACAATTTAGACTATTCTTCTTGTTCAAATAGATCCAAACGTAAGGAACAATGGCTCAAAATTGGCCAAGGTAATATTAATTAAATAAATTTTTTTAATAATGTTGTTAAAATAAATATATTTTCTAAATAAAGGTGATTAAAGTAAACGTTGGCCTTGACGATGGTCGTCTTCCTAAAACACTATGGCAAAATCCTGGCCCGTATGAAGACGCCAATCCAACAAATCCATCGATTCTTTATAAACTAATTCACATGTCGCAACTTTTCAACGAAGTTTGCAAAGGTGGCCTAATATTAATTTTATTAGCTTTGAATATTCAGCGAATAAAATCTATTCCATAAAATTTTTTAGCCATTTTTTATAAACATTTTTTTAGCCATCCTCAGAAATAAGGTTCTAATGTCGCGTCTTCATGCAGAAAATTTCGATGTAGGTGTGTCCGAGCAATACGTCACGTGTGGTTTTGCTGTATTTCGTCTAATTGGAGTGAAATTCACTTTTTGGCTAAGTGCAACGGCCTTTTATCGCCCACAACCTGAGTCGATGGGTATTGAATATCCACTGAGTTATGTACCAGGTAATTAATTTTTTTTTGTTTAATTCTACATATTATAACTACTCTAATTTAGCGTGGATAAGCCGGGGGTGTTTTGAGCCAAATTTAAATCGGCGCCAATGAGTTCATTCTATTCATATAAGATCCAGTGTTGTGACTTGCTTTTGAGTTGACTCCGGCATTTTTTGCAGACGAGCAGACAAACCCATTATATTTTTTGTTAAAAATGGCGAAATATCATGGTGCTCTACTTGTCTGTCATGGGCGAGCTGGAACTCGGAGCCAAATCACAACGCTGAATGGATCCAAGCGAGTCCAAATGTTGTTCCCACTTTTATGAAACTGAAACGAAAGCGGGCAGAAGCAAACGATCCGATACAGCAGAATGAACTCATTGGCGCCAATTTAAATTTTGCTCAAAACACCTGGCCTTATACATATGAAATTAGTAATTTAAAAAAATAGCATTTAATAATAATAATAATAATTTATTACGATAAATCGCGATTAATTCATAATATGATTCAATATTAAGTATTAAGTGAGAACAAATGGTTAAATGGAAACAAAGTAAAATAAGTAAATAAAATAAAATAAAATAAAATGAAATGAAATTGAATTAAATTAAATTAAACAATTCATCAAAACAAAATGGAATGAGAAATGAAGTTAGAGTGGTTTGGTTTTATTTAATAGTTTAGATAAAGGAAAGCGAAAGCTTAGTTTAGGTTATGTATGATTAGTTTTGAAAAGAGATGATTAAATCCTTTTAGCTCATTTTGGTTTTTATGCCAAGATAAAATTAATATCCTCCAAGCCGTTTCGACGGTCTTAAATTGAATTCAAAACCCACAACTAGCAAGAATACGTAGCTCGAGGGGAATGTTTTAGGTAATTAGAACCGCCGAGCATAGGCTTTAAACGTTAAATTAACATCGTTTATGTAGTAATAAAATATTTTAAGATTTTTAAGTTAGATCATTTGAGGTTATGGCAGAGCTAAAAGCATTAATGATTGGCATATTTATGAGAGCAGATTTTAGCTTGGTATACTTTTTGATTGCACGAACAAAAAATTAGTTATTGCGAATATTATTTTTAGCACTGGGTAAGTAAATTGATGGGTGGCCAAGTTTAAAGTATAAGTTTGATAAAAGTTATAGGAAGAAGGCCAAGCTTTAATTTTATGCACAAAAATGTCAAAATAAACTACATCAACACAAAGTTTCTTTTCTAAGGCCAATCATCTAGAACTTTAAACATTTGGGTTGTGACATTTCGATTATCACGATTTTTTTAATTTGCATTTTTCCTCATGTTATAAAAAAAGGTAACAAACAAGGGAGAATGCATTTGAATATTTTTTTAAAAGAAGAATTAATTGAGCCTACTATTACAAAATAAAATTCTAGAAATTTTTATTTAAATTATTTCAGAGCTTTTTTCATCATTTTCATCCAAAATGAGTATTATTGAACGTGTAAAAAATGTTATTATCGCAAAGGTATTAATAAAAATTCGTTATTATAAGATTTTTTACACAAATTATTTAATCGTTAATAAAAAATATTTTATTAGATTATGTAATTCAAATTTCTAATAATTTTAGACTACTCAATTTTTGAGCCGATTTCTTTTAATGCGAGTCGAAAGCGCATTGGCACGTCAAACATGTTTTGTAACACAAAATCATCAAGGGCAATTTGTACAGATTAACGGCGTAACGCTTTTTTCGGAGCAACGAGATTTACTCGCTAAAGCTAGCGAATCGCAAGCAATTTTCACCAACATTATGCCCATTCTTGACTTTGCGGCACCTACCTCAAATTTTATCCGAAGTGTGACCGGTATAACAATTGACATGGATCGGGAAACAAAACGAAAATCTGTCATAGGATTATCTCGTGCGTGGAGCACGGCAATCGGCTCAACTCGCCGCTTTGTGATCGTAACGTTCGGTTCAATCGCTCGAACGTGCGAAATGCCGTTACAAATGCGAAGCTCTCTTTTTTACGCATTTCAGCAATTCCACGAAATCAACTTTATCATAAAATTTGAACGATCTTTTGATGCAAAAATTGACGCAGATTTATTTGGAGACGAATATTTTAAGCAATATTTCTCGACTCAAAACGATTCCTTCAATGAAATTGGCGCATCCTCTTATGAGACAGAAGAAATGAAGGAGCCGATAAAATTGTCTCATAATGTTTTTGCAGCCCGGTGGATGCCTCAAATCGAGTTGATTTGTAAGGTGTCTTATCTAATAAAAAAATATGTTTCTGTTAAAATTTATAAAAAAAATATCATTAAAAATTTTTAGCGCATTCGTTATGTTTGGGCATGATTACTCATGGCGGTTGGAGCAGCGTATTGGAAGCTGTTTTTTACGCAAAACCATTGGTTTTAATGCCATTATTTGCTGGTAATAAACTAACCTATAACTAACAATTTTTGTAATGTAATGCAAAAAAATTCTAAATTTTTTAGACCATTTTAAAAACGCCAAAGTAATTGAAGAAAAAGGATTGGCTGTTTTAATCGATAAGCAAAACATTCAACTTGATACATTTGCGAACGCTCTGAGAAAAATAGCTTACAATCCCAGGTTCATATGGCTTTATTTTCAATATTATTTAAAGAATGAGGCCTTCAGGCCGGCCTACGGCCTTCCTTCAAGCTTCTTTGCATTTTGAGCAACTCAAAATGGGTTAAAATTGAAAATCGAAAGTAATTATCATATTCAAAATCAGCTATCTTGAAAACCCCGTTTTTGGAAATTTTGAGAATGATCTGATGCATTTTTCAAATAGGATCGGAAGTAGTTCTGCACATGGGGTTAGATTCAAAATCTGATAATGCACGCTGCATCGGGAGGATCAAAAACCAGCTGAGTTCAAAAAATAAGTTGATTTGAATGAGAATGAATAGTTGAAAAATAGTGGACAGACAAACATTAAATAAAGTACAGGGTGGCCCAAAGTTCAAACAAATATAAAATTTCTAAATCGGAACCAATATGGACAAGTTTGGTGTCAAAAAAATTCTCAAATAGTTGTGAATCGAATATAAAAGAAACTTTACAATTTGGTTAAAAAGCAAAAACAAATTCCAGCGCCAATTTGGGCCATCCTGTAGATAAAAAATCAAATAAATATCAATTAAAATTTATTATATTTTAGTGAACACATAAAGAAAATTTAGGTACTTTGCGCAGAGTAAAAAGTACGCACGAATGATGAATCACATTGCAATAGAATTTTCACCTCCTCACATGTTAATAAGACACGAAATGCGTCGAATTGGAACGCTATCAAAGTGTAAAAAGAAAGTAATAAATAGTGGCAAATATAAATTTGAAACTAACAATTTTACTATTCATATAAATGAAACAAAAAACATGCATTTGTTTCAAAAAAACCGCACTATTTGTCGTACTAACAACGAAAATTCTTTGAAAAAGGTACCTGATTATATTATACCTTGTAATAGAGAAAAAATGAATTATGCTAAAATTTGGCAATCTCGTCAAGTTCCAAAATTTGCAACACTAAATTTTTTGATAAGCAATTCGTTGGACATTTTTTCACCGTTGATTTTGCCGACTATTATAATACAATTGAAATAAATATTATTATACAAAAATTTTCTTTAAAATACCATTTAAACTGCTGAATAAATTGGTGATGGGAGATCAATGGATAACCAAAACGGGATGGAGTAAAAGACAAAAGCTTAAAACTTAAATTTGACTTTAGATTTCGGGTTTAGATTTGG
The DNA here is from genome assembly GCA_024678965.1 of Bradynema listronoti. Lineage (NCBI taxonomy): Eukaryota > Metazoa > Nematoda > Chromadorea > Rhabditida > Allantonematidae > Bradynema > Bradynema listronoti. The sequence goes on from JANLNO010000003.1 coordinate 4,622,897, forward strand.
CGCAGTTTTTGCTAGACCAATTTGATTTTATGTTTAAGCTTGAACTTGGAATTTAGGCCTAGGCATAATCAATCTAACTTTGTCCTGTTCCATTTAGACAACCTCGTCGGCGAATACATTAAAAAATATTATATAGTGACCGAATAAACCTCGGACACGTATTTTTAAATGTAAATTTAAATATTAAATAATGAAAATTTAACAGAAACAATGATAAATAAATAGTATGATATGGACCAAAAGCTATAGCATATACAAGCGATTTTGAAATGGCCATCTTCTGCGCGGATACATAGCCCTAAACGTGATTAAAAATTTTCGGTCTCATTTTTAATTATCTTAATTTTGCGTGTATAAGGCCGGGTGTTTTGAGACATTTAAATTCGCGCCAATTAGTTAATTCTGTTGTATAGGATCTAAAGTGTGTCTACTTTTATGAAACTGAAACGAAGGCGGGCACAATATTTGGACCGTAACGGATCCTATACAACGAATGAACTCATTAAATTTAACTCAAAACACCAGGCCCCTTTATACACAAATTAGAGTAATTTAAAAAAATAGCATTTAAATTACTTTTTAAAATCAATTTCAGAGCTTTTTTAATAATAAATACCCTAATTTTGTATGTAAAAAGCCTGGTGTTTTGAGCCAAATTTAAATTGGCGCCAATGAGTTCATTCTGCTATATTGGATCCAAGCGAATCATAAAAATATCTCATCCCAATAAAAAGTTATTATCAAAAACTATCAAAAATAGCCGAAAATTTTTAGCTACGTTTGAAGCTTTGTATCGCCGCCGAAACGAACAACTTCGAAACCTGCTGAATATATTATTGCTTAAAGTCAATGTTATTGTTATTTAATTCTTCTTTTGCTATATTTCTTTTGTTTAATAAAATTATAAGTTTTAAATGTGAATAGCATTGTTTTTTTTATGTGCATAAAATATTTGTATATGTCAATCATAATTTCCTTGTAATGTATACAAATGTAGATAAATAAATATACATAATTATAGATTTAAATGCGCGTATTTATTTATGATTGTATGTATGTAAATGGTGTGTATTTGCATTTTACTTAATTTTGCACATACGTTAAACAATAAGCCGATTTTTTTTCCTGCTTGCTACATTATAGCTGCTTTTCGTCGCTAGTTGGGACATTTTTCAACGAAAACCGCCACTTTTGTCATGAAAAGTACGACCGACACTTCTTTTGCTTTATTTTTTCTCTCTCAATTTCTTTTTACGCTTTTATTTTTCATTTCAAACTAATCGTCTAACAAATTTTTTTATTTTATTTATTTTTTCATTTTTTTCTTCATAAAATTTTTTTAAAATATTATAAAATGTCTGTTTTTTTTCTAAAACTATGTCACTTCATTTGTTTTTTACTGTTTTAAAGTAATGAAATAAGTGTACATACACTAAAAATGTAAGTATTTTTGAAATACATATAAATTAGGTTTTTGCTTAAGCATAAAGAATGTGCATTCGCATTTGTTGAGTTGTGAATCGCATCAGGAGGGCGGGAAATTCATGTTTTTGAACGCCTTTTTCATGAATTTTTATCATTATTTTTTAAAATTTCTTTAATCTCCAAAAAAATGAAGCATATTTAAGGGTTTGGTACAAAATTATTTTGCATGAACCTTAGAACCTTTAAAAAAACCATTTTTTGTCAATTTTATTTTTGTTAATCATACATTTTAACACCTTACTCATATATATTAGACAATGTCACAACCAGTGCTGTGACTTGGCTTTATAAATGACTCCGGCTCTATAAACGGCTTTGAGTCATTTGAAGCCATATGTCTTTGCTGCAGAGCCAAATATCGGAGCAGGAGTCATCTGAAGTCATTTATGTCTTAATGGATGGCAATTTGTGGAGCCATCTGACTTGTCGTGGCTCCGGCTTTTTTTTAAAAAGAACTAAAAGAATCGCTAGCGACTTCGGAGTCAATCCGAAGCCAAGTAACAACACTGGCTACAACATTTCTTAGTTATTTCAATTTTAAAATTTTTATGTATATTTTAATAAATCAAATACGTTTAATTTGTTGTTTTAATGGGAAACCCTTAATCGAATTTATGAATAAGTTTACCAAAAATCCTATGTGTTTACCAAAAATCCTAAAAATCCTATGTTCAAGTAAATAGGACGCAGGCGTTCGAAGAATTTTTGAATTTTTATTTATTTTGTTTTTTTAAGTTTAGCCTGAAATGTTTAAATTACACTTTGGGCCTGTTTTAATGATAATAATCCTCAAGTTTTATGCTTTACAGACACAAGATAACAGATTAAAAGTCAGGTCAAAATTCAAAAATTCTTCGAACGGGTCTTATTTATCTGAAATTATTATTGATATATAGATTAGATAGTTAATATTCGTTTAGCTAGACGGCTTTTTTACGTGAGTCTTTTATTGCTTATTAAACAACTGTTTCTCAAAAATATTTTTCTCCTCTTAACTTTATATCATTTTTCTTGTTTTTCATATTTTTTCTACTGACTTTTGAACTACTTACAGAGATCCATTGTAAATAAAGTATTTTTCAAAAATAATGAAAATAACATTTTTATATTCATTTTTTTAAATTGAGAACTAACGACATGCATAAACTTTTTTTGATTTTGCATCGCATTTGACTAATATGTATGAATATTTTGCATCTAAAAAACAATAAATTTCCTATTTTTGTAAGGGAAAATACGGTATCATTCTTTCATTGTGAAATTTCAAATACCGCAATTTCGCGTGTATAAGGCCGGGTGTTTTGAGTCAAGTTTAAATTGGCGCCAATGAGTTCATTCTGTTGTATTGGATTCGTTGGAGTTTAAATTTTCGTTTCTGTTTTATAAAAGTAGGCACGAAATTTGAGCAAGCTTGGATCCAACATGGGCGCTAATTTAAATTTAATTTAAAACACCCGGCCTTAAAAAAATTAGAGTATTTTAATTTTCTATTGTTATCTAAGTATATGAACAGAAATGCGTCGAAAATACCAATCATTACTGTAATTCGAAAGTCGGAAATAAAAATAAAATTGTCTCTGACTTCTTTTTCTTTCTCAGAGAAGTCGAAGACAATTGTATTTTTTTTATTTTCAATTTCCGACATACACTAATGCATCTGTATGCTATAATTTTTAGTATATTAGATCGAAAAATTCTTTACTATTTCGCATAACCAAGATTCGATGAATTGATAATTATTGAAAAAGCTCGACTTGATTTATCAAACGTTGTTCATTTAAAAAAAAATACATTTGATCGTAATTAAATTATTTTCTATTTAATTAATAGGTGGAAAATTCAAGTCGAGTAAACATCATAATTTATTTGCTTCAAACTGAAAAACAGCAATTGATTTTTACTACTTTACCAGCAGCAAGAAAAAAAATTTAATAATAAGAAGTTTAAAAAATCGCAAGAGAAACATCTTTATTTGAAATTTTATAATGCATATTTTAATGACAACTCAAATCGATAATTGTTATTATTGCCTTTGGTACTTTTAATAATTAAACTTTATTTATCATCGAGAATTAACAACACTTTTACCAATTAATCGGCATAATAATAATCATATTACAATAAAAATTTCATTAATTAATGGTTGAACATCAATCTGTTCAGTTAGAATTTGTTGTCGGCTTTCAAAATGAGGTATACTGGACGATCATACTCGGCTTTGCCATCGCATTCCTTCTCGCTTTTGCCATAGGTAAATAATCATTATTAAAATTATCTTATAGCAAATTTTATGTTAAATTTTTATATATTTCCTAAGAGGCCTAGTAGTTTCATTTTGTTTGGGACCAAGTTCGATTTCGCCCTGCGACCCCACCTAGGTTTTTTATATATATATATTCGGATGACAAAAGGTAGCACATTCCACAGTTTGGGTGATACGCTAACCAGGCCTTGCAAGCCGCATTAGCAATACCGCATGCTTATGCCAAGCAAACTTGCCAATATTTCGGTGGCTGAATGGCCCTCATCCAAACCAGTAAATTAATTGCAAGATCATTTCCAACGGGGGAGATTTGACTATTCACATATCACGTATCACATATGTTTTCTAAAAATTGTTAGGTGCAAATGATACGGCTAATTCGTTCGGCACAAGCGTCGGTTCAAAAGTTCTTACTCTTCAACAAGCCTACATTCTCGCTAGCATTTTTGAAACGCTTGGTGCGGCTCTTTTAGGTTAATTTTTTTGCATTTTGGAATATTATTATTTTTCTATTAAAAACCAAGTATTAAGCTTAAATATTTAAATATTAAGCTTAAATATTTTATTAAATAAAAAATATTTCAATTACCCTAATTTCGAGTGTATTTTGAGCCAAATTTAAATTCGCGCCATTGAGTTCATTTTGTTGTATCGAATCCATTGGTATCCAAATTTTGTGCCCACCTTCGTTTCAGTTTCATAAAAGTTGACACAAAATTTGGACTCGTTTGGATCCGATACAATAAAATGAATTTAATGGCGCGAATTTAAATTTGGCTCCAAACATCCGGTCTTATGCACACGAAATTAGGCTATTAAATATTTTACATATTTTTGATCTGGCATAATTTTAGGGTATCAAGTAACGGATACAATGCGTAAGGGCGTTGTTGACTTGAGTGTTTATGAAAATCGGGAAAAGGAGCTTATGCTCGGTCAAATTTCGGTGCTTACAGGTAAATTTTTTTATTTAAAAAAACACAACTGAATTGAAAAGAGAATAATTATTATAAAATATTTTATTATTTTGTTAAATTAAATCTAGGCTGTGGGGCGTGGCTACTAATCGCCACATTCTTCAAGTTACCAGTTTCAACAACCCATTCAATAGTGGGAGCTACAATTGGGTACAGTATGTTGCTGCACGGCACTCAGGGACTTCGATGGCAGAAAGTCACCAAAATATGTAAACATTCCAGCAATTTTATAATCATAATCAAATAGTTATTAGGCAAGCAAGAAATTATCCGAACAAAATTTCAAAAATTGTAGAATTTTTTAGAAACAAATGGAATACTTGAATATGTAAAATAAACTTGTAAAACGTTTTCTTGAGAATATTTTGATCCAAAAATTATTTGTAATAACTCAATTTTTGAAGCAAAAATTTATATTTATTGAGACATATACCAAAATTAAGAAGTCCCGAATTTGCAATAAAGACTTACTTCTTGAAGCAACCTTGTTGAAATTAATTTTTTTAGCTTTTTTAAGCCTAAATAATAATATCTTACCAAATAAGAATGATTTTAAAAAGCTATAAAATTTTCCATATGTAGATGAAGGTATCGAGGTACTCAAAAATTTTAAAGTCTAAAATGGAAATTTGTATGTAACTAGGTTAATATGTCAGATACAAGTTTTGGTACCGCCAAATAGCCCAGAAAAATGGTTTCTTATCCCTCATAACGTCGAGCTATTATAATAAATAATAGTTGGAATGAAGGCAAAAACTTCAAGGTTGCAAAAATTTGGCGGTTTAAATTCTTTGAGTCAAATCTGGCCGAGTTCTTTTCAAAGGGCATTCATTTTTTTCATGAATGTTAACCATGAATCATAGATCATGATGGAAAATAGATAATACCTTGTTGATATAATATGCCGCTAAAATGCCGCTAATATGCCGCTAATATGCCGCTAAAATAAGTTATTTTTATGAAATTATGAATAAACAAAAAAAATTTTTTTTTGTTTGGATAATTTCTTGCCAGCCTAATACATATTTTAGCAGATATATTTTCCATATTTAAACAAAAAGCTATTTCAAGTTGCTTCGTGGTTTGTCTCGCCAATACTCTCTGGCTCGACATCCGTACTCATTTTTTGGGTGATTGATCACTCCATTCTGAGACGGGTATATATTTTTTAGCTTTATTATGATAATATCTTTCCCAAAGTAGTAAATTATTTTGTTGAAAAAATAACTTGCCTTTTATAATAACTAATTTTTTTTAGAATCGGCCATTAAAATGGGGCCTTACGCTTTTACCGCTTTTCTACTTTGTTTGTGTGGGTGTAAATGTTTTTGCCATTATTTACGAAGGTTCATCATGTAAGTATAAAAAATTTCTATTAAAATTAAAAAATTAAAATATAAAAATTTAATGTCCAGCACATATTTTTTTTATGTTTTTTAACACATTGCGGACAATGCATGTTTTGAATTTAAAATTGCGCGCAAATTGGCAAAAGTGGTCATTCGGTTTTTTATCGTAGATGAATTTCATAAACTATAATCTAAATATGCAGGCGATTTATCTCAATTGATCTGACGACGACTTGCTTTTGTTCACCTAAAAAGAACAGAATGAACGAATCTGCCAATTTGCGCGTAAATTTGAAAGCGTATTCAATCGGTTAGACACGCGTCGCTCGTAATGTGTCAATAAATTTTAACATACATGTCTGATAAAGGACTATTTCTAAATTTTAATTGATGAAATTTTATTAAAAGGGTCTCTTCAGACCTGGGTTTTGACCAATGGAGCGTGCAAGAAGCAGTGTTAATAAGCATAGCGATGGGCGCATTAGCTGGCCTCGCTTCACATTTTTTTGTTACGCCGCGACTTAAAAAATGCATTTTATGTAAATTATTTTCTCGCTTTTCTTATTATAAGCACAAGTTTTATTGTTCAAGTTTCAAGTCGAAGAATGATTATTGTAATTTTCTGGTTTAGCCGAGGACCGTAAAAATATTCGGTCTCTTAATGGCATCGCAAAATTAAACGGAAATTTGAGTCAACAGCAAACGCAAAACCAACAACAAACTGTTTTGCTTATGGACGGCAAATGCCAAGAGCCGAGGATACCACAGAGCTCTACCGTAGTAGCAAATGTGGAAAATACACAAACTGCTGATAGTACAGAGTCACAACAAAACTGTTATGGTGACGATTAATAAAAAATATTTTAAAAAAATATTTAAAAAATTTTAAATCTAGCTTATAGTACACTCGCGACATTTGCGCGTTTTTCAACTTTGACTAGCTTTTTGAGAATCATAAAATTACTTTTTAGGAAATTAATTCATATTATTGGATTCAGAATTTAATTCTCTATTGATCACTTTTTGATTCAAGTTTGTAACTATTTTGGAAAAAAAGGTTAAATTTGAAAAAGTAAAGTCAATTTTTATTTTTTAGAAATTATTTGAGTGATTTTACTATTTTAATTCTAACTTTTTTTCTGAGTTAGGTTGAATAAAAATTTAATATGTGTCTGATAGAGAATTAAATCCTGAATCTAATAGCTAAAATTAGTTTTTTCAAAAATATTTTTATACTGCTCAAAAAGTTAATCAAAGTCGAAAATGCACAAATATCGCAAGCGCTCCACCCTAGCTTATATATGTGTGTATGTTTTAGCTTCATCTACAAGTATTCGACCTACATCTTCATTATTAAAGATTTTACGATCAACGACCGGGCCTGACCCTCAAATGTCGCGTTTGTTCAGCTTTTTACAAATTTTAACTGCTTGTTTTGGCGGATTTGCTCACGGTGGTAACGATGTGAGGTAGAGGCATTTTAGCGGCATATTATTTTTTGTATCTGAAGTAATTTTGACTTTATAGCAACGCAATCGCTCCTCTCGTGTCGCTGCACGCCATTTATAATGAGGGCAACGTTTTGCAAACTCGACAAACTCCTGTTTATTTATTACTTTACGGAGCTGTCGGAATGTGCGTGGGACTCTGGATTCTCGGACATCGTGTTATTTATACCGTCGGCGAGAATCTTACTAAAATCACACCGCCTAGGTTAGGTTAAAATAGAGATTTTAAAAAATATAAATAAAAAGCACTTAAAAAATTTATATTAATTTATATTCAGGTATTTTTTTAATTTATATTTTTAATATTTAGCGGCTTTGCAATTGAACTTGGCGCCTCAATTACTGTACTTGTTGCTAGTAAACTTGGACTTCCAATTAGTAAGTCAACATACATACGATAATTTCGTGTGTATAAAGCCGGGTGTTTTGAGTCAAATTTAAATTGGCACCAAAGAGTTCATTCTGTTGTATTGGATAGTTTGGATTCAAATTTTGTGTCCACTTTTAATGAAATTTAAACGAAGGCGGGTACAAAATTTGAACCCCGACGGATCCAATACAATGAAATGAGCTATTGGCGCCAATTTAAATTTGGCGAGAATTTAAATTTGGCTCAAAACACGAAATTATGTATACGAAATTTGGGTATTTGAATTTAAAATAAATATAGTCTTTTAAATATACCGTTTATACACATTTGTATCAAATTTTTCTGAAAGTTTTATAAATGTTTAATTTAATCGTTTTCAGGCTCCACCCAATGCAAGGTAGGCAGCGTGGTGGCGGTGGGTCTCGTACAGGCACACGGTCACAGCTCCGCGGTTCATTGGACCGTATTTCGAAATATTTTTCTTTCTTGGCTTGTCACCTTACCCATTGCTGGTGATATTAATATATTTTTTTTTAATTTAAATTTATTATATTTTAAAAATTATTTTAGGCGTTATGAGTGCGTTAGTGATGCTTATTCTCAAAATTATGGCTTTATAGTAAACAATATATTTCATTTCATCTTTTCGCAATACGGGAAAACCACAAATATAAATATGGGGCACTCGTTCAATTTCTAGATTACTAAGTTTTCCTCTTTTTACAACAATTTTTTGCTGGATTATCTTGTATTAAAGAACGTTTATATTTAAAAAAATAGAATTTAGAGGAAAACTTGGTCAGTGGAAAACTAATCATATATCAGAAATATTTTAAAAATTTTATATACCTGCACATTTTAAAGAATAAAGAAAAATGCAAATTACCATAACTTCGCGTGTATAAGGCCGTGTTTTAAACCAAATTTAAATTGGCGCCAATGAGTTCATTCTATTGCATTGGATCCAAATGAGTCCAAATTTTGTGCCCACTTTTATCAAACCGAGACGAAGGCGGGCACAAAATTTGGACCCCAACGGATTCGATACAACAAAATGAATTCATTAGCGCAAATTTAAATTTGGCACAAAACACCCGGTCTTATACACACGAAATTAGGGTAATTTATTAGAAAAATAGATTCTTTTGCGTTATCTGAGTTCTGCCAAAAATGTTCATTTTTGGAACATCTGATAGGTTTAAAATCATGTCTCATTTGTCATTTTTGTTAATTTTTGTTGAAATTTTAATTCTTTTCTATATTTTCTTATCTCTGGCATATTTTTGTGTCTAAAGCGAGGTCTTTACAAATTGGTTTGTTACGTTTTGAATTATTTCATTTTTTTTTGATATTTTTTTGAATAAATTTTATAAATTTTTTAAATTTTTTTTCATTTAAGCAAACTTTTTCAAAATTTTAAGCTAAACAAATAAGATTTTGAAAAATTTTTATGAATAATTTAATTTTTATATTTAAATTTGAAGTTTAATTACCAAATATTTTTAAAGTAAAATGCGTTGACACTCTCACAATTTTGCTATCGTATTATTGATTTTAGTGGCGATTGTTATGAGCATCTCATCCTATCCAATGGGTTCATTTTTCTATTTCTGATATACTAATTTCTTTCACAATTAAGACAAAAATTATAATTATATTGTCAAATTGGCACACCGACATTTGCGCATTTCTCAACATTGGATAGCTTTTTGAGGATTATAAATTATCTTTTCAGAAAATGAATTTATATTACTTGATTCAGAATTTAATTCTCCATTGATCATCTTTTGATTCAAGTTCCTAACTATTTTGGAAAAAAAGTTACAGTTGAAAAAGTAAAATCAATTTTTATTTTTTGAAATTTTTTGATTGATTTTTCTATTTTAATTTTTTTTTCTGAGTTAGGTTGAATAAAAATTTAATATGTGTCTGATAGAGAATTAAATTCTGAATCTAATAGCTAAATTTAATTTTTTCAAAAATATCTGCTCAAAAAGTTAATCAAAGTTAAAAATACGCAAATGTCGGAAGAGCAAATGTCGCTACATCTTTTAAATTATAATAAAAATTTATAAATAGTCTCAGACAATTTATTCGGTAACAACGATAAGAGACCAAAAAATTCTTCAGGATGGCCCATTCCAGAAAGTGACGGTAACGGTAGTTATGGAGAAAATGAATATAGTAAAGGATTTTATTCGTCATTAAAATTTTATTCGTCGTTAATTTGTTTACAAAATGTACAAATTTCGCTAGGATTTATAAAATATAAAAAAAATATAGCTCAATTAGGAGATTAGCCAACTTTTTTTTTTATTAATTTGTTTGGCTATGTTTATTTGGGCGCGAAATATCATTGACTGTCTAGTCGTCTCGTCCATTGATGAAAACCATCACAACTTTTTCGCATTGCATTCGTCGTCTATATAAGCGATAATTTTTCACGCGTCCCCATTATTGTCATCGCCGGTGTTCTTAAGCCGCGATTCATCCTTTCGAGATGTAGTTAAGGTCCTACCGTTCTATAGGTTCGCATCCCGAGGGTTGCGTTCTGGCACGGAGTGTTTGTGGTTCACTCCCTCGGCAAGCCAAATCGGGTGTCGTGACGTCCCACAGCACGGGAGTTTTGGATCAAGGTAAGAGTTTACACTCATTTACACGTCACTTCTCGGGTTTACCCGATCTTTCTCAATCAGCATCTTTATCGGTTAGATGTTTATGGGCTGATCATATTCCGTTTCTACGGCTTGAGCTAGTCCGTTTCCAAGTTGGACTCGCATCTTTGAAAAGTTGAGTACAATTAACGTTGACTTTGGCTCTGCTTCCAGCCCAAAAAAAATTTTTTAACTGGAAATTTTTTTTAACTTTCGTTATTATTTTGAATGAATTTTCAAATTCTGCTCCGACCATTTTATTCGCCATTTAATTCTCTACTAAATAGTTAATGGTGGTATAATATTATTGGATGGCTGAAAATTCGGCGAATTTTTTTCCAATTTTAGCAGTCCGTAAACAAATCAATTTCTGTTTTAAAAAAATTCTCTATTTTTTTACATATTTTTTTACACATATTTTTTTTACATATTTTTACATATTCATTTTCATTTTCATTTAATTTTATCTTTGTTATGATCCATTGAATAATCGCCATAATTATTCGTTTATTGTTTAGTCGCGATTTTATCGTAATAAATTTATTTATTTATATAGCTGAAAATTTTTTAGTTAAAAATTTTAGTTAAAAAAAGTTCAATTTGAGTTAAAAAATAGCATTTCTCGACATTTTCAACTAAAAAATAGATTACCGAGCCGGTTCATAATTTTTTTTCATTTTAACACCATTTCTTCTATTTATAATTTTAAATTTGATATATTTACAATTTGATAACATTAAAATATAATACTTAGAATAAGGAACCTAATTAAAGAAAGTTGATAGTTATTAGAGACATAAATTTTTTGACAAAAAACCATTTTTATCTTTTTGCAAATGAGATTAATGTGGAAAATTTATTATTGCAATAAAGTATCAAAAAATCGTCTTCCTCTTTCACAATTTGCTGATAAACTGATTGATTGATAATTTCGTATGCTTTTAATTTCAATTGATAATGATATTAATTGATAACGACTCAATAAAAAAAATAAAATTATTTTTTTAAAAGCAAAAATTTATTACAAAATGTGATAATTTATAAGAATTTTTGCGCAAAAAGGCGATATTATTATGATAATAATTATCTCAAAATTTTTACCTTTTTAGAAAGGAAGCTTTTCAATTTCAATAATGTTTATAAATGATTGATTGATAATGATATGTAGTAATGTTTTATAAAATGAAAATGAGCTCGGGCGTTAAATTGAATTTTATTCATTGTCATTAGTATTATTAACAAAATAATCATTCTTATAACATTATCATTATCGACCGATCATTTTTTTAAAATTATTATTTTCTGTTGTCACGATCGATTAGCATTATAATTTTTAATGATCATTTTTGCACATTTTCACAGCCTTAAATGATTGATTTATAAAGTTGAAAATGACACTAAAATTGAGTAATTCTTTTTATTCATTCTTAATTATTATATCAAAAATTGAGTCAAAAACAATAAAAAAAGACAAATTATTTTTTATAAAAGTATAATTTTATTGTAAACAATCTGTATAAAAATGTTTTAGTTATATTTATGTATATAGATTTTGATTAATTTCCTGTATATAATCCCGTGTATTTTGAGCCAAATTTAAATTGGCGCCAATGAGTTTATTCTGTTGTATCGGATCCATTGGGATCCAAATTTTGTGCCCACTTTCTTTTCAGTTTTATAAGTGGGCACAAAATTTAGACTTGCTTGGATCCGATACAACAAAATGAACTCATTGGCGCCAATTTAAATTTGGCTCAAACACCCGGCCTTATATTAGGATATTTTTTTGTTTTATAATTTTTATAGGATTTATTATTGCGAAAGTCTCTGTCGATTTAATAACGTTTAAGTGTTATTCTTAGACTCATTCACAATTGCGATTTATCAACATTTTATGTTTTTAGTGAGTCGTGCTTTGCTTGGGCGTTTATTGATTCGAATTCTTGATAAATTGAACCAATTTTATAAATTTATTACTTTTTCATTTTTGCACTTTTTGCTTTCTCATAATTTGATTAATTAGCTTCGGAATCGAAAGAATTATTCGTTATTTTCTTTTTTTTCTCCCGATTTTTTTTTGTATTTTTCTTTTTTATCTAAAGATTATATTTTTGATTTTTCTCTCATTGATTTATTATTTGTTGTGTATATTATTCCTATTAATTTTTTACATTTTTTAAAGAAAAATTTCGGAAGGAAAAGATTTTATGTTTAAAATTATTTTAGTTAAAATTCGATGATTTGATCACACCGAAAAAAAGAGGAATAATTAATCATTTAATAATATTTGAATAATTAATAATGACAAAACAATTTCGGGTCCATTTCAAAATTTTGGGTCTATAATTAAAGCAAAACTGTCAGAAAATATTGTTTATGCATTTTCGATAGTGCCTTACATCGGTTTTCAAAATAGCTAGTATTATTAATACTTTTAAAATTACAAAATGACAATATCAAACGGGAATAAAGATGAAACAAAAAGTAAATATCATAAAGAATATAGAGAAAAGTTAATTAAATATCCGATTTAGTGTGTATACGGTTGAGTGTTTTGAGCCAAATTTAAATTGCCACCAAAGAGTTCATTTTGCTGTATTGAAATCCGTTGGGATTCAAATGTTGTGCTCACTTTTAATGAAATTTAAACGAAGGCGGGCACAAAATTTGGACCCCGACGGATGCAATTCAACAGAATGAACTTATTGGCGCCAATTTAAATTTGGCTACATGCGAAATTAGGGTAATAAATAAATATAAATGAAGAATGAAGGTGAATAAATGTTAGTGAAAAAACAATCGTAATAAAAATTGTAAAATCGTAAAATTTTCTGCTTTATTTTTCATTGATTTTAATCGAGTCATCAATTAATTTAATTAAATAAATTTTTCTTTTATTTTTGCGAAAATTGGAAAAATTGAATTTGTACGCACATTTGTATATATGTAAAAATAAACATGGATGGATAAAAATATTTAACATTACACTTTTTTAAATAATAGGTTAAAATTTTTTATTTGTATCAAGGCATGAGAAATTGTAAAATTTCTATCCGACTTTTTAAATCAAAAATGGATATAAATCATTGAAGATTGAATATAAACAAAATGATATCAACGCACAATTGATATCAATCTTTCGTGTGCCTTTGTGACAAAGATATTTTATTTAGTCAAAATGATTGATATTCGAAATCTCTAAAATTTACACTGAAAAATTAAATGCGAAAAATGCCGATAAATAAAAAAGAAAGTATTTATTTTCAATTTATTGTTTAATTTTATTTGCTTTATTTTATTAATTTTTACATAAAAATATTTGCTTTAATTTTCACTAATATATCAATATTAATATTAGAATCAATTTAATTAAAATAATATTTTTATTATTATTTTATATTAAAAAATTATTTTTTTACTAGGTGGGGTCGGGGCCGAAGCTGAACTTCGTCCCAAGCAAAATGGAACCTATCGCACCCCCTTGTATTTGTCCCACTTGCAATGTGGTACTTATTGTCTTCTAAATATTACACCTAGCTTTTTTGTATTGCTTCTCAGAAAAATAACCATTTGTTATTTCATTTTTTGTATTTGTTATTTTTAAATTTTTAGTAAAAAATTTTTTAAAATTTTAACTTTCATTCAATTTATTCATAATTATTTGCTTTAATTTTGTGTGGATAAGCCCGTTTAAGCCAAATTTAAATTGGCTTCAATGAGTTTATTTTGTTGTATCGGATCCATTAAAATCCAAATTTTGTGCTCCTTTTATTTCATTCTCTCAAAAATGGGCACAAAATTTGAACGCGCTTGGATTCGATACAACAGAATGAAAATATTGACGCTAATTTAAATTTGGTTCAAATCCACGCAAAATTGGGGTAACTTTTTTTTCTTTCTTTATTTTTTTATGAAGAAAGAAAAATTGAAACATTTTGAAAAAGAAAAAATGAAAAAAAAAAGTTATTATGAAAAAGAAATAAAAGAGTTTTTTCAACATCTTTTTGTTGTCTTCTCTTACATTCGGCGGCTTTTTAAAAAGAAAAGCAAAAATACACCTTTTATTGGCGATAAAACAATAATCGTAAAAACGACGAAAATTTTTATTGTTTTGAGGACGAAAAGAGAGTAAAAAAAACGATAAATAAAAAAAAATTAATGAATAAAAAAAGAATAAGAAAAATTAATGACAACAGGAGGACGCACATTTTCGGTTTTGGCGCTCCTAATTCATCATAATATTACAATATTCTGTTAAAAACCAGAGGGTGCAATTTAATGAACACCTTTATTAAAAAAGATCCAAGAATGTATTTTAAAAATGATGAGCTCAGCTTTGATGAAGGCCAAGTCAATATTCAAAAATCTGTCGAACCGCGTTGCCTTATACGCTAGGAATTTAGAGTACTTATTTTTTTAAATTTTAACTTTTTAAACATTAAATTTTTTTTAAAATTTTTTAATTAAATGCGGAATTTTTCTTTTTTTTTACTTAAAAAATAGAAAGAATTGAAAAAATATATGTTTATTCAAATTTATTTTCTTTTTCAGCTTATTTTGAACATGCAAAATAAGTGCGAGTGAATTTTTAAAATTGCAAAATGACAATATCAAGATGAAACAAAAAGTAGACATCATAAAGAATGTAGAAAAAAGCTAATTAAATAATAAATAAATGTAAATGAAGAAATATAACGATAAAAGTTAAAAAATCTATCGTAATAAATCGTAAAATCGCAAAATTTTCTGCTTTATTTTTCATTGATTTTGATCGAGTCATCAATTAATTTAATTAAATAAATTTTTCTTTTATTTTTTGCGAAAATTGGAAGAATTGAATTATTTTGTAGGTACATTCTTTTTCAGCGCCAAACGATTGATTGATAATAGAAATAAATGAGAAAACAGAATGAAAATAAAAATGAAAATGAGAAAAGAAAAATGAGTGATTAATTGCTTTGGAATCGAGTAAAAATAAAATTTTTTGACCTACCGTCCAGTAAAACCCACTTAAATAAAATATGTATAAATTTATTGACAACATGGAGCTGAATGATCCAAGAACTCAAAATAATCAAAATTATCAAAGCTATTTGGTCAATAAGATCTAAAATTTTATATTCTACTAAATGAAATTTATACTACTCTAATTTATCATGTTTGAGGCTGGCCTTATTTAAAAATGAATATTTTTGTCCCGACACGGTTTCTTAAAAATTAATTTTTGTTAAAATTTATTCCCTGAATTTAACACCGTTAAAATCCGCCTTATCTATAAAACGCTTTATACCCGATAAATTATGATATATTAAAATTTATATTTGGCTAACAAAATCAATTATAAATTATATGATTTATTGTTCAAATTTATTTTTTTTCTTATTTTTAATGTTAAAAAACATTGGTACTTATGCATTTATCTGCCCGCAAAAAAATTACGTTTTTAAAGGCATTTTTGAGCCTTCCAATCAATTAGATACACGGATCTTTAAAAAAAGATCAGAATAACAAATATAATTAACATTTCAAAAACAATAACAAGATAACGAAACAAAAAAATAACATTTGTCAACGCGACAAGTGCTTTTGTTTTTTTGCGTGCAAATAATGCATAAGTACCAAAATATTTTTAAAATATACTTTAAAATTATAATTATGTTATAACTAATTTACGTATGCATAATTATAAAAAATGAATAAATTTTTTATAAAATATATGTACATAT
This sequence comes from Bradynema listronoti, assembly GCA_024678965.1. Classification (NCBI taxonomy): domain Eukaryota; kingdom Metazoa; phylum Nematoda; class Chromadorea; order Rhabditida; family Allantonematidae; genus Bradynema; species Bradynema listronoti. Next base: position 4,639,229 of record JANLNO010000003.1, read on the forward strand.
TTTTTTGCATTTTTTGCACATAAATTTTGAATGTTATACGCATTCAACAAAACAAATCGCCAAAAACAAAAGTATTTTTTTGATTAATATTTGACATGTTTTATGTTAAGAATTGTATTTTGATATTTTGGATTCTCATTTGGGACCAATCAATCTTTTCCATAAATTCTAATGGAATTAAAAAAGTTTAATTTTTTACACTTTTTCCTATTTTTTTCTTTATTTTAGTCCATCGAAATTTGTTTAAATCATAAAATTATTTTTATAAACATTAAATTAGCTAAATTTTTTATTTATAATTGTTTAATTTGGTTATAAATGTTTTAGCATCTCCATGCATTTTTACAATATTACTTGCAAGAAAATAATAAATTAATAAATTGTTATATATATAATTTATTTTTGATTTATTTTAAGTTATAAAATTTATCAAATTAATAATTATTAAAAAAAATGTTAAATGTATTTATTTAATCTTAATATAATAATAAAATTTATTCAATAAATGAAATCTACACTACAATTTAATTTCGCTTTTTTATTTCTTTTTTTAAATTATTTTTTATTTACTCTTAAAAGATATAATTTTAAAAAAATATTGTTTTTTATATTTTTTTCAATTACTATATAGTTTTTTTTTACTCATCCTATATTTAAATAAAGTAAAAAACATAATTAAATATGTTCTTTTGACTATGGAAATTTATTCGATTTAATCGGATTAGCCTAAGGATGTAAAAAGTAAAAAAACATTTTTTTAACCGCAAATCATATAAAAAAATTGAGTAAAGTGAATGTGAAAATATATTTTGGAAAATAAATAGAAAAAAAAGAGAAAGAAATTGAAAGGAAGCGTGATATAGAGTAAGATAGAAGAAAATCAAAAAGCAAAAATAAACAAAACTAATAAAAGACAAGAATGTATGAAGAGAAAATAAAAAAAGGAACTGCGGTCATTTGCCATGAAATTTGAGTGGACTTTGTCGAATAAATTGTATTCTCTTTTCATTTTTTATCGTCATTATCATTATTATTTTCATCATTATTATCGTTATTATTGTAATTTACGAAATGGGAAATGAATATGAAAGAAAGAAGAGATTAGCCGAAACATGACAATCGGACAAGGCTGAGAAGATGCCGAAATGCTGAAATGCCAACACGAATGAGAATTAACGATTGCGGAAATGTAAAGATGAGTTAATAATGTTGAATGGAATAAGAGATTGATTATGATTGACGTGCCGCTAAAATGAAGTCTCAAAAAGAAATGCATTAATTAAGCGAATATTATTTTATAACTGATTGAAATTCTGATTTTGAGTAAATCTGTAAATGCATTTATAATACAATTTTTTTCGTTTTACCGACTTATATTTTAGAATTTATTAGAACGTGGTTTCAGAGTCTTATCTAAAAATAAAGAACAGAATGAAGGTGCTCGCCAAATTGAAGCGCGATTTTGAATGCAAAACATGCATGCATGCTCGTCAATGTGTTAAAGTTTCCACATGTTTCTGCCTAATTATTTCCATATTTGTTAAACCTCACAAAATTATTTTAAAAATTCATTTTCCCTAATTTTTATGAACACTTTATTATTCTTTTTCTAGTTCATTTTGTTTTTTTCTTTTTTTTTTTAATTTTTTTGTACTTTTTTTCTTTTTGTTATAAATTATAAATTGCCTGTTATAAATGGTTGTGTGAATAGCAAAATGACAAATTTGAGAATTCGGGAATATTGTGAAAGTGATAAAAAAAAATGTGTAAATATGAATGAACAAATGGGCACATATTGAATACTTTCTTTTGGAGGATTTACTGGAAATTTTGAGTATAGAAATAAATGAAATAGAAATGACGGTCGATTTGAAAGAATTTGAAATGTTTAACGCCGCCAAAAGAAATGTAAATTATGACAAAATAATGGAAAAGACATTAAAAAAGGAAAGAAAAGATGCTGAAATAGATGAAAATTATTTTTATTAGGATATAAAAACAAAATAAAGAATGAAAAATTAAGCGAAACACATATGTACATAAATGGCTGATTGTGAGCAATGAAACGCAAACGTGGAAGAGAAAAAAATCAAATAAGAAGCGATCCTAAATGTGATAATAATGAGAAATAAAAAGTGGGAAAAGAGATAAAAATGTTGAAAAATGCCATCTGCCAAAATCAATTAATACTGGATGGTGTTTGCGTATTTTTTCTTTCCTCTATCTTTTTTTATCAGCGGGAGAAAGAAATTATAAATATAATTTAACTGACGTTTAAATTTATCTTGGAAAAAATAAAGGAAAGGGGGAGTAAAGAAAAAGGAAAAAAAAACAAATGAAAAATGAAGGATTAGAAAAGACAAACGAATTCAGGAAGTTTTACATTAAAAAAGGAATATAATTTTATAAAAAAATAGGTAAAAATTAATGAAATTACATGAAAATTTTTTTAACGGCGGTGACAAAAAATTGAAAATATTAAGTAAATGTCTAAAAAGTAAAGACTAATAACTTGTTTCAATTGATTTGTAATTACAATTAGTCAACATCATCATTAGCGTTATATTTACTTTTTAGAAAAATAAAAAAAATTGCAATTATGATAAGAACGAAGAAGGATAAAGCGGTTATTACATAACAATTTTGACAAAATGAAAAAAAGCCTCTTAAAAACGAAAGCGGCTTTTTAGATTTATTTTGATTATAGAAAATGCTCTTTTTGAATTGAATATTTAAATCTTAAGAGTCTTAAAAATTCTTAAGTTACTTAAGCCCTTGCTTATTAAAAGAGGTAATCTGGCCTATTTTTTTTCCATTTCTTAGTTCTTAGTTCATCATTTAATAAAATAGCCCAGCAAAATGCATTTTTTTTTATATTACAATAACTTTTTTATATAATAATGACTTTGATTTAAATTATGTATTATGTCAATTTTTAATTACAAAATTTCTTAAATTATATATAATTTAATAATAAATTAATCATAAAATATCGAAATTTTTTGCATTTTTTTGAATATTAAAATCTTATGCCTTTTTATATAATACCAAATCTTGGATTTATTTTTAGTTTTGAAAAAATTTAATAATTTTCGGCGTAAATTTTAATTTTTATACAAATTTAAAAAATTGATTTTAAAAAATTGATTTTAAAAATTAATATACAAGGTGCTTTAACACATTGACGAGCACGCATGCAGGTTTTGCATTCGAAATCGCGCTTCAATTGCACCTTCATTCTGTTTTTTATTTTTAGATAAAACTCTTAGATCTCATTCTAAATTACACGTATCAAGCAGATTTCTTCAAGTAAACTTTTTTTTAAAAACTTTATTAATCAATACAAAACAGAATGAAGGCGTTCGCCAATGAGCACATTCAAAGCAGGCCCGAGTTGGAGATTAAAAATTATGAGCTCAATTTCGTTTATAACTTATAAAGTTATGGAAGACCAAGTCAAAATTCAAAAATTCTTCCAACGGCAGGATTTACCCGTACATGTATTTTATTCCGATTTTTTTTTTTTTGATTGCTCATAATTCATTTTAAACTTTACTTATAAATTTTTTAAATAATTCATCTTTTTGGGATATATTTTTTCATATTTTCTTGTCTTTTTTTTCTTTCCCATTTATCTTATTTTTAATTGCATTTCTATCAATTTCATTCCATTTACTTTTTCTCTGATCGTCCTTTTTTTTATTCATATACTTTTTTCTTTGCATTATTTTCTCTTTTTTTTTCATTATTTGTGCTGTTATTTTTGATTTTTTGGAAAAATGTAAAACTTTTTTTTTCAAACCACCGACCGACTCATCTTTCATTTTGCTTCATTCATTCATCCGGTTGTATAATAAATATAAAACATATTTATTCTCATATTTTTCTTGTTTTTTTCATTCATTCAAATCCTACCGTTCTTTTTTTTTATTTTATTTTTACCTTTTCTGTTACATATTTATTGTTTTTATAAAAATTTTAGGCTAATATCTGATACAAAAAAAATGAAAATAAATAAAGAAACAGCAAATTTAAAAATTATTTTTATATATTTTAGTATGTAAATTACCATTTATGCTTTCTTCGTGCATAAAATTAAGAATTTTTTAAAAAGAATTATTCTAATATAATGTCGGGTGTTTTGAGCCAGATTTAAATTGGCGCCAATGAATTCATTCTGTTGTATCGAATCTGTTGGGATCCAAATCGCCTTTGTTTCAGTTTCATAAAAGTGGGCATAAAATTTGGACTCGCTTAGATCCAATACAACGGAATGAACACATCGGTGCCAATTTAAATTTGGTTCAAAACACCCGGTTTTATACACACGAAAGTTTAGTTGAACATGTTTTTATAATATTTTCTTTATATGTATATAGATGATTTTTTTTTCTTTTATAAAATATTTTTTTATTGTATTTGAGCTCATTTATTATTTGAAGAACAAACTTATAAATTATTATTTCAGTCTAACAAGCTGGTCGATGAAAAAAGATACAAAATAGATAAAACATACAAAACACACAGAGCACAGTAGGTGACTATTGAACTACATAAGTCCATAAACATGTCAAATTTTCATAAATAATCATAAATCTGGAAATATTCAAAAAAGGAAATTTTTTGATTGGTAAAGAAAAAGAATTATGTAAAGAAAAGAAATCTAAACAAATATACATATTGAAGAAAGATGAATATTTTTTTTAAAAAAATGTATGACTCTGCAATATTGGGAGATGAGGCCATTCATTGCAGAAAAATGCAATTTATTTTGTCAACGTAATTTTTCACATTTCAAAATTTTTTTTCGCCTTTTTCTTCGAATGTAATTTATCAAAAAATAATTTTTTTTGCTTTTTTGTGATACATTAATAGATACAAAATATAGCTATCATATAAATACATGTACGTAAAGTACATGTATATAAATACAAACATATAAATCGTTTTTCTTCGCAATGTTTTCTTCCTTTTTATCTGTCAATTTTTGTCTTACACCTCAAATTGTAATGGAAAGAGAATAAAGCGATTTAAAAAAAGAACGAAGTAAAAAGAGAATGAAAAAAGTTGAGAAATTTATTACCCAACTGTATAGCAGAAGCGACCACGCCCACGAAAAAAACAAAGAAAAAAAAGGGTGAAAGTTTGAGCAGTCAATTAATCATGAGGCGAAAAGAAAAAAAAGGATGTAAATATAGTAAAGAATCGAAAAATGGAAGATATAATTTAAAATACATATTCGTATATATATAATTGAAATAGAATTAAGAATAAGAAAGATGAAAAGTAAAATAAAGACAAGGCACACACTAAAAAAAAGTAGTTCGGTGTTTCTTTTGCTTTTTCCCACATTTTTTTTTAATTTCATCATCACTTTTTTAATTTATTTCTCTTTCAAAGACAAAAAAAAATTTAAAATGCTTATGACAAAATTTTTCATTTTTTTCAATTTTTTTGTTAATTTTTGTTAATTGGATTTTATGCTAAATTAAAATTTTAATTACTCTAATTTCGCGCATATATTTTAAGCCGAATTTAAATTGGCGCCAATTAATTCATTCTGTTGTATCGGATCCATGCTAGTCGTCCAGATTTTGTGTCCACTTTTATGAAACTGAAACGAAGAAGGGTAAAAAATTTGGACCCCAACGGATCCGTTACAACAGAATGAACTCAATGGCGCCAATTTAAATTTGGCTCAAAATACACGGGCTTATATACACGAAGTTAGTGTGATTCACAATTTTGTCAGATCAAAAAATTATTAAAAGTCTCTCTCATCATCAAATCATGACAACATATATTAAGTGCACGTCCATCGCTTCCTTTCACAACAAAATCTAAACATGCATTTTCAATTCCAATTCAATTTCGATTCTCGATTTTTAATTCCTTCTGTCATGCACATTAACGTACGCCTGGTCGATTTTTCCGTGTTCGCTGTTTTTTTTTTTAATTTGAATTTATCTTCGGAATTAAATTTTTTTAACTTGTCCTGTCTGTTTTAATTTATTTTAAACTTTTTACAAAACGCACACATATATAAAATGTGAGCAAAAAAGTTTGTATAGACAAATTTGTCAAATTTTTAATTTCATTTATTATTTTTGCGCGAAGAACAAATTAGTTGTGGAAATTGATTTTGTGCTTATAAATTTTTCTGCCTTTTATTTGTCTTTTTTAATTAGCATAAATATTAAGGCTTGCCTTTAAAATTTTCGGCAAAATTATTTGCAATTTTCGAACGGTGGCAAGGCTTAGAAAGAGGTTTCGAAAGATACATTTTTATTGGTATCGTTCGACGGAAATCGTGAAAAGTAGTCAATATTAGACTAGTTATCGTTATTTTTCGACCACCTGAATTTATATCATCCAATCAAAAATACTTTATTTTAATATAACGCCTTAAAAATGATGGAGAAAATGGACAAGAGTCCACTTGAAGCGATGGCGCTCGCATGCGAGACAATTGGTCTTGACATTAGTAAATGCGCAACCCTAGACAACGGCGCACCGATGACAGATGCAAATGGCGCGCTAAATGGCGTAACGACGACGACGACGAAAAAATTATCCGCCTCTCGGGTTCATCCCTATTCTGTATCACTTGGGGGTGGTGCGCATAAGCTCAACAATGGCATCGGATCTGGTCTTCAAAGCGCGCATAGCAATAATCATAATAATAATAACAACAACAATTTCAATAACAATAATAATAGTTGCAACACTGATAGTGCGGGAAATATTAGTGGACCCGGATCGCCTCAACAACAACGACAAATAGACGGTAAAATCTTATATTAATATGTAAAAAATGAACTGCCCTAATTTCTCGTGTATAAGGCCGGATATTTTGAACCAAATTTAAATTGACGCCAATGAGTTCATTCTGTTGTATCGTATCCGTTGGGGTTCAAATTTTGTGCCCGCCTTCGTTTCACAAAATATGGGCCTGCATGGATCCGATACAATAGAATAAACTCATTGACGCCAATTGAAATTTAGCGCAAAAATTGTTAGAGATATTAAAAAAATTATTATTAGAACATTTTAATTATTGAAGGGACCGTTAAAATAATTAATAATTACTCTGCAAAAAAATTAAAATTACACATTTATTATAATTCGAAAATTTTTTTCTTCATTATTACAGGTTTCTCACCAATGGAGACACCGAAGAGCACAAAAAAAGATAGTACATCTCTACAAAGACGAAGTCCGCGAACAAATAGCTTTAACGCTGTATGTGTTTTTTTTTCTTTTTTGACAAATATGACAAATATTTCTTGTACTTTATTAATAATTTAAAGTACCATTTATTTATGTAATATGCATACCAGTGATGGCTAATTCGGCTCAAAAGTGGCTCGCGGCTAGCGAATTGGTTCTTAGGCCAAAATGAGCCAAATTCGACAAATCGGGCCAAATTTTTGCAAGAAAATGACTCGCGAGAAAATTACCCAAAAATCGGATTTTGGGATTTGGCTCGTTGGATGGCGAGTCATTGCGAGCCACTTATCCATAATTCATATACATATAAATACATTTTTATAAATATAATATAAATACATTTTTATTTTTAACATTAACTAAAAAAATAATTATAATAACGACTTTATTAGAAAACTTTAGGCCACTTCTTGTGAACCAAGTACTTCTTCCCCGCATATCTCATCCACTTATTCTACGGGATTTCCGGCGGCAATGCGCAATATGGGTTATTCACACCCGCAATCGCAGTTCTCCCAAGCTCCATATCCGTTGAGTCTAATGATGGCTATGGCGGCAGCATATGGTGGCAATAGCGCCGCGCCGCCAGTCACAAATATTGCTACGAATGGGGCGCTGCCACCACAGCTACAGTCAGCAGCGACAACCGGATCGATCATGATGCAGAACGCCATGATCATGCAAATGCAGCAGCAAAATTTAATGTCGCAACAACATGCTGCAGCCGCTGCCGCAAGCGCCAAATCAGCTGCACAAACACTAACCACTTCATCCGCGTCATCGGTGCCGATTTCTGCTATACAACAGCAGCAAACGTATTCCACATTGAACGGTAGCGGAGTGACGAAACGCAACAGTGCCATATCTTCAACACCAACATCCATCGCCCATAAATCTTCTATCGGTTCACCGTTTAATGCAGCGCAAATGGCGTCATTGGCGGCCTCGGCCACTGGCACGAATGGTGTTCCTGGCAGTGCGGAAGAGCTCGCTGCTGTCACGTTTGCTCAGCATCAAATGGCACTGATGCAGCAGGCGTTTGGCAACAACAGCCTACCGCCCAACGATGCAGCATTAATGGCAGTGGCCGCGGCGGCGGCAGGCTTTCCTCCCTCCGCCACCATTAATCCATTTCTTATGACATACGTTCCTCCTCAGACTTTTGAGGGATCGTCAAATCCAACAGCTGTTCCTGCCGCTAAGTAAGATATTTTTAGGAATTCATTAAATTTAATTCAATTAAATTTTTCTTTTTAGTGCAAGCTCATCCAACTCTTTTCAAGATATGTTAATGGCGGCGGCATGCGGCCAAGCACGTCATATTTGTACATATGATGTGAAGGGACAACCCTGTGGCAAGTTATTCGAGTCCGACACAGAACTTTTATCCCATTTAAAGATCCATATTATGCAAAACGGTGGAGTTTTCAACGCAACGCCTAAGGACGTAACAACTCCAAATGGGACAAACAATACAAAGGTCAATTTAGTTTCGTCTTTACAAAAATGAAATCAATAATGAGTTTTCAAACAATTATTTTAAATACCCTAATTTCGCGTGTACAAAGCCGGGTGTTTTGAGCCAAATTTAAATTTGCGCCAATGAGTTCATTCTGTTGTATTGGATCCAAGCGAGTCTAAATTTTTTGCTCGCCTTTGTCTCGGTTTCATAAAAGTAAGCACAAAATTTGAGCACCAACGAATCCATTACGACAAAATGAACTCATTAGCGCTAATTTAAATTTGGCTCAAAACACCCGGCATTATACACGCGAAATTAGAGTAGTTAGATCTAAATCCGAAAATGAATTATAATCATTCCATATAATTTAAGGCTAACGCTGGTGGAAAAATGAAATCCGCTGGAAAACAACAAATCTCACCGCCGCAGCAATCTTTACTTGGAACATCCATTCAGCCTCATTTCCTACATCAGCTAACACAACAACAGCATCAACAGCAGCCGGGCCAACAACAAAATTCAGCTGCGCCTAATGGATTACGATATGCACCGTATCCGCGAACGACACCTCAACAGCCACAACAGCAACAACAGCAGCAACAACAACAACAGCAACAACAACAACATCAGCAACAGCAACAACAAAAACAAAAACAAAAACAACAACAACAACAACAACAACAACAACAGGTTATGGTCGCCGCCATGCAACAAATGCAGCACATAACGCAACAGGTCCAGCAACAAGTTCAACAACAACAAGGACAGAAGCCACAGACGCAGGCCCAACATTCACAGCAAAATCAATTTGCTACAATTGCAATGCAAGCGCAATATGAGCAAATGCTTATGGCGGCGGCGATGGCGTCGGGGACGCCAGGTATTTTACCATGTGCTCTACAAAATGGTGGTGGACATTTGCCGCCGCAGGCGCAATTGGCTGCGGCTATTGCCGCGGGAATGATACCACCACCAACGCATCTGGGCGCAACCGTCACCCAGAACGCAATACCACATCAGCTCCTTGGTTCGCCTCAACAGCAGCAGCAACAAATGATTCAACAACAGCAACAGCATCATCAGCAGCAGCTGTTGCTACAGGCGCAACATCATCAACAACAACCGCAACAACAAACTGGCTCAACAGCGATTGCTGCTTCCGTTGGCGGCGAAAAATGAACCTTCATGTCATGTTTTTATTTTAAATTATTATGATCAAAAACTTTGAAATTCTATTGATCGGATATTTTTTGATATAGAATGTAATTTTCCAGATTTCAAATAGCATAAAAATGGTGTTCGGACGAAATGGAATGTATTATGACGGAAATTTCTTCTTATGGCAGAGTCATAAGAAGAAATTCTAAATATATGATTAAACTATGTGTAGCTAGGTGGCTAAGCGTTCCTCGTAGGTTCAACTCCTGCCGCGGAAGATACCCTTTTCACATACAAAAAAATTTTTTGTATAAAATGAGATGGAGCAAAAGACAAAAAGTTTAGACTTTAATTTAAATTCATTTTTTACTTATTAGATTTTGGGCTTAGACTTATTACAGTTTTGTCCAGTCCTGTTTTGTCCCGTCCTGTTTTGTCCCGTCCAGTTTTGTTCCATCCCATTTTGGCCACATCACCATAAAAAATGCAAATCAAAAAACAAAACTTATTGTTAGTGAAAAATCAAAAACAATTACTTTTATGATAATACTTAATCAAAGTTTATAATCTATTAGGTTGATGCATAGTTATCCGCAGTTTTTTTCAATAAAAATAAAAAATATTTGATAAAAACATGTTTAAATGATTATTCGGGAGCGTATTCACCATCCACTTCAAGGACTACTTTCCATTTGCTTGGCAGTCGGTCGACTCCACCGGCAAAGAAGTCACGATTCTCGGAGGCAATCCAAAAACTGCGGATAATTATGCATCAACCCAATATTTACTTTATTCGGTGAATTTTTTATTCGTTCATTTATGTCATTTTTCCTATAGCTTTTTTCCGAAAATCGATTAACGTGAAAATCTTAAATTAATTAATTTACGTTATTAATTATGATCATTGTAATGATTTGTTTATCAGTTTGACAAAATTTAAAAAATGAGTGATATTTAAATTTTCACGCGAAAAGAAATAATAGTGTCCTACTGAAACGTCTTCATTATAAACGGGCATAACTTTTGTTATACTAAACAGATTAAAAAAAATATTTTTGAGTTAGCAAAAAACATATCATATAATTTTTTTAAAGAGTGCTGGTTCCAAAACTATTTTTATTTTTTAAATCAATTCAACATAACAAAAGTTATTCACATTAAAAAAAATTCACTTGGACATTTTATATTTATACAAATTTTTTGAATTTTAGTTATCATTTTACACATTCCTTAAATGTTATAAAAATTGATAAATAATAATAATAATGACACAGCGGTGATAATCGTTTGATTATGTGCAATGATAATGACGCGTGTCATTATTAGAGAGACAAGAATGAATGATATTTTTGATGAATATGACATTTTGATTTTTTTCATCCTTTTCAAGTTTTTTTTCTTTGTTTTATTTTTAAGGAAAAAGAATGATAAATGAGCAAAAAATCATTTATTTATCGTTATCATATCATTAATTTTTTTGAAAATATCAATTCCTGAAAAAAAAGAAAAGAATATTCAAAAGGTAACCGATCATTTTTAATCAAACAAATTATCTGGATATTAATATTCGTATTATTGTGATTGCTCATATCGCATGCAATAGAAAAAAAAGTGAAAATAAATTCGATATAATACGTTTTTGTACAAAAAGCGGAAATAAACTATTTTGTTGGAAAAATTTTTCATGCATAAAGCCGGGTGTTTTGAGCCAAATTTAAATTGGCGCCAATGAGTTCATTCTGCTGTATGGCATACGTTGGGGTCCAAATTTTGAATCCACTTTTATGAAACGAAGGCGGGCACAAAATTTGGACTCCAACAGAATGAGCACATTGGCGCGAATTTAAATTTGCCTCAAAACACCCGGCCTTATACACACGAAATTAAGATATTTTTAACTTTTGAATTTCGATTTAGATGCTTTCTTTATAAGAAACAAAAAAATTTAAAAAAAAGGTTGAAAAAGATAGAAAAAATATTTTTTTGCCTTAAAAAAGCATCGTCATTTTTTGATTTTTGTTTCTGTATTTTACAATAATTAATTTTTTATGATACTTTTATCTTTGTATTTTTTTTTGACTTTGAATTTACGGGTTTTGATTACTGTCCTCAATCAACAATAATTATGGCTAAATGTTTTATTTTAATTTTATATTAAAGTTTACATGAGATTTATATTATGAAATAATAAAAAATTATTTAGGACTTTACAAACAAACAAAAAATTATTATTATTTTGAAAAAAGAAAAATTTTAAAAAAGTATTAAACATAGGCCGAGCCGGCTATTTTCAAATTAAACCGAGATTAGACTCGGTTCAAAATATTTTTATGCCGTCGAAAACGAGTAGATAATATGTACTTAATGGGCGAAAAAAAAATTTCTAATAAATTTTAATACAAAATTTGGAATTTTTTTATTAATTAAAAATTTTACATATATAGCCATAAATGGACTCTATTGCAGTTTAGGTATCCCAAAATACGTTGAGTATCCCAATATACTTTAGGTGCACCCTCCTGCAAAAAATATAAAATTCCTCTGGATTTTAGGTATCCCAAAAATTCTCAGGCTTACCGCGTGCATGACGCACGCGTGCTCGTACAACGAACGGTTTCTGCCCAATGCACGGTTCCCATCTATACGTGCCTGGACATTCTCAAGCTTGCTAATAAATATATCATTTGAAAATAAATCTATGTTTGCCTACGGGCCGTGGGTCGGAAATATGTGTTGGACGGAAACCGTTCGTTGGGTGGAACCCGTATTTGACCACTTTTTGATAAATATATCAGAAAGGATGTTTTGCGATAGTTTTATCACGTAACTTTTTTTTTGAATACCTAAAATCCTGAGGGATGCTTAAAATATTTTTGGGGTAGCTAAAATTCTGAAGGATACTTTCAGCATATTGGGATAAAAAAATTAAAAATTTAAATAAAAAATTAAAAAATTATGACTGATTGAAATAGTGCGACGAAATGATTCAATTGTATATATTATACAGCATTGTATATATTATACAGCATGCCAAGCAACTATTTTTTTATCATTTTCAGTTATTTTTTAACAAAAAATTATTCAATTATTAATGAAATCAAACTAGAATTTAAAAGTAGTTTCAAAATTGTTTAAATTTGGTTTTAAGTTAAGTGGTCCATTTATATTTTCTCTTGTGCCTAATTTTTCTAATCTAGATAAAATAAAATGCGCGACTTTTAATTCTAACTGCAAATTAAAATTTTATCTTTCGCGTGTCTCCAAGTGTTGAAATTTTCATATTTCGAGTAATATATTTGCACATTTCACGTCATTTGTCGACTTCTTTTCTAAAAAAAAACTTAAATATATCTTTGTTGACCTTAAGAATAATATGTTTTTTCTTAATTTTATCTCAATTTTATTAACGCTTCATTTGATTCGAAAAATATTTAAAGTTAAAAAAAATTTTAATGTCATTCTGTTCATTTTCAATGCAAAATTTAAAAAAATCTTTTTTGGATATGTTCAAATCTTCCCATTTTTAATTAGAAATTTTCATAGTATTTTTACTATTTTTTTAATTTCGAATCACAATTTCGAGAATTCAATTTCGAGTTATTACAAATAATTTTTGTATCATCAAAAAAAACGCTCTTTCGTACTGATAAACTTATTTTACAAGAAATTTTGATAGATCCAAAAAATAGTCGTTTCATAAAACGGAAAATATTTTGTTGCTGACCTAATACATTTCCTTTGTTATAAAAACAGAAAAAAATAGCAAATGGTTTTTTGATGGCGGATTTTTGAAATGAAATAAAAATTAAAAATTTGTAAATATTTTCTTATTTTTTGGCTTTTAAAAATTACATTTTATACATATGCATATGTATATTCTTTACGAATTTTGTCATCACAATATGTATTGTATTAAGGAGAGAATTCAAATATTTTAAATCACATTCAGTTTACAAAATTTAAAGAATGAAACTTCAAAAAAATTGCCATGAATCGGTCTCTCAATTTCCGACAAATCCATCCTATATATAATAATTTCTAATTGTACGTTTCTAATTGCAAGTTTTGAAACTTCGCTGAATTGGTTGTTAAATTTTTCGAATCTGGTGATTTTTAAAAAAATTTTATTCATCGGCAAATAAAATAATAAATTACCTTGCTAAATTTGAGCTTTTTGGATTATTTAATCAACATGCTCGACTTTTTGTGTAATTCAACACAATGGGTAATTTTAAAAATATTTTGAATGCTTCAACTAAAATTATTAATTGTTGAGCTTTTTTAAATATAGTAGATTGTTGTCAATTTTTTGATAATACATATAAAAATATATAATAATTGCTTAAAAGTTTTTAAACTCATCTACGTCGCCGGCACCATCACGATTGTGGGCTATACCTCACGTCATAGAATGTGTACATAATACTGTTCTAACAACTTTGCCATGCATTTTTTTCTTTGCCTTTTTGCCTGTTGTATTATATTCATTACACACTAGCAAAAATGGTCCGTTACGGGTTGCCTCACCAATTACATTTCGCATTGTATGATTTTTTAAAAATAAAAATTTAAAAGCTAAAAATAATTTAATTTATATATTAACTTCTTTCTTAAATATTCCATGATATAAAAAATAATTACCCTAATTTCCATGCCGGGTGTTCTGAGCCAAATTTTAATTGGCGCCAATGAGTTCATTTTTTGTATCGGATCCGTTGGGGTCCAAAGTTTGTATTCGTTTCAGTTTCATAAAAGTGGGCACAAAATTTTGACTCGCTTGGATCAAATACAACAAATCATTGGCGCCAATCTAAATTTGACTTAAAACACCCGGCTTTATGTACGCGAAATTAGGGTATATATGTATATAATAAAAATAATATACATATATGTAATTATATTTTACATATATAACAATAGGCGTCTACATTATTGGCGCAACAGCTGGTAGGTGCCATAATTTTAATACGGTTTGGCGTGTTCGACGTTGTTTCGAGTACCACAACTAATAACGAGAAATTTCAAATTGCACCTTTGTTTGTTTTGTACGTAACGCTTGGAGTTGCATGGTTTATCTGGCTAGCATCGCGAAATCGTGGCCTTCTTACATCTGGCGTTCTCTTCAATTTTTGGCTTCTACTAGGCATTTGCGGTGCCCCCAGCTTTTACTATCGGCTTACAATTCTAGTTGATCAGCTTCGGGAGCATGGGACGGTACTCTTTTTAATTTTTGTAATTTTTAGATTTTCCGATAAACCAATATATTTATTATAAATGAAATTCATTATTTTTTAGATATCAATCGAAAATTTATGTTTCGTAGCTTATTATTCGCTCGTGTTACTCACTTTTTTGTCTTGCTGCTTTGTCGACCGACCAGTATACCGAGAAAAAAATGTGCTGTGCTTTTAATTTTCAAGAAAATTTTCAACAAAATAAAAATCTATTTTATCTATTGGGTTAAACGATAATTTTTTGTCGTTTTTTTATTTATTTTTTTTATTTTTTGTCGTTTTTTCTTTTTTGGATCTGAGGTGGCGCCTGGTGATATCCTGACTACAGCGCATTTTCTTGGTCTCATTTTCTTTCAACAACGTCTTAAGTTGGTCTTCATCAAACTCAGATGGCTTACCGATGTGGGGATTCCTTGCAGGTCGAAATTGCTATTTTTGAATTTGCTATACCAGTAGAGAACTGTCCTTTCTGGCATAGAGTCCTCTCTGTACACAAAATTGCTATTTTTTGTCAACAGGGCAGTTCATTTCAAGAGTCTAATTTGAATAAAAATTAGAGCATATTAAAAAATGATGACGACAGAGTTGTAGAGCAGAAAAAGGGCTTTCGAATGGTATATTGCACTTCCTTAAATTTTAGAGAAATCGTAACGAGGCAAGCAGTCAAAAAAAAAGAACGGCAAAAAATTATCGTTCAACCCAATACATTTTAATATTTCTTCTCTACTAGGCCGGCCTTTAATTTTTATCAGAATTTAATTTTAATTTTAGGAAAATATTTGTCCTGAGTATCAAACGTCATTTCTCAATCAAATAACATTCTTTTGGTTCTCTCGAATAACCTCGTTGGGATATCGACGAGCTTTAACGATGGAAGATCTTTGGGAACTGCCTGAAGATCAGCGTTCCAAGCATCTTTTTGATCGTTTTAATGATATTTGGATTCCATATATACAAGATTACTATAGGGTTTTTTTTGGTATAGCTTAATTTTTTTCTAAATAATATAAAAAAATATATAAAAAAATATTAGGTAATAAAATTATACAATAACTTTAGAATTTACCAATAAACGTAGAAAAAAAACAGTACTTCAAGTGGCGAATAGCATCTCCGAAATTCAGAAACTTGTTGTAATTTAATTTTAATAATTTTATTATTTTTTTAATATTTACAAATTGTGAAGGTATATCTGATAAAGATAATCTCTAAAAAGAATATCAAAATACATATATTAACAAGCTCTAAGCCTATTATTATCTGAATCTAAAATATGCACCCTATGTTCTAGTATATAAGCCGCGAGAGTTCGACTAATTTTTGAATTTTCACTTGGCCTTCATTTTGTTGTAAACGAAATTGAGCTCATAATTTTTAAACTGCAGGTTGGGCCTGCTTCAATGAATTAAATTTCATTCTTAACAGACACAAAATAACAAAATGAAAGCCAGGTTAAAATTCAAAAACTTCGTCGAACGGCCGCGTGGGAACTTAGGGTAATATTTTCTCGTTACTAATTTGTAAATGCTTAAAAATCGAATTTTACTATTTCCAAAATAATTATTCACTTAAAAAAATCATTGCGGGCAGGAGCAGTGTCGTGACTTGGCTCCGAGTTGACTCCGGCAAACCCATGATAGACGAGCAGAGCACCATAATATTTCGTCATTTATAACAAAAAATATATTGGGTTTGTCTGATCGTCGGCCAAAAATGCCGGGAGTCAACTCGGAGCCAAGTCACAATATGATTGCACGTGATCAATTTTGTCCTGCTTTTTTTTTAATTTAGACATTTGCCTCGAAAAATCGAAATAATAACATAAAAAATTTGTTTAGCCAAAAAACAAAACAGAAAACGGCTCAAATTTTATTGATGACGAGCTTGGAAACAAGGCCGTCATGCCAATATCGCAAAATGACATGCCTAGGTTAGAGTCCGACAGCTCCGAAGGCGTCGTGTTTGAACGTCGACGTTGGCCCGTCAATCGATTTAAATGTGTTTCAAAAGCTTGTCGATCTCAGTTACAGCCCCGTTGCGATTCCAAATCAGACGTGGCTAAAACGCAATCATTTCCATCTGTTATTTGGCCTCTGTTTCTTATGTTCAAATGGTTTTTAATTGGAGGCGCATTTTATAAACTTATCTTTGATTTACTACAATTTGTGGCACCTCATTTGTTGAAACATTTAATCGATTTTGTTCAAGACTCCAACCGACCAATGTGGATGGGTGTAAGCCTTGCATTGGCCATGTTCGCCATAGCTCTTCTACAATCCATGGTTTCCGATATTTATAAATTCATAAAATATATATTATAAAAATAAAAATTTAGATCGTCCATCAATATTTTCATTATATGTTTTGTTTGGGGATGTATGTTCGAGCCGTTTTGACTTCTGCTGTTTACAAAAAGGTATTTTCGATCGTTTACTATTTTTTATCTTTGCTCTTGCCTGTTGGAAATGATTTCGGAATTAATTGTTTCGTGGATTGTGGATGAGGATCATCCAGCCATCGAAATATCGGCTGGCTTGCTTGGCATAAGCATGTAATATCGCTGATGCGGCTTCTGAGACCCACCTCGCAATGTGCTACATATTGTTTTTTGGGGGGGGAAGGGGGGGAGAGGGGGGAGGAAGTGGGGTGACCTAATGGTTGTGCGACGAAGTTCAATCTCACCTAGTGTAAAATAATTTTTAATATAAAATAACAAAAATATTATTTTAATTGAATAAATTTTAATACTGATAAGTTGGTGAAAATTGGAGCAAATATTTTTATGTAAAAATTAATAAAATAAGGCGAATAAAATTCGGTCTAAATTTTAAACTAAATTTTTAGGCTTTAATGCTTTCGGCGTCCGCCCGTCGTAGTCGGACCATTGGTGAGATTGTCAACCTTATGTCCATAGACATTCAGCGCTTTCAAGATATTACCGCTTTTATGATGCTTTTTTGGTCGTCACCACTTCAAGTTATTATGGCCACCTTTTTCCTCTATCGCCTGTTAGGCATTTCCGTTCTTGCTGGAGTCCTCTTTCTTTGCGCCCTTTTGCCTTTTAATTTTTTCGTATCAAAAAAACTTCAAAAGTATCAGGTATCGTTGTCGTATAAAAATGAAATTTATATTCGTGTTTAAATTTGTATTCGTGGATAATTTTATATTACCCTAATTTCGTGTGTATAAGGCCGGGTATTTTGAGCCAAAATTTAAATTGACGCCAATCAGTTCATTCTGTTGTATCGGATCCGTTGAGGTCCAAATTTTGTGCCCGCCTTTCAGTTTCATAAAATTAGGCACAAAATTGGACTCGCTTGGATCCGATAAAGCAGAATGAACTCATTGGCGCCAATTTAAATTTGGCTCAAAACATCCGGTCTTTTTCACACTAAATTAGAGTAAATACATAATCAATGTAATAAACTTATCCGAGGATGATAGGCAAGAAATTAAAATTTGTAAAAATAATAAATTGTAGCCTATAAAACTTGGTGAAATTTATAATATAAATAAAATAAATAAGATAAAGCAATTATTAATTTTAAACTGATAGTTTATAAAAAGTAAGCAATAATTTTTTTTCAATACATATTTTATTTTATTTAGGTGAAACAAATGTGTTACAAGGACGAACGAATGAAGATTCTATCTGAGATGTTAAACGGTATAAAAATACTCAAACTTTACGCTTGGGAAGCGAGCATTCAAAAAACGGTAATAAAATTTACTCTAATTTCGTGTATATAGGTCGGGGTGTTTTGAGTCAAATTTAAATTTGCATTAATGAGTTTCTTCCGTTGTATAGGATTCGTTGTATAGAACCAAATTTTATTCCTGCCTTCGTTTCAGTTTTATAAAAGTGGGCACAAAATTTGGACTCGCTTGGATCTAATACAACAGAATGAACTCATTGGCGCCAATTTAAATATGGCTCAAAACACCCGACCTTAAAAATGCAAAATTAGAGTAATTTTTATGATTTTTTCATTTTGTTCTTATCGTAGATTCTTGACATTCGAAAACGCGAACGCGGCGTTCTCAGAAAGCTTGCGCTAGTAAACGCGTTAATGGCGCTTACATGGTCCTGTGCCCCCTTTGTAGTAGCCGTCTTGACGTTTGGCATTTATGTCACTATCGATCCGGTGAATAATGTTCTCACGCCACAGATTACATTTGTTGGACTCGCCCTTTTCAATATTTTGCGCTTTCCGCTAGCGATTTTTGCGATGATTGTAAACATGTTTTCGCAATGTATCGTCGGCTATCGCAGACTAACTTCTTTTCTTGCCGCCGAGGAAATCAACCCCAACAATGTGATTTTGCTAGACGCCTATGAGCATAATGATAAAGTCGATGGTTATTTTCTTAAATAATCATTAAAAATTAAAAATAATATTACTGTAATTGGCAGAGAACTATAAATTATTGGAAACAATTGATACATTAACAAAAAACCAGTTTATATAGTAAAATACATTAATTTCGCGTATATAAGGCCGGGCATTTTGAGCCAAATTTAAATTGGCGCCCAATGAGTTCATTCTGTTGTATTGGATCCAAGCAAGTTTGTACTCACTTTTATGAAACTGAAACGAAGGCGGGCACAAAACATGGACTCAATCTAATCCGATAAACTCATTGGGCGTCAATTTAAATTTGGCTCGAAACACCCCTCGTCTTATACTCACGAAAATATGGTACTTAAAATTTAAAGTCTGATAATTAACTTTAGAACATGTAATAAGTTTCAAAAACGCATCGTTTTCGTGGAATTGTGAGGCCGGCAGCGAAATTCTTAGCGACATTTCGTTGGATATTAAAAAAGGCGAACTTATCGCTATTGTTGGACGTGTGGGCTCCGGAAAGAGTAGCTTTTTATCTGCGATTCTCGGTACCTATATTTTTCAAATAATTTTTCATAAAAATGTTTTACAAAAACTTTAAGTGAATTTTTAGGTGAAATATATCGTTTAAATGGTACAGTAACCGTCCGTGGTAGAATTGCTTATGTAGCACAACAGCCATGGATTCAAAACATGCGCCTTGCGGAGAACATACTATTTGGACGTGATATTAATGTGCCGCGCTACGCGCAAGTGCTTGATGGGTGTGCATTGCACATCGATCTCAACAGTTTGCCGGCGGGCGATCAAACCGAAATAGGCGAGAAGGTAAAAATTAATTCAGTCTGATTACCCTAATTTATTGTGTATATGGCGAGATCATTCGACGGATTTTTGAATATGACTTGGCTTTTATTTTATTATTTTGTGTCTGTTCTGTGAAGCATAAAATTTAATAAACACCTTCATTAAAGCAGGCCCAAAGTGCAAATTAAAAATTATGAGCTCAATTTCGTTTACAGAATGAAGACAAAATTTCAAAAATTCTTCGAAAAGCCACGTCTTATTTATTCGAACTTAGGGTAGTTTAATCTTTTATTTCAGGGCATCAATCTTAGCGGCGGTCAGAGGCAGCGGGTAAGCATAGCACGTGCCGTGTATGCGGACGCAGATGTCTATCTTCTCGATGATCCATTGTCCGCTGTTGATGCACACGTTGGCCGACATATTTTTGACCATGTTATCGGTAGCGCAATTTCTAATAATACGATATAGAAACATTGAATTTTAAGGTTAGGCAGCATGATACGAATGAAAATGGCTTTAATTAATCAAAAAAAAGATCAATAACTAAAAATGAATTAATCCAAATTTTTATACATATACATTATGTGCAATACTAAAACCTAAAATCAATCAAATTGCCCTAACAAAAGCAGTGTTATGACTTGGCTCTATAAATAATTCCTTTGGAGTCATTTGGAGCCATATGGCTCGGGTGCGTACCAACTAGTCGAGGTCATCTATCGGAGCCTGAGCTATCTGGAGCCATCATATGTCTTAATAGTTGACAATTTATGGAGTCATCTAGCTTGTCGTAGCTCTGACTTTTTAAATAAAGCAAAAAGAGTCGCTAGTGACTCGCGGTGCCTCCAGAGTCAACTCGGAGCCAAGTCACAACATTGAACAAAAACTGTGCACAAAATTGAAATATTAAATATTCAAAATAGCAGAATAAGCATCAAAATTTCAGGCTCAAATTTCGGACTACTTAAGAACAAAACACGAATTTTCGTCACGCATAGTCTTCATTTTCTCAAAAATTGCGATCGAATTTTGGTGCTAAAAGGTTACTAGTTTCTAAACTTACATAATTGTCTTACATAATTATTCTTAGATAATTAACATACATAATTATTCTTTTCTAAGCCAAAGCCATTTTTGTGATTTTTCGAAATGCGAATAGAAAATTTTCTATCATTATTTTAAAGTCATATAATGATTTCATTTGATTACGAATAGTATTATTTTAATATATTATTCGTCTGAAATGATTGATAAAACTAATTGGTTTCAATTGCTGAATCGTATGAAATTCTTTAATTTTTTTAAAATTGTGATGTTTATAATTTTTACGAAAAGTTCAATAACATTTTTTGAGGCAATTCCAAGCTCCCCAAATTAAGGTGGAAGTTTCTGAATTTGGAATCCGTTTTTTTAATCAGACTGGACAGGTTCCAATAGGATCTAATAATTTTGAAATATTGGCAAAACGAAAATTAAAGTAATTTTTTGTTTCGACAAAAAACTTGGGGGTCCAAATTTTCGCCTTCGTTACAGATTAGGCAATTTGGACTCGCTTGGATCCAATACAACATAATAAACTCATTGGCGCCAATTTAAATTTGGCTCTAAACACCCGGCCTTATACACACGAAATTGGGATATATGTTTTTTAAAATTGTAAACATAACATTACTGATTTGTTTCGTGTAATTAAAATTAAATTTTTTTGTTATCTTTTTTTTAAATTATAAATTGAAATTTGAGATGGATATTAAAAAATTTATAAATTCAAGATGGACAAATCACTGAACTTGGCACATTCGAAGAGCTTATGCGTGGCGACAGCGCGTTTTCCGAAATTTTGGAGGAATTTTTACTGGATGAGGCCAAAAAGTCGTTCTTCGCTGATAATAAAAACGGAAAAAATGGTTAATTTGTAAAAAAAATAACAATTTTTTGATTGAAAAATAATATTGCAATTTTCAATAAGACGAAATGAGTGAGGTTCTTGCTGATTTGGAGCGATTTGCTCCTGAGAAAAAGCAAAAAATTATACGACAGATTTCCACGGCTTCGTCGGCTTCGATTCCGGTTTCTCGTTCACCATCAACGCCACCAAATGAGCCAATCGGATCTCAAAAGTCAACTAAGCACACTTCTCAGAATGCAAAAGTGTTATTAATAAATTCAGACGTGGGTTAGTATTATTGTGACGTCGTAAATCTAATATTTAATTATAGGTTTTGCAATTTTCACATAAATTACATATGGTATATACACGATGACCAGAAAGTCCTTGAACCCACTTTTTTAATCATAACTTTTTTATTTAAAAACATATTTTTACAAACAGACATTTAAATTAAAGCCAAAGAAATTCTCTACAAAATCAATTTAAATATTACATACCCTAATTTATCGTGTACAAGGCGAAGCCGTTTGAGACTTTTTTGAATTTAATATTCTATTATAATTGAATGGTGGAATTTTATTTTTAACTTACATATTCTCTATGATACTTAGAAAAAAGAATGCGAAATTCTATAATGATCCGATTAATATAAATTAATACAAAATGGATAATTATAACAGGATGAAATAGAACACTAAATTCGAAAAAATCTCAAACCGCCTCGCCGTATAAACTATACATGTTTTATAGAAAATGGTGTGATTCAAAAGAGCTTGTCAACTAATGTCACTGATGAATCCAAGCCAAATGTTGCCAAATCGGTTCTAATCAACAATGAGACCGTAGAAATGGGCCACGTCCGCTTTTCCGTCTATTTCAATTATTTTCGGGCCATCGGACTGTCCATAACCATATTATTTCTTACCATTTTTGCGCTTTCGTCCGTGCTAGGCGTGGCCAGCAATTTGTGGCTAGCGGACTGGTCCGACCACGCAATTGAGATTCAAAAGCATGTAAACCATTCAAGTGAAACTCATATGCGTCTACTCATTTACACCAGCCTAGGCATGGGACAGGGTACTGTAATTACATATGTTTATTGTATTTGCATCGTAATTCCAAAATTTTCTAAATCTTAAAAGTTGCAGCCATTTTCGTAACGCTGGCTTCGGTACTAATCACGTTCGGCATGGTAGGTGCCGGTATTTTCTTACATGAGCGCATGCTTCGTACAGTAATGCAAGCACCGATGTCTTTTTTTGACGTGACGCCAATTGGGCGTATTTTGAATCGATTTGGAAAGGTTTGTTGAAAAAAATAATACATATATATGCATTAGGGATGTCGCGGAAATAAATTTGAGATTTCGCAAATCGGAAATCGGTACTAAAAAATCGCCGAAAATCGGAACAAATAATAAGATTATTTTTTAAAATTTTTCAAATGAAAATTGAGGCGTTTGATTACAATATAATAAGATTATTGATTAATGGATGATAACTAAAAATTTTTATTCATCGTTAATTTGTCTAACAAATAATATAAGTTTCATTCGGATTTATAAAATATAAAAAAAATTATAATTCAAATAGGAGTTAATTTTTTTTATTAATTTGTTTGGCTATGTTTATTTGAGCGCGAAATATCATTGACTGTCTAGTCGTCTCGTCCATTGGTGAAAAAAATCACAATTTTTTCGCATTGCATTCGTCGTCTATATAAGCGATAATTTTCCCCATGTCCCCATCATTATCATCGCCGGTGTTCTTAAGCCGCGATTCATTCTTTCGAGCTGTAGTTAAGGTCCTACCGTTCTATAGGTTCGCATCCCGAGGGTTGCGTTCCTGATTCGGCGATGGGCACGGAGTGTTTGTGGTTCACTCCCTCGACAAGCCAAATCGGGTGTCGTGACGTCCCACAGCTCGGGAGTTCTGGATCAAGGCAAGAGTTCACACTCATTTACACGTCACTTCTCGGGTTTACCCGATCCTTCTCAGTCAGCATTTTTATCGGTTAGATGCTTATGGGCTGATCATATTCCGTTTCTACGGCTTGAGCTAGTCCGTTTCCAAGTTGGACTCGCATCTTTGAAACGTTGAGTACAATTAACGTTGACTTTGGC
This sequence comes from Bradynema listronoti, assembly GCA_024678965.1. Classification (NCBI taxonomy): domain Eukaryota; kingdom Metazoa; phylum Nematoda; class Chromadorea; order Rhabditida; family Allantonematidae; genus Bradynema; species Bradynema listronoti. The sequence goes on from JANLNO010000003.1 coordinate 4,663,479, forward strand.
TCTGCTTGCAGCCCAAAAAAATTTTTTTAACTGGAAACTTTCGTTATTATTTTGAATTAATTTTCAAATTCTGCTCCGACCATTTTATTCGCCATTTAATTCTCTACTAAATAGTTAATGGTGGTATAATATTATTGGATGGCTGAAAAATTCGGCGAATTTTTTTCCAATTTTAGCAGTCCGTAAACAAATCAATTTCTGTTTTAAAAAAATTCTCTATTTTTTTACATATAGCTGAAAATTTTTTACTTAAAAATTTTAGTTAAAAAAATTTCAATTTGAGTTAAAAAATAGCTTTAGCTTTTTTAAAAAAATTGGTGGTATTCAGCTACTGAATAGTTCCGAAATTTCCGAAATTTTGGCTATTTTTTCGGGTATAGGAAATCGGAAATCAGTGGAGAAAAATCGTCAGAAATCGGAATTCGGAAATCGGAATTCCTCGACATTCCTGATATAGATAAAAGTGAATTTTTATTTTTTGTAATTTCGTTTTTTATTTTTTTATAGTATTCATATCTATAAGTACAAACCGAGTTGCTAAAAAAAATACGTAAAACAATGTCAAATTAGAAGAGTTACCTGTCATAATTTCAAAACTAAAGCAATGTTACAATAAAAACAGGATATGGATTTTGTGGACAGCCGTCTTCCAGCCACGCTAGTAAATTGCATCGGGACAGCGTTACAAAGCATTGCCACGCTTGCAGTACCACTTATTGTAACACCGCTAGTCGGCATACCCATCGTAGTTGTATTGAGCATCTACATATATATTACGGTGTGTATTTGTTATGCCGATAATATGATAAAATAATTTTTTTTTATTATCTCAGCGTTATTACATTAACACATCGCGACAATTGAAACGGCTCGATTCAACCACTCGCTCACCCATTTTTGCCTACTTTCAGGTATTTTTAATCTAATTTTAAGCAACAAATGACTTATTATATTTGTTGTAAAATCCTAATTTTTTTATCTTTTTTAGGAATCCATTCAAGGTGCGTCATCAATCCGCGCATTTGGTATGACAACTCGATTTCTGGCTGATGCGCAGCGACGTGTCGATTACAATCTTAAGGCCAACTACCCTTCACTAATCGCAAATCGGTTAGGAATATAACTACCCTAATTTCGTATGTATAAGGCCGGGTGTTTTGAGCCAAATTTATATTGGCGCCAATGGGTTCATTTTGTTGTATAGAATCCGTTGGGTTTGTGCCCTCTTTTGTTTCAGCTTCATAAAAATGGGCACAAAATCTGGACTCCAACGAATCCGATACAACTGAATAAAATAATTGGCGCCAGTTTAAATTTGACTCAAAACACCCGGCCTTATACACGCGAAATTAGGGTAGCCTTAAAAAAGAATAACCATCTTATTTTACAGATGCATATTTTTTGTGTTAAAATTTATCATAATGCTTACAAAATTTTTTGTTAAAAACAATTTTTATTTTATTTTAAATTTTTATAATTTCTTTCAAAATAAAGTTGAAATTTTTCCTTTCTCATTATATTGGATTGATGCAAAAGTTATAGATGGCTGGCAATCCGCCTCGAATTAGTTGGAAATTTTATTGTTTTATGCGCGGCACTTTTTACAGCAATTTTTCGTGATGATGTCACTGCCGGCCTAGCCGGTCTTTCGGTTTCGTACGCCTTGGGAGTAGGGATATTTTTTTTTCGATATACATATATATCAGGGATGTCGCGGAAATAAATTTGAGATTTCAGAAAGAAACTTAAGATTTCTGAAATAGGAAATCGGTACGAAAAAATCGCCGGAAATTAAAAGTCGGAAATTGAAACATAATAAAAAAAATTTTTAGTTTTAAATAAAAAATGTATTAATAATAAAATAAAATTACCTATAATATAAAATTTAAAAGCATAAACTACATATATAAACGGAATAATAACAATTTTTAGAGTAATTGATTTAGGAATATACTTAATCTAATTTGGGGTGTATAAGGCCGGTGTTTTGAGGCAAATTTAAATTGGCGCAAATGAGTCCATTTTGTTGTATCGAATCCGTTGGGGCCCCAATTTTGTACCCATCTTCGTTTCAGTTTCATTAAAGTGGGCATAAAATTTAGACCCCAACGGATCCAACAAAATGAACTTATTGGCGCCAATTTAAATTTGGCTCAAACACCTGGCCTTATTATATACACGAAATTAAGGTACTAATTAGGTATATGTATAATTTAATTTTTATTTTTATTAGATAACCCAAACTTTGAATTGGGCTGTTCGAATGTCGAGCGAGCTCGAGGCTAATATTATTGCCGTAGAGCGAATCGAAGAATATAGTTGCATACCAGGCGAAGTTCTTTTTTTTGTTATATTAAAGGCTTATTTTTGTATACGTATAAACTGATAATTTTTATAGGCCAATAACGAAACACCAGCCGAAATTAATTTTAACGATGAATGGCCTTCGAGCGGGAAAATCGAATTCGAAGAGGTCGAATTAAGATATCGTCCCGAATTGAATCCCGTGCTTCAAGGTGTTAGCGCACGAATTCGCTCTTGTGAAAAAATTGGAATTATCGGTCGAACCGGAGCTGGTAAATCAATTTAGCAAGTTTACAAAATCTGTTAGAATATCAGGAAGGTTTTTTGAGGCAAGAGTTCGTTGACCTTAGCGTTATTTCGTTTGGTGGAGCCGTGTAGCGGCCGCATTGTTATTGACGATTTGGACATTGCACGCTTGAGTCTACACGATTTACGTTCGCGCATGACCATTGTGCCGCAGGTGTTTAATATTTTAATTAAGTAATTTTATGAAACTTAAAATTCAATAAAAATTTAATTTAAATTTTGCTTAACTTTAAAACACATGTATCAATAGTGTACCGAAATTTCGATTTCCAATCTTTTTGGCCAATTTTTTTTCGATTACCGATTTTTCAATTTTCTTCGAAATTCCGATTTTCTTTCCGAATTTCTTTTCGAAATTCCGAAATTTTAAAATCATTTTCGGTAACCCCTAATATGTATATAAAAAATTTTACTAATATTATATATTTTATACACATTTTAATGTAAACATTCAATAAACAAATGATTTGATTTGGATTTGAGGATCCTGTACTATTTTCGGGCACTCTTCGAAAAAATCTCGATCCGTTTGATAAGCATAGTGACGACGATATTGCCAACGCGATCCAATTAACATATTTGAGTGACTTAGTTGCAAAATTGCCAAATGGATTGAAACATCAAATCAGCGAAGGTGGCGAAAATATTAGGTGCATATTTCCACTTAAATCTTTTACACGCAAAATTAAATGAATTTCTATTTGTATTTGAAAATAGGTTTTATTCGTTAATTCATTGTAGCTTGGGCCAACGCCAACTAATCTGTTTGGCGCGTGCAGTGCTACGTCGGTCACGTATTCTTGTGCTGGACGAGGCTGCGGCATCTGTTGATGTGGAGACGGACCAGCTTATACAACGCACCATTCGAGAACAATTCGTCGCGTGCACTGTCCTCACCATAGCACATCGACTCCAATCTATTATGCAATCCGACCGGATAATGGTGTTCGAACGAGGTCAGCTCGTCGAATTTGACACACCTGCAGCTCTTTTAGCACGACCAGAATCACTATTTAGCTCGTTAGCCGCCGATGCAGGCATCATGTCAAGCGATTTTCCTAATCATAATTCATGAAGAAAAAATTTAAAAAAGTTGTTTGTGATTTTATTTTTGTAATATTTTCTAGAACTTTTTCATGCATAATTTGAAAACTTGTTATCGGAAATATGTTATTGGAAAGGAAATGCAATTTAAATATTATTTCATACACTATGTGTTTTATTATTATTATTATTATTATTATTATTATTATTATTATTATTATTATTATTATTATTATTACTATTATTATTATTATTATTACACCTATATCATAATAAAAACCAACATCAATTTTTAAAAACTGAATAGGGTAAAAGAAATTTTTAAGAATTCGACTACTCGCCATTATGAATTCTTAGTAAATTCCGATTGTAAATTAGTGAGTGAGTAATTGAATTCGTTAATTCGTAAAAAAATATCTCAGAAATTAAACAAATATCTCAAAAATTAAACAAATATCTCAAAAATTAGAAAAAAACCCAAAAATTAAAAAAAATTTTCAAAAATAAAAATACCCCAAAAATGTCCTCAAAAAATGTAAGTGAATTCTAAAAAAAAATTTTCAAAAATAAAAATACCCCAAAAATGTCCTCAAAAAATGTGAGTGAATTCTAAAAAAAATTTTTTTTTATTTGTAAAACCTTTAAAAATATTTTTAAAAATACCCCGAAAATATTAAAATTACAAATAATACTAACAAAGAAAAGTTACGAAATGTGCTTCCTAGGATTTGGATGAAACTTCGTATCCCAACATATTTTTAAACAAAACTAAGTATAATACTTGTAGAAATCATTTAATTCATGGAAAATTTTTTAAATTAAAAAAAATTTAGAAAAAAGAAAAAACTAAATATCAGTCAACTCGATTCTTCGTTATTTTAGAACTGATTCTTATTTATTATAATGCATCTCAGTCCCTATACGAAACATTTGTTATGGCGAAAGCTCACAAGTAGCTAAAGTACTTTAATTTCGCGTGTATAAGGCTGGATGTTTTGAGCCAAATTTAAATTGTTGCTAATGAATTCATTCTGTTGTATCGGGTCCAAATTTTATGTCCACTTTTATGAAACTGAGACGAGGGCGGGCACAAAATTTGGACTCGCTTGAATCCAATAGACAGAATGAACTTATTGGCGTCAATTTAAATTTGGCTCAAAACACCCGGCCCTATACATGCGAAATTAGGGTTTATTTAGATATAAAAAGGCTTAATAATTTGACAAAATTAAAATCTCAGATCCTGACTTGTGGTATTGTCAAGTTTTTTTGCATGAAACGATAAATTTAGATCTCCTCCGAAAATAAAAATTTTTTAAATGATGTTATTATGTACTATAAAATTTAACTGCCAAATTTTATACATATGTCTAAACTCTGCGTTACAATACTTGACATTTATTTATATGTTTATATGTATAATTTTTTATTTGTTATTAACAAGACTAATAATTTTTCAATGATCAATTTTTTTATAAATAATTTTATGTTTTTTGCATTTTTGTACTAAAAATGCAAAAAATTATAAAAATTTCACTTCCAAAAAAATAAAAACTTTCATATATACATAGAAATAAATACATACATAAATACACACATAATAAATACATACATAATAAAAAAATCTATGCAAACTCTTCCATTTAAAAAAGTTTATGGTAGATTTAATAATATCTATAAGTAATTATGCGGTTAATCGTAAGTTATAACTAATACAAAAATTAAATAATTCGCATCTCGTCCACGGAAGAGAGATCGCTGAGGTAGTAAATCCAATAGCCGAGATTGAAAATGAAATATGTAGTCGGGAAAAGTATAGCGCTAAAAAATCATTCAATTTGAAATTTAAATAACTCTTCCTAAATTTTGCTCTTACCTGTATTTGTCGACGGTTTCCGGTTGGATGCTTCGCAAGAGTTTAGCGAGCGTTGCCAACCATGAAAAACAATTATGTACACGACGGGCGCCGTCTCGTTTATGCCTGTGATGTATATAGTTGGCTGCGTCGGCAGTTTTGAGCGCGCCAAGCACTGTTGGCTCCACATTATTGCTCACAAGTCCGCCCATTGAAGCTGCCGAGAGTTTCGACGCTGCGCCGCTAGTTGCCTTTGCTGCGCGACAATGCTCACTTGTCGGCGAAAAGCCCTAAAACAAACTAGAAACAAATTTTATGTTATGACGGAGTCATAAGAAGAAATTCTAAGTATGTTGTTAAGGTTCCTGTAGCTTAGTCGGTAGAGCAGTGCTCCGGTTAAGCCTTGGTCGCGGGTTCAAGTCCTGCCGCGTAAGTCGCATTTTTTCACATACACAAAATTTTAGTTTTTTTTTGAATCAATTTAATTACCTGAGGAGAGGTATAAATGGAATGCGTCTGGACATCGAATTCGCCGCAGGTCGCACTACTGGTCGTAAATTCAGTACTGTATGCGCTATCGTAACAACTGCGTCGATGATGCAAGTCGACCATTGTATTCGTCGTGATGCCCGGCGCCATGGTGTCGTTGGTGTCGTTGTCCTTGTTAAGATTTTTGTTAAATTGCTTATCAACCCAGAACTGAAAAATAAAAATTAAAAGCATAATTATTTTTGCAAATTTTTTCATTATACATATGTTATGGACAAATCGGAATACCGGGCAAATCTGAAAATTCAGATTTGCCCATAACATATACGTGAAAAACAAACTATACGAAATCAACTTCTCTAAATGGTCAAAAATTTAATAAACCTGTCGGAGTCCAATACGCGGGCTTGGCATTTCCTTCCAGCCGTAATCGTGTGTCTCATAAGGTGACGCGCTGATATAATGTCGTTTCGGTTTTTTCATTCGCTTCAGCTGAAGACCTTCATTACGTGTCATAAACCCAACAACTGCCAGCTCCAAAAGGGAAAAAAAAATAAACATCATGCCGGAAAGCATCCATACATCAATTGCCTAGGAATTTGTACAAAAAAATGTTTTTATATTATAATGTAAATAAGGTTGGTACCATTTCCTGGTTTTATTTTGGTTTTTATTGAAAATTTTTATATCCATGTAATAAATTTATCAACAATGGGCAAATGAATCGACTTACTTTTACATAGGAAACTCTTGGTAAATTGCGAATAATATTTCCGAATTGAAAAGTCATTGCTAAAATTTAGATAAATATTTTGAGTTAAATTTATTATTGTTTATAAAATAATACTTATGTACCTAAAAGTGAATTTACTCCGAGCATTGTTCTTGCCGGTATCGCTCTGAAATGAAATTTTCAACTTTAAAAAATCTTGAAAATTTTACATTTTTAATATTTGCAAATTTTCGATTAGAAAAAGAAAAAAAAGAAGCGAAAATTTTCAGTAAATGTCCTTCGATTTTTTTAGGCTCACCTCGATCCCAAGTAAAAGGATATCCAAGATATGAAGATTGTCACATAACTAAAAATTAATTATTGTTTAATTCTGATCCTAATCTAAAAACAATTTGACATTTTTATTTTATTCTAAAGTTTGGTATAAGGCGAGGCCGAATTTTTGAATTTTAACTTGATTTCCATTCTGTTTTTTGTGTCTGTTAAGCATAAAATTTAATGAGCACCTTCATCAAAACAGGCCCAACCTGCGGGTTAAAAATTATGAGTTCAACTTCGTTTATAACAGAATAAAAACCAAGTCAAAATTCAAAAATTCGTTGAACGGTCGCGGCTTGTATACGGGAACTTAGGGTACACTAAGTTTTGGTATAAGGTGCTTTTGTGTTAACTACCCGAGTTACTTAAGCCCATTGAACTACACAATTTTCTGCTTGTCGATTTTAGCTTCTTCATCGTTCAACAAATTACACTCGCTTTAAGAATTGAGCTGTGTATAATGTATAAAAAATGAATGCCAAAATTAGAAAATAGTTTATTAAAACATATATATGATGTGTGCTTTTCGTAGGACTTACCCAACTGAATAAACCTGTACGAGGTACCAACCGTAACGGCGTTTAAACACAAATGCCACTGTCAACTCATCCCACCAACCGGCCGGATACATCTGCAAATCAAATCAATAGCGAGTATTGTGTACTTAATTATATGAACAAGCTTAGTCTTCAAGAGCGATCGTAACCTGTTCAATGGCGATGACGCTAAAATTGACAAGCACGAAATCGGGTAGTTCAATGGGCTTAAGTAACATGACCGGATACGGTTGGTTCCACTCCATACGTACTTCACCCGTATTATAATTGAAACTGAAAATTACGCCATTTTAACGGATTATTTATGCGCTAGCAAAAATATAGTTAATGAAAAAATAACAAATATATATTAGAAAATACAAATATTTAGGAATAATAATTAGAATATGTTACATACATAAAACGGTTACATTATTACATATGTCGCATATTTCGGTTTCCGAACTCTGATTTCTGTCGATTTTTTCTTACCGATTTCCGATATTTGAAAAAAAGCCAAAATTTTAGAAATTTCGGAACTACATGGTGGCTGAATACAACCATTTTTTTAAAACTATTTTATACTATTTCTAAAATTGACTGAAAAAGCTATATGTAAATTGAAATATACATATATTAAAAAATTTTTTTGGGCCGCAAGCAGAGCCAAAGTCAACGTTAATTGAATTCAACGATCCAAAGATGTGAATCCATCTTGGAAACGGACTAGCTCAAGCCGTAGAAACGGAATATGATCAGCCCATAAGCATCCAACCGATACAGATGCTGATTAAGAAGGATCGGGTAAACCCGAAAAGTGACGTGTAAATGAGTGTGAACTCTTGCCTTGATCCAGAACTCCCGAGCTGTGGGACGTCACGACACCCGATTTGGCTTGTCGAGGGAGTGAACCACAAACACTCCGTGCCCATCGCCGAACGAGGAACGCAAACCTCGGGATGCGAACCTATAGAACGGTAGGACCTTAACTACAGCTCGAAAGAATAAATCGCGGCTTAAGAACACCGGCGATGATAATGATGGGGACATGGGAAAAATTATCGCTTATATAGACGACAAATGCAATGCGAAAAAATTGTGATGGTTTTCACCAATGGACGAGACGACTAGACAGTCAATGATATTTCGCGCTCAAATAAACATAGCCAAACAAATTAATTAAAAAAAATTAATTCCTATTTGAACTATAATTTTTTTTCTATTTTATAAATCCGAATGAAATTTATATTATTTGATAGACAAATTAAATAAAATTTTTCAGCCATCCCGTAATCAATTGCCTCAATTTATTTGAAGTTTTTTAAAAATAATTAAAAATCTTATTATTTGTTCCGATTTTCGACTTCAGATGATTTTTTGATACTGATTTTCGATTTCCAAAGTCCGCGACATCCCTATTACATACATATAAATTGTCGTATTCGATTATAACAGAATAAAAAACAATTCAAAATTCAAAAAATGTTCGACGGCCATAATTAAAAGTCAGACAACTTACGACTCAAATGTAAGAAAGCACTTTTGTTGATCGAATGGAAACCTAAATTTTTTTATTTAGAAATCAATTTAATTATAATTTTGTTCTTAATATTGATACCTACTGTTACATAAAAATATGAAAGTTTCGAAAAAAATCTACACAATTTTATAAGCTTTTTTATTACCTACTAATTTTTTATTACCTACTATTGTATACATGTAACTAGAAAATTCGTAGCAGCCGCATAAACGGCTTTCTATAACCTTTCCGGAAATGTTTGTTGATAGGACTTATATAGCCTCCTGCCAAAAAATATTTGGTGCCGATGGGATTTTACCTAACTTGGACCACTCCGATCCTCTTACTCGATTACCCCATATTTCATTATTATTTCAAAAAAGCGCCTCTAAAAAGCGCCTCCTATCGAACTTTGAACCCAAAAAGTCGTTAAAAAATTTCAAATACCTAACCATTAATTTTTGGCGCAAATTTAAAAGATATTAAATGAAAGTAACAGACAAAAATAGCGCTTTAGTTCATTGGGATATTACAGTAAAACGCTTAAAGCGTTCCATTGGTTATTTCATTATTAATATTTAATATGATAACCTTTTTAAATTCATATCACATGGACCCGTTAATTTCATGCGATAATTTGTCCAAATAGTCGAATTTGAGAAGATCATTAGAAATACGTTTCTATAATAATTTACGGTATTTTTTTGGAATAATTTTCATTATTTTGGAAATTAAACTGAAAAAAATATATATTTTAACCTGAAAGGGCTCTCATGAATGCTAGCAGTTTTTGAGTTGATGAAACACGTGTTGGGTATCCATAACTTCTGCAGGACCTTGTCGTCAAAAGAAATGTTACTCTTACAAGGATTCATGTGGTCAAATACTAATGCAGGATCCTCCCAAAATTCGTTGATGTACAAGTCTAGATAAAAACACATTTAAAGAAAGTTTTGCTCAGTTAACATTTATACAGGCAGTCTATTAACTAAAGGACTAAACAAGTAAAAGTCTATTGTAGTAATTTACAATTTAGCAAATGCCGATTTAATCATTTTGATCAAATTTTGCTTATATGTAAAAAAAATTAAAATAAAAAAATGTACCAATTTCAAAATCCTGCGTAAGTTCACTGACAGCTGTTACTTCTTGTACCCACATATCCACTCGGACATGAACTGGATATGCAGGAATGTAATGTTTGTTGTAGGATTCCTTTAGCAGATTGTCGATTACCTAAAAAATTTATGTGAAACTGATAAAACTAAAGTAGTAAAATTTGCGCTAGCTTTCATTTTGGCATAGAACACGGTATATTTTGGACAAAAAGCTGGATGGATTTGATTTGAATCAGGAATAGGCCTAATGTTTAAGTTCGCCAGGAATATGAAAATTGCTGACTCACTTCGGTATCGTTGGCGCAGTTGGTGACCGCGGGCTGATGGGCCATGTGGGGTAATTTACCAAGGCCGCCGTACGAGCTGAGAAGTTCCGTAAGAAAGGACACCATTACCCAACCCGGATGGCTCATTGCTTAAAGTTATAATCAATTAAAAAATTATTTAAAATCTTTAACACATTGCGTGTTCAGCCGATTGGACACGCGTTCAAATTTGCGCGCAAATTGGCAGACCCGTTCATTCTGTTCTTTTTAGGTGAATAAAGATAAGCTGTCATCAGATTAATTTAGATAAATCGCCTACATATTTTGTTTATAGTTTAAAAAATTAATCTACATAAAGAACAAAATGACGACTCCTGCCAATTTGCGAGCAATTTTAAATTCGAAACATGCAATGTGTTAATAAATTTTTATGGCATTTCTATGACAAAGATGCAATAAATTTTCAATTTAGAAAATTGAAATAGATTAAAAATTCGAAAATATAAAATAAAATATTTTTTGAATTGACAAAATTATCATATTCACATAGTAAGTTACCTCACGAAAAGTCCTCAAAAAAGTTTTAGTGCCGTAAATATACTAACTCAATTGAAGTTGTGTAAAAAATCAAGTAAAAAAAGACGGATGACAATAACGTAGGCGCCTAATTTTTTACCCCCTTCTCGTTCAGTCCTTAATTCGCTTCATCGTTAATTTCCTGTTGTCGTTAGCTTTTCCAGCCAATAATTCTACGCATTATTCGTGGTAAAATTGATTTGTCGTGATTTTACTATATGACATGTTTGAGTCACTATTCTATGTTATTTTGTAATTAACTTTCATCTTCCGTTAGTAGAATAAATTAATTGTTTCATTAAGAATTCTTTTCTAGTAAAACATTTCAAACTCTAACTAAATTCATAAATCTAAAAAAATACTAAATAAAAATATTTTCTAAAATATAATATATATAATTTGATTTTATAATATTTAGTTTATAACTCGGTTTTTACATGAAGAAAAAAAATCAATGATGGAAGCGATTTTAAAATTACTAGTAAATTAAAAATTTAAATTTTTCTTTTATTTGCATAAGAGCCAGATAGAAAAAATTGCAAATTTGTGAGATAAAAAAAAAAAAATTTCAAGACAAGTTGAACATGTAGTTTAATAAATCCTATTTAAACGCTTACTTTTTTTCTCCTTTCCGTATATATTTTCATCGCCACCTTATTCTCTTCTTTTTATTTTTTTGAACATTTAATTTTTACGTACAATTTCTTCGTCGCATTGCCCGATGTGCTTCATTTTTTTCAGAGGTAAAATGCGACATAAAAAAAAGAAAAGTACAATTTTTAAGCACAAATTTTTTTACTATTGTTTGACATAACACATTATTATCTCATTTACTAGGTCTTGTAGATAGTTAACATTAAATTTACAAATAAGTTTACTCGAATATATTTGAATATTGTGCAATAAATAATAAAAACAAAAACAAATTAAAAAATAATCATTATGTAATTTTACTATTTAGCTTATACGGAGAAAAAATAAATTTCATTAAATCAAACATTTTTTATGACTATTTTAATAGCGACAAAACATGAATAAAAATGGTCAAAGTCATTTGTAGCGTACATTTAAAAAATCTAATTAGCTAATATTTATATTTAAAAATGGGCAATTACGTTTGGCATTTTAGCGTTTTTTGTAATCTTTTAACGGATCTGCATTTTATTTTTCTCGACAAAATTTTATCATTAGCATGAGCATTAAAAAATATATATTTGTATTAAAAAAAGAAAAAAATAATTTTTTAAATTTTTGGCTTGCTTTTTCTCGACATCAAAAAGGAAAAAAAGAAAGCGGTTGACAAATGTTGATAGTAATTATGCAACGTTTACGATTGTTAAATGAATTTTTTCATTAATCTTTATAAGCAAAATGAAAATTAATTATAAGTAAAATTTAATAAAAATTATTAAAATTATCCTAATTTCGTGTGTATAAGGCCGGGTGTTTTGAGCCAACTTTAAATTGGCGCCCATTTAAATTTTACTCAAAACACCCGGCCTTATACACGCACGAAATTAGAGTAAAAAAAATTAATGAAAAATTTCGTATAAAACATTTATTATATTATATAATACATTAAAATTTCATTTTAGGGTCTTAATAACAAAATTATTAACAAAATTATTAATAAGAGTTCTCAACAACTTTTTAACAAAAGTAAATAATAAGATTTTAAATTCGTTTAATTCTATTCACTTCATATTTTAACTTAGAAATTTTTTATTTTTTGCTTGTATAAATTTTATTTCATAGCTTCACAATTTGGAGGGAATTAGAAAAGAAAAAAAAAGCTAGAAAAATAAATGAAAAATCAAAAATGCAAGAAAAAAACATTTCCCGCGGGAGTGAAAATCATGTCCAACACATATCGCCGCATCGTCATATTTTTGAGAAGAGAATCAAAGTATGTTAGTTTGACCTTTCTCCTTCTGCTTTTTACGTTGCCCTTTATAATTTACTTTTTTTCCTTGTTGTTTCTTGTTGTTTATTTATTTTTTTTTGTTTACATCTGCTTTTTTATTTCTTATTCTTTACAACTTTCCATTGACCTTTTCTTCACTTTCACTTAAGCTTATTTTTCCATTTTTTATTTTTAAAATAATATTCTCGGTGAAGAAAGTAAAAAAAATCTTCTTTAACTTTAAAGACCATTATCCCCAGCAGATTCGTTAAAAGATTACAAAAATCTCATTCATCAAAGTAGAATTAGGTAGATTTTGAGCTGAAAAATGTATTTTAAACACCTAAAAATTTGAAATGTTTTAATTTATGGGATAAATTCATATTTAATTTATAAATCCATTATTAATAGTTTCAGTTTTATGCAAATTTTTACAATAATTCGAAATTTAAAAAAAATTAATTTCTGAGAAATATAAAAGAAATTTTTATTTTTTTTACCCAAACTTTTTAATAAAAGACTATTTGGCCCTTCATTTTGTTAGTAATGATTTTTTTATTCATTCTTGTGTTTTCATATTTAGGCAAATATGTCGCCGATTTATTTGCACCAATACATATTAAAATTATCCCCAAAAAGTTTAAAGAAATTTATTTTATAATTACAGTAAAATACTAGATTAAAAGCTTTATCTGTTACTCCATTTACTTGTAACAGAATATTTTGTCGTGCCTTTGGCTTTTTAGATAAATTCTTTAACAAAAAATATCGTTGAAAAGTCCAAAAATAAAATTTTTTAGTAAAAAAATTTTTTTTCTTTGCTAATGCAAAAGAAATAACAAAATTCAATTTTCATAATATTTGATTTGTGCGCGCTTTTTTCTCTTTTCCTCTATTTGGCACTTCATTTTGTTAGTCTCACTTATTTGAAAAAAAAAACTATGGCTCAGAAGCCCTAGAGTCAAGTCGAGTAAAATAGAGTTAAAAAAAATAATGAATGTACATATACATACATAAGAAATTGAATACACAGATTGTAAACGTATATATTTTGTAAAATACTCTAAGTTCGGTTAAATAAGACTCGGCCGCTCGAAGAATTTTTGAATATTGACTTGGTTTTTATTCTATTATTTTGTGCCTGTGAAGCATAAAATTTTGTGCCTGTGAAGCATAAAAATTCTTCGAACAGCCGCGTCTTATTTACCCGAACTTGGAGTAATTTACTTTGCAATTACTGATACACATAATAAATATTTAAAAAATTCAAAAATTTAAATTTTATTGGTTTAAAGCTTTTATTGTTTCTCATATATTTCACGTTTGGGAATATCGAATCCAAAAAAATAAAAAATATATTAGTCAATAAAATACAAATTAAAAGAGTTCTTACCAATAATATAGTGGAAATTATCCCAAAATTTCGAAATTCAGAATTTTAAAAAATAGGAAATCGGAAAAAATTGGCTGAATTCCTATACCAATGATCTATGCATATGTTAAAAATATGAAAAAATATTTTATAATTTATAGAAATTTAAAAAAATTCTATATAGAACAAATTTTTCTAATTTTAAAACTTACTAAACCAGATTAAACAAAAGATAAAAGCGAATGATAAATTTAAATATTTTTTTACTGGGTTCTCTCATGATTATCCGCGCTTTTTTCGGATATTTAAAAAATTAGTTTAATTTTGTTTGATATTGTATTTATAATGTTGGATAGCTCTTGTTATGGACTTTTGAATGTATTTTATTTCATGATTCTAAGTCTACTATTTCACGGGATATTCGATTCGGAATATCGAGTAAATAAGCTATTTTAAGAACATTTATATAGGCGTTTTGAAAAGGATAATGAAGCAAGCTCACACAATGAAAGAAATATTTAGTCGGTATCGAATCATCCTTATTAATATTTCCAATATTACATAACGATTGAATATTTTGTTAACTTTTTAAGCAAAAATAAAGCCTGGCCCGGCCCAATCAACCTTATACGGGGTAAAAAAATTTAATTAGTCAATCTATTTTTAGATTTATTGTATTTTTAAGACAAAACAATTTATAATTAAATTCTTTTAAAGCTCAAAAAATGAAATGCCTTTACATTAACTCAATAAATCATTCACAAAAGGGCAATATTAGTGTGTTAATTATATTAAACCAATTCAAAACATTTATAACCTTTTAATTCATAATAAATGTGATATAAATTGAACAAAAAATTGAATCATTAAATGAAAAAAAATTAAATTTAGAAATTAAAATTTTGTTTGAGCTAAAAAATAAAAAAGATTTTAAATTAAAACAGAAATTAGCGTTATGCTTAGAGTGTTTAACTTGCATAAGCTTTAAGTTAAGAACTTAATTTTTTGTTTAATGATTTTATAATTTAAAATACGAATTAATAAGTTCAATTTTTATTGAATGTAAGTATGCAAAAATTTTTATACATAAACTTCTGTAATTTTAGACAACTGAGAACTTTCAGGCTCCAACGGGAAGCATTAGCGCTAGCTCCGATATCGGACTGGCGAATCGACATGCAACTTGCTTTTGGCATATTCAAGTAATTTTTTGTAGATACATTTTCGAATAAAAAATTTACTATTTATTGTATTATACATATACAGAATGTAAATTCATTTAACATATCATTTCAATACCTTAATGCTAATATACTTCAGAAACAGCTTGGGATCGAATAAAATGTTTTTAATAAAAATTATAACTACATAAAAATAATAATTTATTACGATAAATCGCAACTAGTTTATAATATGATTCAGCGTTGAGTATTAAGTGAGAACAAATGGTTAAATGGAAACAAACAAGTAAAATAAGTAAAATAAAATAAAATTAAATTAAATTAAATTAGATTAAATAAAACAATTCATTAAAACAAAATGGGATGTAAAAAAATTTATTTGAATGCTAAATAATCACAGAAATTTCAAAGTTATACACACAAACCTTAGGCACGCGTGTTGAGTTGCGAGTTCGTTCACTTAGCGGCGCTTGCGCCTACGGTGGCCTAAAAATTAAAACCTGCAACTTTCAGCGTGTCGAATCGAAATAATTTTTTTTAAATCAAAAATTTTAACTATAAAGTAAATGGTCCAAACTTCAATTTGTAATTTATTAATCGATTAAAAGATTTCTGGTTTAAATCATTGAATTTTTTTATAATCACATTTTTTAAAATACCCCAACTTCGTGTGTATAAGGCCGGATGTTTTGGGTCAAATTTAAATTGGCGCCAATGAGTTTATTTTGTTGTATCGGGTCCATTGGGGTCCAAATTTTGTGCCCGCCTTCGTTTCAGTTTCATAAAAATGAATTTTATATACACGAAATTAGGGTAAATAATAAATGTTAAATTATATTTTCTGATAAAACAATTTTTAAAAGAAATATTTTAGCGTTTAAATTTTTAAATTAATAAAAAATTATATATAGAAATTTATTAGAATTTGTTGTCCGTCGGATATTAGGCAATTGGGAATCCTTTTTAGTGATATTGAATTGGCTATTGTTGGAGCTTTTAGTCAATACAAGAAACAGTTCTTTACAGTCATTTATCGAAGCGGTCTAATTTTTAAAAAAAAATTTTTAAAAAAGCTTTTAAAAGGTTGTAAAACTTTTAGTCATTCCTGAGAACGTCCCGATCGAAAAGTAGAGCGCCTATCCTATGGATACTACAAAACCTTCTTTGACATCAGCTCGATTAAATGGCAATGCGCTCGATATAACACGCACTACAGCCTCCATTGCAAATGGCAACGTTTGCTACGACATAGCTAAAAATTGCTAGTCTTTGGGCACTATGCGACTCAGAAATTTATATGAGTTTTTTTTTGAAGTAATTAAATTACTGTCCGTTATTTTAAAGTATATGCTTAATTTTTAAATGAATTATTTTTTGCTTATTGTTTAAAAATTTAGCGCGAACTGATGATGCGTCAGTGTCGCGCAACATGCATGTACTGCGACAGTGGCAGTTTTCAGAAAATTTAAAACGATGATGCGTTTTGTTCATATTTTTACACCTAATATATTTGTACATCTAATATAATATATTTTATACATTTCACCTAATATAATATATTTCATATTTGTACACCTAATATAATATATCATAAATGTGATAATTAATTTATATGATGTATACACAAATCATTTGCAATTTAATTATAACTGAAAATAATATGTTCAAATTTATGCTTAAACATTTTTTCATCAAATTTTTATGAAAATTATTTTTTACATACTTAATATGTATGAATATTTATTCGGTAGAATATATCGTGTTTAGTTTAAAAAAATGCTTAGTTTCAGAAGCGGAAGCGGAAAACCGACTGACTTTAAAGAACAAAAGTAAAATAAACAAGGGCGGCAATAAACGTATATACATGCGATAATATTTTTTTTGCACGTGTTGGCGCATAAGAAACAGACAAATGTTTTGCTAAAATATGCGAGAAAGGTAGCGAAAGAAATTGGCGGGCTGCGGACGGCGGACAACGCGTGCGTACTTTTCATATACGAGCGCGGTACAAACACACAAACGCATATATACACATCTCCATGCACTTACTGTGCATACATTGAAATAATATGTATATAGAAAAAAATATTTAAGAGAACATTTTAGCCAAGCAAAATATGTCGACGCGGAGCCGCGAATCAATAGCGCCCTCACCCGCCGCGGCCGTCTTTTTTTCTTTGCTTTGTTTTCGTTTTATTCTGCATATTTATTTTATTTATTTTTTTGTTTTTTCTTTTATTTTTATCTATGTTTTTTTCTTTCTTTCGCTTTTTTCTTTCTTTTTTTCTTTTTCATACATTCTTATTTTTTTCTCTTTATTTCTCACAACTTATCCGACATAATATGAGAGAAAAAGCGATATATTATCTTTATTATTTGCCTCAAAGAAAATAAGAAATATCAAACAGTAAGAAAGTGCATATGCTGGCCTAAAAATGCGTCAGACAAAAAAAAATACGCGGCGAGCGTTTTTCCGTTTACATAAAACGAATTAATTTTTTCATCAGTATTTTGTTATTTGATTTACATTCCGCTTAGATTAAATCAAATATACTCTAAAGAAAAAATCAAATTACAGAATGAACTCAACTCCACTTGAACTTTAAATTTGCATATTCAACTTTTCTTGGAATATCATTTACTGAGTCTTTTAAAGATTAATATTTACCTGATATTTTAAACTCATCTTTATTATTTGCCTTGGATATTTTAAATTTATCTTTATTACTTGCCTTGGATGCATAGAGGGAATTTTTACATATTTTACATATGAACCAACTAATAAGATTATTGTTCTACCCTTATTTCCTGAATGAATTAATATTTGAATTCTTGTTCTTATTTTCTAGAGTAAATCAAATGCACTGAATTTCAATTGTTGTTTTAATTAAATTTAAATATTGAATCTTCAAAATGATTTCGTGGAAGTTAATTTTAATTTGAAATGATATATTATTTAATGTTTGATATCATTTCAGTATACAATGTCAAATGAATACGATGATCGCAGTCTTGCTTCATCGTCCTCGTCAACCGCAACCGAGGAAGAACTTTATTCAAACGGAAATTACGTTAGCGGCGGCGGCGCAACATCGGCGACAGCAACTGTTACGATAGCAAATGCATTTGCGTCTTCATTACCCAAGGAGTTTAATATCAATGGCACGGTGAGCAAATCCTTTAGCCAAAACGCGGAATCGCGGCAATTCAATTTGAAGTTAATACATTTGGTTCATGATCGACCTGAGCTCTACGACATCAACTGCCCAGCCAACAAGAGCAATATGGAGCGCGAAAAGGGCTGGAAAGACGTTGCACAATGCCTTAATCAAGAAGGTATATTTTTAGAACTTTTCGGTAGAAGAAAAAATGAAAAGCACCTTCAATCACAAATTTTTAGTGGAGTTTGTAAAAACGAGATGGAAGACGATGCGGGACAGATTCAAAAAAGAATGTCGCAAATTTGAACAAGGTCAAAAGATTACGTGGACACACTTCAGAGAAATGACCTTTTTACAGCCTTTTTTTCGCTTCAAAACAAAGTATTAATCGATACTTTATTTCATTAGGAAAAAAGATATTCTATTTATTGCTTACAATATTGTTAACAATTTTTTGTTTGTAATAAGAATTGCTAAGTAAATTATATTTTTAATAAATTTATAGTGGATATCCCCGCCAAAAGTGTGAAACGAATGAAAACGCCCATACATCAGCAGATAGCGTTGAGTCCGCTCAATATTTATTGGATCTGATTAGCGGGCAGAACGAGTTGACTCAACATCAGCATGAGTCAAATGCTTTGTCACATTCGCCGCATCTTTATCATGCCAGCGGCGACGAGCCCGACGGTGCAGAAGAAGACAACACTGACGACAGTAATCATTTCGAGAATAACGGTATTAGTACCGATTGTACCATTATGAAATCCGAATACAACTTGGAGGGTGAGATATGTGAACGTCAAGCAGCCGTCGTTTCTGCGTCTATTATCACACCGAATTCAACGTTGTCGTGCCGGTCCGGCGAGCGTAAACGCCACGCCGAACAAAGGTTTGTTTGCAAATTATTAATGAGCTTTAATTGTAATTTTGTTTTAATTCTCAAATCTCGTTGCTTGCTTATTAATTCTAATCTACTAATATTTTATAATATTTGAATTTAAGAAAATATGTTTAAATTAAAAAATTTTTCAGCTGCATTTCTTCGCTACGTCGTTCTGTTAAAACGGCCGATTTTTCGACCACAGCCTCTGCCATTGGCTGGAGAGACGAAAATGGAGCTGACGATGAGGACGTGCTTTTCTGCCGCATAATGCTCAACAAACTCCGCAAAATGGACGAGCAGTTAAAGGACACCGCTAAGGCACGCGTTCTAGACCTTCTCGTTCAGATACAATACGGCGAGGGATCTGCTTACCGTGTTCTGTAACATGATTTGTTTAATTGGAATAAAGAAAATTCAGTTATAAATGATGCCTTAATCAAATTGGAAATACATATTTATATTTATTATAAAATTTCTAATAAAATGTTTATTATAAATTTATTTAAACAAACAGGTAAATTAAATAATTAGGTAAAATAAATTTATTAATATTTGAAAAGTAATTTAGCGTAAATAAGATTATTTTCAAAAAAAAGATGCATAATGATGTTCTAGGGTTAAAGCTTTATAATATTGATAATGATGAATTTCATTAGAGTATCCATAACAAAAGTCAATAAATACAAATATCATAATTTAAAAAATTAGATAAAATTATATGTATTAGGATTGGCGGAAAAAAATTTCTGTTTGATTTAAAAAATTTATCATAAAAACAAAATTACAATCCAAAAGGTATATATTCTCCATTAATATCTATTATCTATTATATGATGTGTGGCCACGCAGAGAATTAATGCCTTTATTGATTTTTAGGTCTGTAATTTTGTTTTTATAATAAATTTTGTTTTAGGATCAAAACGAAGTTCCTTTCCGGCCAACCTAATATATACAGAAAATGGAATTTTTTAAATTGTCCAAGATGACATTTTTGAATTTGTTGTCGCAATTATAATATAAAAATTTGTCGAAACTCAACATTTTCAGGTAGGCTGAAAAGATTCACAAAAGGAGACAAAAAATTGTGCGTATGTACATTATTTTACTATGCATTGTTTAGAACAAAATAATAACATATAAATGTAAAAAAAAATAAAAAGCTATGTAAAGGCTTCATAGACTTAACCCAAAATGAGCTTATGTGTATTTGATTGAGGACAATCATTGTTTCAATTATGGTCAAAAAGTCGCATTTATTTAAATAAATCTATTAATCAAAGCTAACGGCGGTCGCAACAGCATACACATTTGATAACTCCGCCGATAATGCTAGCCAAAGCCGAGATGGCCAAAACTACCAATACGATGATCACCCATGTCTGCAATCGAAAACAGCATTCATTGGCTATCTGACCACAACACACGTAATAGTGAAAGATGGACGCGTCATTACCTACAAATTGTCTCATACTCATAAACAGTATTGTAACTTGGCTTAAGTGCTGTCTTCTTTTCCGTCTCTTCGTTTTTCGTTATCTTTTTCCGTTTTTCGTCGTTTTTATTTTGACGAGAGAGCATTTCTTCAAACGTTAAAAACTTGGCCCATATTTAATGAAAACGATTTTTGAAAACTGAGATTTGTTGCGGTTTTTATTCTCTACAGAAGGTAGTTTTTAGATTTTAAAAACTTATTATAGAAGTCGAGAAAGTTGTGAAAAACTAAGTGGCTGCCAGAAGAGACGAAGAAAAAATAAAAATACACGTATCGTTTTTTCCCCGTCTCTTCAGCGAACCACTTGGTTTTTCGTAGCTCATCGTCAATTATCATGTTTTTTATTAGACATTTTCGGATTCTGAAAAATACATTTTGTAGAAAATAAAAACCGCAACAAAATTCGTTTTCATTAAATATGCGTCAAGTTATAAACGTTTGAAGAAATGCTCTCTCGTCAAAATGAAAAGACAATTAGGCAGAGGAAAAAAACGAAGAAACGGAAAAAAAGACAGTGTCGGAGCCAACATTGCTCATAAATTAAGATAACAAAATTATAAATGTATAAAAAATATTCATTGTAAGTCGATCATGTAAATAATGCTTACAAATTTTTCCAACGCAAATTTTGCTTCCAGCTTTATTGCCTAGATTAATGTCGATGTCTTCGGCGAATGCAGGCAAGGTACTCATCCACAGAACACCAGCCACTAACAACAACACACTAACAACTTTTAGCATTATTTATTAGTATTAAGCGATGTGAAATTGTAAAAATTGTATATGAATTGATAAAATATAGAATATTTAGTAATATGTATGTTGTATGTGGTCAGAATAAACTAAAAATGTATCAACAACAAATTCCGAATTTCAAAGTGGTAGCGGAGATATGATTATTTATTTATAGGATTTTTGATTAATATGTTGATAAGGCTACTTTATTTATATTATTATTAAAACTGAGATTTTTAAACATTCAGCGCTTTCATTGATATTATTCGCAACGTCACTTGCATTTCAAATATTTCAATACTTTGTTTTGATATATATTTATTTATAAAAATATATATATAAAAAATTGGAAATTTTCTTTATAAAATAAATTAGGCATTAAGCTAAAAAAACGATGAAATTTATGCATATTTCAATATACAAATACCTAGTTTAAATACAATTTCTAAGTAATTATTCCTTATACATTTTAAAAAATTATTTTTCAATATTTGAATAGAGAATTATAAAAATGATGAATAGAAAAAAAGCATAACGGTAAACACAAGAAAAAAACAAATAAAATTTTTTTATTATGTGGATCTGTCGAAATCCCGATCCACATAATACTTTTTAACGAAAAAATAAAAATAGAAAAACTCTGATGAAAACAAAATTATTTGCAAGTTGAAAAACCCGAACAACCATATACATATGTTTATGTATATAAAAAGAATTTTTGGGCATTGAAGCTTATATGTGGTGGCCGAAAAGTTCGGGCAATTTTTATTTTCAATTTTACTAGTTTGTAAAACTGCAAATTCTTAATATTTTTATAATTTTTGTTTTATTTTCGGATTCTCCATTATTATTTACATACACATCTAAATTTTTTTGTAAATCAGTTACTTTCCCAAAAGTCATAGTAATTTTAGTAAATGGCAAAAAAAAGAAATAAAAAGGTAATACAAATGAAATAAAAATACGTTCGGCGGAATTTGCCGCGTTAGAAAGAATTCTTTTTTTCTTTTTTCTATTTTTTTCTTTCGTTTCATTGTTTTCGTTTTTTTTATAAATGGCCGTGCTTAAATTGTTTTTTAAAGATTGGCAAAGATTTGGTAAAAAAGAAAATTTTTTAAAAAGAAAATAATAACAAAAACGTAAAACTTTTTTTAACTTTTACTCACTTGCTTTCTTTATTCAGTTACGAAAAACACAACAATTTTTTTTTTCTTAATGTATACATATACTTGAAAATTATGCGTGAAATTGTTTTGTTGTTGGAAAGATGTCGGTTTTTATATGGAACGACATTTATTATAAAGGCAAAACAACAATTCAAGAGCTATTTTCTACCATGATCTATGACTCGTCATCAACATTCATTCAAATAATGAATGCTCTTCTTGAAGAACTCGACAAAAGTATAATTTAAAAAGTGCAAATTCTGCACTTTTTAACTTTGGTCTATATCTGTAAATATGTATAAATTTTTTTCTCTAAAAATAGAGTTATTTCAAATAATTTTTGTATCATAACATTCAAAAAAAAAGCTCTTTCAGGTAAATGTTATCATGGGCTGAAGTCCCATGACAACAAAAATATAACAATTCAAATTCAAACGATATTATTTTTCCAATAACCTAATATCTTTATTGTGTTAAACTATTCAAAATTGTTTAAAATTATAAGAGAGAATAAATGAAATTTGCAAATTAAAAAACAATAATAAATATAAAAATTGCTAATTCAAATTTTACAGCTTTTATTATTATTTATTTATTATTCTAAGTTTAAAAAAAAGAAAAAATTATTGTAAAAAATAAATTTTACTCAAAAAAATCGAAAAAAATTATAATTGAAAAAGTTTGTCAAAAAATTTTTTCATTTTTTTTTTTGATTTTGAATAAAGACTTTTTTCATTTTTTTTTTTGATTTACTTTTTTTCTATTTATTCTTTTTTTAGATTAAAGAATCCAAGAAGAAAACGTATTCTATATTTTGCATGTTTTCTAATAGTTAAATTATATCACGTGTTTGAATTTTATGTGTTTTGTACGCACTAGTCTCGTAAAATAAAATAACATAAAGCCTCTTTATTGTATTTGTATTGCAAATACTTAACAGGATTGCAACGGATTCCCGACGTAATTCACTTCCAAAATTGTTTATTCTTTCCAAATTTTAAAGGTTAAAAAGATATAATTTTTTCATAAACATTTAAAAAATTTTATAATACAGTGCGTCCCAAAATTATAAGACACCTATTTTATTCGACTTTCAAAGTGCAGAACTTTTGTTCAAATTAACAAAAATACTTCAAATTTTACACAATAATAAAAAAAGGAGTTATAAACTTAATCCAAAAAAATAAATTGTTAAAAAATTTTTAAACCCGATTTTTAGCTAAGAAATAAAATTTTTGAGAAAAAAATAGTTCTTAAAAGTGTCCCAAAATTATAAGACATTATGCATAAAACTGAAATTTATTTTAACAAAAACAATAAATTTTTATTTCAATTAATTTATTGTTATTTTACAACAATGCCTAAGAGTATAAAACTTAACGAATTTGAAAAAGGGAAGATTAGCGCATTTAAGGACAGTGGAAAGAACGTTACGGAAATTTCAAGGCTAATGGGCCGTTCTCGAACTGTTATAACAAACTTTTTGAAAGACCCGGCAAACTACGGTAAGCAGAAAAGTTCTGGAAGGTCTCCGGTTCTTACACCAAGAACGAAAAGAAGAATTTTAAATGCTGCATCGAATTCTAATATCGGTGTTCGTCAAATTAAAAAAAATCTCGGCTTAGATGCGTCAAAAAACACAATTCATCGAGTGTTAAGAGCATCACCAAATATTCAACGGCGTAGAATTGCAACAAGACCAATGATTACTGTTGCTGATAAAAATAATCGTTTGGAATTTGCTCGACAGCACGTGATTTGGAACGAAGAATGGAAAAAAGTAATTTTTTTTTAAAATTTACAATTTACATTTTTTTTTAAAATTTACAGACTTTATTATTTTGCTTTATTAATTGTTTTATCTTGTTAGGTTGTGTTTTCGGATGAAAAAAAATTCAACCTCGATGGTCCTGATGGAAATAGGCATTACTGGCACGATTTAAGAAAGGAAAAACGTTATTTTTCAAAAAGAAATTTTGGAGACGGTACGGTAATGGTGGGGGCAGCAATTGAAGCAAATGGAGCAGTATCGTTAGCTTTTGTGTCTTCATCGATGAACAGCGCAGACTATCAAAGCGTGTTGGAAGAACATTTAGAACCATTTTGGCAGCCGGAGTTCATTTTTCAACAAGATAACGCCCCGATTCATTGCAGTCGATCCTCCAAAACGTGGTTCGAACAGCGAAATATTCAACTTCTTCCTCATCCTGCAAGATCTCCTGATCTCAATCCAATTGAAAATTATTGGGCAATCTAAACAATTGGGCAAATAAAACAAAAGAATTTACGATGATGGACGGCAATTTAACTCGGTTGATTCGCTGAAAGAAGCAATTTTAGCAGCACACCAAGCAATTGAGCCAGAAATTTTTAAAAATTTAATTTCCAGTATGCCAAACCGTATGATTGAGGTAATCCGTAATAACGGAGGTCCTATTGATTATTAATTGTTATTGTTTATTGTTTTTGTTAAAATAAATTTTAGTTTTATGCATAAAAAACTCAAATGTCTTATAATTTTGGGACACTTTTAAAAACTATTTTTTTCTCAAAAATTTTATTTCTTAGCTAAAAATCGGGTTTAAAAATTTTTTAACAATTTATTTTTTTGGATTAAGTTTATAACTCCTTTTTTTATTATTGTGTAAAATTTGAAGTATTTTTGTTAATTTGAACAAAAGTTATGCACTTTGAAAGTCGAATAAAATAGGTGTCTTATAATTTTGGGACGCACTGTATATCTCCAATAATATTGTGAATTTACCGTAGCATATATATTGATTATATATTTTGAGTCCAGCACGTTCTAACTACTACATATACAAAAATATTCAGTCAATTATAAAAGTTTAAAATAGACGAATATAAAATCATTTAGTAAATAATTTAGAAAATAGAAAAAAATGTATAATATTTCAATTCAATATTTTGTATAAATAAACTGAATGAAAAACATTTTTTTTTCAAAAATGTGTTTTAACATTGATAATTTAAAAAAGATACAAAATAAATAGGCATATCTAAGAATTGTTCTGTTAAAACATTAATTTAATTTCTGAGATCGCCGAGCTCTTCGATCCTCAGACACCTGCTTTCTGGGGCGAATAGAATCGCTAACCTCCTATATGTACATAAAGCACTGTCATTGCTAATAGTGAACTATATTATTGATTAATTGTTGTAAATTCCAAAATGAAAAAAAATTAGTTGTTAACCTAATTCTTGTATATGTTTTAAGGCATACACAATTTTGCGTGTAATAATTTTATTTTTTTCTTAATTTATATGTTATTTTTTTTTGTGGCTGTCATTAGAAAGGAAAATTTTTCATCGGTGTACTTTTATAACGATAAAAAGAAACAAAAAAAACAATTTTACACGTGTACATATTAAGAGGGAAGAGTTACGGCCATTGCTTTGTTGGTGTTACTATTTTGTTAATAATATTTGTGTGAATCGCTTTTGAAATAAAGGATAATAAAACAAAAGATGTGAATAGAAAGAAAATAGTGGGAAAAGTAAAAGAATATAATATAAAAGATAGTCGTCGAATAAAAAAGATAATAATAAGAGAGTATGGTAGAAAGAAAGAAAATGAAAGAACCGAAAAAGATACACGTCAAATGGTCGACCAACAAAAATGTTTAACGTCTAGCAATGTAAATGAAATGTGCTAAAATATTGTCTTTTTGTTTGAATGTATTTATATTTATGTGTGTTAGGTATGAAAGCTTTGAGCTGTTTACATAAATGATGATCTGAAAGCAGAAAATCAGGGGACTATAGTGAATGCATAACCGGATTCCAATAATGTTCCTTCATATTTTTATAAATCATTATACTGACGTGAGAAGATAAACGATGTTTCTTTTAGATTACATATTATTTTTTTCTGTATTTATGCCTCAATTATAAAAATGTTTTGTTTTGATGAATTATTTAAATTTCATTTAATTTAATTTCATTTTATTTTAATTACTTATCTTACTTGTTACTTGTTAGTTCTCATTTAACCATTTGTTCTCACTTGCATCATATAATAAACTAGTCGGGATTTATCGTAATAAATTATTACTATTATTATTATAATAACTATTTTAATTTGTCGAAAATTTAAATTTTTTATTTTTATGCAAAATCAAATTCGGAAAAAAAATTCCAAACAAAATTAACAATGATCAGTTTTTAAATGGTATGACCCGGAAATGGTTCGGGATTAAAACCTTTTTTATATCATAAATATTAAAAAGTTAAAATTTTATTTGCTTGTCTGTGAAATATTTTTTTACGCTGCTTTTTGTGATATTTATTTAAAAATATTTTTTCATGCTGCATAAATATTAAAAAGTTAAAATTTTATTTGCTTGTCTGAAATATTTTTCCACGCTGCATAAATATTAAAAAGTTTAGATTTTATTTGCCTATCTGTGAAATATTTTTCCACGCTGCTTTTTGTGATATTTATTTAAAAATTTTTGTGATATTTTTTCAGGTTTTACTCTAACTTTCAATCATGTTTGTTCGTTTTCGAACTATAAAGCGTCGACTTTTGTTCGCGGGCATGACATTTCTTGCGCTTGTCTTTAGCACATTTTATTTTTTTCGAGAAGAGAAAATCCTTTACCGCACTGCTACTTTCATTAACAACAAAAAGGTCCGGTTTAAATTTTGTTTATGAAAACTTTGAAGATTATTTATTGAGAAATAAATCTGAAATAAATTTGTTTTGTATAATAGTATTCTTTATTTATTTATTTACTTAAAATATGAATTATACAATTTAATATTAATAAAAAGTTATTTTTCTAATTTTTCATTTTTTGAAGATTCCAAAAATTTTTTATTTTACATTTCAGAACGCAAATATTGCTGGAAACGGCAGCAGTTTTAGCGACACAAAAATCATTGCGGTCGGCATTGACTCGGACGATTTGAGAAATGTAAATGGCGTCAAAACTTCGTTCAAAAGTTCGGCACAGGTTGAAATATACGAACTATTTTCGTTTGTAGCCCGCCGATTTTTTTTTTTTTTGTCTTTGAGATTTTTAAAAAAAAAAGACTAATCTGTAGGGAAAAATTATATGACTGAGAATCTCGATATGGTCCTAATGAATATAAGTGCAAAATTTGAGAAAGCGGTGCATGAAACATTGATTATTTACTTCCCGGATACCTGGGCTCACTTTAAACATTAGACTACGATTTTTCTCGAATTCGGCTTTAAAATACATATTTTTTATCTTACCTAAAACAGTGGGTTTCAAATTTTTTCTCATTTCCACCCCAGTAATTATTAGACTTGCCGAATTCCGAAATTGGAGAAAGACCGACCGGAGGTAGCGCGTTTCTACGAGAAGGTCGCCCCACTCAGGTGCGATGCCGAATGCGGTTCGAATTGGCTTGAAATTGACGAATTCGGCCGCATTCAGCCCACTGATTTTGCCAAAACGTGAGTCCTCATTTGACTAATTTTTTTTTTGAACTCCAATATTTTATAGAGAAAAATTTTGAGAAAAAATTTATTTTAGATAAAATAAATTATTTTCTCTATTTTTCAATGTGTCTTAGAAAACATTTGTCGATTTCATTTTCAATGGAACAAAAATATTGAGAAAAAAAAAACTTAATTTATTGAATGAGAATTAAAAGGATTTCCATGATAATTTCCATTTACGTTATCCGATTTAGGTATATTTTGAGTCTTAATTCAATTTGAAGTTTGTTAAAAATCAATATCAAAAAGGCAATATAAACCAGCTGAAAAGCGACTCAAAATTACATGGATTATTTTAAAGGCACATTGGTGTGGATCGTATTACTTGCAAATGGACTTTTTTCCAGCGAGTCAACGATAACGATTTGCGCGTCGGCGAACCGGCGCGCTTTGTAATGGGCGCCAAGGTGGAGCATGGCGACTTTTTCTCCACGCGTTGTGTTGCTAAACGCGTCGGCGTACGACCCATGCAGAAATGGTAATCGCTTGGCTAATTTCGCGTGCATAAGACCGGGTGTTTTGGCCTAATTTTGTGTGCATAAGACCGGGTGTTTTGGCGCCTAATTTCGCGTGCATAAGACCGGATGTTTTGAGCCCCCGAATTGGGGGCGCCAATCTGAGCCTATCTCGTTGTTGTATTGGATCCAATTGCTTTGTGCCGGGCCGATTCGATTTCTCCCCTTTTCCTTTTCAGGCGTTCTCTATTCGCGACTGTGACAGCTCGTCGGGATCGCGTTGAGCGGCTAAAGGCGATCGCACGACCCGCAGCCTGGTCCGGACTCGACGTATACGTGCTCGGCTACGATTCCGTCTCGCAAATGGAGTTTCGTCGGAATATGCCCAAAACAGTGGAGTATTTGGAGAGCGTAATGAAGTCCAGCATTTTCAATGGTTTGTAAATTGAAATTTCGTTGTTGTTTTTAATTGACTCCCCGTTTCTAGGCTATAACATTGTCGGCGATGGCACACCTCAGGCCTATATTCCATTTCTCACCGGTCGAACGGAGGTGGAGCTGCCGTTGACGCGAAAACGCTATCCGAATGCCCACCATGTCGATGATGTCTATCCGTTTGCGTGGCGCAACTTTTCGGATGCCGGCTATGCGACTCTCTATGGCGAGGACGCGCACGCCGTTGGCACATTTACGTATCGACTAAAGGGCTTTCGCGAACAGCCCACCGATCATTTTCCGGCTACGTTCTTTCATCGCTTTGAGAACTATTGCTCCGAACAGCCCACAATTAAACGTCAATGCTGTCGGCGGTGTGTGGGCGATACGACTCAACACAAGATATTATTATTACTATTTTTTTACTTTGACCGCATAAATACAAACCTGTCTACTATGGCATCTGCCTACTGGGGAATGAAACTAATACTAACCGTAATGCCCAAAGTTCGAATGATTTTAATTTCGATTAATAATCAGGAATCCAAAATAGATGTCAACTTGTTCCTGGATTTCCAGTAGATACAAATAAAACATTTTCTTAAAAATTTTTTTTTGAATTCTTAAAAATATAAAAAATACCGTCAAACAATAAATACAGTCAAACTCGTCTACAATAAATACAGTCAAACCCGTCTATAATAAATACAGTCAAATCCGTTTACAATAAATACTGTCTACCAAGGCAACCCCATCTTCTATGGCGCCAATGCTCAGTCCCAACAAAAATATCTTGGAAAACCTTTCTAATATGGCACCTCTGTCTACTATTGCGCCTTTTGCGGATCCCTAGGGGGTGCCATGGCGGACAGAGTTGACTGTATATTATTCCAGAATATAAATAAAGTACTTTTCGTTTTTTTTTCTAGATGTGGCTTCAATACGCTGAAAGCTTTTGGCGCGAGTACGCGGAGGTGCCGCGTTTTCTGCTAATGCATCACAGCTCACTTTCCCACGACTCCATTAATGACTTGCAGGTTAGATTATTTTTTCCACTTTTTTTTTTTGAATATTTTGAATGGGAAACTATGGTTTTACTTTTCGAAATCATGTAATTGTTGAATTCATTACAATTAGGCTTTCAAACGTATTCTTTCTAATATATTCAATCATTTGTAGGATTTCACTGTTGTATTCTTGTGAATGCAAATGAATACGTAGAATAAATAGCTTTTATGCAATTCAATAACAATAATGAGTAATGATAACAAAAGAGAAATCTTACATCAATTCTACACAGTTTAAAGGACGCATGCCCTTCAATATGCATTTTCTGACAACATTTTTTGACGCCAAAATTTGACGCGGAAATTTAAAAATATTTATGAAAAATTTTTTTTTGCTATTTTTCCTGTTTTTTATTTTTTTATATTTTATATGATTTAGTCCAGTATATTTGGAAAAACTCGATTAAGCACATTGTTGATGACACCATTGAGGTTTTCGAAGAGTTTCGCAACACAGACTTGAACGAAGAACCAAATGATGATGAAAAAATAAAAAACAGGAAAAATAGCAAAAAAAAAAAATTTCATAAATATTTTTAAATTTCCGCCATTTTGGCGTCAAAAAATGTTGTCAGAAAATGCATATTGAAGGGCATGCGTCCTTTAATTAGCAGGTACAAACAATCTGTATGGGACTAATTCTCTATTTAAACATCAATATAACATTCACAAATTAATTGGCAATAATTTTGTTCGAAACATACTTTAATTGGGCCTTTTCGAAATCATGTAATTATTGAATTCATTACAATTAGGCTTTCAAAAGTATGCTTTCTAATATATTCAATCATTTGTAGAATTTCACTGTTGTATTCTTGTGAATGCAAATGAATACGTAGAATAAATAGCTTTTATGCAGTTCAATAACAATAATGAGTAATGATAACAAAAGAGAAATATTACATTAATTCTACACAGTTTAATTAGCAAGTACAAACAATCTGTATGGGACTAATTCCCTATTTAAACATCAATATAACATTCACAAATTAATTGGCAATAATTTTGTTCGAAACATACTTTAATTGGGCCGAAACTCTCGAAATGTTTTTGTTTTAAAAATATATGTTAATTCTAAAAAAAATTGTTTTTAAGCTGGCCGACGACGAGCTCTATGAGCATTTGAAGCGGCAATTCGAAGGGGGAGCCTTTAATAACGCGATGGTAATCGTTATGGCGGATCACGGCCGTCGATTTAGTCAAATGCGTGAAACTCAACAAGGTCTTTTCTAGCATAAATTCGTCGTGTATTTTAGAAGAAAGGCACTAAAATTATCAATTCCCTTGATACTTGATACGACAAATGGCATTTTATTTTTGTTCATTTATTTGTATTGATTTATATTATGCTTTTGGCAATTCTAAACACAATAGAAATGAGACGTCAGGTGTAAAGAAAATTTCTTTCCGGAGCCTAATAAAATGCTTTTTAGGTCAATTGGAGGAGCGTTTACCTTTTTTTTCTCTTTATTTGCCGCACAAATTGGCGAACGAATCGCCGATTTTTGCTGCCGCTGCCGCCAACGTTCGTGCCAATGCACGCGATCGTCTTGTCTCGCCTTTCGACATGCATGCGACGCTTATGCAACTTTTAAATGGCTGGCCTATTGATGCAACCGAGTTTGAGCGCATTCCCGTCCAACAAAAGGCTCGTTCCCTTTCGCTTTTAGGACGAATTCCCGTTAATCGAACCTGCGAGGATGTAAGTTTTTTTTCTTAACCTAACTACAATACCCGACGTTTCCAAACGCCCTGTTATACAATATCGAATTGAATAGTTCGTTTGTTCGTTTCTTTTTTACTAATGTATCGTTTTAGGCCGGCATCGAGCCACATTGGTGCACTTGTTTGCAATGGCGAAACGCGCTAGCAGCCGGCGCCGAATCCATTAACACCGCACAGATGCTCGCCGAGGCGGTCGTACTCGTCTTTAATAATCAAACAGAACCCGTACGAAACCTATGTGCACCACTCAAACTGAAACGACTTCTTTCAGCTAAAATGTAGGTACGCTTATGGCTATATATTAGAATTTTATTTTCGACAGCTAATATGGAGTATTGATTATTGTTCTATCAATATCGTTGATTTTTTCTTAAATATACCCTAATTTCGCGTGTATAAGACCGGAGGTGTTTTGAGCCAAATTTAAACTGGCGCCAATTGGAGTTCATTCTGTTCGTTCGTATCGGATTCGTTGGGGTCCAAATTTTGTGCCCACTTTTATGAAACTGAAACTGAAAGGCGGGCACAAAATTTGGACCCCAACGGATCCGATACAACAGAATGAACCCATTGGCGTCAATTTAAATTTGGCTCAAAATACCCGGCCTTATACACACGAAATTAGGGTAAAATAAAATTATACACGAATACAAATCCAAATGCAAAGAAATTTTGCTCAATCTTTTACTCACATTTTGAATTGGCGCCAATTGGAGTTCATTCTGTTCGTTCGTATCGGATTCGTTGGGGTCCAAATTTTTTGCCCACTTTTACGAAACTGAAACGAAGATGGGCACAAAATCTGGACGACTCGCTTGGATCCGATACAACAAAATGAACCCATTAAAAGATTCAATAACAGGCTTCTACCCGACGAATCAATGCTTCGATATACCGGCTCGAAGGACATTGACGGTTTCAAGCCGATTTTTGGCACAAAAGTACCGACGACTATGATAATCTATCAGCTCACCCTGGAGACGGAGCCTGGATACGCCAAATATGAGGTTTTGTTCTGTATAAATTCATTTTTTTTCATTAATTATATTTCGGTTTTTTCAGGCTACTGTTAACTACGATAGCGGTGAGAAGAAGACGATCGTCGTGGACCTAAAGTCAGTTAGTCATATCAACGCTTACGGTGACCAACCGCACTGCATTATCGATAAGAATTATTTTCTGGCGGCCTATTGCGTGTGCTACGATAAGATCTAATAAAAGACCCGATTATTTTGTTTATATCTTTAGTTTTGTTATTATTATGTGATATTATTATGTAATATTATTGTAATGATTATTTTGCATTGCAATATGTTAATATTTATTAAAAGATTCGATAAAAGATGTTAGATTTTGTTTGTATCGCATTAGCAATTATTATTTGAATTCAGTCGCATTAGCAATTATTATTTGAATATATGGGCCATATATTTTTTAGTATGTGTATATTTATATTTCAATATATATCATTTATACATTTTTTTAATGCTGTATAATATTATGTTTTATCAAATTTTTTTAAAATTTACAAATTTGTTTTGTTTTTGCTCTTAAAAATCTTTGCAGTGACATTTATTTAGCGCCTTTATTTTTTTTATTAGATTTGTTTTGTTTATATTCTTTCTGATCATTTTATTATCAAATGGGAGGCGATAAAAAATAAAGTGCATATTTGTTTATATATTTAGTACGGTTTACAAATCATTTGTTTTAATAAAGATTATTTCAACCTTGGATTTAATTTTCTCGAAAATTTCTTGCTTATTGGCACGCTGGACGCAATTTTATAAAGTGGAATTGCTATTTGATGTTGATTAAATATTTTGTAATGGCAAGAGTAACTAAATCCCAAAAACAATTAAAGTTATTCGATTTAGAATTTAATATATTAGGGACGTAATTTATTAAAAGTTCGGAAATCGGAACGAATAGTAAGATAGTTTTTTTTAATTTTTCAAATGAATGACTGAAAAATTTTACTCTTCTTTAATTTCCCTAATCATCGTTAATCAAAAGATTTAAATTTCATTAGAATTTAATTTGAATATTTCATTAGAATATAATAAATTTAATTAGGATTTATAAGATACAAAAAATGCAGTCAAAATAGGAGTTAATTTTTTTTGGCTGTTTATTTGAGCGCGAAATATCATTGACTGTCTAGTCTTCTCGTCCATTGGTGAAAGCCATCACAACTTTTTCGCATTGCATTTGTCGTCTATATAAGCGATAATTTTCCCTATGTCCCCATCATTATAATCGCCGGTGTTCTTAAGTCGTAATTCATTCTTTCGAGCTGTAGTTAAGGTCCTACCGTTCTATAGGTTCGCATCCCGAGGGTTGCGTTCCTGGTTCGGCGATGGGCACGGAGTGTTTGTGGTTCACTCCCTCGGCAAGCCAAATCGGGTGTCGTGACGTCCCACAGCTCGGGAGTTCTGGATCAAGGCAAGAGTTCACACTCATTTACACGTCACTTCTCGGGTTTACCCGATCCTTCGCAATCAGCATCTGTTAGATGCTTATGGGCTGATCATATTCCGTTTCTACGGCTTGAGCTAGTCCGTTTCCAAGTTGGACTCGCATCTTTGAATCGTTCAATTAACGTTGACTTTAGCTCTGCTTGCGGCCCAAAAAATTTTTTTAACTGGAAATTTTTTTAAATTTTATAATCATTATTCTTTTTCCCTAGCTCGCGAATGAACGCTCATGCAAATCTTTCGTAGAGCTTACAAGTTAGTTAAAAAGAAATTGTTATTTTAAATTTTTATTTGGCCATTTGTTAATAGATTATTTCGTTTTGCCGAAAATTTGATGGAGACTTTTTTTTATCTTTTTTATATATACATATTGTGATAATTTTTCATTTTAATAATAATCATACTGATTGTTTAGTATTAAAAATATGAAACAAACAACAATAATGTAATATTTTTATTAAAAAAAGTAGATTAGTTAAACGATAAGTTATTAAATTCTTACAAACGAAATTAAACTTGAGTAAAATAACAACTTATTTTTTAAATATTATTTAGGAAATAATATTTTTATTACCTAAAAATTGTTATTATGCTGGCATCAGAAGACGAAGTTTTCGAAGGTGCAGATCCTTTGACTGATTCAAATTGCCAATCGGTAATAGAAAAGCCGGAGGAATTTGAGGATATTTTTACGCCAATAAATAATGCATTAAACAATCAGGAAAGCGATGGAAACAATGATTACAGAAATGTTTAAATTGTTTATATACATTTTTTAAAATTTTCATATTATATTTTCATATTATTATGTATTATCGATTATTAACGGTTTTTATTTAGTCTAAAAACGAATTTAACAAAACTTTGTTAGGACATAAATTAATTACTGAGATTGATAAAAGCATAAGAAACGATGGAAATTTATTTTATAATAGAATACAACCGAAGAAGTGAACGTCAATTTGAACACTGATTACATGTTGACTGTGGACATTTCAGACGCTTTATCAGAAAGGGATAAAGTAAACATTCGCTATAATTTTTTTAAAAATCGATTCCTGTTTGCATTACTTTTATATTGTTTTGAATTAATTTTTAGGTAAAATACACGGTGCATACAAAAACGGATATGCCAGAATTTTCGAAACGTGAAAATTCTGTAGTTCGGGAACACGAAGAATTTATTTGGCTTCATGATTCGCTTGATGCTAATGAAGAATATGCCGGCTATATTGTAGATATTTAAAAAAAAGATAAAATTTCACTGCTTAATTTTTATTTTTAGATTCCACCGGCTCCACCACGTCCGGATTTCGATGCATCGCGTGAAAAATTACAAAAATTAGGTGAAGGCGAATCAACAATGACAAAGGAAGAATTTCTTAAAATAAAACAAGAATTGGAACAGTGAGTTTATATACTAATTAAAATTAAAAAAGCTCATAATATTCATTAAATATTAGGTTGAGGCAAAATTTTTTACCCATCCGTAAAAAAATTTTTTTCTACGATAGATAGAGACGTGGGTTTTTTTGCATTTTGTAGAGCGTACCCGATTTGTGGGGGACGTGTTTCAGCGATTTTTAAAATTTTCATTTTTAGCATTTTTATAGAGAAAAATGCAACGAAAAAAGTGCATGTGGCTGAGCATTTTTTTCGGAGATTGATCCGATGGACTTGAAACTTTTGCCATGAGCTTCCCTTACATACACTATTACACTCTATAAATTTGAACCTGATCGATTGGATAGGAGCCGAGTTGTAAAACTTAAAAAAAACGTCGAAAATGCCGAAATTTGTCATTTTTTGCAGTTTTTTGACGTTTTTTGAGGTTTCATAACTCGGCTCCTATCCAATCGATCAGGTTCAAATTTATAGGTTATAATAATGTATGTAAGAGGAGCTCATGGCAAAAATTTCAAGTCGGATCACTCTCCGAAAAAAATGCTCAGCCACATGCACTTTTTTCGTTGCATTTTTCTCTATAAAAATGCTAAAAATGAAAATTTTAAAAATCGCTGAAACACGTCCCCCACAAATCGGGTACGCTCTAGAAAATGCAAAAAAACCCACGTCTCTATCTATCGTAGAAAAAAAAATTTTTACGGATGGGTAAAAAATTTTGCCTCAACCTAATATTTTAATATATTATGTTATATTTGCAATAAATAAAATAAAATTTAAAACATAAAAAATTGAAAATTTTTAGAGAATATTTGGCTACATTTAAAAAAACAGTTGCAATGCACGAAGTGTTTTTGTGCCGTTTAGCAGCTCATCCAATTTTTCGTAAAAATGCGAATTTTCGCATTTTTCTCGAATACGAGAACGAAGTAAAATTGATTTTTAACATATTAAAACTAAAATAAAGACCTAAAATCATATTGATCCAGCAAAGCTGGCAATAATAAAACGAAAATATCCTAAGTTCGGGCAAATAAGTTCGAATATTGACTTGACCTTCATTCTGTTATTTTGTGTCGGTTGAGCATAAAATTTAATGCCACACCTTTGGTAAAGCAGACAGAATTGAGGATTAAAAATTTCGGACTCAACTTTG
This sequence comes from Bradynema listronoti, assembly GCA_024678965.1. NCBI lineage: Eukaryota > Metazoa > Nematoda > Chromadorea > Rhabditida > Allantonematidae > Bradynema > Bradynema listronoti. The sequence goes on from JANLNO010000003.1 coordinate 4,700,652, forward strand.
TTTATAACCGAATGAAGGCCAAGCCAAAATTTAAGAATTCGTCGGACGGATGAATTTTTTTAGCTTAGCGTTCGTGGCAAAAATAAAAAAGAGCTTGTTGGTTCATTCTTTAAGCGTGTTACACTTTCTGCAGATGAAGTACTGCTATCTGGACAAGTAAGTAGTATTTAATATGTCTTTGATTTAATTATTAAAATTTATTCTCTGACAAATTTATATGAATTAAAGAAAGACGTCGATGATTTTTTTGATCATGAACGTAATTATCTTCTGGAATATCATAGTCATATAAAGGATGCTACCATAAAAGCTGATCGCGTTTGTAGATTACGAAAAAGTTAGTTTACTATTTGCCTATTGTTTGAACTCATAAAAAACAAATATTTCTTATATTAGGTTGAGGCAAAATTTTTTACCCATCCGTAAAAATTTTTTTTCTACGATAGATAGAGACGTGGGTTTTTTTGCATTTTGTAGGGCATACCCGATTTGTGGGGGACGTGTTTCAGCGATTTTTAAAATTTTCATTTTTAGCATTTTTATAGAGAAAAATGCAACGAAAAAAGTGCATGTGGCTGAGCATTTTTTTCGGAGAGTGATCCAATGGACTCGAAATTTTTGCAAGTCCTCCTTACATACATTATTACAACCTATAAATTTGAACCTGATCGATTGGATAGGAGCCGAGTTGTAAAACTTCAAAAAACGTCAGAAATGCCGAAAAACTGCAAAAAATGACAAATTTCGGCATTTTCGACGTTTTTTTTAAGTTTTACAACTCGGCTCCTATCCAATCGATCAGGTTCAAATTTATAGAGTGTAATAGTGTATGTAAGAGGAGCTCATAGCAAAAGTTTCAAGTCCATCGGATCACTCTCCGAAAAAAATGCTCAGCCACATGCACTTTTTTCGTTGCATTTTCCTCTATAAAAATGCTAAAAATGAAAATTTTAAAAATCGCTGAAACACGTCCCCCACAAATCGGGTACGCTCTACAAAATGCAAAAAAACCCACGTCTCTATCTATCGTAGAAAAAAAATTTTTTACGGATGGGTAAAAAATTTTGCCTCAACCTAATATTAAAATAACTTGAAAAATATCGAATTTTTGATTTTATTTTTGAAATATTAGGTATTTTTGGATTGGCTATAGATTATATGTATATATTATTGATTCTTTTTTATTCCACACATTTTTTTAATGTGTATGCATGTAGATTTGGCCGATTTCTATGCAAAAATAGCGTCGAACATTGACAAAATAGCTCAAACAGAAAGCAATGGCGGCGAAAAAGACTTTGGTCTATTTCTTTATAAAACCAGCAATATTTTTGAAAGGCTAAAAAAAGCGGAAAGTCGCGTTGGTACCGACGAGGAACTTAAAGAAGCCGATACTCTTCGTTATTTTACACGCGAAACACAAGCGGCTAAAGTAAAAAATTGTTAAAAATGTTTTCAACGCTTATATAGTGATTTGTTTATAATATAAATTCTATTACATACACAGTCACAGACAAATCATTGGCTGTAAAAGTGAATTCATTGGTGTTTGATTGTCCCTAAAATTGTGCTCAAAAGTGCAAAATTCACTTTTTCTGCCAATATTAAATACTATTTACCTAGTATATTATAATATCTATATTTTACCCATTCAATTATACATATCGCTTACATATCTAATTAAGGAGTTGTTATACCGACGTTTGCGTTGTCTAGCGAATTATGAAAGCGCGAACAAAGCTCTGGAACGTGCTAGAGCTCGAAATCGCGATATTCCAAAAGTAGAAAATTTATTTCATTTTTAAGTTATTATTACAAAAATGGTATAATTATTTTAGTTTATTCTAATTTCAGCACGGCTATTCTAGCAAATTTCAAATTTCGACGTTTTGCTCACTTTTTTTTTATAATAGTCCTAAAAAAGCCTGATAAAGACCTGTAGTCTGGGTCCTAAAATATTTGAAATGTAAAAAATTAAATTTTGATATCAAATTATAACAGAATGAACAACATAGAAAAATTGAAATTTGCTCGAACGTCCGCGCTTGTCTATGCATCTGAAATCAGAGTATATCAGGGTTACCAGATGTCCTTTTTAAAAAGATTTGTTCTTTTTTTGAAGGAGTCTGTTCTTTTTTATTTTTTGGTCTTTTTTTTCTTTTTTTCCATTTTTTGTTCTTTTTCCATGAAGAATAGCTCTCTTAGACACAGGATCAGGCGTTCCGAGAAGTATTAATTGTTGAGAGAATAAAGAATCTGACCCGAAAAGTTAACGAAATAGACCAATTCAGATATTTTTCGAAAAATCTTTTTTGTTGTTGGAAATTACCAATAAAATATTTTTTTCGTGCCCAGCGTTTTTCGTTTTATTTTATTTTCATCTGGCAACCCTGGAGTATATATGTTACGGGAAAATATGTTGCACTGCCAAATACGTATTTTCCCGACCAAATACGTATTTTCCCGCCCGACGGCCAAATACGTATTTTCCCGGCCAAATACGTATTTTCCCGGCCAAATACGTATTTTCCCGGCCATATAAAAAAATATTTTCACATTTATTTAAATTATCGTAAACTTTTATCGATAAAAGTTTACGATAATTTAAATGAATGTGAAAAAATTTTTTTATATGGCCGGGAAAATACGTATTTGGCCGGGAAATTACGTATTTGGCCGGGAAAATACGTATTTGGCCGGGAAAATAAGTATTTGGCCGGGAAAATACGTATTTGGCCATGCAACATATTTTCCCGCAACATATACATTTTGTAAGGAAGAGATTTTTTAAATTTTTATAGATAAAATATTTTCAATTTTTTACGGCTTAATTTCTTCGATTTTACTTTGTGTTTTTTTTAACCCTCAGGCCGAACAAGAACAGGCCGATGCATGCAAAAAGTATGAAGAAATTGGAGTAGTCGCCAAAGATGAACTTATCAATATGAAAAAACGTCGTGTAGAAGCGTTTAAGAAAAACTTTGCCGAATTGGTTGAATTAGAAATCAAGCAATCTAAGGTTGAGTTTTTTTTTTGCTTCATAATCTTTTTATAAAAATTATTTTAAAATTTGTTTTATGAAATTGACAGATCTTAGTTTCCGTATCCGAATCTCAAAATCTTTTTTCTAATAATCAAATAATTAATGCATCATACGTATTTTTAAATGAAACCGTTTTATTTTTAGAATAAATTGTCAATTTTTCAATCGGCATTAGAAACATTGTGTAATATGTCAATTTCAACAAACTCGCATTCCACGCCGGGAAATTTTGATTTTACGAACAATTCTAAACCAAATAGTGAAGATTTATTATTGGGAGAGAATAAAACTCAATTGCGTATTGAATCTATAGCATCTTCATCTTCGGATTTGGAGCATGCCGCATTGACATCTCCAAATCAGGAATTTGATGTAAATAATAAAGCACAATATCCTTTAAAAAGCAATTTCGCTCAAATTGACTCTGAGAATCGTGATGAGGAGCACGATCCGATAATTACAACAATGCCTCCCATTACTTCTAAACGCCAAGCTATAGAGTCAACTCCACCATTAATTACTGAGCAACATTCCGACGATGCTTTTGAGGATTAAAATTTGTTGAAAGTATGAATATGTAAATGCTTTTTTAAAATTTTTTACCCTAATTTCGCGTGTATAAGGCCGGGTGTTTTGAACCAAATTTAAATTGGCGCCAATGAGTTCATTCTGTTCGTATTGGATCCAAGCGAGTCGTCCAGATTTTGTGCCCAATTTTATGAAACCGAAACAAAGGCGGGCACAAAATTTGGACTCTAACGGATTCAATACAACCGAATGAAATCATTGGCGCGAATTTAAATTTGGCTCAAAACACCCGGCCTTATACACGCGAAATTAGGGTACTTTAAATTTCCTTAAACATATTTTTTAATTGTTATACAAATTTTGTACAATAATCCTAATCTATTATTGTCATACATACGTGTAGGCTATAAGACAATTACAGAAATCCGCTCATTCAGAAAATGTTGATTGGTTTAAAAATATTTTATTAAAGCGGTAAGGACAATTTCTCTATTATCTAGTGTCTATTATTTAATAATTTAATAGTAATCAAATATTTTTATTTATTAATTTTAGTAATAGCAATTTTTTTTTTTGATCGATTTCGTAGACGTATCAATAAAAAATGAAAACTTTGAACACATAGTAAATGATTATGTGCGAATTTGTGAGTGTATTTTTTACAATATAAATTCGATTCGAAAAGGAGAAAACGTAAAATGAAAAAAGAATTTGGCTATTTATTTTTTGTCATCAAATTTTTATTTTTTATTGTTTTTATTTTTTGATTGGTAATTTTAAAAAAATATTAAAGATTTTTTAATTTTGTTTCAAAATTTTTATTTTTAAGAATTTTTTATTTGTTACTTTTCATTATTAAAAGTAATTTACTTGTTTTAAATTACTTATTGTTTATTTTTTATAATTAATAATTAATTTACAGAGTGTTCAAAATTAGTCTCGAGATTTATTTTGTTAAACCAATATTGACAGCACCAAACAAAATATTAAAATCTTGGAAAGCGAATGAAAAATTTCGAAGATCGTGGAGTGAAACAAAAATGTTATAACAAAAACAAATCTCGAGATGAATCTAACACTCTCTGTAGATTATATTTGAAATTTTTTTGTTTTGTTTTAGTTTTGGTGCTCTCATAAAAATTTTTATTTTAAATCATATTCATTATAATTTTTAATGATTTGTTAATGTGATTTTTAGTTATTTTTATAGGATTTTGTGTTATTTCTAATGCATTTTTAATCCATAAAATTGCTATTTTTGCTCTACATGTTAAAAATTTTCGATCATAATTTTTCGTTTTTTGATATGCGGATTATGGAAATGAGCGAAATAAAAATAAATATTTTGAATTAGAAAAAAAATTTTAAAAAATGTGAACAGAATTTAAAATAGAAGAAAAGGTCTCGTTTTCAACATTTTCATTTTTAAATGTGAACAGAATTTAAAATGGAAGGAAAAGTCTCGTTTATTTTTAAAATAAATATATGGTTTGATAATTTTTAAATATTTTAATTTTTTTACTTACAAAATCAATTTTACTTTTATGTTTGTGTTTTAAATGTGCTTATGCACAATTTTCGATTATTTTTTGTGAGCACTTTTTATTTTTATTGAATTTTTTAAATAATTTTATTTCTAATTTAGTTGATAAAATGCGTGTTGAAAAATGTTATATATATATTAGTCGAAAATGGGTTTGATGAGGAGAATACGTTGTATTTTATGTCACACATTTTTTAATAATCCTCCAAAAAAATTTTGAAGTTAAAAGAATTCGTAAATCAAAACCAATTTCAACAAGTTTGCTTAAATTTTTATGAATATTAAAAAAGTATTTTGAAAATTGGTTACAAATTAAAAATATGTTATTAGAAAAAACAACACCCGAGACGAAATTGGCCAACCTTGTGTGTATAATTTATATTACTGGAAATTGTCTTAACTGATTTTATTATTGCTTATTACATTTTTTGCTATTTTATATTAGCTATTGTATATTAGAAACTTTGTTAGCAAAAATTATGTCTAATCTAGAAAAAATTAAAAAATGAATTCAAATTTCATTATAGATACATATTTTAAATCTTTTAGATTTAATACAAATTTATTCTTTATTGGTATAAATGTCATTTAAATTTAGATTTAAAACAATCTTTTTAGAATTATTAAATTATTTTGTTATTGCTTTGTTTTTTAAACAGTTTAGGAAAAAAAATGAAAAAAGCAACGAATAACTTCTAAATTAATACATTTTGTAATTCATAATCAAATATATATCTTATTGTTAAATATTTTATCAATTTTGAATTTTAATTATACATGCATGCAAATGCTATATTATTATCCAATAAACATTAAATTGAGCTGTTAAAACAAAAAGATTTTCATGGTTTTATTACCTTTTATTTTTTCAATATATCAATCCAAGATTTAAAAAAAATTCGCAGACTAACTTAATTACAATTTTATAAACTTAATTACAAATTTATATTTTTTTAAATGGATAGATAATGAAAATAAATGATAAGATATAATAATACTATAGCTATAAAACTTCGAAACTTCGAAGCTAAAATGAATACTACTATTGCCGATCCAGATCCAACACCAACAATTGTCAATAGTAGTGCTTTTTCGAATCAGAGCACATTCGGAGTTGCTGTCAATGCTTCGTCGTCTTCAGTACTAAACCAGGCTGCTGATGTACAATCGTCTGGTGGTGATGCTATTATTGGGCCATCTAGCGTAAGTTGTACGACATTACCCTCGCCTGTTTGGCCCAATAAAAAAACCGATTACGAATTGCAAGATGCGATTGGTGTCGGAGCTACGGCCACAGTATATAAGGTTTGAAAAAGATTTAAAATTTTCTTTTTTTAATATGTAATTTGATTAATTACAATTTTGTATTAATGGTTATATGATTTTACATTTAGGCGATTTGTAAAGCTCGTCAAGAACCGTGTGCGATCAAATGCATCAACCTGGAAAAATGTCAGACTTCTGTGGACGAACTGTCTCATGAGATTCAGGCGATGTCTCTGTGCTCACATCCTAACGTTGTAAATTATTACACGTCTTTTGTTGTCGGAGAGGAACTTTGGGTGGTAATGCGTCTTCTGAATTGCGGTTCTATGCTCGATATTCTTAAGCGAAAAATTAAGGTAATAAAATAATTTTACAGGATTTTATTTAATACACATACACGATAATTAATCAATTTTATAACAATTTTCAAAAATTAAGAAAATTAAATTTAATCAATATGTAATTTAAATAAAAATTTCGAATGTAGATAATGGGAAAAGAAAACGCTTCCTACGGCGTTCTAGACGAAGTGGCAATAGCGACTGTTTTAAAAGAAGTTTTAAAAGGTTTGAAAGAAGTTTTAAAAGCTTGATAGATTTTTTAAAATATATTTAAACGAAATCTTTACTAATTTATTTTAATTTTGACGAATTGCCAATTAAATTTAAATTAAATTCAAATAATTTAGGACTTGATTATTTTCACAGTTCGGGTCAAATTCATCGTGATATTAAAGCCGGAAATATGCAAGTTTTTAAACGTTTAAATTAGTTTAGTTATCGTTATTTATAACATATTTTGAATTATTTTTAAATTGTTCATTGTTCATTGCTACCATTTTATTAACAATTAATTAAAACATGCACCTTACATTCTATATTTTTTGGACTTTAAAATTTTAGTTTGTAATTACTTTCATCAACAAGCTCAAATCGTTATCTCTTAATATGAAAAATATTAAATTATTCATTTTTATGCCATTTTATTTATTTATTTACTCTTTTAATTTTTTTTAATTATTCTTCTTATTTTGTTTTGTTTTCTAGCATTCTAGAATTATTAACAGATTTATTAATCGCAATTTGTCCTGACTACTATTACATTTTTAAAATCCCTAATTTCGTGTGTATAAGGCAGGGTGTTTTGAGGCAAATTTAAATTGGCGCCAATGAGTGCATTCTGTTCGTAACGGATTCGTTGGGGTTCAAATTTTGTGCCCACCTTCGTTTCAGTTTTGTTATGACGGAGTCATAAGAAGAAATTCGAAGTATGTGACTAAGGTCTGTGTAGCTCAGTCGGTAAAGCAGCGTTCTGGTTAAGCGTTGGTCGCGGGTTCAAGTCCTGTCGCGGAAATCACCTTTTTTCACATATATAGCAACTTTCATAAAAATGGGCGCAAAATTTGGACTCGCCTGGATATACAACAGCAATGAATTCATTGGCGCCAATTTTAAATTTTGCTCAACACCCGGCATTATACACACGAAGTTAGGCTGGGTAATTAAAATCCAAATCCAAATTTTGTGCCCGTCTTCGTTTCAGTTTCATAAAATATGGACCCTAGCGGATCCGTTACGAACAACTCATTGGCGCCAATTTAAATTTGACTCGAAACAACCAGCCTTATACACAAATTAGGATACATATTTAGCATATATGTATAAGTAGTTACTTTCATTTTATACATATTTAGATTATTGGCAAGCGATGGTACGGTTCAAGTGGCCGATTTTGGTGTGTCCGGTTGGTTGGCTGCCAATGGTGGTGATCTTTCACGCCAGGTTAAAAATAAAATTATACATTTAACAAACAATTGAAATAATATGATATTAAAAATAAAAAAATATTATACATGCGTGTTATAAAAATTATTTTAAAAATTAAATTGTTCTAAAAATTTAGAAGTTAAGACATACGTTTGTTGGAACACCCTGCTGGATGGTAAAATTAATTTTTTTTAAATATCCTAAGTTCGGGATAATAAGCCGCCCCCATGCATAAGCCGCAGCTTGGCGAAGTGTAAAAAATTCAAATATATTTCACTTTCTTTGAAAATTATTTTTGCTTTCGAAATGTGAAATGTGTAAAATAATGTGAACGTGTGATCCCCCCCAAAAACGTGTGATTAAAATAAAACATATCCATAAAAATACAAAAAAAAAAAACATGAGAAAATTGCAAAAAACTGCAAAATTTAAAAAAAAAATTGAAGAATGAATTCGCTTCAGGACAAGTTTGTTCTATTATCATTCCGAACTTAGAGTACAGTCGACTCCCCCATTAACATAAATTCCCATTAACATAAACCTTCCATTAACATAATCGTTTTGGCAGCTTGGTTGGTTTTCACCCATTAGCCCCCTTAACATAACGCTCCCCCATTAACATAACGCTCCCATTAACATAGTTAACGCGCAGTCCCTTGGCGTTATGTTAGTGGGGGCGTCGACTGTAATTGTTTTTTGGTTGATTTTATATGTTTTAATGAAAAAATAATCCTTATTTTTGGGCAAAAATTTATTTTTTTCATGTTAGGCACCAGAAGTCATGGAACAAGTATCCGGCTATGATTTTAAAGCTGACATATGGAGCTTTGGCATACTTTGCATTGAATTGGCTACTGGCACCGCACCGTATCATCGCTATCCTCCGATGAAGGTCCTTATGCTTACATTACAAAATGACCCTCCAAATCTCGAGACAAATGCCGAACGAAAAGATCAGTACAAGGCCTATGGAAAATCTTTTCGCCATGTCATTAAAGACTGTCTTCAGGTTGTCGATAAACATTTGGTTGATTAAAAATTCTACTTCATATTAAGAATGAAAAATTATTATTGAAGAAATTAATTATTATTGAAAAAATTATTCTTTTAAAGAAAGATCCGACTAAACGTCCCACAGCCGCTGAATTGCTCAAATATTCATTCTTCAAAAAGGCCAAAGATAAAAACTTTTTGGTTCATTCGCTCATCGAAAATCTTGGTAACACACCGCCAGTGGTCTCAAATATTCCCAAGCGTGTAAATATTTCCTCTTTAAATGTTTCATTTTTTAAGGAAAATTTTATAAATTCATTTTTTAGGTAGCTAGTGGTAAACTGAAAAAGGATAAAGATGGAAATTGGGAATTTGAATATGATGATGATTATTCCGGCGATTCCGACGAGCACGACCACGACAGCTCCTCGACTCTTCAATCGCCAAAAGGATCAGCCGTCGAACAGGATCCGACTTTAACCGCTGTGCCAGGTTCGGGTACCAACGCAAACGAGACACTCAATCTGGTGAATATGCATTATGATATGAATTATAGAAAGACTAAATTACCCTAATTTCGTGTGTATATGGCCGCGTGTTTTGATTGACGTGTGTTTAAATTGGCGTCAGTGAGTTAATTCTGTTGTATCTAATAAAAATGAAAATTAAATGTCAAAAGTCATCGATAAAAGTTTACGATAAAATTTACGATAAAAGTTTACGATAATTTAAATAAATGTGAAAAAAATTTTTATATGGCCGGGAAAATACGTTGTATCTAATAAAAATGAAAATTAAATTATATACCTAATTAATACCTTAATTTCGTGTGTATAATAAATCGTGGGTGTTTTGATTGGCGCCAATTTAAATTGGCGCCAATGAGTTCATTCTATTCGTAACGCATCCGTTGGGGTCCAAATTTTGTGCCCATTTTTATGAAACTGAAACGAAGGCGGGCACAAAATTTGGACCCAACAGAACCGATACAACAGAATGAACTTATTGGCGCCAATTTAAATTTTGCCCAAAACACCCGGCCTTATACGCGCGAAATTAGGGTGGTTCATTTTAGAATATATCTATGTATATATTGTTGTTTCAAAATTTTTTAATATATATTTCATTCTTTTATTATTTCATTCTTTTATCATTGCATATATCTAAATAATTTGATTGAATGCGACTCTAGGTCTTACGTGTGCGAAATCAACAGCGTGAGCTCAACGATATCAAATTTGATTATACTCCCAGTGTGGATACGGTTGATGGAATTGCTCACGAACTCGTTACCGCTGAATTAATCGATGGCCACGATGTAGTTGTTGTGGCGGCGAATCTGCAAAAGCTCATCGACACCGCTGCGCAGCGTCAATCGGATCGGCGTACCGTGACTTTTGCGTTAAACTCCGGCCTTGGCCCCAACGAAGTACCAGATGAGCGATCTCTGACCGGATTCGCTCAGCTTTCTCTTGTCGATAATTGATAATTGATAATATATATGTAATTTAATTAAATTTTTTTATCATGTTTTTATATTAGTAAAATCCAAATGTTATTTACGTATTATAAAGGAAATTTAATAAAAATTTTAAGACCTTAATTCATTATAAAATAAAGTTTATCTAACTTTAAATTTATTTGAATACTCATTTTAATGAATTAATATTTTTTACTCTTATTCTTAAATTCCATGTTTTTTTTTTTTAAAATTTATAAAGAGTTTTTATTTGCTCGAAGTTTTGCAGGATTTTATTAATTAAAATAATGATATTTCATAAAATTTTAAACACTCATTTAACAAGACAAAATGTGCTTAAAAGGCTTTAAAAATTTCATAAATTATTTACCTATATATTTACCCTGGGTGGCCCATCTTTAATTGGCTCTAACTTTTTTACTTCTTAAGCAAATTGTAAAATTCTTTTTGCAATCGGTTCCTAAGATTTTTCCATTTTATTTGATACCATATCTGTCGATATTGGTTTCGAATTACAAATTTACTAATATTTAAACTTTTTTTCCACTTCAAAAAACAAGACATTTTCATTAAAGTGAGTGGCATAAGGATTAACTCATCCTAAGCAATAAACCTATTTTGAACTATTTTGACATTTTAGTTGAAAAACGGAGTTCGTTTCAGAAGGGATTAAAATTCGTTTCAGAAGGGATTATTTAAGCTATTAAATAAAAAAATGCCGAGAATCAATTCAAAAATTGCGTCAATTTAATATCTTTTTTGAAGTGACAAAAAAGTTTAAATGATTAGTAAATTCATAATTCGAACTATTATCTACAAGTTTGGTGTCAAACAAAATGAAGAGACAAAAAAGTTTAAATGGGGAATCGAATTCAAAGAATTTTACAATTTGATTAAAAAGTAAAAAAGTTAGAGTCAATTCAAACCATTCGATAAAGGTGGACCATCCTGTATTTATTAGAAACAGTTTTTCATAGCTTGAAAATTAACCAAATAAAGTTAAATTAATTAATAATAAATTATTAATCATAAGTATAAATTATTTCATCCAGTATTTGTAAGATATTGAATGGAACGAAACCATTCATCCGGCCAAAACCTATTCCAAAAGTTGACAACTGTTCCTTTAAGCACGGCAGATGATCCTTCCTTTACTGTTATGCCACGATTAAAAGCACTAACGAGCTGTTGTAAAGGAACGGGCAATTCACGGCTATTTTTATACCTTTCAATACCAATTTCAGTTTTTTTTGACAAAATTGACTTTAAAGTTGTAGATTTTATGTGTTCCAAAAAACTAGATGAGCTTGGAGCATAATTATTTTGGTCAAATTTGGAAGTCTGCAATTCGCTAGCATGCGTCCAAACTTTGGGCAAATTATTTACTTCGTTTGTACCATCACTGTCAACAAAACGACTAAAACTATTGATTTTAGTTATTTTTCTTAAATGTATTCATTCTAATGATATGAAAATGATATTTTAAACAATAAAAATTTTTTGATTATTTTTTCGTTTAGCCGATTATTATCATTTTTTTCAATATAAAAAATTTTTTACCCATTAAATTCTTGTAGATGAAGATTTTTTTCATTACTTTCCAAACTTATAAGGTTGATGTTGTTTGCTTTAGTTGATTTATTTTTATAATTTTTTTCGTCTAAAGGCAAAGATGGCATTTTATTGGGTTGGATAAAAGTTTTATTCTGACCTAATATTGCAGAATTTAACGCCATTAATTGGTGCTGCCGTCGATGAATTGCTTCAGCGGCTGTGCGAGGCGGTGAAGATGTTTCAAAGCTACCTACTATAAAAACAAAAATTTTATGACTTAAAACTAAAAGTAAATCACAAAAATATTACCGTTTTTATTTTTTAAAATGGAATTCTCAAGTCTTACAGTGCTCTTTGGAATTACTTCCTGTGAGTCTAATTCACTCTCATCGGATTCACTATTACGATATTGTGTTAATAACTTGCGTCTTGTTTTTTTCCCCGAGTTTATATGTATTGAACGTTTGGGTGCGTATGTAGTCGGATGACTTATCGTTTTATGAACAAGGAGTCGTTGCCAAAATGGTACATATTTTGGAGTTATTTTTTCCAAGTTATTTTCTTCAAGTTCACTTTGATCTACGGCATTATAATCGATTTCATTCTCATGCGATAGCGGATTATCATATTCGTTTGTATTGTATTTTAACATAACATTTGATTTAAGAGACTAAATTTATTAAATAATATTTTTTTCCATTTATCATTATTTATGTAATTTATAAACTTCTTAAATTGTATATAAAATGCAATCAATCATTTAAAAAAGAAATATTTAAGTTGAGGATATAAGCTGCGAGCGTTCTAATAATTTTTGACTTGATTTTCGAAAAAAATGATTTTTCCCCAAGTTTCGTTTTATTTTATAAACGAAATGGAGCTAAAAATTTTTAAACTATCCTTGGACTTGTTTTAATGAAGATGTTTATTAAATTTCATGCTTAATAAACAAAAAAAAAACAAATAAAGGCTGGGTCAATATTTAAAAATTCTTCGAACGGCCGCTGAGTATACTCTCAAACTTAGAGTGATTAACTTTACCATAAATGGTTTCAATTTTGGTTCTATTCTTTTTTGCCAACGATTCGACATAATCGTTGAAGATTCAGTAGAAGTAAGTGAAAATAAATTTTGCCCTCTACCATAATAATTAGGACGTGACGTGATATCATAGCGGTCGAACTCGCCAGCAATAGTGCTAGTTGCATTTAGTAATGCATTTGAATCGCAGATTGCGGTGGCAAAACATCGACTCATCATCTATTTTTATTTTAAAAAATTTATTTAAAATTTAAATTATACATTAATAGTTTCATAAATACGTATTTTAAATTACAACAAAGATTCATTCATAAAAAAATGAATATAAATAACAAAAACGAAAAACAAGACTATTTCAAAAAAAAAAAATATTTGTTGTAATTATGTATAATTATGTATATATTTATATATAATGTTTTTTTTCACTTTTCGCGCATTGAGCGAAATTTTTTGGTGTAAATATTGGTGTAGAATTCAAAGTAAAGAAGTCGTCAATTTCTATCTTTATTAATTTAATATTATTAATTTAACACATACCCTGACTCAATAAAATTTAGTGAAGCCTCGGAAAAAAATGATCTTGGGAAACAGATAGTAATAGAACAGATAATAAAAAGTTGGAAGAGTTTTCTAACTGCGTATGATAATTGCGAAATTTCTCGATTTTTTTGCTAGTTTGATGCCATCTTTAATTATTCGATTTGTCTACAAAAAACTTGTAGATGATTGCATTTTTTGGCCGTTTTCAATAGGAACATAAGCTGTTCAAAGATTAACTATTTTTTTACACGCATGATAACTTTCAACCAACCACAGATAATTCAACATCAAATTATGACAAGGCACTTTATAATAATGGATAACGATTTGAAAAATTTGCTTCTGATCTGGAATAACAGCAATATTCCAATAAAATTAATATTATTAACTCAATATTGTTTTATGTATGTATACTTTTGAAAAATAATCTTATTTCAAGTACCTGATGTATATACGCCTTAGCTCGATATGCGTCTTTTCGATATTTTTCAAGAAGTTCTACAAAATTTGAATTGGACTTGCAGAAATATGAGTCACTAAGATCATCGCATTGCAAAATCAATTCTTCACCTGTAAAAAAACAACTCAGGTCCAAGATTTAGAAAAATTTAACTACAAAAATAAAAATTTTAAGTCATAGCAATAAAAGAATTGCCTTGTTCGAAACAAAAATTAAAGCACATGACGCCGAAGCCGAGTTGTTTACACGCATTTCGACGTGCTTTATAAATGCTCGCACATGTCTTTTTGAACTGAAAATTCGAACCAATGGACTCCTTTTTTGATGTTCTTTTTGGCAACGTCCACGATGAATCGATTGCCTTAATTGAAAAAAATATTAATAATAATTTTTAATTCTTTTTTAATCATGATATGATTACAATTTTAAGAAATAATTACAAATGCTATTTTTTCCAAAAAATTATTATTTCTTTTAATTGATTAAATTCGTAAAAATCATACATATGTCATAATTTAAAAAATTTTGTAGAATTATGCAATAGATTTATAATTTCGTAGAATTGTGTAATTGAAACCTGATTTTATGACTCCATAAATTATTTAAAATTACGTTATTCGTACTTACTCTAATTTCGTGTGTATAAGGCTGGATATTTTGAATCAAATTTAAATTGGCGCCAATGAGTTCATTCTATTGTATTGGATCTTCTAGGATCCGAATTTTGTGCCCACTTTTATGAAACTAAAACGAAAGCAGGCACAAAATTTGGATCCCAACGGATCCGATACAACAGAATGAACTCATTAGCGCCAAATTAAATTCAAAAACACCCCGTCTTATATACACGAAATTAAGGTAAATGAAACATTGTTAATAAAAATTAAATTATAAACTTTAATCAATCGATTTAGACGCAAAACATCAAGCGTGTGAGTTCGCTGTTTTGATTTTTGCTTACGGAAATTTGATGATGGCGCTTCTTGATTGTAATCGTTTGGTTGGCGACGTTTGGTTGCCGCAATAGCGCGGTCTACCTCTTCACTCATACGAGTCTCCAACTTAATTTTTGTTTGTTCTAAATTAAATTATTGGAAATTTATTTTTTGAATTCATTGTTTATTTAATTTAATTCTTACTTGTGCTAGGTCTTTTTGAATGGCTATTGGCTTGAAACAGTGACGCAAATGTTAACAACCAAAATATATATACAAATATTGTTGTTAAATTATTGACATTTAAATTCATTGAAAATTTTAAAAATTTTATGCATGAACAAAATTAATTTTGTGTGCTAAATATATAAATAATAACTCTTATTTCAGGCGTATAACGCGCGGCCATTCGAATGATTTTTAAATTTTTGGTTGGACTTTATTTTGTTATTATGTATTGAGTACACATAAAATTGTAGAAATATTTTCTTTAAAATGAGATCAAGGTATAGAGCAAAAATGGAGAGCTTATCTGTAAATATAACGGAATGAAGCCCAAATAAAAATTCAAAAATTATTGGAATGATTGCGGGTTATACTTCTAAAATCAGGGTAATTAAAAATTATAATTTTCACTATCGAGAAATTTAAAAAAAAAATTAAAATTAAAAAAAATTTTTTGATATAAACAAAATATTTTTAATAGTGAAATTTATATATGATCCAAAAGGTCGCTAAATGAATTCATTTTTTTCGGAAAGAAATCTTTTGTATTTTCCGTTTTTAGGAAAGCCCAATTATTTGTCGTCTTTTTAATTCTTCGTTCTTTAGAAAGGAATAATGTTAAATCGAATCCGGTTTCTGCATCTTTATTAAAATTTCATCTTTAAATTTTATTTATTTTATAATTTTATTGTAAAATGTGGTTAATAGTTTTATTAAAAAAAGTTTTATTAAACATTAAAAATTAAATTATTTTAAAATTATATTAATGTTTTTTAATAAATTTTTAATTGAAATTTTTTATATGAATTTTTTATGTATATATTATCTTCACAGGGTGGGTAAAAAGTTCACAGATTTTCTTTTTCAACTTCACTAATCTATAAAACTGTGAATTCTTTACATTTTTAGAATTTTTATTTTATTTCCTTATTCTTTATTATTTTTTACATAAATGTGTAAATTTTTTTTACAAATCACTCACTTTTACTAAAAATTCTAGTACCCTAATTTCGCGTGTATAAAGCCGGGTGTTTCAAGCCATATTTAAATTGGCGCCAATGAGTTAATTCTGTTGTATCGGACTCGTTGGGGTCCAAATTTTGTGCCCACTTTTATGAAACTTTTATGAAACTGAAACGAAGGAGGGCACAAAATTTGGACCCCAACAGATTTGATACAACAGGCACTAATTTAAGTTTTACTCAACACCCGGCCTTATACACTTCAAAAAAAAAATCAATTAAAGTCAAATTTTTTTGTATTTTTTTATTTAGATTAGGTTTATTTAGATTAGGTTGACCCCTCTTTTTAGTCTCTAGTTGGGTTTCCCACCTTTGGGTTGGACCACTATCCCTGTTTTTTATGGAAACTCTTCGTAAACGCGGGTGTTCTCTTCTTGTCAGTACGCAGTGTAGTTTTGGCTACTCGGTTAGTTCGTGCCACGCCGCGCTGTACAGAGCCGGTTCGGTGTGTTTTTGTAAAAAAAACTTGTATCTTGGGTTCTTTTTCCGCTGGGATGATTGGCTTTCCTTTTTTTATTTTTTTTATTAATTTTTTTTTTAATTTTATAATCATTATCGTTTTTTACTAGCTCGCGGGCGGTCGTACAAATTTTTCGGTTCTGGCGCTCTCCACTTCACTTTTGACGATCTTCACGCATGATGGCCTCATTTTATTACATTTTCAGCGCTCTACTCTTGGACTCGTAATCTGTGATCCTTTCCACTTTTCACTTCATTCTGTTAGGGTAATTTTAAAAATGACATCAAATTTTACAAAAAAAATTTTGTGAAGTTGAAAAAAAATTTCCGGGAACTTTTTCCCGCTCTATATATTTGCGAGAAAATCACTTTTGCTTTGATTTAATTATGCGCCAAAACTTACGAATAAAATGCTAAAAAATTAATAGTATTTTTAAAATACTATTTATTTGAGCTTGTTTTATCATGAAATCATAAAACACATGATACTTTCACAAATTTAATATTTAAAATTTATCTGATTCATGTAAAGTTTTAATAAATTATAAAAATTCTATTTATGTATTTATTTATTTAATGCGCTAGCGTATTTTTGAAATTATAGCATATAATTTTAAAATATTAAAATGTATATTAAAAAAATTTTTTTGTAAAGATTTAAGTATTGAATAAATGTCAACAAATTCAACGCAGCAACTATTGGTGAATTCAATTATTAAATTTAATAAAATCTATTTTTATTTTTCTTTAGAAATCATTAGAAGATCGTGCTAAAGAAATCGAAAATTTAAAAAAAGTTTTGCAACAATGCGAAAAAGAAAGGTTACAATATGTACAAAATTATTAGAAAAAAAAGTTGGAAACATCCATAAATGCAGTATAAAATTTAATTTTTTATGAATAAAACTAAAATATTCGATTTTTTCAGAAATATACTTGAAACTCAAAAACGAACATTTGATGCTAGGCAGCCGATTGATGTACAAACCCTTTTAACTCAAAAACGTGATCTTCAAATACAACTTACTCGCGAGGAATCGGAAAAGCATGAGCTTTTCACACAGGTTGAAAAATAATTTACCTGTTAGCTATATAAAATTTAAAACATTAAAAATGATTCATTTTTGCAATTTTTTAAACTAAAATGTGCCAGTATTTTTCAATAATTTAGATCAATAAGCTTATTAGCGAAATTGCCGATTTGCGTGCGGAAGACACATCCCACGAACTTATCGCTCAACTTAATAATATAGCCACAGAAAACGAAGAGCTTAAGCGCGACTTTGGTCGAAAAGAAGCCGAATTTCAAACACTTCGCCGCGAATTGGATGGGATTCGCGCAGAATTAGAACGACGCGAGCGCGCACATCAACTGGAAAAAGCTCGACTTGCCGCAGAAATACAAGACACGCAACGGGATTTAGAATTAAAAAATACTATTTTTGAATCGTCAAACAAGATTTACAATACTTCTGAACAACCAATTGATCATTTACTAAAAGAGCGTGACGCTTTACGGGAAGAAATTTTGCAATTACGTAATGAAGTACAAGAGAAAGATGATCTATTAAGAGAACTCACCGAATCAAATGATGAATTGGGTCGGGCACTTAGTGCATCAAGCTCCGATTTAGACAAGTCACGGGCACAAATCGATGAAACCGCTAATAATTTGGAATCTATTAGGATAGAATTAAAACGATTTGAAAGTGAAGTTAAAACCGAAAAAATGGAAAAGTTTGTTCTTTTTTCAAAATTATTTTACTTTTTAACACAATACGCGTATTGCAATACGACCAATTTAGGGTCGTAAGTTCAAATTTGCGCGCAAATTGGCAGACCCCTTCATTTTGTTATTTTTAGGTGAATAAAGGTAAGCCGTCATCAGATTAATTGAGATAAATCGCCTGCATATTTAGATTATAGTTTAAGAAATTCATCCACATAAAAAAACAGAATGGCGACTTCTGTCAATTTGCGCGCAATTTTAAATTCAAAACACGCATTGTCCGTAATGTGTTAATACTAAATATATGTATTGTTGAATAAAATTTAGAAATGAAATTATTACCAAATTAGAAGCAATTAAAGTACAACTAGCTGAAAAAGTTGAAGAATGCGCAGATAAAGAGCAAAAAATCCAAACGCTGCAATCAAAGGTCAATTCTCAGGAGATAGACATTCAAAAATTACGTACATTATCTAAACAAAATAGTGTTGCGGAGTTAAAAGCGACAAATGAAGAACTCGATACACCTAATCAACACGTCAACGATTTAGAGGACGCAGTGGAAAGGCAAGATAAAGAACATTTACCTCTTACTTATTAGATTTGTAAACAGTGTTTTGACTTGGCTCCGAATTGACTTCGGCAGGCTCATGACAAACGAGCAGAGCACCATGATATTTCGTCATTTTTAAGAAAAATACAATGTATTTGTCTGCTCGACTGCCAGAAATGCCGGAAACAACTTGAAGTTCAGTTCTACATGTACCCTAATTTCGTGTGTATAAGGTTGGGTGTTTTGAGCCAAATTTAAATTGGCGCCAATAAGTTCATTCGGTTGCTCATTCCGTTGGGTTAATTGTTAATGATTACTGATTTGTGCCCACTTTTATGAAATTGAAACAAAGGTGCCAATTTAAATTTGGCTCAAAACACCCAACCTTACACACGAAATTATGGTAATAATTATTTCTCTGATTTACTTTCATAAAATAAAATTTTCTTTTCAATTTTGCCCGGGTGAATAATTTCATTTTTCTCCACAATTCTCCCTTTATATTATTTCTAAATAATTAATGAATAAGTAGAGAGAAAAAATTTCGTTTTGTCTCGTTCCGTTTTGTCAAATCCCGTTTTTTGTTTTGTCATATCATCTTTAGTTTTTATAATTTATGTATTATAATTTAGTCAATCACCATTAGAATTATTGCAAATGGAAAGGGACAACTTGCTTAAAGAATTGACGGAAACACTTATACGTTTGGAGAATGTAAATGCGAGTGTTAGCGAGCTCGAATGTTCGCTTGAACTAGTACAAAATCAATTTATCAAGGAGCAAGACGAAAAATGTGCTATTAAAAATCAGCTCGAAACAATGACGCATGATTTTCAACGCGAAATCGGCAAACTTACTGGCGAATTAAATAGCCAACGGTTTATTAGTTATTATAAAAAGGTTCTATTAAATTTACAATAAATATTATTCGAATTTTCAGACAAGAAACGGAGGGAACTCTTCAAAAACTAAGTTTTGTTGAAGCTAAATTTCAAAAACTGGAAGCAAAAAAAATCGCTTTTTTTAATGAAATTGGCGATGTACTTGAATTACCTAAAGTTGATTCAAAATCATATTTTATTGAATTGGACGATGCAGCGAGCGCCATACGCGCCGAGTTGACGGAGTTACGTGCCAGCGAAAAGAAAAACGTCGAAAAAAAGCTTATTGACGAAAAGTTGTCCCTGGAAGCTGAATTAGCGGCGTTACAAAATGAATTATCAAAACAGCATGCTGATGCACAAAAGCTACGTAACGAATTTGAAGCTCATGAGTTAGAAAACGTTTGTTAAATTTCGATAATATTTTTCTATTATAGTAATAAATAAAGAATAAGCTAGTACACATATTATAATTAATTTAAGTTGGACCTACAATCGCAAAAAATCAATGATCTTATATTGGAACGTAATACGGCTCATAATGAAGCAGAAGCGCTTAGAAAAAAGTTGAGCACTTTGGATACACTTTCTATTGAAAAGCAAAATTTTGAAATTATCATATCCCAGCTTAACGAAAAAATTTCGGTTAAAGATACGGAAATTGCTTTGCTTAAAACACAAGCTAAAAATGAAAGTGAAAAGGTAATTTAATATGCTTTATAAAAAAATTTTTTTATTTTTATTAATCATTTATTAGGTATATATATTTTTTTATTACCTAATAATTTCTAATTTAAAATTAGCTTTAAAAATTTTAAATTACTTAAATTATGATGGTCCAACTTTAATTATAATAAGCATAAAATTAAAAAGCTGAACGAGTTGATGGATGAAAATGCTCGTCTATGCGGCGATTTGCTTAAGCGTGAAAGCGAAACACGGCAAGAGTTTCAAATGACACTAGCACGAGAGCGAAATGCGTGGGCGTCAGAAAAGTTAGCCTTGGAATCTCGTTTGGCTTCTGACAACAAAGAACTTGCCGGTTCGCATACGGATCAAGGAGATTCATCATTAATGAAAATCTCTACAGAACCCGTGCCAAAACCTCGAATCCATAATAAAAATGTTCTTAATACGACGGACATGATACCAAATGAAGATGCTCAGATAAAGCAATTAAAAGTAGATTTGGAAAAGTAAGTAGCTTATTTTATGAGAAATTTTATCTATATGTATATGTATGTATTGCTAGCTGAAAAATATTTATCGAAACTAATTAAAAAGTATATAATTTAATTTAAAAAAATAATTTAGGCAAAAGAGATTAGTAACTGTATTGCGAAAAAAACTTCAGACTGATTTACTTAAGCAAGAAATGCAAACGTTGCCACGTCAATAATAAAAAAGAAAAAAAAGAACAGAAAAATCTACTTATAATTTAACAAAGAATTACTGCATATTTAAAATTGTTAATGATTACTGATTAAAGTAAGATTAAAATATTGATGGCTTTTGCTTTGTTCAATACCCTAATTTCTAATTTCGTATGTATAAGACCGGGTGTTTTGGGCCAGATTTAAATGAGTTCATTATGTTGTATCAAACCGTTGGGATTTTGTGCCCGCTTTCATAAAGATGGAAACAAAATTTGAATAACAGAATGAACTCATTGGCGCCAATTTAAATTTGGCTCAAAACACTCGGCCCTATATACACGAAATTAGGGTAATTTAAAACAAAAAATGAATGTACATTCTATGTACATTTTATGAGAAAAAGAACTTTGAAAACATGCAAACGTTTTCGGTTAATTTCGAACATGACGATATATGTACTTACATAATTAAATACATATATACATTTATATAATTTGGTATATGATCATTATAATAATAATTATTTCAAAAATTGAAAAAAAAATTTAAAATTCATTGCATTATTGGATTTATTTTTTAAACTATAGATATTTACTTATCAAATTTATAATTAATTAATGCCTTTATTATAGAAAGTGAACATGCTATGTTGAGATGAATAATACATTTTTTTAAATGAAATGTGTTACCTTATATATTGTAGCTAATTTGTTGTTAATGATTACTGAAGCAAATTTGTTAACTTATACAATAAAAATGTGAAAATGTAAAATTACCAGTGATTTATTAATAAAGAAAAAATTTTCATTATGTAATGTTTGGGACATTTGTCTAACAATATATAAAATGGAGGCACTTATACAAATAAAAAATTAACTCATAGATAAAATATTTTAAAAAAAAATTAAAGTAAAATAAAACAGGCAAAACCTATGAAAGAAATAAAGTGAAAGGAAAACATTTAAAAAAATTATTCGAGAAATGTAAATACCCTAAAGTTGGGGTAAATAAAACGCGACCGTTTGAAGAATTTTTAAATTTTGACCTGGCCTTCATTCTGTTATTTTATGTCTATAAAACATAAAATTTAAGGAGCACCATTATCAAAACAGGCCCAAGCTATAGTTTAAGCATTTTGAACTAAACTTCGTTTATAACAGAATGAAGTTCAAGTCAAAATTCAAAAATTCGTCGAACGGCCACATCTTATTTATACAAATTTAGAGTAAGATAATTTTATTTTTACAATAAAGAAATATTTAAAAAAAATTGCTTTAAAAATAATGAATGTATGAGCAATTTTGAGTATAAATTTTAAAAAATCTCAACGATCTTTCTTTGAATTTTGCTTGTATCAAGAAAAATTTGGCTCTAATTTGAGGAGCACCGTCAATAAAACAGGAGAGATAAATTGGATTTTAGAAAGATAACATATATGCAAGCCTGTTTATGGAAAACAACCTACATAATATATATGATCATTATAATAATTAGCATAAAATTTTTTTTATCTATTTTAAATCGTGGAACTTCAATTAAAAAACCTATTTTTATATTCAATTTACATTAATGAGACGTATATATAATTGTAAAGTATTGTGTTCTTAAAAGCCAGCAATATAGCAATAAGATTCCAACGCCGAAATCCCAATGTAAATGAACCTTAAATAATTTAATAAATTTGTACTTATTTTGAAATAAATAATAATATTTCTGATAATAAGTAATATTTTCTAGATGCGATTAAAACTGGCTCAAAAAATATATGATTGCTAAATTTATTTAGGTTAACTCACCACAATGAAACAAAAAGACATGCAGTGGGAATTTGATAGCGCGTTGGACCGCCCAATTCGCCACCAACTAATGGATGTCTGCGTAAAACGATAACACTAATACAAACTCCGGCTTCAATGCAAAAAATTGTGACGGAAAAAGCTAATGTGCCCGGATCGACCACGAATGTAGTTCCTCGAAACCAATGTACAATGGCGGCCATGGTCCACGCAATACCGATTCCGAGAAAAACGTTTACAGCGTTTGAACCCGTTACATTTCCAATCGAATTGTCAGCGTATTTATCTTGAACAGCTGACACCTTTGATGCAAAAGTATCTAGAATTAAAATTATTACTAAAAATAGAATTTCATTTTTAACAATAAAATTTTATATTTAAAATCATATCAAGTTTTTCTTTATTTTCATACATTTTCATGCTTTATGTTTGTTTCTGTGTTTATAGATGTTATATTATAAAAATATTTATTCTTATTTTTCCAACTACTTGAAGGCATTTTCTTATATAAAAATTATCAAAAAAATCATTGCCTGGCACGGAGGTTCCAATGGCAACAAAGCTAATTGCGGTTACTGCATCTTTAAGTCCAACCCAACAGCCAAAATGAGAAGCCAAGTCACCAACAACAGCAGTCAGTAATCCAATCATTAGAATCGATGTGATGAAACAAGCCCAACCACCCCAATAATCTAAATATAAAAATAATTCTTTTCCGTTTTTGGACAAGTTGTTCCCTTAATTAACTGACAATTTTTAATAATTAATATACCCTGACTTTAGAGTTTATAATGCGACAATTTTTGAATATTTAGTTGGGATTAATTCTTATGTATTGACTATACACAAAATTAAACAAATATTTTTTTTTAAATGTGATTAAGGTATAGGATAAAAGTGAGGAGCTCATCGCAAATATACAGAATAAAGCCCAAACAAAAATTCAAAAATTGTTCAAATGATCGCGGGTTATACGCCTGAAATCATAATAAATAATGAACGCAAAAATATACACAAATACAAAAATTATTCTTTACAATGCATTTTAATATTAATTTTTTTGCTAACTGAAAAAATTACTTGTTGGTGGTATTGTCGCAAACATTAATTTCCAAGGTACTGAAAGAAAATGCCTAAAAATAAAATTGGTTTTAATTTAATGTTTGTATGTTTTTTTTTAAAATAAAATTCAATGTAATTGATTATTACATAATATAATCGGATGTACTTGGTTGACGTATGGACTTTTTTTTGTCACTAGTAACCTCTATATTTCCTTGTTCATCTTCCTCAATTATTTCATCGTCTTCATTGTCTAGAAGATAAAAATGATGAATTACGTAATATATTAACACATTGACGACCTGATGGTGGACCGATTAGTGATACCTCTACCTTTATTATTGCTTTAAACATTTTTTTTAACACATTTATGGCCGTATGTTATACCGGTGTACCATGCATTCAAAATTGCGCGCTCATTGGCATCCCGTTCTGTATGGGTTGATAAAGTTTTTAAAAAAAGTTTAATTGAAGAAACTGATAAATACGTACAATTTAGAATATAATCTCAGAGTCTTATTTAAAAATAAAGAATGGAATGAAGGCGCTTGCCAATTGAAGCGCGATTTTTAATGCAAAACGTGCATGCATGCTCGTCAATGTGTTGGATAGAGCATACAAAAAAATTAAGTCACCTTATATTTAAGACCAATTAGTCATCAGAACTAACCTGCGCTTACAGTGAGAGCGTCGCTAAATTGTTCCCTCCATGATGAAGTACCTAACATAAATGATGTATTTGCTGTTTTTAACATACGGTCAATCACACCCTAAATATAGATTTTCACGATTGAAAAGTAAAATTTAGATTTTTTCAAACTACCTGAAATTCTTTGCTTTCTTTAATTGTAATTTGCGTTTTGTGATATTCTCCTAATCGTGGCTTGCCCAATTCGGCCACTTGAATTTGATCCAATGTAAGATTCATAGGATTTTCTTCCGCTTAAAATTTTAATTTAAATTTTTTTTTAAGTATATCAATTGTTATTAAATTTTAACGGATACAGTATTTCAACAGATCGGTACAAAAATTATGCCATTCGATTTTCCATGGTCCAAAACGGTCGGGACTGAAAAAATTAGCCATACCTGGGTCTCATGTTATAGAGCTCCATCCCGAATTAATAATTTTCGACCAATAGAGGCAAAAATCTAGTTCCAAACTTTGAAAAAAATGTCAAAAATTTGATGCGGCCAGATCATTAAGCCCGAGATCCAATGCCACTCAAACTGGACAATTTGAACCTTTTCGCGAGCTGAATCGGCCGGGCAAGCCAACAGTGCATGTTAACGCATAATGTGAATGCGGGCGTATGGCTTGGAAGAATGAACGAGTCATTCATTTGAGAGGATGCAAATCAGATTCTCATTCGAAAACGACTCTGGACGCTGTGGGACGTGCAGAGCCCCCCATTAGGAAGAGCTCACTCCGAAGAGCCAACTGGAATCGAACCAAAAGGGCCCACGTAAACCACAAACACGGGACCAATCGCGATGCGCGAGAGGTTTAACTTCAGAGTCGAAATAATAATGATATTATCACAGATGAATGATTGATGTACGGATCCGATTTTTTCGCCTGTGTAATGCTTTTTCGCTTATATATAATATTATATTCGCGAAAAAGCGGCGATGGGTTTCGCACATTGGCCAGAGAAGTTAGACACCTACAGTATTCAAGGAAATCATATCATGACAAATTTTCTTTGCAAAGAAATAAAAACATTTTTCTGAAAAAATTGCAAAAATTTTAATTTTTATTTTATTACCCATAACTCGGGACCCAGGTGCGAGCGACGGCTAATTTTTTCGGTCCCGACCATGGGGAATCGAATGGCATAATTTTTGTACCGATCCATTGAAATACCGTATTCGTAAATTTAGCCATTTTAGTTGAATAAAAGAAAATATCAAAATTTATTTTGAAAATTATTAAATTAATATATTTTAGTTTGCCAGTAGTAAAAATTGTTATTTTTATAAATTTTTACATATAAAACGTAATATAGTTCATATACAATTCATAAAGAATTGATATTCGAGTCAAATAAATTATAAGTAAATACATTTGTGTTAATAAAACTAGATTGTATATATCTGCGTATATTGCGCATAACATAAGTTTGGAAGCAAATTTTTTATATTGCAATTATGTATATTTTTAATCAAATAAAAATTAAATTTTACCCAATGTAAGTAGCTAATTAAGAAATTTTTTTTTCAATGTTAATTTTATGATAAATCATATTGTAGCAGAATAATCTTTCATTTACATTTGATACATTTCAACTTACTAGACGATAGCGAATATATAGACGAATGATTTGTTGCTCCGCTCATCGCCGATGCGCTCCGCGGCGCAATGGCTTGTGGCGTCATGGTTGCGCGGCGTCGATGTGTCGAACTTTCACGAGAAAAATTTGCATTCAGTGCATAGTCAATTGATAAGCGAGTACGATCTGTTCATCGATTGGAAATCATACTCGAATTATATAAGGTAGCAGTTAGAGATTAACCCATAAGTGACGACGTGTACACTCTTGTGTACACGAATTTAAATTTGTGCAATTATTGGCAAATGTGTTCATTCTGTTCTGTATGGATTTATAAACATAAAAAGAATTTGTCGTATAAGAAACCTCCTAGGCACATATTTTGAGTGTGGTTCCAAAGCTTTACCCAATTAAAGAACAGAATGAAGGCAAACGCCAATTTGCGCGCAAATTTGAACTCAAAACATTCATTGTCACTTATGGGTTAAATTTAAAAAAATAATAAATTGTTTGAAAATATAACACAAATTTTTCAATCAATAATAATTTTAATAAAAAAATAAATAATAAACAAAAATATAAAAAATTATTAAAAATACATATTTTATTTTTATGTTTATTTAAAATCTCTCCATTGTATTATTCAAAATATAATTATTCAAAAATAAAAATATAAATATAGGTATATTATAATATGCATATGTATTTTTACTAAAACAAAGACAATAAAAATAATGTATAAATTTAGTTCACATACCCGCACTAGGCCTTCGCTGGCCGGATAAATCAGATTCAGGACCCAATGCGATGCTCGTTGTTAAAGAAGCGTTACGTTTACGTTCCATTCGACGCTGGAAGCGCTCTTGGACCTTTTGCAAATCTGAGAATATATTTTATTCACCATCACAAAAACCATAATTTTCATTGTTATAATTTTGCTTACAATAAATTTACATAATTTTTGATAAGTCATTTGTGAAGTCAATATCATCTAAATATCTACCAATTAATGCAAATTTACAAATATGCAAATGATAGAGGCAACCACATTTTTTCTCATAAAATTGAAATGCTTAGCTCGATTTGTGTGAAATTTTAGTAGCTAATACCTTTTTTAGTGCTCAAACAATTTGTAGAATTTCACCGTGATCCATCACTTAAAAAATTTAAAAAAAAATCGGATAAAATGGGAAGCAAAATTTTCAAAAAAAAAATCATAATCGTTATTAATGTTATATATGTTACGGCCAATATTAGAAATCGGCCATTACTAATAATGGCCGGCCATTATTAATAATGGCCGCGATGTCGGCCATTACTAATAATGGCCGGTCAAAACTAATAATGGCCGACCAAAATCAGGCCAAAATAATTATGATTAGCTAAATTTAATTTTTATCAAATTTTCTTTAATTTCTCTATCACGAATTATTTTCAGTTATTTTTTTATAAATTGTTAATGCAATTTTTACACAAGATACAAATTGAAACAAGCGACAATGTTTTCTTTTATATTTTAGAATGCAAAATATTTTCGAGCAAAAAGTAGATATTTGGTGGTTGAAGAAAAAGCACCATCGCATTATTGACGACGCTGGCTATAAGGCTCGTGATAAAGTCATAGAAAGTGCTTCTGATGTTGACAAATCAACTTTAACTGGTACTGATAGAAGATGGTTTTTCGTTATTTTATAAATAAAAATATAAAATATATACTAACGAATTTGTATCTTGTGTAAAAATTGCATTAACAATTTATAAAAAAATAACTGAAAATAATTCGTGATAGAAAAATTAAAGAAAATTTGATAAAAATTAAATTTAGCTAATCATAATTATTTTGGCCTGATTTTGGCCGGCTATTATTAGTTTTGACCGGCCATTATTAGTAATGGCCGACATCGCGGCCATTATTAATAATGGCCGGCCATTATTAGTAATGGCCAATTTCTAATATTGGCCGTAACATATATACATAATTGTTGATGGATTAAAATATTTTGTCTAACAATATGTCGGAATTTTCGAAAATTGGCAATTCTTTAAAAATTTATCAAAAAATAAAAAATCATAAAAAATATTAAAATTTTGCAAACATCTTACATTACATTTTTTTTTGATTATTTAAAACTTGTTAAACTGTTAAACTAAAACAATTTCAAATTTCAAATAATTAATTAATATGTATTAGGTAAATGTGAAAAAATTATAGCCATGTTCAACATTAAATTTAAACTCAACAGTTCCTTAATTCATTTATCCTAATTTCGCGTGTACAAAACCGGTTGTTTTGAGTCAAATTTATGAATTTAATGAGTTCATTTTGTTGTAACAGATCCATATGAGTCCAAATTTTGTGCCCATTTTTATGAAACTGAAACGAAGGCAGGCACAAAATTGGAATGTAACAGATCCGATACAACAGAATAAACTCATTGGCGCCAATTTAAATTTGGCTCGAAACACTCGGCCTTGCCTTATACACACAAAATTAGAGTAATTCAGTATTACAAATATGCACAGGACCAAGTTAGAATTTGTCAACAGTCAAAAAACCAATGAAACTTTATAAAAAAATTGAATTTGCATAAATTTTCATTTTGTTTTTCATCAATTTAAGACTTGCGCTCATTTTTCAATCAATATACATACATTAACATAAAACAAAAGATTTACCAATTTTTTAAAGTAAAGCGCTGAAAATAATTTTATATAAGGTAAACAATAATGATTTAATTCTTCAAAATTTTTGTTATGCTACAAATTAATAAATAAAATTAAAATCCTGCTTCAATACTTTTTAAATTAGTAATCATGAACAAATCATGGATTTATTAAAGATTACACGTAAATTTTTTAAAATAACATGAGTAAAATTATTGCATAAAAAATTTATGAGAGCAAAAATTGAAAAATTTGTGATTAAAAAAAATCTGGCCGAAATTGAACCGCGGCCCAATTTCGAATAAAAATTTGGCTCCGGGCGGGGTCTATCCGATCGGTCTAACTTTGACTCAGCCAGACTTATTATATTATGTACATATATTAATAATCTTATTTTTTAAACTTGTTTATAATTTTTTTAAATATTTTTTTTATAAAATTAAAATTTCTATTTCCTCACCCGACATTTTTTTTGACCAAATCGGTGGTTGAAGCTCAACGAAAAAAAATTCACTTCGCTCGTATTGCTCCGTATCCACAATACCAATTTCGATAAATGCTCTATATAAAAAAATAGATAATAAATAAATTTTTAGTAAAAGAATATCAAAAAATATTTTTTCTATTTAAAATTTGGCTTATCAAACATAAATATGTATTATATGTATAGAAGGTATTGTTTTCAAAGTGATAAAAATGTTTTCTTATAGCAAATTTTGTGCTCTTTCGAATGTGCTATTTGGTTTTTCGATTTAGTTTATTTTTTCTCTTCAATTTTAATTCCAAACGGAAGTAGTTTTTTTTGGAGTGCCAAAAAAAAGGGGGCACATTCATAAAAACGAGATTTTTATTATAATAATAATATATATTCCAAAAATTCATACTCCGTTTGATTATTCTCGAAAACGAGTTCGTCCTCCTTAATTTCATAATGCTTACCACCTATTGCGGTGCCATCCAATGTTCTTAATTTTATTATAATAGAAAAATTATTAGAAAATAATTAAAATTTTAAATTTATATTAAATTAACCGATATGGAAGAGTGACTTCGCCTCGACAACCACTGGTACGCTGAACGCGTAAATTTAAATAACCACAGTTCTCTACAGCTTGAAATTGATTATTTTCGAATGAAAATACACCCGCGTGATCGTCGTCTTAATCAAAAAATTTTGATATTAAAAATTATGAATTTATAATATATTTTTAACACATTATCAGCAATGAATTTTTTGAGTTCAAATTTGCGTTCAAATTTGGCGTTCGCCTTCATTCTGTTCTTTAATTGGGTAAAGCTTTGGAACCATACCCAAAATATGTGTCTAGCAGGTTTCTTTTTGTAGCAATTCCTTTTTGAGTTTATAAATCCATAAAAAACAAAATGAACACGTTTGCCAATAATTGCGCAATTGAATTCGTGACACGCCTAACGTCACGTCCTTGTCAATGGATTAAATTCAAAAATAAACTTAAATATGTAGAAGTGACCTAAAATCATAATTGTTGCTGATGTCGGCACCTCGAGTACGGCAACAGGAACTCCACCAAGTCGACTGGAATCAAGAATTAAGCCATCTTTTGTTCGAACTCGTAGATTAGTTAGATGTAAGTAAAAATGCTCATCCTCTTCAAATACATCGTCATCAACAATTTCAATGGAAATTTTCTAGAATGTTTTAATGATAAGTTTGCATTTTTATGGTTATAAAAAATATCTATACCTGATATCGATCTTCTGGATAAAAAGTTAGTGTGCCTTTTACCGGTATATAATCGCTTCCGGCATTTGCCGATCCGTCTTCAGTGTAATAGTCTGCAATTACCGTCAATCCATCGGGCCCGCCATCACGAGCAACAATTACGTCAAAGGTTCCAACATTTTCAAGAACCTGTAAATAAATTAAATTTAAAAATTTAATAATGGTACCCTAATTTCATGTGTATAAGATTGGGTGTTTTGAACCAAATTTAAATTGGCGCCAATGAGTTTATTTTGTTGTATTGGATCCGGTGGGGTCCAAATTTTGTGCCCACTTTTAAGAAACTAAAACGAAGGCTAGCACAAAATTTTGACCCCAACGGATCCGATACAACGAAATGAACCCATTGGCGCCAATTTAAATTTGACTCAAAATAGCCGGTTTTATACACACAAAATTACAGTGATAAAAATATATAAATATTAAAAGAATATGAATTTGATTTTTTTCATTTGCAAATTTTTAATTTTTAGTTCCTATTACCGTATAATGTGCGGGATCAAAAAATATTCTACAAGTATTTTGACGGGCTTCCTTTTCTTGTGCATTGATTAACGCATCTACTGCCTTTCCATGTTCTTTATCGATTCGACGCTTAATTATATCGCCGCCTCCGATTAAACGACGCGTTGCTTGGACACGATAAAATGCACGAGACTTTGGTCCGCGCGAAATTATTTCGTATTCCGCCTAAATTTTTTGTTATACAGTTTTTTTAAATGATAAGTTATGCAAAAATTAAAATTAAAATTTTAATTTTAAATACCCTGATTTCACGTGTATAAGGCCGGGTATTTTAAGCTAAATTAAATTGGCGCCAATAAGTTCATTCTGTTGTTTTTTTGCGGATCCTTTGGAGTCCAAATTTTGTGTCAGCCTTTGTTTCCGTTTTATAAAAATTGGCACAAAATTTGGATTTACTTGGATTCAATAGAATAAACTCATTGGCGTCAATTTAAATTTGGCTCAAAAAACCCGGCCTTATACACACGAAATTAGGGTACTTGTTTTTGAAGTTCATCAGGACCAATATGAGGATTTTTACGCCGTAAATCACGCATTGTTTCTATAAACTCGTGTCGATGCTCTTCAAAAGCACGAAGAGCCGGATCGAAATTGTCCTAAATACAAATCCTTACTTTTTAATTATACATTTATATTTAACTAATATTTTTTTTTTGTTAAGCAATAAACTTCATCACTATTTTTAAAAATAAAACTGACTGCTGAAAAAAATCGATATGATTGATTACTAAGTCCGTTGCCTTCTAACATTTTCAGCTCCTCCCCTTCAGTGGCAATTAATCCATGTGAGCCACGTCGATAACGATGTGGCACAAATCGACGCTAAAATTAGCAAGTATTTAAATTTATATTAATTGGATTTAAATTATTTTTTATGTAAAAACCTGAATAATTTTTATATCAGCCATATAAGCGGTAAATACAGTAATTGGAAAAAATGCAAACGTTAAAAGACCTTCCCATATATCAATAACTCCTGGCGAAATTACGGCCAAAATAATATACATCCAAATATATGCAAACAATGACCTAAATTATTAAATACGAGACTTTAATCATTTTTTTATTAAAATGTTGTAATTACCATTGTAATTACTCTAATTGTATAAGACCGGGTGTTTTGAGCCAAATTTAAATTGACGCCAATGAGTTCATTCTGTTGTATGGAATTCGTTGGGGTCCAAATTTTGACCCACTTTTATGGAACTGAAACGAAGGCGGGCACAAAATTTGGACTCGCTTGGATTCAATACAACAGAATGAACTCATTGACGCCAATTTAAATTTATCTCAAAACACTCGGCCTTATACATTCGAAATTAAAGCACCATGCAGCAGTAACAAAAAACACGTCAAGATGTTTTTGACGACGAACTTCTGTCGGCGGTACTGCTATTACAC
Source organism: Bradynema listronoti (assembly GCA_024678965.1). Classification (NCBI taxonomy): domain Eukaryota; kingdom Metazoa; phylum Nematoda; class Chromadorea; order Rhabditida; family Allantonematidae; genus Bradynema; species Bradynema listronoti. The sequence goes on from JANLNO010000003.1 coordinate 4,733,529, forward strand.
ATATTGCCACTATCATAAAGAGATTGTAGGCTGCCGAGCCAACGATTGTATTGGGACCGAGATCACCGGCCTGGAAATTTTTCCCAACCACTTCAATGATTGACAATAGGATTTCTGGTGCAGAGGATCCTAAAAATTTTTAAAATAATTATAGCATATCAGAAGCTGCAAAAATTTACATTTAAAAATTACCAAGTGCCATTAAAGTCAAATTACTGACAGTATCATTCCAAATTCGAACTTTTACTTTTGTGGGTTGAAGTCCAGGCCTTTTTACAATTACTGTACGCTCCATACTAAATTTTTCTTTAATTGAAATTGTTGCGGAAAATGTTTGAAAACATAACATTGATTATATGAATATTTTTAAAGGATTCGAAATTTGTTAATTGTTTACCTTAAAAATACTCTTTTATGTGTATAAAGCCGGTTATTTTGAGTCAAATTTAAATTGATGCCAATAAGTTCATTTTGTTAGGGTATATATATTTATAAAATAAAAAGTTTAATATTTTTTATATTTTTTAAAATTTAACCTAGTAATTACTTCGATACTCGACATGAAACGATCCGCTACGATGGACACGCCAAGAAAAAGATAAACAATAATGAAGAAATAAAGCGCGCCACGCAAAAAGCGCTCTTTTGACTCGAGGTCGAGAAAAGGCCGCCTGAGCTTTGAAGTAAAAAAATAGAAACGCTGGATGGTTCAAATTTGTGCTCGATTTTTTAAACACATTTTTAATTCTTAACTAACGAAGCTTTCAGGCCGGCCTACGGACCTCCTTCAAGCCACTTGTGCATTTTAATTAAATTGCTTAAATTGCTGCAGCGATCTAATTTTTTTGCTATACTCTCACTCCGTAACTATGTACTGAAATAAATGTGTCCTATATTGTTAATATTAGATTCAGCATCCTTAAAAATTCTCGAATAAAAATTTTCAGCAGCTTTGGTGGTAATTTGAAAATTAGGATACGAAGTGGTCCTGCACTGTGTCTCACAGGACCCGGATCAAAAAATTGATTGCGCCACAATTTTATTTGACCTAGAAAACCTCCAGGGTGCCAAAAATTGGAACAATTGGTTGAGTTTGATTAGGTAAAAAGCTGTGGACAAACATAAAAATAAAAAAGACATTTTGCTCTCTTATACGAAATCTTGAGGGGTTATTTGATAAAAAAAAAAAGCAAACATGTTTATGTTATGATTTGATTATATATGTAATTTAACATACCAAATTGGTATAATAAGTCCATCAACACAATTTCGAATAGCATCGGCCGCGGAACAATTTGTTCCTGCTAGCGCGACATCCACAAGAATAAAAAATATTATAAGAACGCTTAACGTACTTATATATCCTATATGAGTTTTGAATGAAGCATGGTAGAAATTTTTACATTTTTTTTTAGAAGTTATTGTACAATTTGCTGTTTTATTTTTAATTAAATGTCTAATAATGTTTAATATATAATTGTTCTTCGGTATTATATGCTGAAGAGCAATTTGTAGCGAATGAAAATAAACTTTTCGATCAATTAATTCATTTGGAAAAAAGTTAAATCTTTTTTGTAATGACGCTAATTTTCCTTTACTAAAATAGGAGCTAGAATTATAGTTTAGATTTTTTTTGCCATCGATATTTTTGAGCATTTTCAATAGTTTTAAATTTAAATGGCAAAAACGATGCGGTCGTTAATTTCTTATTTTTCAAATAGTCATCAGTAATAATTTATTAAATTTTTCGAATATTTATTGCAAAAATGTATAATTTTTTGACGATGAATATAGGTCTTATTATAATACACCTAAATTTTTTAAATATATGTATATGTTACGGCCAATACTAGAAATCGGCCATTACTAGAAATGGCCGGCCATTACTAGTTTTGGCCGGTCAAAATCAGGCCAAAATAATTATGATTAGCTAAATTTAATTTTTATCAAATTTTCTTTAATTTTTCTATCACGAATTATTTTCAGTTATTTTTTTATAAATTGTTAATGCAATTTTTACACAAGATACAAATTCGTTAGTATATATTTTATATTTTTATTTATAAAATAACGAAAAACAAAGACAACAAAATTAAAATTTTTCGCTAATACGCTAATTCACTATAAAATCATTTATTATGGCCATTATTAGTTTTGGCCGGCCATTACTAGTAATGGCCGATTTCTAGTATTGGCCGTAACATATATACAAAATATTTCAATGAGAAATTTTCCAAAAATCAATTTAATTTACCCTAATTTCGTGTGTATAAGCCAGTATGTTTTGAGCCAAATTTAAATTGGCGCCAATGAGTTCATTCTGTTGTATTGAATCCAAGCGAGTGCAAATTTTATGCCCATCTTCGTTTCAATTTTATAAAAGTGGGCACAAAAAAAACAAGACTCGCTTGGATTCGATACGAGCAGATTGAACTCATTGGCGCCAATTTAAATTTAACTCAAATACACAAAATTAGGGTAATCCCCTATTATTTAATTAGGGTAATCCCCTATTATTTAATTAGGGTAATCCCCTATTTATTTAAATTTTGTTTTTGATTTTAAAACCACTTTTTTACTTTCTTCATTTCTTTTCTTTGCACCGAATTACATCTTTCCTAATTATTTTTTTTTATATTTTTTATTTATTTATTTCTAATAAATTATAGTAGCCTAATATTAATTTTATTATTGCAAGTATTCCAGCTATTCAAATATTTACTTTAAAATAACTCGTATTTATAATTCTCGAAAATTCTCTTTTCAATATGCTATGAAAATTTATTTGCAATTTGTATTATTTTAAATTATTATTTTTTATATATTTTGAATTTTATTTCGTACAGAAATTATGTTTACATCATTTCAAAAAAAGCCTTATTTTAAAAATGAAAAAAAATATGTAAAAAATACATATACATATTATAAAAATAATCCCACGACAATCAGTAAAAATAACTCGTTTTTAAAAAAATTTTCAATTCATAAAATTTCAAGGTGCTATAAAATATATGCTTCTGGAATGAAACAATATTATAATCAAATAAAAATATGTATATATGCGAAAAATTACAAAAAAAAATAATTACTCTAATTTTGTGTGTATAAGGCCGGACGTTTTGAGGTAAATTTAAATTGGCGCGAATGAGTTCGTTCTGCTGTATTAAACCCGTTAGGGTCAAAATTTTGTGCTCACTTTTATGAAACTGAGCGGGCACAAAATTTGGATCTCAACGGATCCGATACGAACAGAATGAACCATTGACGCCAATTTAAATTTGGCTCAAAACACCAGGCATTATACACATAAAATTAGGGTAATTATTTCATAGATATAAGCAAAAATTTGTTTAGTTACAAAAATTCACTTACATATATCAAAAAATAAAGTTATAATAAGTAATAAAAATTTATATATGAAATTTATATATGAACACATTTTATGATTATTATTTTTGCTAATATTTTGCGCCAGACAAACAACATTGAAAGATGCGTTTAACAACAAATTGATTAGGTTATATATTTAAATGTATAAGCATGCATATAAGCATAATACAAAATATAATGTAAAATGATAAAAAACAATGCAAAAAATTCTTAAATTTTATTTAAAAGGTATATACTTTTTTTGAATAATACCTATACATGTTTTGTTGATGTACCGATGTATGTACAAGTTTTTGTGCACGCAAAAGGACGTACATACATTGTTTGTAGCTTTTACGTTGCACAAGCATTAACCTTCGAAGAACAAACCGACAAAGCCTATCGCTTTCTCAATTCACTTGCATATATACAAATTTCCTTTTTTTTCTTATTTCATTTTTTTCAGTGGCCTTTAAAATAGATGAAAATAAAAGAAGAAAAAGAATAGCTGATGTTGAAACGTAAAAAAAAACAACAAAATTTGTTTTAAAATAAGATTTTAAAAAATATATTATATACCTAGCTGAAAAATAAATTTGTTTTTAAATAAAGGATCAGTAATAAATTTTGTGCTCACTAATAAATTATGATCAGAAATTTAAATAAATATAAAGCAAATTTTGCTTTTTAAAAAATCATTTTTCATAAAAATACATCAAACATTACAAATTTAATAAAAGCGAATAAAAAAATATTAAAAAAAATTGACTCCTTTATAAAAAATATCAACATATATAAATAGTCTTTTCATGCAAAAGAACGCAAAAATATTTATAATACAATTTATTAACACGTTGACGAGCCTGCATGTTTTTTGCATTCGAAATCGCGCTTCAATTGGCGAGCGCCCTCATTTTGTTTATTATTTAGATAAAACTCCGAGACCATATTCTAAATTGTTCGTACGTATCTAGCAGGTTTCTTCAACTAAAATTTTTTTAAAAAACTTTATCAATTCATACAAAATAAAATGAAAATGAATGCGCAATTTTAAATGCATGATACACTGGTGTACCCTATAGAGTCGTCAATGTGTTAAAAAAACTAAATTAAATTAAAAAACCATCAACCAGCTTACAATTTTTATATCAACAAAAAAACAAATACAAAAATCAATGTTTTCATAAATTTTAAATCTATCCTAAATATATTATAAAAATAGGTTATAAATTTTTTCAAAAAATTATAACAAAGTCCAAAAAAAAAGATTTTTAACCTATTTTTATTATTGAAATATGTAACAATTTTGCTAAAAATTTTCAAATTGATTAGATTTGAGTTTTTTTTGAGATTAGTTACTTTTAGACGTGATGTCAATTTAATTTTTTTTTAATTTCACAAAGGCTGAACAAATCAAAGAAAACGTTAGTGCTTTAGTTTGAGGATAAAAAATAAATACTTCATTTCGTGTGGATGGTTGTTTTGAGTTTTAAGTCAAATTTAAATCGGCACCAATGAGTTCATTTTGTTGTATTGGATCCAAGCGAGTCCAAATTTTGTGCCCACTTTTATGAAACCGAGACAAAGACGGGCACAAAATTTGGACCCCAACGGATCCGATACAACAAAATGAACTCATTGGCGCCAATTTAAATTTGGCTCAAAACACCCACGATTTATTATACACACGAAATTAAGGTATATAAATTAAAATTGAAATAAGAACTGTTTTCAAATAATATTGCAAACTACATTTTTTGTATTTTCCCGAAGACATTATATAAAATAAATTATAAAATAAAAAAATAATGACTGTCAATAAAAGGCAAAACGAAAATGAAGATTAATAAAAAATAAAGAAGAAGCAAAAAAAACAAAAAATAAAGAAAAATAAAAAATAAACAAAGAAATAGAATATAAATAAAGAAATACATTAGCACTATTTATCTCTGAAAAAAAGGCGCATGAATTAAACTCTTCCTTTGTGCCAACATATATAAGAAAAAGTTTTGCAAATTTATTTTATTATACATTTTTCTTTTTCTTTTTTTTATTCTATTTTATATTTCGTTTTTTTTCTCGTTTTTTCTTAATTTTTCTTTTTCATGTGTTAGTCCTTTATATGAAATAAATTTAACTTAACTTGATCTTGAAGAGTCTTTTTTGCTGTATATACATTTTTTTTATTAAAACTTTTCATTGTTTGAATTTTTTATTATTCTATCCAAACAAATTTAGCATTTATTAAAACAAAAACAAAAAAATGAATCAATAATTAATGAGTTTAAACAACTAAACGTGTATAAAAAATTATATAAATAAAATACAATATAATAAAAAAATAAGCTCGCAATAAAAATTATGCTCGTTAATATTGTACAAATTTTATTTTAAGTTATTTAATTATGAGAAAAAATTTTACGTGACATTCTTGATGTATTTATATATACTCTGATTTCGCATGTATAAGACTGGGTGTTTTGAGCCAAATTTAATTTGACGCCAATCAGTTCATTCTGTTGGGGTCCAAATTTTGTGCCCCTCTTCATTTCAATTCAATGCGTCTTCGTCAAAATTCGCACAAAATTTGGATCCCAACAGATTTGATACAACAGAATGAACTCATTGGCGCCAATTTAAATTTGGCTTAAAACATCCGGCCTTATACACGCGAAATTAGGATAATAAAAAAAATAAGCTTGCAATAAATTATGCTCGTTAATACAAATTTCATTTCAATTTATTTAATTATGGAAAAAAAGTTTTAAAAAAGTTGGTTGTTTAATTTTATAAATTTATATTTTCAATACATTTAAAAAATATAAAAAAATAAAACTGTATGCATTTTGAAGACATGCGTAACGAAATACGATAAAAGGTGAGATAATTGCAAACGGAAGGAAGTTGAAAACAATGCCTAGCAACTCTGAGAACCCGAAATTTTTTGCGACAAAATATTTAAAGTGATAAATAACGTTTTAAAGAGTTTGAAAAATTTTTATTTAAAATAAAATCTTTCTGTAAATTTAACATTTTATTGAGCTTTAAAAAACTTGATGATAATGTCAAACCAGAATCTGCATAAGCGCTATGAAAGACATTTTCAAATAAAATAAAACAAAAAGTCGTAAATTAATTCTCAGACATTAAATTAAAATTCAAGATTAGTTTCTTCTAGACAGGATAAATAAAAAAAAAAAGCTCGCTTTATTTAATTTCTTATAAAATTTTACTTTAAATCGATTTTTAATAAAGATATTATTATAAATTATAAAACGATAAATATATTATTAAAAATTTTATAAAAATAAAATAAGATAAAATAATCATTATTAAATTTAAAAGTTATGATTGATAACATATAAAACTCATTTCTTAAAAACTCGAGAATATTTGGTGCGCAAATGTCGATTTGTTGATAAATTAACTCAAAAAATTGATATGCATTTATTTATGTGTAATAATTTTTAAATTATAAAAAAAAAATTTTATTTAATCAACAAAAATTTTAGCCCACACAAAATTCACTTTTTCTGCATTAAATATCTATGCTAATGTAATTAACATTTTGTTTTTTTGGAGTTTAATTAAATTTTTTCTAGAGATTTGACACTTTTTCGATGATTAATTTTTTTCTTTTCTTTATTTTTAGTGTTTTAAATAATATTTCTTTTTAGCAACTTTTCACAATTTTTTTCCTACTAAACTACAAGATGAAATATATAGTTGAATTTTTTAGGTGGTCGAATCACTTTAATGAAATCGATTTAATTAATTTTAAATTTTCATTAAGCTTTTTGACTGAGAAAAATATTCAATTTCGTGCGCGAAGTGTCAAGTTTCAAGATTTGGCTTGTAAGCTCAATTCCGTAAATGAAAGACCATTAATGTATAAATTTATTTGCTTGTCAGATCAATTTATGCTTGTTTTTTAACAAAAAATCATTTAAGAAAAGTAAAAAGCACAATTTAGCGTGAAAATTTGTACGATAAATACATATGTTTTAATCATTGCTTAAGCAAACAAAAAAAAATTTCAGAATTTTTGCTTTTTAAAAATTTAGCTAAAATAGCCCACTCGAAATTAGGGCAATTGTCCTTAAAATGGAAAGAGAAAATGTAATTTCAATTTAATTAAAAAAAATAAAAATGCGAGCAAAATATCATTCGAGTGTCTGACTTCTCTGACCGATTGGCGAAGCTCATCGCCGCTTTTCGGCTAATGTACGTCGGGTTATATAAGCGAAAAAATTAACACCTCCCCCAACAATCAATCAATCTTAGTTGTGTTCACTATTACATGATTTCGATTCCGGTTTGACTCGGCCAAGCTAGAGTTAAGTCAATACCAGTGTTTGTGGTTCACTGGACCCTCTGGGCACCATTCCCAGTGGCCTCTTCGGAGGTTCGGTACGTCCCACAGCTAACTGAGTCAGCCGGATGAGAAAGTATTGTGATGGTGCACAACTATGATTCCACATGACACAACGAACCCGCAATTACGCCGGTGTGCGGAACGCGAACCGTTGGCTTGCTTGGCCGGGTCCGCTCTCTTTCGATTGAGGTCCAGATGTGCACGGAAGAAAGTGCACATTGTAGTCTCGGAAGATTGAGCAATGATCCCGGCCGCACCAACCTTTTGCCATTTTTTTTTAATTTATGGAGCCATTTAATTATTTTCAATTTATAAAGTCATCCGGCTTTTTTTCATCCGGGTGAGAAAGTATTGTGATGATGCACAACTAGATTCCACATGACACAACGAACCCTCAATTACGCCGGTGTGCGGAATAGTTGGCTTGCTTGGCCGGATCCGCTCTCTTTCTATTGAGGTCCAGATGTGCACGGAAGAAAGTGCACATTGTTGTCTTGAAAGATTGAGCAATGATCCCGGCCGCACCAACCTTTTGCCATTTTTACAAAAAAATATTTTAAAAAAAATTTTTGAAATTTTAAAATTAACATTTTTTATTTGTACATTTTAAAGATAATTTATAATTATTAATTTTAATCAAAAAAAAAAAATTATTCACATATATTTTAGAAACATTTTGAATAAATTTATACTTTAAATTTATACAACAAATAATTTATTCTTTAATCGGCGCCCCGAAGTATGAGAAAAATTTATTTAAGAAATCGACATTTATAGTCGTCTCCAAAAATGTATAAAATAGCAGGTGCTTTTGGTGATTTACCTGATTGTTTATTTGAATTTTTTAATTGAGTAATATATCAAAAAATTAATATTTTATTATATTGTTTTTTATTCTTAATTTAAAAACGTATTATCTATTTACATATTTTACATACAATATATTATATAAAATCTTTTTTTTTCTATTTTTTGTTATATGCGACATGTTTCGGAAAATATTTAGGTAAAATTTATTAAATTTAAAAAAATTGTTAAATTTATTATTTTTAAATTTTGTATTTTTCTAAATTTTTAAATTACGCGAAGGAGTCGGCATGAACAATAAGAAGAATATGTTAAGAATTGATTGTTAATTAAAAAATTTGATCTTAGCTTCTATTTTTTATGAAAAATGCTCGATTATTTTTTTTTTGTTATACTTTTTTTATTTAGTCTGTACGTGAAGAAATGTAAAAAATTTTAAATTAAATTAGTTTCTTTTCCAAGCTTTACTAAAACGATATATTTAAAATATGTATAAAAAAATCCGCAATTTAAATTTTCGACTTGTTTAATCGAATCGGTTATACTCTTATTATCATTTTTTGACTTAAAAGCTTTTATTCCATATAAAAGATTTCTTAAAAAATGTTAAACTCCTGTATGAATTTATTGTATGTGTCTTAAAAGTTATTCTAAACAGAAATAATGAAAGTGAAATAAAATTCATTTATAAATAGAAAAAAAAATGGGAAAGAGGTTTTAGCGAGGTTGGAAATTTAATTCAATGAAACTTTTCTTTAAAGCTTGAAGCATTGTATTTTCGAAGTCGGTTTTTTTTAATTCGGAAATGAAAATTTTAAACAAAACAAATGGAAAATCGAGAGGAAAGTTTTCATTTTATTTCTCTAACAGGCCGTATAGCAAGGCTGAAAGTTTAAAAAGGAAAATATAATTTAAAAAAAAAGAGAAGAGAGAAGTATTGATTATCCAAAGTTCGGGTAAATGAGATGCGACTGTTCAAAGAATTTTTGAATATTGACTTGGTCTTCATTCTGTTATTTTGTGTGAGCATAAAATTTAATAAACACATTCATTAAAGCAGGCCCAAGTTGCAGATTAAAAATTATGAGCTCAATTTCATTTATAAAAGAATGAAGACTACGTCAAAATTCAAAAATTCTTCGAACGGTCTCGTCTTATTTATTTATCCGAACTTAGGGTAATTTATACGAGTGAGTGGCTTTTATCACTTGTTTAAAATTTAAATTTACAGGTTGGGCCAATTTTTCGTTCGATTTTGTTTTCGTTATAATTTTTTTTTGTTTCTCAGATTTTATTTGATAGCAAACTTGTCGATATTGGTTTCGATTTACGAATTTTGCAAAAAAAAGGCATTTTTAAGTCTCAAATTAATTAAATTGACTTGAAATTGACTCAAATTTTCAGATTGATTTTTGTTAAAACTTCATTTTATAGATTAAATAATATTTTTTATGATGAATTTTATCCGAATTCAAAATAGTCCAATATTTCTTCAAAAATTAGGTTGATTAGGATATCGTTGGGTTATACATTTTAATAATTTTGCCTTTGTTTCTGAAAAAGTGTCAAAAAAGTTCAAATTACAAAATTTACAAATCGAAATATGCCACTTCAATCAATTGCACCGAGAAATAAGCCCAATGCCCCAATGCTCTAAAACCTCTTTCCCATTTGTATGTAAGATACACTCTAATTTCGAGTGTATAAGGCCGAATATTTTGAGTCAAGTTTAAATTAGCGCCAATGAATTCATTCTGTTGTATCGGATTCGTTGGGGTCCAAATTTTGTGCCTTTGTGTTTCAGTTTCATAAAAGACGGCACAAACTTTGGACTCTCTTGGATTCAATACAACAGAATGAACTCATTGGCGCCAATTTAAATTTGGCTAAAAACACCGGCCTTATGCACACAAAATTAGGGAAAATTAGGTTTATCCGAAGATTTTTCTGTATGTTTAAATACATAAAATTTTTTATTTTTTATAAATTATTGCACTTTTAGTATTCAGTTGATTTGTAAAAAAAATTTTAAATACGTATTGGTTTTATTGGTAGCTTAATGTAATTTAAAATAATCTTTTTTAACTTTATTGTTTCTTGACCTTTCTACATTTTTGAAAAAATTAATAAACATAAAAATTAATTATTATTCAATATTTTATGCGATATTCTGTATCAATTTTTTTTTCCTTTTTTTAATTCTTTTAGCTTTTTTATGACATTTTTATTTTATTTTATCTTTTTTAATTTTTTATGTTTTCTTTGTATCTCTTATCTCGTTCTCTTGTATATTTATTGTATTATTTTTTGTTTAGGATTTTACACTAATGGAACTCAATTTCGCGATTAAACTCGCCAACGCTATTTTATGTTATTCATTTTTTGCCATTATAAAACACAACAAATTAAGCCATGGCAAAAATGGTTTCGACACTTTTGCAAAATAGTTTTTCGTTTAACTAAGAACGATGAAGAGTTTTTAAACAAAAAATGAAAATAGAAAAAGTTAATATAATATATGAAAAAATTAAAAAAAAGCATAAAAATAGAAAAAAATGAAAAAAAAATTATTGAAAATATGGTTTTATCGAAAGGTTAATAAAATAAAAATTAATCTTTATATATGTAGCAACTGAAAAGTAAAGAAATGACCGGAAAATAAATCAATACTCAAATTAGAAAATCATGATACAAAAAAAATATCTAATAATAAAATTTTTCATAATAAGGGAAATTATTATAGATTGAATAAGTATATTAAACATTCGGAATAAAAACGGAATGAGAAAAATGTCGAAAGAAAAGAAATAAATGACGAAAGAAAAGAAAAGAAATAAATGGCACGCTTTATTGCATTTTTCAATAATAATAAAAAGCCAAAAATTTGAAAATTTGCAAAATGTTTGATTAAAAAAAGAAAGTAGAATGTAATTTTACTTATCAGAAACGGATTAACAGGATTGTTGTAAAAATAATTTAATTGCTATAACAAAATATAATTTTACAATACACTTTAAGCATTTAAAAAACATGTTTTTTGATATCTTGATATTGTTTTCCGTTTAATTATACCATTTTTATTATTCTTAGAAAATTATTCTTATAAAAGATATCCAATTCATTAATTTTCAGCTTTTTAATGACTATCAGACATTTTTGCTTCTCTATTTGCGGTTTTTTCATCATTGCACTTTTAGTATTCAGTTGAATTGTTAAAAAATTTTAAATACGTATTGGTTTTTATTGGCAGCTTAAAGTAGTTTAAAGTAATCTTTTTCAACTTTATTGTTTCTTATTGTTTCTTGACCATTTTCTACATTTTTGAAAAAATTAATAAGCATAGAAAATTAATTATTTTTTCAATATTTTATACGATCGGCCAACTTTTTTCGGGCCCAAAAGTTAGTTTTGAGAAAATTTAAGCTATCGAATTCAGAATTTAATTTTCTACCGATTAATTTTTTAATCGAGTCTCTAAGTAACTTGAAAAAAAGTTACAATTAAAAAAGTAAGTTACTTTTTAATTTTTGAGTGACTTCAATTTTTTTAAGTGACTTTACTTTTTTAGTAGGAACTTTTTTTCAAATCTTAAATTTAAAAAGCTATCGGTAGAGAATTAAATTCTGAATCAGATAGAAAAATTAATTTTCTTAAAAATAGTGTTATGATTCTTAAAAAGTTAGCCAAAGTTGAAAAAACTCGCAAATGTCGGGGGCCGAAAATATCGGCGAACCCTTTTTAATATCTATTTTTAAGACAAATAGATTAACACATTGCGGACAATGCATGTTTTGAATTTAAAATTGCGTTCGCATCGGATCCAAGCGAGTCCAAATTTTGTGTCCACTTTTATGAAACTAAAACGAAGGCGGGCACAAAATTTTGATCCCAACGAATTCTTTACGAACAGAATGAACTCATTGGCGCAAATTTGGCTTAAAAAACCCAGTCTTATACACACGAAATTAGCTTAATCTGATGACGACTTATCGTTATTCATCTAAAAAGAACATAATGAACGGGTCTGCCAATTTGCGTGCAAATTTGCCCAACCGGTCGTACGCATTGTGTTAAGTAATTAACTTTTTAGCTGCTGTAAGAATAAAAATTCAATTTTTAGAAAGCATAATTTGACAAGCACATTTCTAATACATGTAACATACTTTATTATAATTGTAAAAAGCTAAAAATCTAGAAAATCAAATGCTTTTTTATTGTAAAAATAAATTGATTTTGTTTGAAAAAAGTGGAGCTGCTAAAAAACTACTAACAAAATCATTTTATTTTTTGCCAAAATTAATATTTTTTAAACAGGTGTTTTAAAGCTCAATGTGGATGAGTTCACGTCCAAAGCCAAATAAAAAGAAAAAATAACAATAAGAAAATTAACGTCAAATTTTTTTTATAATTTTTGTTTTGAAATGAAGAAATAAAGTTTATATGTATTAGGTTGATTCAAAAGTTTTGCGACTTTTTTTAAATTTTATTAAAAAATTTTAAATAAACATTTGTTTTATACGGATTTTATATAGTATGAAAGTCTGTTGTTTTATGATCATTTTTATATATTATGTTTATTGTTTGCTCAGTTAGTTAAAAAGTTATCGTTTTTAGAAAATGTCGAAAAAACGTGAAGAAATGCGCAAGCTCATGTTTCACGAGTTCAAACTTGGTCATACAGCAGCGGAGGCCTCACGAAACATTTGCGCTAGCACCGGCAGACGTGCCACTACAAAATCCACTTGTTCTCGATGGTTTTCCAAATTCCGTTCCGGCAATACGCATCGAAAAGACAAAAAGCGTTCCGGACGTCCATCGACCATCGACAAGCGAGCTCTACGCCGTTCCATCGAATCGGATCCGACCAAAACAACACGCGAATTGGCCTCTGAACTCCATTCTTCGCAATCAACTGTTCATCGTCATCTACTCAAACTCAACAAGTCAAATAACGCGGTCAAGAGGTTCCACACGAACTCAACGAAATGCAAAAAAATCGGCGAATTTCCGATAGTCGTTGGCTCCTGCACAAATTCAATCATGGCGGTTTGGATCGAATTTTGACATGTGATGAGAAATGGGTTTTTTGTGACAACCGAAAACGCAAAAACCAATGGCTGAGCCCTGGTCAGATGGGAGTACTGACACCCCAAAGCGATCCACACCAAAAAAAGGTCATGTTGTGCGTCTGGTGGATGGCAACTGGACTTGTTCATTGGGAACTTCTTCCACGAGGCCAAAACATAAACTCTGAAGTCTACTGCAACCAACTAGACCGAGTTCAAATCGCTTTGCGTGTTCGGGGGATTGATCCGCATCGAATCCGTTTCCAGCAAGACAACGCCAAACCACATGTTTCACGCCGGACGCAACAAAAGCTCGAAGAATTGGGATGGGACGTTCTCAAGCACCCACCGTATAGCCCAGACCTTGCTCCATCGGATTACCACCTTTTTCGGTCACTGGAACACTTTTTGCGCGGACGCCGCTTCACCGACGATGACGATATTGAGCAGTCCCTCCGAAACTTTTTCGAACAGAAACCGCCAGAATTCTACAGACGCGGAATTTTTTTGTTACGACCTCGTTGGCGAAGGATAATCGAAAATAATGGCGAATATATTAACGAAAAAGATCCTTTGTTATTGTTATAATTTTGATTTTAATAAAATTTTAAAAAAGTCGCAAAACTTTTGAATCAACCTAATATATTATAAGTTCTTTCTGTAATTATTTTGTTAAAATAAAATAAATAGTAGCATAATTTTTAATTCTTGGTTCAAAATATAAAAATTTTTGGTTCTTTTGTGATATTGTACCACCAAAAAAAATTTTTTTTTTGATTTTTTTTTGTTGTTCTTTATTGCTTATCTGTTCTCCATTTCAGCCAATTATGCTTACAAAGGCTAAGCCTTAGGCTGAGGCAATTAGGCCTAGGCTTAGCTGGCCTTAGCACTTTGGCTTAGCTTAGGAATATATTTTGGTGGTCATATCACAAAAGAACCAAATTTTTAGCTTTTTACATGAAATACAAAAATAAACTAAAAAATTCCGCTCATTGATTAAGTATTTCATTTTTAGTTAGTAAATTGATATTTTTCACAATTTTTAATTTATCGAGCTTGGACTAAACTCAATTTTTATTTAATATTATAACAGTCGCTCTTAATTATTTTAAAAAAACTTACATATTTTCGTTAATTGATTGATTACTTACTTAAATATACCATTGCAAATTATGCATTTAATATCTAAGCCATTTTTTTTTCATCCATCAATGATGACACTTGATATATTTTTTAAAAATGTTAAAAAAAATATAAATATGTTTTGTTGAGTTGGAATAAATTTTATGTTCAAAATTTACTTATCATTGCTAAATTGATCAAATTTTTCGAAGTTATTACATATAGTGGGGTTGTTGTGTTTCAATCTGTATATCCGATGGATTTATATGACTTAATAGTTTAATAAAATAATAATTTAAGCAGGCTGGTGACTTAGCTCCGGAGCCAGTTCATTTAAATGACTCCGGTGGCATTTGAATATCCGCAATAAAATTGGCATAACTCTTTAATAAGAAATTTTTAGGTAAAATTCTGTTATTCCAAGAGGAGTTCGGAGTCATCGGAGTTATATTGGAGCCGGCTCCGGAGCTACGAGCCATTTAGAAAGTCAATCACTACATTAAATTTAAATATTTTTTTAAAAAGTGAAAAATTTTATTTTCTTTGTTGTCCACAATCCATCACGTAAAAGAGCCTTGATTACTTAATTAAATAGAGCCTTGTAAAAAATGGTATCTCAATTATTGTTAACATCATACGCATTTAAAATATAATAAAAATGAAAATAAATAATAGAATAAATGAAATGTAAAATAATAATAAAAAAAAGCTGAAAAATTACGACCCATTTTAGAAATTATACGTTTAAGCATGATCGGAACTTTTTTTTACTCGTTTGCAGTATTATTAGATAAAATTATTATCCTAATTTCGTGTGTATAAGGCCGGATTTTTTGAGCCAAATTTAATTTAACGCCAATGAATTCATTCTGTTGTATCTGTATGAAATCAGAATCTGGTCCAAATTTTGTGCCCGCCTTCGTTTCAATTTCACAAAATTGGGCACAAAATTTGGACTCGCCTGGATCCAATACAACAGAATGAGCTAGTTGGCGCCAATTTAAATTTGATTCAAAACAACCGGTCTTATACACACGAAATTAGGCTAGGTAATTGAAAATCAGAAGTGATTATCCATTGGATAATTCCGATTTTTTATAACTAAAAATATTACAAAAAATTGACTTTTTTTAATTTTCGATTTTCAATTTTTAAAATTAAAATTTTAATACATAATTTGAATATGTCTATTTTAAATTTTTTATTTAGTATGATTTTAATTTTTATTTTAAGACTTATATTTTACCAATAAAATTTTTTTATCATTTGTTAAGTATTCCTATTTTTTTCCTATTTTTTATTGTACCTTAAAATAAATGGCGCACGTTATTGGCGCGGCACTGAACGACGGTGCGCCATCAGCGAGCAGCTTATCGAGCTCGGTGCCTTCGCCCGTGGTCGTGCCTGTCGTTTCGCATCATAATCTCTCAGCAGTTTGTCTCACAGAAGCACAAATGGAAATGTATTTTTTTAAACAAATTTTATTTTAATTGAACGTATGCAGATAAATTTTATGGTCGCCGGAAATTTGCTCAATTTTGACTTTTTGTGACCATTTTTCGTCATGATAAAATTACTTTTTCGAGAATCAATTTTGGCTATTCGATTCAGAATTTAATTCGCCATCCAATGCTTTTTGAATATAATTTCCTGGAAAAAAAGTTATGGTTAAAAATGTAACGTCAATCTCGATTTTTGGAAAATCTGTGAAATGCATTTACTTTTTCAACACCATAACTTTTTTTAAAGTTGGCTAAAAATTTTATTCAAAAATCATTGAATAGAAAATTGAACTCTAGATCCAATAGCTTGAATTAATTATTTGAAAAAAATTTTTGTAGTGGCTAAAAACTGGCTCAAAGTGAAAAGTTTTATGGTGCGCAAATTTTCGGCGACCAAATTAATCGAAATTAATGGACTTTAACTAGCAATAAAAAAAAAAGTTTGATTTGGAAAATTATAATACATATATTAGCCATCATAGCTCTAAATGATTATAAATTTTTTGTGTGATAAAATGTAGGGCTCGAGGAGACTTTGAGCGCTATTTGCAAAGATATTTTTTCCCGTGTGTTGCCGTTTTTGGTATTCTTGGAAATTTGCTCAATTTAACCGTTCTTCTCAAACGCCAAATGCGTAGCAGGTCATTTTTAAAATTAATTTCATAAATATCTCATATTTTTTTTATTAATGTTCACTACTTATTCTAGTTTATTTAATTTTTTGTGTTAATAAAAATTTTAATTATTTTATAGAGCAAACAATTTTCTTTCACTTTTGGCCATTGCCGATATTTGCTTTTTGGTATTATTGCTGCCAAATGTATTAGCCAATTATGGCATTTTTGCGTTCAATTATTATTTTCGTTATTTTTATCTTCACTCTAAAGTGCACTTACTTTCTCTAGCTAACTGGTCCTCGGCCGTTGCAATTTGGTTAATTTTTTATTTTCAAAAAAAAATGCTTTTTTACAATGAATTAAAAATCTATTTTTTATGTACAAAAACACGCAAATAATAATAATTTAAAAAAAAGTTATAATCTATTTTAGTTACCTAGCAATATTACATTATACCCTATTGTGTGCATAAGGTCGGGTGTTTTGAGCCAAATTTGAATTGACTCTAATGAGTTCATTCTGTTGTATTGGATTCAAGCGAGTCCGAATTTTGTGCCCACTTTTATGAAACTGAAACGAAGGTGAGTACAAAATTTCGACTCCAACGGATTTGACACAATAGAATGAACTCAATGGCGCCAATTTAAATTTAGCTAAAAAAAACTTGGCCTTATACATGCGAAATTAAGATAAATAAAATATGTATTTACAGAAAAGCAATTTTTTTTCGTTTTTATTATTATGTTTATTTTGCAATTGATTTCTAAAATTATTTTTAAGACTTTAAGGTTTTGTTTTTTACCAAATATATCTGTATTTTTTGATTTTCAAATTTGGTAGCGTTTAAACTTTTCGGTCATTTTATCGAAAATATAACATTAAAAAAATGGCATAAAAATATTATATATCAATGAATTTGTAAATATAAATATAAACAAATATTAGTATCAATTTTAGTTATCAAAAAAAGCTCAAAGTCTTGCAAATCATATAAAAAAATGTTTAGCCTAACTTCCCGGTATAAGTTTGACAAATTTTTGAATTTTAACTTCATTCTGTTATAAGCAAAGTTGTAAGCATGTTATAAGCATAATGTTTAACCTGCAGGTTGGGCCTGCTTCAATAAAGGTGCTCATCAAATTTTATGTTAAATATACATAAAGTAACAGAATAAAGATTAAGATAATATTCAAAAATTCGTCAAACGGCCACGACTTATATACGTAAACTTAGGGAAAATGGTTGCAAAATTAAATAAAAAATTGAGGATGCCAAATTGGGTTTCCTAGTATAATCTAATACATAGTTTTTATTTCAGGTGCGTAATTGCGGTATGTGCTGATAGATTGATCGGTATTCGTCATCCTCTTTATGTACGAGCTCATTTTGCTACATACAAAATGTCTTTAATAATGATAGCTATTGTTTTACTACCCGGCGTTTTCACTCTTTATCAACATTTCGCATATAAATGCATTGTTCGAATGTACTGTCACGGCACACAGCTATATTCAAAATGTTTGCCAATTAATTTGGAGTAAGCTTTTATAAAGCAATTTTTCTAAATAAATTATACCTCAAAATTCATTTAAAAAACAAAAAAAAATATTTAGGCGTTGGCCAGGAAATCTAACAAATCCATATTCCTCTTCTTTTCGTCAATTTATTGACGTGAGCATTTTATTAAATATTGTGTTGATCATTATTTGTCCAATCATCATTCTCGCCACACTTAACGTTATGCTATTGTGCGCACTCCGACGGCGTGCCACTAATAGCCTTTTGTTTGGAGGTAGTGCAAATAGCGATGATCTTCAGCAACATTATAATAGCAATGGCACGACTAGCGCAAAGTATTATAAAATACAATTCATAAAAAATAAAAATATATTCATATATATCATGGATGTCGCGGAATTCCGATTTCCGGCGATTTTTCCCTACCGATTTCAGATTTCAGAAATTTTGAATATTATCGAAATTCCGATTTCAGAATCTCAAATTTTTTTCCACCACATCCCTGATGTATTTATATATACCCTAATTTCGTATGTATAAGACCAGGTATTTTGAGTATATACCCTAATTTCGCGTTTTAGCCAAATTTAAATTGGCGCCAATGCGTTCATTTTGTTGTATCGGATCCGTTGGTGTCCAAAATTTGTGCCCACTTTTAAAACTGAAACGAAGAAGAGCACAAAATTTTTGGACCCCACAGATCCGATACAACAGAATGTACGGAATTTAAATTTGGTTAAAACACCTTGTTTTATACACACGAAATAAGGGTTTATATACATTTATATAGAAATAAAGTGCAATAACATTTAAATTTAATAAATAAAAATTAATATTTATAAGTATTAACAGTGTAAAACATCATAAAACTGAACAACGCGTCACTTTGACCGTTACACTAATTGTAACAATGTTTACCTTAACAAACGGCCCCTCAGCAATTGTACATCTTCTTCAAACACTTTTTCAATCCTCAGGATCATTGCGTGATTGGTATGACATCACACTTGTCTGCAGGTTGATAATTAATTTATGCGTTGTTTTATAAATTTAATTTAATTTAAAAACTAAAAAAGTTTAAAAATACATTTTAAAAATTTAGTACTCTTGTAATTATTGGAAAAGCATCAAATTTTATACTTTTCTGTTTTTCTTCTAAACACTTTCGAAAACGAATATTCGACCTGGCACGAAAAAATGTACTCGAAAAGTTGGGTATGTATTAGTTTAAATAAACATTATTAATAAATATTGATGTAAATATTATATGGTTTTCCAATAAAAAAAACCAAAGAATATATTGCTTAATTCTTAATATTCATTATATGTAGATAGTCGAAGGAAAAGCTCTACAGGACTTGGTCAGGTAAGTTTTGGCATTGCCTCGCGAAAAAATATAGCGACATCAATGAAAAAACATTCATTTGTTACACGTTAAGGGGTTACTGAGTCGAATGCTGAATTTTGACATAAATTTTTTTATTTTTTTATTGGACATTATAACTGTAAATAAAAGCATTTTACCCTAATTTATTTTGTGTGTATAAGGCCGGGTGTTTTGAGCCAAATTTATTTGAGCCATTCTGCTGTATCGAATCCGTTGGGTCCACATTTTGGTTTCAGTTTCATAAAAGTGGGCACAAAATTTGGACTCGGTTGGTTCCGATACAACAAAAAGAACACATTTTAAGTTTGTCTCAAAACACCCAGTCTTATACACGAGAAATTAGGGTAGTTAAAAAAATATGAAAAAATTTATTGATTAAATCAGAAAATTTTATTGCAGTTATTAATACTAAAAAAATGAAGTACCTATTTACATTTTTGTAATGTAAATAGAATAAAAATGAATCTTTTATGTATGTTCTTCTTCAATTAATACATATTCTAATATCAATACATTTCTAATATCATTTTTGAGTTTAAAATAATTTTTAAAAGGATATTAATAAGTTAATTATCATTACTGATATTCAGTTAAAAATAAATTATATCTACAAAATATCTTAAAGGGTTTATATCTCATGTATAACAAAATATTTTTTGAAATTTATAAGATGCACGTATCAGGGATGTACGGATGTACCGGAATTTTGGCTTTCCGATTTCCGTCTTTGGCCGATTTTTTCCGATTTCCGATTTTATAATTTTCTTCGGGATTCCG
Organism: Bradynema listronoti; assembly: GCA_024678965.1. Classification (NCBI taxonomy): domain Eukaryota; kingdom Metazoa; phylum Nematoda; class Chromadorea; order Rhabditida; family Allantonematidae; genus Bradynema; species Bradynema listronoti. Next base: position 4,754,069 of record JANLNO010000003.1, read on the forward strand.
CTTTTCGATTTCCTAAATTTTAAAATTATTTTCGATACACCCCTAGTACATCTATAAAAGAATCTTTAATTCTTTTTTCTGTGTAATATAATTTATTCAAGCAAAATTTGAACGGGTATTGTTTTATCGTTTTTGTCTAATTTTTTAATCATGTTTTTTATTTATTTGTAACGCTATTATGCTATAATTTTTATAAATAGCAATCAAATTTCAATAATTTTGATCATAATAAATATTTTATAATTACATAATTTTTATATACATAATTTAAATTGAAAAATAATAATTTAAGATATTTTTTACAATTTATTTATTTCATTCTTTTTCTTCTAAATAATTCAATAATTGGTAAAAACCTAATTAAATTCTTATTATCATTTAATTCAAATATTTACTCTTTCAAAATTGGCAAAAAAAAATTATATTTTACGAAATTTCATTTTTCTCTATTATATTTTTATTTAATGCAAAAAACATTTTGAGGAGATTTTTGCGTGTACATGTGCGCATACGTCATGTACCGTACTTATTTGACGTCATTTTGTCTTTTTAGAATTTTTGAAATAATTTGCGCTTTATAAATTTAAAAATTATATTATTCATGTGCAATATGAAATACTTTTCTAAAAATACAATATCTTTATATATTTTGTAAGGGAAATTTTTACAAAAGAAACTACATTTTTACTTCTTTTCATTAGCTATTTTCATCGTCATGTTTAAGTACCATCCAACATTCTCCAACATTCAATGACAGCATTCTTAACATTATTTTTGAACAAATTGAATTTTTTTAATTTAGATAAATTAACCTACGCTAAAATGAGTTGTATTCTTTTAATTTTTAGGTAAGTTTGGTTACCTCAATTTTTGGATTAATAATCATAAAAAAACATAAACGCATAAAAATATTTTCTTGTCGGAGAATAATTATCATTTGTTTAATGTTGATTATAATTTACGAAATTATCATATTTTAAAACGATAAAAATAACATTGTAGAAAAATGAGTTATATTTTAAAAAAAATTGACATTTATAAAAAAAAGTGTATTTACTATATTTACTATAGAATTTATTTTATTCTTTTTATTAATAAATTTGTTGAGCACACCTTATTGGCAAATAATAATGCAATAGAATGCTTTGTCTGAACTGCGAATTTAAAATTGTATTGAACACTTGAACACTTGAAGATCCGTGTCACACGTTGTTGTCCCGTGGTGGATCATACAATCGCCGCTTATATTGTTTTATGTCTTCCGCTAATTGTCTCCAATTAGGTCCTATGCGCTCTTTCATCAACTTTAGCCATCTTTCCGCTAATCTTCCGGGTGGTCTTTTGCAGTCGTATGGCCACCAAAAAGTCACTCGTGTCGTCCATCTGTTGTCCTTCTATCTGGCTACGTGCCCTGCCCATAGAAGTTTTCGTATTGTGGCTGTTTCGTATGCGTCTGCGAGTTGTGTTTTCTTTCTGATTTCTTCGCTTCTGATTTTGTCCGTAATTCGCACTCCAATTGTTTTTCTTTCCAAAATTGTATTATAAACACGAATTTAGGGTTTTATGATAAAAGTTTTTGATAAAATTTTATTTGAAACAAAAATCAATTATTAAAGTATGATGCATATATTATAGAAAGAGTATTTATATCAACAATTTATAAAATTTACAAAAAAAAAATATTTCAAAATTTTAAAAAATGAATTTAGTGAAGATAATTTTATAATTCAAATTTTAACTGAATCAGTTAAATCCATTATAATATTTTCATAGCTTCCAGGAAATGTAGATTCAATTTCATTAGTATAATTAGCCGTTTTATCGTTTATATGAACAAGGTTTAGTCTATATTTTTGTTCAGCGTCGTTAACATTTTCCGTGTCGTTTTCTTAATAATTATTTTATTAATCAAAAAAGTAACATAAAAATAATATTATCCAGTAATCAATAAGCCTTAAATAAAAATTTTCTTTTAATAAACAAAATATTATAAATTTTAAATTAGCTAACCGTTGTTAACGATCTTCACGGTAAAATTTGCTGACATATCTTTTATTGTTGAATCACAAATATTCTAAAATATTTAGAATATAATACATATATTATACTTTAAGTATATAAAGTACGGCCATTCAAACAATTTTTGTAATTTGTTTTGGCTTTCGTTCTCTTATACTCCAATTTCGCGTGTATGAGGCCGGGTGTTTTGAGCCAAATTTAAATTTGTGCCAATGAGTTCATTCTGTTGCATCGGATCCGTTGGAGTCCAAATTTTGTGCCCGCCTTTGTCTCGGTTTTATAAAAGTGGACACAAAATTTGGACTCGCTTGGATCCACAGAATGAACTCATTAGCGCGCCAATTTAAATTTGGTTTAAAACACCCGGCCTTATACGCGCGAAGTTAGAGTAATTGAAAATAAACTCTTCATTTTAGGTCTGCAATTTTTTTCATATTCCTTAAATTTTTTGTTTAACAGATACTATGGCAAAATTCAAAAATTGTTCGGATGACCAGACGTTATACGGAAAAACTCTGAATATATATTTTACAAAGGCAGTGAAAATATGTTAATTTGGAGAAATTTTAATGCAAAAATAAATTATAAATACTTCAAGTTCATTCGAGTTGTACGCCATTACGGCTGGTTTAAAAAAATTGTTTTCCCGCTCCTTTTCCATACCACAATCATTAGCTAATTGATTTCGTTTTGCAAACAAAAATGCCCTTCTTGTTTCATCTGCAATTACTTGACTATGCGTGCGACGTCGGGCTTGAGATCGAATGGAGGGTAATGCGGCTGAAAAATTCTTATTAGAACAATTATCAAATTAAAATGATTACTCTAATTTCGCGTGTTTTGAGCCAAATTTGAATTGGCGCCAATGCGTTCATTCTGTTCGTATCGGATCTGTTACATTCCAATTTTGTGCGCACTTTTATGAAACTGAAACGAAGGCGAGCACAAAATTTGGACTCGCTTGGATTCAATACAACAAAATGAACTCATTGGCGCCAATTTTAATTTGATTCAAAACACCCGGCCTTATGCACGCGAAATTAGGGTATATACCAACCTAGTATAAGAAAAAAAATTAAAATAAGGCAATAAGGTCAAATAAATATTACTAGGATATGGCTTTGCATCTATGCTGTACATCCGTCGTCGATATTTTACAGCTTCATTCAATGCTTCGTGTAATAGCACATTTCGAACAGTTGAGCTCAGATTAGCTGCGGTTGGATACTAAATTTTTTTACATACTATCAAATAATTTTTTTTATTGAATAAATAAAATTTTGTGATAAAATATTTTTAACATATGTTTACATTTTTTGCGTCCATCAATTGCTTATGTGCTTCTTCTACATCACGTCGAAAAACTTCTTTTTTATTATTACTTTGCTTATTAGCATTTAATAAACGTTTATGTAATTTATTATCCCATTGTTCCTCACCGACGTCTTCCAACACGGAGCTTTAAAAAATAAAAATAACTGAAATATAAATATATATTTTTTAAGTTTGTACCTATATAAATCCCATGTATATGTTCTGGGAAAGACTCGAATGAAGCGACCCTGTCGTAATGACTCGATTTCAAGCTTCTCAAAGTGACATTTAGCTAGATTCGAATAATGTGTGGTATTTGCGGAAAATATAGGCTAAATTTAAATCATCCTTATACAATGTGAAAATTTGTAGAATTTTTTAAAAATTTTTGATCTTCTCAATTGTAATTTTAAATTTAAACTTTTTGAGAAATTGATGTGGTTTTTCGTACTTTTGATTTTCCAGCATTTACAAATATTCTCTTGGGAACATTAGTTTTTGGATATTCAATGTTGTTCGCTGACTCCGCATTTGCATCAAATTTATTATCGTCTTGTTTTGAAGAAATATTGATATTGGCATCACAAAACAATGAGCTCGATGTAGCGTGATGTTTCTACATTTAAAAAATTTGAAAGAAAATTTAGTTTGTAATGAATATTAGTAAAAAATAATAATTTACAATATCGCCGTTTTGAATTGATTCATTGTTAAATTGATTATTTTGAGTACATTGATTGAAAGCATTTTTATCCCGTACCAATGGAATGCATGCAATGTTTAAAATATCGCAGAGCAAATTTGTTTTTAAAATTGAATCTAATGGAGCATCGCTAAAAAAAATTTAAAATATTTTTTAAATTTTTAAAAAAAAACAGATCGATCTTGAACTTTTATGTTTGCCTCGGATTTCTATAAATTTTTATTTACGAACGGTGTTGTAACTTGACTCCGAGTTGACTCTGGCAAAACCAGACGAACAGAGCACTATGATATTTCGCCATTTTTAGAAAAAAATATAATGGGATATTTGCGTCGCATCTGGCCCAATTAATCCTAATGTAAGATAGTAAGGACCGGTACTGTGATTTGGCTCCGAATTAACGCCAATGACAGACGAGCAGAGCATCATTATATTTCGCTATTTTTATAGAAAAATATAATGGATTTGTCTGCTCGTCTGCCAGAAATGCCGGGAGTCAACTCGAAGCCAAGTCACAACACTGTAAACGTGGTTTAGCTCACAATTCTTGAACTATAGCTTAGGCCTGTTTTTAATGAAGGCGCTCATTAAATTTTATGCTCAACCGACACAAAATAAAAGAATTAAAGCCAAGTCAATATTCAAAAATTCGTCGAACGTTAGGACCCAGAAAATTTCTTCTCGAATCCCAAATATACATTTATTTAAAACATTTTTTAACATTTATTTGGCTTCTATCTGATCAATTTGGTCCCGATGTGGAACATTTTGGGACTCGGCAAATTCCTCCTCCAGTCCCAAATATATATTTATAATACTTTTTTTTAGCCAAGTCACAACATTGTTTACAAAACATTTGATAGGATTTTATCTACTTTTTTTACTATTGGTTTTTAGATATTTTTTCTTTACCAACTATCAATAATCTTGATAGTTAAAAGATATTTTAAAAAAATTCATAAATCTGACTCTCAGGCCGAGCCAACTTTTATAATTTAAAGTTATATGTGTTATGTATGTGAAAAAAGGTGACTTCCGTGGCAGGACTTGAACCTGCGACCAACGCTTAACCGGAGCGCTGCTCTACCGACTGAGCTACACGGATCTTGATCACATACTTCGAGAATTTCTTCTTATAACTCCGTCATAACAATATGAATATAGAAATAAACAATATTAAATGTACCAAGCAAGGCTCGGCGATAAGTTTACTTCTAGAAGCCAGGGTTTTAAGTTTTCGTCAACAATTATATCGAAACCGAACAGCTCAAAACAACATTTGGGATGAAGATTAAACTTGCGACAACTCGCCGCCACGGAACCCTGCACGGATAATAGTGTTTTTATAATTAGGTCCTCAATTCGAATCATTAATACTGAAATTTTCAGAAAAATTTTTTTTTAATATATTAATAAAATTTAAAAATTAAAATACGGCTGGTGTCCACGTTTTGTGACTCCATTTTGCGAAGCAAAGCACCCAATGTCCATTTATGCCCGATATTGTCGGAAAAGAAATCGTCATTCCTATTATATATTAATATTTTTTTCAAAAATAAAAATTTTAATTTTATAAGTCCACAAAAAAAGAAATTATTACCTAATAAAATTCGCCGAAGTTTTGTTCAAGGAATAATTTGTGAGATGTGTGTTGACATCGGTATAATTTCGCCGATTTAACTCATCGTATTCGTGTACCGCAAATCTTGCCAAACCGTCACTATAGACGTAAACAATTAGCGGATAAAATGAAGTGACTAATACGTATACTCGCAAATCGCATTTAAGACGATTAATAAGAAATGGTCTATCGATGTAACGTGAAATTAAACATTTAGCGTTGTTATCCAATTTGTTCACCTAGAAAAAAATATTTTATCGATTCAAAAATAAATTTTCATTTTTCGAATATTATAAATAATTTTATAATTTACGTCGTCCGCCGAACGTAGAAAATATATGTCACGGCCGCGTGATGAGCTCGCCGGCTTGACAATAAAAGGCGGTGCACGATCATATTCAATATCACGGCATAAATCAATTAATTTTTCGCGTTTCTCATTGCTAAGCGGCGTGCAGAAAAAGTCAGGAATCTAATATAATAATAATAAATGTTAAAGGTTATTTAATAAATAAAACTTATTACATAAAACTGCATCATATTAAACTATAAAAGTAAAATAACTTACAAATTCAAACCAATTCCCGTATTGAACAATGGCGCGGTAAATGCCCTCATACAATGTATCTTTCTTCGTAATCATATAGCTACGCGGGAAGTGATTTATCCGTTGCCTTAAAATATACATAAAATATAATTTAAAGTTAGCATTTTTTAAAGAATCAATTTACAAATTTACCAAGGTTTTATCGAGCGAAGCACATTAGCGCTAAGATGCGTATTTGACCAAATAAGATTGCAGTTGGAATTACGTGAAGAACACTTAAATACAAATATGTATAAAATTCGAAAAAAAAACTCATTAAAATTAATTTTGAAAGTTACATGTAGAAATCCATAACTGAAGAGAATAATTTTGACGAGTTTTGAGTCGCTTTTGATCATTTTAAAGCACATATTATATTTTTGGCCCAATGATGTGTAGCGATGTTGGACGGTCTCGTTGCTTTTTTTTTGAATGCTTTTGAGCGCTATCGGCGTAAAAAACAGCAATATTGGTGGCGCCTTTTAATAAAATAAGTATTAGTATCTCAATATTTTAAAACATGAAAATACTCACTTTTTCTTGTGAATTATATTGAAAATCATCATCATTCGGGTTCAACTCATCGGTCATTTTGAGCTGAAAAACGTCGCAAATTCTGTAATGTGAATTCCGAATCAGATATATTATATTGCAATCACCAGTATAATCCACTTAATAAATTTTTTAAGCAAATTTTTGTGAAAAACTTTTCAATTTAAAATTAAAATTTGATATATAAATTATTAAAAACGTAACAATCGCATGCGAGTCGGCCAACGGCCGAAAATATATCTTGTATTTTTGTAGCCCATATTTTGAAACGTTTTCCTAAAAGTCACGGTTTCTTCTGTTACTTATGCCATCATAATTTACACAAAAATTCTTTGAAGTTTTAAATTTATTACATGGACAATTTTTCTTATGCATTTATTTGTATATACAGGGTATATAATTAGTTTATTGGATCACACTGTATATTTTTGTTAGAAAAATCGTAATATAACCTAAATATGCAATTGCTCAAATCTCCTTTATTATGTTTACGATGTGGTTTGCTCTCGTTGCCGTCCAATTCGTCGAGGTCATTTTAAGTTCAACTTTTAGACCGGATTAAAAAAAATTACGAAAACCAATTTTTTTCCCTTTTTAGATCCATTTGTGGCGGGTCCGCGCCTCTTCTCCTACATAATGGTATCAAAACCGTGAAACGTTTCAACTTCTTCCAAAACATTTTACAAAAGAGGCATGTCGGTATAGTGGAGACAAAACGTGAGGCAAAAAAATTACGAAATGCCACTTTTGCGGACTTTCGCAACATTTTACGCCTGGCGATTCCGCATCGGCGTCGAATTTTGCGTAGGTTAATGGGAAAAAAAATTTTATATTAGTACGTCTATGATTATATGGGCATTTTTTTTTACCCAATTCTTTTCACAACATAAAAAAATATTAAAGTCGGTTTGGCCTTTCTCGGCGTAAGTTCGACAATTTTTCTTTTGACTCCTCGTGTCCTCGGCAAACTCATTGATGAATATGATACGGATCTGACACGAAAACACGATCCCAACGAGGAACACAACGACATGATGCGACGCGCAGCGCAATACTTTCGACACAATCCCATCGCAATTATCGCGATTCTGTTTGTGGGCGCTGCAGCCATTTGTGCACGCGCCTATCTCATGCATACTGCGGGTAGGGTGTTTTTCTCTCTTCAATTTGTTACTTGATGGCTGATCCGATTAACAGAGGGGCCATATATAAATTTCAACTTATTCACAATATACAATTAACTTTAATCGCAGGTCAGCTGGTTGTAAACGATCTTCGCACTAAAGTATTCAGTTCTGTTTTACGAAAAGATATGGCATTCTTTGATCGAAATAAAGTGGGCGAAATTGTCAGTCGTCTCTCAACGGACGCGCTTATTGTCGGCTATTCGGTGTCGATAAATCTCAGCGACGGTGCTCGTGCGCTTATCACTTGCCTGGGATCCGGCGCTCTTATGGTTCCTTAATAATATTATGAAGAAAAATTGGATTTTATTTTTATAATATTTTTTTTTCAAGGTATATACGTCTCCTGTACTCTGCAAAGTTGTTGTTTTTGTAATTCCTATTATTGTCGGGTCGTTTTATGTTTTTGGGAGGCTACAACGAAAATATACGCTTATGATGCAGGAAGCCGTGGCGGAAGCCAATAACGTAAATATATTTCGTGTATATTTTTTCCAGAAATTTTTCAGGCTAAATAAATTTTCTGTTACTTTTTATAATCGAATTTTATTAAATTTTTAGGTAGCCACCGAACGTTTGTCCAATATACGCACGGTACGCGTTTTGGTCGCAGAGGACAAAGAAATTCGCGCCTACAAGCAGAAAATAAACGATTTATGGAATATTTCAAAAAAAGAGGGACTTGCCAAAGGCCTCATGTTTGGAGGAGTAAATTTTTTTTTAGATATAATACATGTCCACACAGTTTTAGATTATTTTGAGCTTAAAAAATACTTTATTTTTAAAAAAAAGGTTGCAAAATAGAGATAGAATTAATAAAGATCAAAAACATTAAACGTTCTTGTTAATAGAGATTTGAGAAATTTGTAGACACAAAATTTTGTGGCCAATTTATGGGCATATACCGGGGGGGGGGGGGGGGTCGGGTAAAAATGTTGGAAGTGGAAGGAAGTGTATATGTTGGCAGTGTATATAAGAATATCAAAATACATATATTAACTAGCTCTAAGCCTATTAGGCCGTTCGGCGAATCGTTGAATTTTCACTTGGCTGTTATAAACGTTATAAACGAAGTTTGTAACAAATTTTGGTTCAAAATTTTTGAATTACAGCTTAGGCCTGCTTTTTAATTTGGTCCAAAATTTTTAGTCTGCAAGCCAAACGGCGCGTCCAAACGCAAAAGAAATTTTGCTCACGTTTTGAATTGGCGCCGCCGATGAGTAGTTCATTCGGTTGTTGTTTTTTTCGGATCCGTTGGAGTCCAAATTTTGTGCCCGCCTTTTCATAAAAGTGGGCACAAAATTTGGATTCGCTTGGATCCGATACGAACAAAATGAACTCCTCGGCGCCAATTCAAAACCTGGGCAAAATTTCTTTGCATTTGGTGGACGCGTTCTTTAAGTCTGCTTCAATGAAGACGTTCATTAAATTTTATGCTCAACCCACACAAAATAGCAGAATGAAGGCCGAGTTAAAATTCAAAAATTCTTCCAATGGCCGCGTATTATTTAGCCGAACTTGGGATAATATAAAATTATTTTTAGTTTCAATTTACCGGATATATATCCCTAACAACTATTCTATTTTACGGCAGCAATCTCATTAATCAAGGTCTTTTGACCTACGGAGATTTGTCGTCGTTTTGCCTATATTCGTTATTCTGCGCCGCTAGTTTGTCCAATATGAGCGGTTTTTATTCGGAAATAATGAAGGGCTTGGGTGCTAGTACTCGACTTTTTGAACTTCATAATTATCCAACCTCTATTCCAATTACAGGTCAATTTTTATGCATTACTAAAAAAAAAATTTGCGGATCTCAATGGAAATCCGAGAGTTAAGGAAAATAATTCTTGAATTTTTGGTCCGCAAATTGAGGGCTAAATTGCTTCGATGAAAGATTGAGATTGTCCAGTATTATAATGGTGTATATTTCGATAGTATTATAATGGATTGGGTTTAGTACAGGGTTGCCAGATGAAGATAAAATAAAAAACGAACGCTGGTCACGAGAAAAATATTTTATTGATAATTTCCAACAAGAAAGATTTTTCGAAAAATATCTGAATTGGTCTTGTAGGGAATAAATACTATTCTTAATCGGTCTGCGCGTTCAATAGCTATTCCTTACAAGACCTATGAGTACAAAATGTGATAACGACTTTTGATGTAATACTGAGTGGAAACGATCCTAAGAAGAGAACTTTTTTTTTTTTTATATTATCAATATTAAAAAGAAAACAAAAAAACCACAATAATAATAATAATAATAATAATAATAATAATAAAGTCCAGCACGGCAAAAAAAACTGGAGCAAAAAGCGCTTTTTTTATTTCCGCAAACAAAAAAAAAAACAAAACGCAGTCCAAAAATGCCAAAAAAAATTAATTAAATTTGAATTGTTTTAAATAACCAAATTCATGTTTTCGCTATTCGCGACAGGTCTATTTCGTTAACTTTTCGGGTCAGATTCTTTATTCTCTCAACAATTAATACTTCTCGGAGCGCCTGATCCTGTGTCTAAGAGAGCCATTCTTCATCAGATAGTCAAACATCTCAGTGCAAATAGTCAAACATCTCAAAAAAAGAACAAAAAATAAAAAAGAACAGACCCTCTCAAAAAAAAGAACAAATCTTTTTAAAAAGGACATCTGGCAACCCTGGTTAAATCCTGTGTCTAAGAGAGCCATTCTTCATGGAAAAAAAGAACAAAAAATGGAAAAAAAATAAAAAAGAACAGACCCCCTCAAAAAAAAAAAAGAACAAATCTTTTTAAAAAGGACATCTGGCATCCCTGTTTTAAAAATAAAAAAGAACAGACCCCCTCAAAAAAAAGAACAAATCTTTTTAAAAAGGACATCTGGCAACCCTGGTTAAATCCTGTGTCTAAGAGAGCCATTCTTCATGGAAAAAAAGAACAAAAAATGGAAAAAAAATAAAAAAGAAGAGACCCCCTCAAAAAAAAAAGAACAAATCTTTTTAAAAAGGACATCTGGCAACCCTGGTTAAATCCTATGTCTAAGAGAGCCATTCTTCATGGAAAAAAAGAACAAAAAATGGAAAAAAAATAAAAAAGAACAGACCCCCTCAAAAAAAGAACAAATCCTTTTAAAAAGGACATCTGGCATCCCTGTTTTAAAAATAAAAAAGAACAGACCCCCTCAAAAAAAGAACAAATCCTTTTAAAAAGGCAACCCTGGCTAAAATGCTTTTTTTTATACAAAAATAATTGCAAAATAAATTGTTTAAACAAATTTAGGCGACCATTTTTTAAACGATTTTTAATTACGCATTTTTTAACATGTATTTTAGGCGGTCGTATTATCGACGATGTGAGTAAAGAAATTCGTTTCGAGTCGGTTGAGTTTTCATATCCCGAACGCGATCCCATTTTTAATGATGTGACGTTTCGAATGCCCGCCGGTCACGTGACTGCCGTTGTTGGTCCGTCCGGCAGCGGTAAATCCACAATCGCTCATCTTTTACTCAGGTTGAACATTTGTATAAAATAAACTCATATGATTCGCTGTCATTTGAGGCTGTCATCTAAATATTGAATAATTGAAAGATTAATTGAAATTTGGATATAAAAATAAAATAATTGTTATGACGAAGTTATAAGAAGAAATTCTCGAAGTATGTGATCAAGGTCCGTGTAGCTCAGTGGGTAGAGCAGCGCTCCGGTTAAGCGTTGGTCGCAGGTTCAAGTCCTGCCACGGAAGTCACCTTTTTCACATACATACAACAATAATTGTTTTCGTAAAGGGTCCAACGCTTTTCAGACTCTACAATCCCACACGTGGACGTATTACCGTCGATGATATCGACCTAAAAGAGTTGGATCCATCGTGTTGGCGTCGAATGATTGGCACTGTTAGTCAGGAGCCGGTTCTCTTTTCGACAACCATACGCGAAAACATTGCATACGGCGTTGAACATCCCGAAAATGTGACCGAAGACGAAGTTCGATATAAAAAAAAATATATATATCACGCTTTAATCAAGAGAAAAAAAATTAGATTTTCGAAGCCGCTGATCAAGCGAATTGTATGGAATTTATCGATGCGTTTCCTCGTCGTTTCGACACCATGGTGGGTGAATCGGGTGCGTCGATGCTCAGCGGTGGACAAAAACAACGTATTGCTATTGCGCGAGCCCTCATAACAGTGGGGCATTAATGTTATTTTCAATGGATTAATTGCCACGAATATTTCTCTTTATTCAATCTTTTTCTTTGTCTTTTTGATTTAGAAACCTCGCTTATTGATAATGGATGAGGCTACGTCGGCGCTCGATGCAACTAGCGAATATTTGGTAAAATTCATCATTCATTTTCAACAATAATTATATTTGTTTCTTTTTTTTGCATAGTTTCGTATAAAATAATAATATATTTTTTTCTTAATTTTGTAGGTAAGAAAAGCGCTTAGTCGTTTACTTGCTAATCGCAAACAAACGGTTCTAATAATTGCACATAGGTATTCTTTCATTTCAAAATATAGCGATACGTTCATTATCTAGACTCTATTGCCAAAAATGAACCTATTGTTGGTGTCGCGAATGCGAAGAAAATCTAATAAAATAATCTCAGTATATGCAGCTTAAGCATTAGTTTATTATTTAAACATTTGTTGGTTTCACCGCGAAATTCTTTTATTACAATAATTTGTTCACATATAATGTTCTAGCCAATGTTTAGCTTTAAGTTTAAGTTCGAGTTTTGCTTCATATAAAATTGTTGTAATTTGTGCATTAGCACTTTTGTTGAATAAAAAAGTATAAAACTCGAAACTCAAACAAAGTGAAGTAAATTTTGTGGCAATCACACAGCAATAAGCACAAGGACCATAAGAAAAAAAAGAGAAGTGATTGCCACAGTTGGTTAAACGAAATCAATTATATAGAGAAAATTTTATGGGCCAAATTCGACAAAATGGGCCGAATTTTTCCGGAAATTGGCTCATGGCTCACCGAGAAAACGAGCCAAAAATCGGAATTTTTTGGTATTTGGCTCGTTTGGTCGCGAGTGTCACTTACCCATCACTGCTTGCCTTTACATATTAGTTAATGTTGGGATTTGGTCATTATTGTATTTGGCGTTTCGCCGTTCATTTGCTATTTTAAATGTAATTTGGTCTTAGCGCGCTATATTTTTGTTACGGTCATTATCTTAATCTTTTGTTGTTGTTTTTCTAAAAAAAGAAGTTAAGTGATTTCGGAGTTAGCTAAAAATAAATTTTTATTAATTATCTATTTTACGCATTCAACCTAAAGTCTAGTGGTGTGTCTTATCACATTAGTCACAGGGCGTAAACATTTTTCTTTGTTAAACGTCATTGAGAGACATAACAGTTAAAGTAATAATAATCAAATAAATTCATTTAGGCTTTCGACAATAAAACATGCAGATCAAATTGTCGTTTTGAATCGAGGAAATGTTGGAGAATTGGGAAAGTTTGATGAACTAATGAATATCGAAAACGGAATTTTCAAAATTTTAGTAGAGAAACAGACTATTGGTTGGAGAGACGATAAATTTTAAAACCTTTTAAAAATATTGATTATGATAAACATTTATATTTTAATGAAAAAAAAAATAAAAGAACTTTATTTTTTTTACGTTTTTTGCAATTTTGCACCTAAAATTAAAAAATCTTTCTAACTTTATTATTTTAATTAGAGATAGAAGCGAAAATTGTTATCGCGAATCCTGATCTTATTCTTTATTCGCTTTTTTCGATTTTTTTTTCATTTTGTTTTATTTTACTGAAATAGTTTTAAATTAATACTTTACTCGAATTTGTTTTATCCGATGGACTGCTCAATAAATATTTTAAAATAAGAATCAAACCAATTTAAATGGCATCAAATGCCGGCGACACAATTGCCCTATTATCAGTTACGAAAAAGTTTGTTTCTAAAAAGAATAATAATGACCATGTTTGGAAATATGTCGGCGTAATCCTTCTCACCATCCAGCAGACAAGGTTGATATGAATTATTAACCTGAATTATTAAATTGATAAATAAATTTTCGGACTTTTTGACATACAGTCGACTCCCCCATTAACATAAATTCCCATTAACATAAACCTCCCATTAACATAATCGTTTTGGCAGCTTGGTTGGTTTTCACCCATTAGCCCCCTTAACATAACGCTCCCCCATTAACATAACGCTCCCATTAACATAGTTAACGCGCAGTCCCTTGGCGTTATGTTAATGGGAGCGTCGACTGTAACTTTTTTTTAAAATATAATTTATTTTTGTTTTCTCTATCTTTTTTGCGGTCATTTTGATGTATTACATTTTGTAATTTTTTCAATAATTAATTTAATGTAACTGGTCAATTTCCGACGGTTGTCCAAATTTAAAATTTTGAGGGGTGGCGATGCTTAACTGACTACAATTGCCATCAGCGAGGCTTATGGGCTATAATTAATTGCTGAATATTTTAATTAGCAAAATTTTTTTCAATAAACCAATTAGATAGTTAATTTGTCCAAAAATTACTATTTTGACCTGCTGCATATTGAATTTCTTCAAAATTTGTCGATTTTTTTGCACTTTTTTCTCCTATTGTACTAATTGGTTGGTGCCGTTAAATATTTTGTGGTCTCATCAACGGAAATTGAAATTATCGGCGAAATAACTCTAACTTCCATTGTCAATTATCGTACCGTAAAAAATTTAGCTATATACCCATAAGAGTAGGTACTTAGGAAAACGTAGAGAATACGACACAAAAAACGATTCCAATATGCACCACGTATCGCATATTGCAATTTTTTAACGCTAAAAAATATTTAAAAAATAAGAAAAAATTTAAAACAAAAAAAATAATAATAATTATATAACATTATGGTTAAATAATTTTGACACCACGAGTAAATAACCAATTATTTGCAGCATGCCTCTAATGGCTAGATCTGCTCGCGATAGAAATACAAACGAGCTATTCATTACTACGGTAAACGTTTTTTTAATGGATGTCATAAAATTTCTTGTTTGTGCTAGCATTTTAATTTTTAACGAAAGAAGTATCAAACGGTAAACTGCTATTGTAACTAAATTTTATTCGAAATATACTAAAATATTTTATTAGTTTTTTTCAAAATTGTCACACTGCCGTATTTGGAGATTTGGTAGAGACAGCAAAACTTTGCGTGCCTTCACTAATATATAATTTTCAAAACAACCTATACTATATTGCCCTTTCGAATTTGGAATCTACTACTTTTTGTGTTTGTAAAATATTAAATTATTATTGTTAATATTTTAAATTCAAAATATATATTATCTAATAAAAAATATATAGGTTCTCTACCAAATGAAAATACTCACAACTGCGCTAATGCTTCGTTATGTGCTTAGGCGTACACTAAGCGTAACACAATGGCTGTCGCTAATGATATTAGTGGGAGGTGTAGTTGCCGTTCAAACGCAATACGAACCGCCGCGTAGCTATGCCACCGATAGCGCACAAAGCGCGATACTCGGCGTCGTCGCCGTAATAACCATGTGCTTTACGAGCGCGTTTGCAGGCATGCAATTAATAAAAATGTTATTTTATTATTAATGCAAAAAATATGTAGTAAAAAAAGTAAAAATAGTTATTTTATTTGAAAATATTCGGATTACAGGTGTTTATATGGAAAAAATTCTCAAGCAAAGTCAAGTGAATGTTTGGATGCAAAATATTCGCTTAGCTCTTTTCGGACTTCTAATTAGCACATTTTTTATGCTTTTTAAAGATTATGAAAAAATTCAAAAATGTGAGTTATTTTACAGTGGTGTTTTAATTTAATATGTGGTCTACATATTATTCATATTCATACATACCGGGAATGTTGCGGAATTCCGATTTCCGGCGATTTGTCCCTATCAATTTCCAATTTTCAAAAAAATAGCCAAACAGCCAAATTTGGGAAATTTCGAGATAACAGGGTGGCTGAATACAAAACTATTAAATTATCAACGATTATAAAATTTAAAAAAAATTTCCAGTTAAAAAATTTTTTTGGGCTGCAAGCAGAGCCAAAGTCAACGTTAATTGAACCCAACGATTCAAAGATGTGAGTCCAACTTGGAAACGGACTAGCTCAAGACGTAGAAACGAAATATGATCAGCCCATAAGCATACAGATGCTAATTGAGAAGGATCGGGTAAACCCGAGAAGTGACGTGTAAATGAGTGTGAACTTTTGCCTTGATCCAGAACTCCCGAGCTGTGGGACGTCATGGCACCCGATTTGGCTTGCCGAGGGAGTGAACTACAAACACTCCGTGCCCATCGCCGAACCAGGAACGCAACCCTCGGGATGCGAACCTATAGAACGGTAGGACCTTAACTACAGCTCGAAAGAATGAATTACGACTTAAGAACACCGGCGATTATAATGATGGGGACATGGGGAAAATTATCGCTTATATAGACGACAAATGCAATGCGAAAAAATTGTGATGGTTTTCATCAATGGACAAGACGACTAGATAGTCAATGATATTTCGCGTCCAAATAACATAAAGAAAAAATTAACTCCTATTTTGACTGCATTTTTTATACCTTATAAATTCTAATGAAATTTATATCTTTTGATTAACGATGATTAGGGAAATTAAAGAAGAATAAAATTTTTCAGCCATCCTGTCATCAATCGCCTCAATTTTCATTTGAAAAATTTTAAAAAATTATCTTATTATTTGTTCCGATTTCCGAAATTTTAAATTTATTTCCGTAACATCTCTTAAGTCTTGATTAGATGGTTTTTTCATCGGTTTTGACGCTCTTGTGTGGATACTTACGATAACAAATTCAGCCGGAGGCTTGCTTATTGCTGTCGTAATCAAATACGCTGATAATATTTCTAAAGCATACGCTCAGGTTTATCCTTCATGCATTTAATAGTTTTGTTTTAAAATTAAATATATTATTACAAATTTTAAAAATCTAAGGACCATTAGAACATTAGATAGAGATCTTTATCTGTTTTCAGGTACATTTATTAACCTAATTTTTAGAGTGTGTCTATTGTTGGAGCGGCCTTGGGTTCATGGATTCTCTTCGATTTCGCACCAAATATAATTTTCATGTTAGGCACATTTTTAGTCATACTTTCTATTTATATTTATTCCGCTTTTCCATAAAACATAATAGCAAAAATATTTAATCTTACTAAAATTTGAAAAAGACTTGTTTTTCTATATAAATATTAAAACATTCATTTATGGACAAAAAGAAATAAATGTTATTACGTAAAATACTTTCTATTTAATTATTTTAAAAAATCTACTTATTTTATTTTATTTTCTATCATTTAAGCGTTGTCCTAGCCCAGAACTATTACATAAAATGTTTTTGTTCAAAGATTGTATCGAATGTCAAAAATGAGAACAATTGTCAAAGAAAAAAATACTCGTGATGCTATTATATAAAGTTAAGCTAAGTATAATATAAAATTATTTTGTTTTTAAATTAAATAAAATCGTTCAACTTCATTTATTTCATTGGATATCAGCTAAGGAAAAAATTTATTTTTTAATTTCATTGTTTTTAGAAACAATATTATCTAGCATTTCCTTTATTTATTTTTTTACATTTTTTAAATTTATTTATCACCCATTCAAAATACATTTTGTTATCACTTAATTATACAAATGTGTTTTTAAAACGGAATTTTGTAACATTTCACTTATAGTTAAAAAATGTTTTAAATACCGGTAATCACATTCTTGTAGTACTATAATTTCGTGTGTATAGGACCGGGTGTTTTGAGCCGAATTTAAATTGGCGCCAAAGTGTTCATTCTGTTGTATCTGATCCAAGTGAGTCCGAATTTTGTGCCCACTTTCGTTTCAGTTTCACAAAAATAGGCAAAAAATTTGGACTCGCTTGGGTCCGATACAACAGAATGAACTCATTGGCGCCAACTTAAATTTTGCTTAAAACGTATAAACACGAAATTAGAGTAATTGTTTAAGCAGGAACAAAATTTATATTTGGTTAAATATTTATAATATAGAAAATAATCATATAAAAATATGCGTGCAGCCATTGTAAAATCATTTGGTGGACCAGAAAACGTTATTATTGAGCAATATAATGTTCCATCAATCAACTCTGGACAGGTTATTATAAACTTTTAACAACTTATTTCTATGGGCCATTATATATTTGAGAAATTAGTATAACTTTGTTCTCATCACGTATACAATTTTATTCATTTAAAAATGAATAATATAAATAATAGATAAAATGTAAACAATATAAAAATTGAAAAAATGTATTTGTTTAGGTTCTCGTTAAAGTAGCTTTTGCTGGAGTAAATCTTGTCGATACATATATACGGTCCGGAGTTTTTAGTTCACTACCACAATTACCATATATACCTGGACTTGAAGGATCTGGTATTGTAGCACAGGTTTTTTTAAATAAAAGTCTATAAATTTCTGACCATTTTTCTAATTTTTAATTTTCAGATAGGAGATGGTGTAACTCACATTAATCCCGGTGATCGGGTTTGGTTTGCAAATGCGCTCAGTGGGAGTTACGCGGAATATTGTGTAACTGCCGCAGAATTAACATATAAATTACCAGATAGTAAGTAAAACAATTAATCCTGAAAAAACAATTACATATAATAATAATAATAATAATAATAATAATAATAATAATAATAATAATAATAATAATAATAATAATAATAATAATAATAATAATAATAATAATAATAATAATAATAATAATAATAATAATAATAATAATAATAATAATAATAATAATAATAATAATAATAATAATAATAATAATAATAATAATAATAATAATAATAATAATAATAATAATAATAATAATAATAATAATAATAATAATAATAATAATAATAATAATAATAATAATAATAATAATAATAATAATAATAATAATAATAATAATAATAATAATAATAATAATAATAATAATAATAATAATAATAATAATAATAATAATAATAATAATAATAATAATAATAATAATAATAATAATAATAATAATAATAATAATAATAATAATAATAATAATAATAATAATAATAATAATAATAATAATAATAATAATAATAATAATAATAATAATAATAATAATAATAATAATAATAATAATAATAATAATAATAATAATAATAATAATAATAATAATAATAATAATAATAATAATAATAATAATAATAATAATAATAATAATAATAATAATAATAATAATAATAATAATAATAATAATAATAATAATAATAATAATAATAATAATAATAATAATAATAATAATAATAATAATAATAATAATAATAATAATAATAATAATAATAATAATAATAATAATAATAATAATAATAATAATAATAATAATAATAATAATAATAATAATAATAATAATAATAATAATAATAATAATAATAATAATAATAATAATAATAATAATAATAATAATAATAATAATAATAATAATAATAATAATAATAATAATAATAATAATAATAATAATAATAATAATAATAATAATAATAATAATAATAATAATAATAATAATAATAATAATAATAATAATAATAATAATAATAATAATAATAATAATAATAATAATAATAATAATAATAATAATAATAATAATAATAATAATAATAATAATAATAATAATAATAATAATAATAATAATAATAATAATAATAATAATAATAATAATAATAATAATAATAATAATAATAATAATAATAATAATAATAATAATAATAATAATAATAATAATAATAATAATAATAATAATAATAATAATAATAATAATAATAATAATAATAATAATAATAATAATAATAATAATAATAATAATAATAATAATAATAATAATAATAATAATAATAATAATAATAATAATAATAATAATAATAATAATAATAATAATAATAATAATAATAATAATAATAATAATAATAATAATAATAATAATAATAATAATAATAATAATAATAATAATAATAATAATAATAATAATAATAATAATAATAATAATAATAATAATAATAATAATAATAATAATAATAATAATAATAATAATAATAATAATAATAATAATAATAATAATAATAATAATAATAATAATAATAATAATAATAATAATAATAATAATAATAATAATAATAATAATAATAATAATAATAATAATAATAATAATAATAATAATAATAATAATAATAATAATAATAATAATAATAATAATAATAATAATAATAATAATAATAATAATAATAATAATAATAATAATAATAATAATAATAATAATAATAATAATAATAATAATAATAATAATAATAATAATAATAATAATAATAATAATAATAATAATAATAATAATAATAATAATAATAATAATAATAATAATAATAATAATAATAATAATAATAATAATAATAATAATAATAATAATAATAATAATAATAATAATAATAATAATAATAATAATAATAATAATAATAATAATAATAATAATAATAATAATAATAATAATAATAATAATAATAATAATAATAATAATAATAATAATAATAATAATAATAATAATAATAATAATAATAATAATAATAATAATAATAATAATAATAATAATAATAATAATAATAATAATAATAATAATAATAATAATAATAATAATAATAATAATAATAATAATAATAATAATAATAATAATAATAATAATAATAATAATAATAATAATAATAATAATAATAATAATAATAATAATAATAATAATAATAATAATAATAATAAATAATAATAATAATAATAATAATAATAATAATAATAATAATAATAATAATAATAATAATAATAATAATAATAATAATAATAATAATAATAATAATAATAATAATAATAATAATAATAATAATAATAATAATAATAATAATAATAATAATAATAATAATAATAATAATAATAATAATAATAATAATAATAATAATAATAATAATAATAATAATAATAATAATAATAATAATAATAATAATAATAATAATAATAATAATAATAATAATAATAATAATAATAATAATAATAATAATAATAATAATAATAATAATAATAATAATAATAATAATAATAATAATAATAATAATAATAATAATAATAATAATAATAATAATAATAATAATAATAATAATAATAATAATAATAATAATAATAATAATAATAATAATAATAATAATAATAATAATAATAATAATAATAATAATAATAATAATAATAATAATAATAATAATAATAATAATAATAATAATAATAATAATAATAATAATAATAATAATAATAATAATAATAATAATAATAATAATAATAATAATAATAATAATAATAATAATAATAATAATAATAATAATAATAATAATAATAATAATAATAATAATAATAATAATAATAATAATAATAATAATAATAATAATAATAATAATAATAATAATAATAATAATAATAATAATAATAATAATAATAATAATAATAATAATAATAATAATAATAATAATAATAATAATAATAATAATAATAATAATAATAATAATAATAATAATAATAATAATAATAATAATAATAATAATAATAATAATAATAATAATAATAATAATAATAATAATAATAATAATAATAATAATAATAATAATAATAATAATAATAATAATAATAATAATAATAATAATAATAATAATAATAATAATAATAATAATAATAATAATTACATATAAAAAAACTTTTAAAGCAAATGAAATTGCATTGAACAAAAAATTTTTAATAAATATGATATTGATAAATTACGTTAAGAGTACAAAATTAATAAAATTAAATTTTAAGAAAATTTCCAGATATTTCATTTGAACAAGGAGCAACATTGGGAATTGCATTTATTACGGCTTATAGAGCCATATTTATAAAGGTATATAGAATTAAATTTGAATAAATATTTATTTTTAGATAACTTATTTTTGTTTTAATTGCTGGCTTAGTCTATAAACACTTATTGTTTTAAATTTTTTTTAGGCTGCTGCTCAAGCGGGGCAGACAGTGTTTATTCATGGAATTTCGGGTGGAGTCGGATTAGCAGCGTGCCAAATAGCCAAAACTCATGGCCTTCGTGTCGCAGGGAGTGCTGGTTCAACGGAGGGAGCGGAATTAGCGCGTCAGCATGGCGCCGAAAACGTTTTTAATCATCGAGAGCCGGATTATATTCAAAAGGCATTAGCCCTATATCCACAGGGATTTAATGTGATTCTTGAAATGGTAGCTAACGCAAATTTGACTACTGATCTACAACTATTGGGTCGATTTGGTCGAGTAGTTGTGGTGGGAAATCAAGGAAAAATTGAAATTGATCCTAGTGCTTTAATGTCAAAGGAATCGCCAATTGTTGGTGTATTGTCAAGTATTTGTGGTACAGAGGTAAGTTTCTATAATATTTGAATGAATGTTAAATTAAATATGTACTTATAAAAAACATAATTTTTTCTTTTTTATAAGTATTTTAATTAAGGATTATCAACGGGTTGCTGAACGAATTTGCGGCCTTTTGTCCGGTGGACATATTTCACCATACGTAGGAAAAATTTTGCCTCTGGAACAAGCAGCATTAGCACATCAACTCATAACGGATGAAAATACCCCAAAACTAGGCAAAATTGTTCTTGCAATTACTATAAATGGAATCCAACAAGAAAATCTCCTAGAATCTAAAGATCCAATACCGACAACTCCACAGACTCCTGCATCCGAGAAACAGCATGATCCACACCTCGAGCCACAGTCCGAGCCAACTGAACCAATAAATCCGCAGCCAAATAATTTTCCAGCTTCCGAACCCACTCCGCAAAATTCTGAACTACTTCCTAATTCGAAGTCATAGGAAACAGAAAAAGTCACATTGCCTTCAGATGACAATAATGGCGATCCGAATGCGGAATCTGGTGAACTTGGTGACTTTGTGCGTTTGGATTGATTCATAAAAATCAAAAATAATCAAAAATTGCACTTTCGAAATTGATACACATTGTATTTTATTGAAATTATTTCCTAATAAAATATATCAAATTTCGATGTTTTACATTTGATATTTTGATGTATGTATATAAGAAATCAAATCTATTATCGATGATATATTTTGACATTTTACATAGAATTTCTGAAACAATGTTGTGACTTGTGCCCCGGTCTGAAGACAGAGTCAAAGCCGAGTGTTCTAAAATTATGAACGCACTATATTATTTGTACGAAACGAACATAGACATAAACACATAACATGACTATATATGTATATTTTAAAGTCCTTTTCAGTATATGCTTTGTACACACTGAACGAATTTGCTGCATATGTGCGTATGCATGTGTGTATATGCGTATTACGTTTTCCATTGTTTGTCCATATTCACCGCTTATTGGTTGATTTTTCTCGCCATTACTCATTCATTTCTTTTCCTTTTTATATTTTTTTTTGTTAGTTTACAAATCAAAAAAGTTTTCATAATTTTTCACGTAATTTTTAAAATATTTCTAAATTTCGATTTTATTTTACCTCAAATTATTATTTTCTTAAATTTTGTTTTCTAATTTTGAATTCTTAAATATATTTAACATAAATTTGTTCATTTACTTTTTATAAATCTGCATGTATTTATGGGATATAATAATAATTTATTGAACAAACAGGTACTAACGTAGTCATAATACAGCAATTTAATAATAACAATGATAATAAAGTAAATAAAATCCTTGATGGATATGGTTTAATTATAGTTTAAAAAATTCTAATTTCCTGTTACTACAATTTTAGATTTGAAAATCCTTCAATTATTTTACTATAAATGGCATTCATGGTCGATTCCCGTAAGACGGAAGAGTTTCGTCAAGTTTACCGCGTGAAAAAAGAATCCTGCCGAGTCGAGAAAGACGATTCTCGTAATTCTTCCTCACCATCTTCAAGCTCATCGGGTTCTGAGGATGATGTTTCGCTGACTCAGCTTCTCTCCATTGCAATTCGGAAAAGACGAGAGCTTTATAAATTAAAAGATTGCGATCTTAAACTACAGATCCATCACACCGGTAATGAGAAAATTTATATTCATATGAAAAATGGTTTAACGGTTGAAATTTAATTTAGTAATTAATAGAATATATTATATTAGATTAAAGATAGATTGTACATGTAACTTTTTAACATGAAAACACAAAAAAAGTTTTATAATAGATATTTTTAAAAATATTTTAGGAATGATACAACTACTTTGCAAGCATCTTGGAGAGGGTCGTGCGCGTCGTCGACGATCGCGTCATCGATCCTCGTCGCGACATCGTTCCGCGTCTAAGCGACGTCATTCACAAGGTTTGTTAAATGTTTATGGAAACTACACTAATTTCATGTGTATTTTTACCAATGAAATTAAAAATAAAATAAAAATAGAATAATTACACAAATTATTTTAGATGATCAGGATAGCGGCTTTGAGTCCCGGTCTCAGAGTGTCTCGCCTCCCAAGAGTCCTGCAACGCTTGTGCCCTTAGAATCGTCGACATTCGATTTGGATCTCAATTCAAATGCCACGGGTAGGCAATGTGGAAATGGTGGTAAAATTAGTAATAATGAAGCAACGACTACGAAGCGATCCAGATTTAGCTCATCCTCGAGCAGTTCGTCGTCATTATTTACGACGGACAAAAGTTCGGCGGAACATACATTTATGGAAAATGATCCATTTGAGCTCGACAAGCTTTGCCCGCCGCCAAAAAAAAACGAGAGCGAAACATACAATGAGTTTGGACTGCCGGATAATTACGCATGTCCCGATTTACCCGATTTTTTACTTTAATATTCTATTACTCTAACGCGTATACATAAGACAAACATTTAAATTAAAATATAAGCGGATAATTTTGATTTTAAAAAATAGTAAGAAAAAATTTCCTTGCTCCAGTTTGTCTTATGTAATTATTGATTACTATTCATTTGGGTTGATTTTTCATTCATTGCATAAAAAATTGAACTCGTTTAATAAAAGGGCAAATCGATTTAAAAAAAAATTTCAGTTGTCAGAATTCCGGTACCTCCTGGAATGCGGTACGGAATTCCTATTGAATTAATTTGTAAGTTTTCAATTAATACTCAGCGACATTTTATTTAAGGCAAATTTAGACTGATTCAGTCATATTTTTCGAGTCTTCAAAACTCGATTGAGAAGGCAATGTGTGAATATATTCGGGTATCTCATTTTTATACATATACATTATATTCTTGATTTGTATTAAATAATTATGATCGAAACGTATAAAATGAAATTTTTTATTGAAATGAAATTTGTGCTTCTCTTTTCAAAATATTTTACAGAAACGTTTGCGTGTCACGGGAAAAGTTCATTCATACATCAGATACACTATATCGTCGAATCGACATATAATATATGATAATCTTTTATAAAAAAATGAAACACATTTATAAGAAATGATTGACTAGATTGAGAAAATTTGAAAACTTAAAAATTTTCTATTTTAAAACCCATTTTTGATATTTTACCTAAGTTAAAATTAAATTAGAAATTTTAATTTTAGAATTAAATTAAAATTAAATAAAATTTCCTGGATAAAAATTTATTATAGAAATGATAGTTTTTTCTCTACTCATTTTCGTTCGATTTATGATACGACACCAGTGATCAACAAATAAGTTCGAATTTTTGGTGGTTTAAATATTTTAAATTCATCCATTTAAATATTCATGAGGCAATTTATTTGCTCATTATTTTTTTCTTTTTTTTTTCAAAAAATATATATTTAGTCAAAATATAACAGAATTTCTTCACTTTTCTTTATTCTTTATTTTGACGTGAAAATATTCTGAAAATTTAGAATTTTTGTGAAGAATTCGACTGTGAACATTTTTACAAAGTTTTCGAGTACCGACACTTATTGACTATTTGACAGGTTTTTGATAAATGCAAAGATTCAAAAGCTTAATTTATTATAAAATTTTTGTCAAAATAAAATGTTAAGAGCAAATTTAATTAAGAATTGATTAATAATTTTAATTTTACAAATTTTTGCGATTGAGATTTTTGTTACTTTTTGGATCTTTATGCCTATTATACACAGGCGTGAACCAATCTACACAATTCATGACCTACAGTAAGCTTTTACCTATTGACAATTGTGAGAAAAGGTTTGTTGGTTAATATGAAATAAAAAAATTTAATTTTAAAAAGCTTAATTTTTGCTTTATTATTTTATTTGAAGCTTGCTGTGAAAAACGAAGGTGAGAGCTATTACTTTAATTACAACGGCAAAATAGATACTAAACGATCAGATTTGATTCTCGATAATAAAAAAGAAAAAAAGATGTCCCAGCTTTAAATAACCATAAGTAGAACATGTATTCATTTTATGTGAATACTTAAATTATTTTTAGACAAAATGATAATTAACTTTCGAATTGAAAGCTAATAGGCTTTAAAAGACACAACTACCATAAACTTATAAGCTATTTTAATGAAAGAAAACGTTCGTGATACGTGGAGGCTCCAGATCAATCCTCCCCCGCTGAAAATGATCTTGTAACCAATCATTTCTCGGGTTTGGATGAAGACCATCCAGCCACCGAAATATTGGCTGGTTTGCAAATGAAAGAAAAATAGAAGATAAAGTAATTAATTTTTATAAACTTTTTATTTGAAAATTTTCATTCATAAATAAATATTTTATTATACTTTGTCCAAAGAATACAATTTTTAAAAGTTAAATTAGAAATTAAAACAAAAAATTTATTAAATTTTTAAATTTTTATAACTTGCAAAAATAAAAAATATATTTAACTTAAACAAAAACACGCCGGTAGATTAGGCAAAAAAAAGAAAATTACAAATAAAACGAAACAATTTCGATGAATTAAATAAGATTTCTTTCATTGGAATTTTATATTCATTGTATTTTATAACTTTTTTTGCTTAAGGCGATTAAAAATAAAATAAAAAAAGTAACTAATGCTGTGCAAAAAAAATCAAAGTTAAAAAAACGAAGCCCTATTAAAATAGATCAAGTAATTATAAGAAAAATTTTAAATAAATTTGAAGAAAAAAAAGAAAAGGAAATAAGAAAGATGAAAATTAATGCTCAAATATAATATTTCTTTAGTTTGTCCATATTTATTACACTAAATTTCAAAAAAAAAAAAAATTTTGAAGTTTAAAACAAAATAAGAAAGTAAACAAAAAATAAGTGAAAAAATTCGGAAATTATAATTCTGGTAAAAAAAAGCAGAATTCATTTCTTTTTTAAATTGAAAAAAGGACTAATAACTTTTAGAAATTGAAATTTTTGGTTTTTATTTTAATTCAATATTTTAGCTTAGATTTCCTTAAATGATGAATTTTCACCTCAATTCAAAAGAAAAGTTTTACGTTTTATAATCTTTTTTATTATCTGCATATTTGAATTCAGATATTTTAAATTTACAGGGTCTATCCACAGCAAAATAATTTCTTTAGTATTAATTAAACTCTATTAATTACTATAGAATGTACCGTACTCGAAGCTCGTCTCAAGACATTTATTTAAAGTCTCAAAACACTCATTCAAGGCCTAATGAGGTAACTACTAAAAATGACGGCACATTTATAAAAACCTGGAAATCATGTAATCCATGGACACCATCAAGCACAATATTATCCTCGCGCTACTTGGAATCTAATAATTTCAATAACAAGGCAGGAAATACATACATATTTGTATTTAAAAAATATTAACATTGATATTAAAGTTAATATCAAATATTTTAAGTAAATTTTTAGTAAATATAAGAATAATTTCAATTATACTTTTTATTAAAATTTTATTTTAAGAACATTCTTATGATCTTAAAAATTAACTCTATTCTTTTGATTATTTTTAAAAAAATTTCGAAAAACATAAACGTTCTCTTTTTTAAATTTTTGCAATATATATGTTACGGCCAATACTAGAAATCGGCCATTTCTAGAAATGGCCGCGATGTCGGCCATTACTAGTAATGGCCGGTCATTACTAGAAATGGCCGGCCAAAATCAGGCCAAAATAAATATGATTAGCTAAATTTCATTTTTATCAAATTTTCTTTAATTTTTCTATCACGAATTATTTTCAGTTATTTTTTTATAAATTGTTGATGCAATTTTTACACAAGATACAAATTCGTTAGTATATATTTTATATTTTTATTTATAAAATAACGAAAAACAAAGACAACAAATCATTTATTATTACAGTTTTTATTTTTACAGTTTTTTTGTCTTGAAAAGATTTTAAGTGTGTTATTTTGTTATATCCGACCGAAATATAAAAAAAAAATTGCATTAACAATTTATGAAAAAATAACTGAAAATAATTCGTGATAGAAAAATTAAAGAAAATGTGATAAAAATTAAATTTAGCTAATCATAATTATTTTGGCCTGATTTTGGCCGGCCATTTCTAGAAATGGCCGATTTCTAGTATTGGCCGTAACATATATATTATTTAAAATTTTTTTTGATTAAAAAATTACCAGAATCATATTTTCAATTATTTTCTAAAAAAATTCTTTTTTTATTTTTTCTTTTGATTTAATCCTTTTCTACATATTTGCAATCTAAAATTGTAAATGCCCAATTTTTTTTCCAAATTTTAGAAATTTTGTTTAAAAATTTCAGGCATACTTAATGCGTGAAAATCATCAAAATAACAATAATTATGACTCCGACAGGGATAGTGGAACGCTTATACCACGTCTTACGGTTGACCCAAAACCATACAAACTGCTAACAAAGGCAGCCGCAGAATTTATTGGGACAATGTTTTTTCTTTTTTTAGGTTTGGAAAGAAAAAAATTGTTCAATTTTCATACACTACATAAAATTACAATTTAAAACTTTGCTCATTTATTAGGCATTTGTTCGAGTAATAATGCATCTCAAGATCCAACTGGCATAGCCTTCGCTCACGGACTTGCGATTGCGGTAGGAATTGCATCGTTTGGGCATGTGAGGTAAATTTCGAAAAAGTAGTGACAACCAGTGTCATTTCTTTTCAAAAATTTATTAAATTTCACTAAATATACGAAATAATACGAATGTATATTTTTTAAATTTTATTGAATTTCAGTGGTGGTCATTTTAACCCAGCTGTAAGCTTAAGTGTTCTTTTGGCAGGACGATTACGACCTTCACATTTCATTGTTTATATCGCTGCACAATTGGCCGGTGCATTTCTTGGATCATGTCTCACACGTGTATGAAAATTTGGTTCTTGTGGGTTATCAGATCCCTAAAATTTTTTTTAGTTTTCATTCGTTATCTCTTCTTCATTTCAGCCAATTAGGCTTACAACCTAAGCCTTGGGCTCAGGCAATTGGGTCTACACTTAGCCTATGTTCCACTTTGGCTTTATACTATGCCTTAAATTATTTTGTGGGTTTCGATAACCCTACAAGAACCGAAAAATTTTTTAATACACTAATTGAAACTACTATTATAAATTAATAAAAGCTCATTCGATGTGAATCGTTTTTGTCAAAGTTTATTTTTTTAATTCTATTTTTTTATATTAGTTGATGATTTGTATAAAAAGGTTAATATTTTTTTTTGATTTTTAATTACCCTAATTTCGCGTGAATAAAGCCGTGTGTTTTGCGTCAAATTTAAATTGGCGCCAATGAGTTCATTCTGTTGTATCTGATTCAAGCGAGTCCAAATTTTGCGCCTGCCTTCGTTTCAGTTTCATAAAAGTGGGCACAAAATTTGGACTTGCTTGGATTCAATAGAACAGAATGAACTTATTGGCGCCAATTTAAATTTGTTTGAAATTGGTGCCAATTTAAATTTGACTCAAAACACCCGGCCTTATACACGCGAAATTAGGGTACTTTACGTATGTAATGCATATTCGTTTTATAAAAGTGAATACATAATATGATTTTTTAGTTGGTCATGTCTAATGAAATGTATTTGGGCACTATTGGCGGTTTAACTCTATTGCCCGATACGATATTCTGGCCAAAGGTTTAAATTAAACTTTATCGTGAAAGATTTCGATTTTATAATTATACAATTTTTATTAGGCACTAGCAGCTGAAGCTATTGCTACAACATTATTAACTACAGTGGTTTTGGCACTTGGTGTGGACGTAAAAAACAATAATATAGCGCCATTTACAATAGGCTTGACCGTTGTGGCAGCAATTTTCTCCATGTCAGTGCATCATAATTTGTGAATAGATTTTTGAGTTTAAAGAGTGCGTAGAGAGTTCTTGAGTATAGTTCTAACTAATCTAATAATTTTGTATTGATAAATTTTTTAAACAACAAAAAATTATAGAAAGGCCATAAGCGGCGCTGTGCTAAATCCGGCGCGTAGTTTCGGCCCGGCGATAACCGGTCTTTTATTTCACAACGCGCAGACTGTGCCGACGGTTGTTATATGGCAGGCGCATTATGTTTTTTGGATCGGGCCGGCTATTGGCGCAGCTATTTCCGCAGTTCTTTATAAGTTTGTAAAACAGCGGAATTTCAATTCACTTTTTACGATGAAATTTTAGGTTATTTTTCGCACGAGGCTACAATCGATGCTTGTAATTTTGCATTTGAAATTTTTATTTCGAGTTTTTTTTCGCTTAAAACTCAACTCAATAAAATCTTATAAACTAAAGTAAAATTTTTGCAAAAAACATATACAATACACATATACATGGTCAAATATCGTAGTCCATTTTTTTTTAAATCAAATATCGTAGTCCGTTTGATTGATACGATTGCTTTTACAAGACAAATCCAACGGCTGTGACTCAACTAAGCTCTGTTCCTCCAATTTGTTTAAACTCGATGTTATGGTGACATGCTCCGGAAACTTTTGAAGGTTTTGTCGTTTTATGTCTAAAAAAAGAAATTAAATTAGTTGATATGAGTACGCTCAATAATACTCACCAGTTCTAGCGTCCATATACATCGATGTAAGTGAATCATCCACAAGACGTTTGCTAACAGCAAACAATTCAGCGCTGTTACATAACGATTCAAAAGGCGCTTCTATTGCATTTGAATGCGTGCTTTTTGATGGTGCATTTGCTTGCGATTCCTATATTCGTATTATGCTATATTCGTATTATGCTAGGGTGTGGAGTATTCAAAATTAATAGTTATAAGACAACTAACTTTAGCAAATAATTCTTTGTCAAAGCGAATATGAGATATCGCATTTGGCAAGTTAGTGCCATTTATTGATATTGTATGAGAATAGCCAGAAGCAATTCGGCCAGGCGCGGGACCATTCGGCACGGCAAACGTCGTTTCCGACAAAGCGGTTGAGCCCGATGCCGAATCAATTGTCGTGCCAATAGAAGCCGCCTTTCCTTTAGTTTTGTTGGTATTTTCCTCGACATTTGTTGAACAAAAATTATTTGATAAAACTGGTGTTTTGCCTCTTTCTGATGATGAGCTTGTTGCTTCTCTTCGCGTATTCAATGCCTTTTGGCGTTCTTTTATATCGAAATACCAAAGCGTAATTGCGTATCTATAGAATAAAGCATTTTGAAAATTTTCTATTATAATTTAGCTTCATTCTATTATAATTTTGCTTCATTATTATATCTCTCTATTCCAAAAAATTAACAAACCGATGCCTAAAAACGGGCAATACTTCGTGTGGAACTCTCTTATCTGACCAAAAAAAAATCAGCCGGTCCGCTTGCGGATCCACATCCATCGGCACTTCCGATGTATTCGGATATAGACGTAGGGTGCCGCCATGCTAAGTTTCTTTATTAGAAAGAGCGTTTTCTTGAGAATATTTTAATTCCCAAAAATTATTTGTAATAACTCAATTTTTGGGGCAAAAATTTCTATTTATTGAGATATATACAGGGTTGCCAGATGTCCTTTTTAAAAAGATTTGGGGGTCTATTCTTTTTTTTCCATTTTTTGTTCTTTTTTTCCATGAAGAATGGCTCTCTTAGACACAGGATCAGGAGTTCCGAGAAGTATTAATTGTTGAGAGAATAAAGAATCTGACCCGAAAAGTTAACAAAATAGACCTGTCGCGAATAGCGAAAACATGAATTTGATTATTTTAAAACAATTCAAATTTATTAGGTTGAGGCAAAATTTTTTACCCATCCGTAGAAAATTTTTTTTCTGCAATAGATAGAGACGTAGGTTCTTTTGCATTTTGTAGAGCGTTGTCGATTTGTGGGAGACGTGTTTCAGCGATTTTTAAAATTTTCATTTTTAGCATTTTTATAGAGAAAAATGCAACGAAAAAAGTGCATGTAGCTAAATGCAACGAAAAAAGTGCATGTGGCTGAGCATTTTTTTCGGAGAGTGATCCAATGGACTTGAAATTTTTGCTATGAGCTCCCCTTACATACAATATTCCACTCTATAAATTTGAACCTGATCGATTGGATAGGAGCCGAGTTGTGAAACTTTAAAAAACGGCAAAAATGCCGAAATTTGTCATTTTTTGCAGTTTTTCGGCATTTCTGGCGTTTTTCGTTGGTTCATAACTCGGCTCCTATCCAATCGATCAGGTTCAAATTTATAGAGTGTAATAGTGTATGTAAGAGGAACTTATAGCAAAAGTTTCAAGTCCATCGGATCACTCTCCGAAAAAATGCTCAGCCACATGCACTTTTTTCGTTGCATTTTTCTCTATAAAAATGCTAAAAATGAAAATTTTAAAAATCGCTGAAACACGTCCCCCACAAATCGGGTACGCTCTAGAAAATGCAAAAAAAACCCACGTCTCTATCTATCGTAGAAAAAAAAATTTTTACGGATGGGTAAAAAATTTTGCCTCAACCTAATAATATATTTTTTTGGCATTTTTGGACTGCGTTTTGTTTTTTTTTTTGTTTGCGGAAATAAAAAAAGCGCTTTTTGCTCCAGTTTTTTTTGCCGTGCTGGACTTTATTATTATTATTATTATTATTATTATTATTAGTGGTTTTTTTGTTTTCTTTTTAATATTGATAATATAAAAAAAAATAAAGTTCTCTTCTTAGGATCGTTTCCACTCAGTATTACATCAAAAGTCGTTATCACATTTTGTGCTCATAGGTCTTGTAAGGAATAGCTATTGAACGCGCAGACCGATTAAGAATAGTATTTATTCCCTACAAGACCAATTCAGATATTTTTCGAAAAATCTTTTTTGTTGTTGGAAATTATCAATAAAATATTTTTCTCGTGCCCACCGGTCTTTTTTAATTTATTTTCATCTGGCAAGCCTGGATATATACCAAAATTGAAAAGTGCCAAATTTGCAAGAAAAACTTACTTTTTGAAGCAACCTTTTTGGAATTAATTTTTTTTTAGCTTTTTTTAGGCCTAATTAATATTATCATAGCAAAAAAGAATGATTTTAAAATGCTTTAAAATTTTCCATATGTCGATGGAGGTACTCAAAAATTTTAAGGGTCTAAGGTTGGAAATTTGTATGTAACTCGGCTAATATTTCAGTTACAAGGGTCGTTTTGGTACCGCCAAATAGCCCAGAAAAATGGCTTCTTATGCCTCATAACTTCGAGCCGTTATAATAAATAATAGTTGGAATGAAGGCAGAAACTTCAAAGTTACAAAAATTTGGCGGTCGGTTTAAATTCTTTGAGTCAAATCTGGCCGAGTCCTTTAAAAAGAGAATTCATTCTTTATATGAATTTTGACCATGAATCATAGAAAAATTCATAGATCATGATGAATAATACCTCTTTGATTAATTAAATGTTGTAGTTTAGTTATGTTTTTATAATAAATATGGAGGTATCGAGATATTTTAAGGGTCTAAGGTTGGAAATTTGTATGTAACTCGGCTAATATTTCAGATACAAGGGTCGTTTTGGTACCGTCAAATAGCCCAGAAAAATGGCTTCTTATGCCTCATAACTTCGAGCCGTTATAATAAACCGTAGCTGAAATTTTTTGACCATGAATTATGGAAATTCTGATGGAAAATACCTCTTGGATTAATATGTTTTTTCATAATTTTTTTTATAAGATTGTGAATCAATAAAAAAAAATTTTTTTTTAATGATTCAATTTAATTATTAATAGAAATACAAAAATCGCTCACTTCGGCCAACTTCCAATTTTCATTGCAATAATAAATCGTTGTAATACAGCGGCCATCTTTCACGGGATTATCTACGTGTTTTACATAGCGAGTTCCATTACTCGGATAAACAGCAATCATCGCCTAAAAAAAAATATTAAATATGAAATTATAATATATTAGGTTAAGGCAAAATTTTTTACCCATCCGTAAAAAATTTTTTTTCTACGATAGATAGAGACGTAGGTTCTTTTGCATTTTGTAGAGCGTTATCGATTTGTGGGGGACGTGTTTCAGCGATTTTTAAAATTTTCATTTTTAGCATTTTTATAGAGAAAAATGCAACGAAAAAAGTGCATGTAGCTAAATGCAACGAAAAAAGTGCATGTGGCTGAGCATTTTTTCGGAGAGTGATCCGATGGACTCGAAATTTTTGCAAGTCCTCCTTACATACATTATTATAACCTATAAATTTGAACCTGATCGATTGGATAGGAGCCGAGTTGTGAAACTTCAAAAAACGTCAGAAATGCCGAAAAACTTCAAAAAATGACAAATTTCGGCATTTCTGCCGTTTTTCGTTGGTTCATAACTCGGCTCCTATCCAATCGATCAGGTTCAAATTTATAGAGTGTAATAGTGTATGTAAGAGGAACTTATAGCAAAAGTTTCAAGTCCATCGGATCACTCTCCGAAAAAAATGCTCAGTCACATGCACTTTTTTCGTTGCATTTAGCTACATGCACTTTTTTCGTTGCATTTTTCTCTATAAAAATGCTAAAAATGAAAATTTTAAAAATCGCTAAAACACGTCCCTCACAAATCGGGTACGCTCTACAAAATGCAAAAAAAAACCCACGTCTCTATCTATCGTAGAAAAATTTTTTTTACGGATGGGTAAAAAATTTTGCCTCAACCTAATATTTTATAAATAAATGGGTGTTTCAATGGTAAAAATATGTCAAACTAGACTTTGGAACGTCCTGCGATTTCATACGGCGGAATGCGGCCCTTAAAATGCGCAATCACAGAGTCCACCATTGCTATAAGAAGACGAATGGTTACCGAGTTTCGCATTGAATCGTCTTTTATGTGATTGCCAAACCACAAAATCTAATAAATTTTATTTACTGTTTTGGAGAATTAGATAAAAAGTAAGGATAAGTTTCTAATTTTTAAAATAAAAAGTGTTGTGTCCTTATATTTCGGTTGCGAGTTCGAATAGTATATATTCCGAATCTTTATTGTCACACAACAGACAATGTTATTTCCGGAAGAGAATAACAGTAAAACTAATAAACGGCACTAGAGCCAACAGATTATTAACGGGAGAACAAAAGAACAACAAGAATATATTAAAGGCAATTTGAGAACACATATTACCGTGATACATGCAAATCGCGTTAAGACAAAGATATTTCCGTTGCAGTTTGAATATAAACATCACAACAAAAAGTAACATCTAATATTAGTTAGGTATACTTTGTCTGAACGAATTTCAGATGGATTTGAGTCATTCGTCCCACCGTCCATAAGCTGTCCCGCGGAAAACATGCCTTTTTTAAAAAGTTTTTCAGCCTCTCTAAACGGGAATAATTAAAATTTTAATTGCATGTTAAAAATTTTTAAAATAATTAATTAAGATACAAGTATATTCGATTGCAATGTCTTTTCCCGAGAAAATTGTCTACAACTGCCCAACCATATTCATTCAAACTGCGAATAACATGCTCGGCGATATACTAAACTTTACATAATATTACATGTATAATATGCAAAATAGTTGTAAACCGCAACCTTCAGCCTGAGCGCAATCGCCTGGTGCTGATTTACAATCATACCGCGATCCGCAAGATTTTTCATATGCTCTTGTAAAGTAACCTAAAAAAAGGTAATGCTTAAAAAAATTAAAATCTACCAATTCAAAATTCACTTTAAATAGCAGATTTTTCGAATGATCCTTAAAAAAAGGCCCGTTGCGTTTTCGACCAGCCGATTTTGTGATAGTCGAGTGTGATTGAACACTTTCAATAATTTGAATGTCAGGATCGCGAGTTTCAATTATACAAACATTGTTATTAGCTAAAATAATTTTATTGCTCTATAATATAATATTACACAAATATATATTAATATTGAAGTTCGCTAAACCTGTTGAAGTTGACGGATGAGTTGGATCGGATGCCGCCATAATCAAATTGGGCTGAAGAAGCATTTAGTGAAATTATAAAATGTAATTAAAAAATAGAATTAACGTACAAAGAAAAATAAAGAATTGAAATTTTTTATTTTCAAACTTTATTAAAACAGCTAAATTAATTAGCATGCGAATTTCATTTTATCAAATGACTAAATAAAAATTTCGTCATATGAAAAAAATAACAAATTACTACGGAATTTTTTAAATTTCCACAATTAATATTATCAGCTCATTTGTAAGCGAAAATATTTTGAAAGCGAAAAATCCAAAACGGCACGCAACCACAAAGTGAGTAGATGCGAACATGAAATTAACAAGCTCAGTTGTGAACGTGCAAATTTTCATAAAGGGAATTGTCAGTGGAAAGTGGGAAACGCATGCGATAGGTCGAGCAATTACTACGTGCAGAAGGAAAAAATATTTCTCCCATATATCTGTGAAAAATATTAACAAAACATTTTTTTCGTAGGCAAATCGTTGCAAAATATAGATGTTCTAAAAAGATTTTATTTTTTGAAAATTAATCAAGCAAAAGTGATGCGTCGCGAATTTACAAGGTCTAGATACGTTAAAGCACTATTTACGAAATGAATCTTCAAAGATGAAAATATATGAAAAAAGTCTTTTTTTGGGCCGCAAGTAGAGCCAAAGTCAACGTTAATTGAACTCAACGATTCAAAGATGTGAGTCCAACTTGGAAACGGACTAGCTCAAGCCGTAGAAACGGAATATGATCAGCCCATAAGCATCCAACCGATACAGATGCTGATTGAGAAGGATCGCGTAAACCCGAGAAGTGACGTGTAAATGAGTGTGAACTCTTGCCTTGATCCAGAACTCCCGAGCTGTGGGACGTCACGACACCCGATTTGGCTTGCCGAGGGAGTGAACCACAAACACTCCGTGCCCATCGCCGAACCAGGAACGCAACCCTCGGGATGCGAACCTATAGAACGGTAGGACCTTAACTACAGCTCGAAAGAATGAATTACGACTTAAGAACACCGGCGATTATAATGATGGGGGCATAGGGAAAATTATCGCTTATATAGACGACAAATGCAATGCGAAAAAATTGTGATGGTTTTCATCAATGGACAAGACGACTAGATAGTCAATGATATTTCGCGTCCAAATAACATAAAGAAAAAATTAACTCCTATTTTGACTGCATTTTTTATACCTTATAAATTCTAATGAAATTTATATCTTTTGATTAACGATGATTAGGGAAATTAAAGAAGAATAAAATTTTTCAGCCATCCTGTCATCAATCGTTTCAATTTTCATTTGAAAAATTTTAAAAAATTATATATGTATATAGTTTATTTTTTCTGATTTCGACTTCATTTCTATTTACCTAATTAGTATATGTCAGCTTTAATTTAAGCTTAAAGTTTAAATTGATTTTCAACAATTTTTTGTGACTTTGTGCTGGCTATTTTCCATCGTTGATTAATCGGCTAGACCACCTTTTAGGCGAAATATAAATACATAAATACACGCTCATATATTCGAAACAACAAAATACGTTTTCCTTTACGTATAAGCATTTCGGAATATAAATAGAGATATTTTGTCCTTCAATTCAAAATTATATAAGTTCCAGATTTTTGAAATGTTAAGTTCAGGTATATTTTTAATTTAAAAAAACAAAAAAATAAGAAATTTAAAATGGAATGTAAAAGAACAGGATAAAAAAACTAAGCAGAAATTTATAATAATAATATGTAATGAAAGGAGGAAAAACTAAAAGTGAAGTGTAAATTATGAAAGTATAAATTGTAAGGACAAATTTGGCGCCAGATATCGCCTAACTTCCCTCACGTAATTTCTTAAAATAATTGGACATGATTTTTTCGATGATTTTACTATTTTTTTGCTTTTCGTTGATTATTTTTGGACGTTGATTTTTGATTGCCGAAAGAAGTTTTTATTTTTTTATTTGTATGTATTTTTATTTATTTTTATCCGTTCTTTTTTTATTTTTTTTTCTTTTTCTTATTTTTATTTTGTCAATTTTTTTTATTTTTTCTTTATTAAATTTTACATTTACACATCGATAAAAAAAATAAAGATAAATGATTTATAAAAATGAATGAAAAATGATTTGCATTAAACTACAATCTTGAAAAAAGTAAAAATAAAAAGCCTAAAAGCATAACCTAATCGTAAGATAATCCGATATGAAACAATTATAAGGCACGAGTATAACATTCAAAAAAATTAGTACATATTATGCGTAAACTCACCAAAATTTTTAAAAAATAAAAAAAAAATTCTTTTAGAATGAATCAAATAAAAAATTTTATGTTTTGATTCAATCAAACTTTACTTTTTATTGTCTCATTTCTCTTCAAACTCAAACAACACAAATTGCGACTGATAATGATAATGAAAATGTTCGTTGACATTGATAATATAAATTAACGATTAATTTTTTTACGTGTAACAAAATTATTTTTTCATGGTTTATGCCTTTTTAAAACTTTCATATATAACTAATTTGGTTTAAGCTTATTTTTAAAATTTACATAAATGATTTTTACATAAATTATATTATTGTATTCATTAGGTAAATATAAAAGTGCTAAAATTGATCTTTGCTTTTTTTACAAAAAATGACCCCATTCTCTCTCTTCTTTTCTTATTTATTATTTTATAAAATTCAAGAAATGGCTAATCACAACTACGATTCTTTTTACCTTAAAAATTGGTTTGAAGCTAAAACTGGTATACGAACAAATAAGGATTATTGAAAAAAATTTAGAATGTTGTCGGGGGGAGGGGGGAGGGTGGAAGAAGGGAAGAGGGCTTACGTTAAGCTTACATTATATTTTTTAAATTCGAAAATATTTGTAAAATACATGTATTTTTATTTTTAAAAGGTTTGATATCGAAATCGATTTAAAAAAATTGTATATAGTTTTAATAAATAACACCTAATGTAATTATGTAATTCCGATTTGTACGTACTTTTTTAATATAAAAAATAGTAGCCAACATTCTGGCAAAAAATCGATAATTTTGTCGTCTCCACCCTAATATAAAAATAATGTCGACGACAACAAAAATTGAATTATGAAAAATCAACATTAAATATTAAAATAAAAATTAAATGAAAATAAAAAACCTAAGATATAAACAAATGCGCTTGAGAAGGAAAGAATAAAAAGAAAGAAATGAAAAGGAATACAGAAAATCAAATAAAAAAAAGGCAGATTCTCGACGACGAATCCATGGTTTTTCAATTACTAATTTGTCGATTGTTGTTATATTATTTGTCACTATTATTGCATTTTTATTCTGGTTTGACGTTTTTATTTTTTGTTTAAATTTTTTAAATATTTCTATATTTTGTAATTTTTTTTACATTCAAATAGGAAGATCAATGGCCGAAGGAAGTAGTGATCTAGGGAAATAAAAGAAGCAGTGGCCTAAGAAGAGCCACTATGTTTTTTAAATTTTCTGGGTGTTTATTTTTTAAGGTATATTAAGTGATTATTATCTAATATTTTGAAAAATCCTCTTATAAGAATAAATTCTAAATTGAAAAAAATTAACTTATAGAATCAACCCAAATTTTTACGCTCACAAAAAATCGCTCTAAAATATTAAAGGAAAAGCTAAAAAAAAGTTGATATTCTTCCTCACTTTTCTCCCCTCTCTAACAAATTATTTAATTTTTTTTTCGCTACAAGAGGTTTCTTACATCCGTAACGTAGCGACAAATTTTTAAGGTAATTTTTTGTGACTTTGGGAGATTTTTTTCTTTTAATATTTATTTCTTCTTTGTAAATGCTTTCTTTTTTCTTAAAAAATATTTTTTTCAACTTTTTCGTTTAATTTTTCTTTTTCTTTCGTTTTTTCACAATTTCCACTAATTTTTTACTCATTTTCCCTATTTTTTCTTTCTATATTTTTTAAATAATTTTTTATTTTTCTTCCACGCACTTCTTTCACTTTAAAATATTTTCGCTTTCCTTTTTTTGTTTAAAGCAATTGATAATGAAAGAACATAATAAAAGTGACATTTTTTCTTCCTTTTTGTTTTTTTTTGTTTTTTTTGCTTTTATTACTATTTATTTTGATTCAAAAAATTGCAAAGATTTTTGGGTTTCGGCGACAGCGAAAATTTTTTCTTTTTTTTCGTTCATTTTTGCGATTTTATTCGAGATAAGACGACGTGACAAAATTACAATCGAGAAATAAAGGAATGCAAGAAATTAGAATTAGAATAGAAAATTAGAAAGAAAGAAAAATTAAAGGAGAGAAACAAAAAGTAATCGATAGAAAAAAAAGAAAATAAGAAAAGAGAGAATCAAAAGGGATCAAATACATATAAAGAAATAAGAAAAGCGTATATGGATTAATAAATTTTTCTTATATGTATTGTATTTTAATTTACATATTGAAGTTTATAATTATTATTCGATAAAAAATTTGACAAAATTTGTCGTTCTTTTTTCCCATTTATTTTTTTTCTTCATTTTCTTTCATTATTTTGCCTATTTTTAATGTTAAATGTGGTAAATATTAAAGAAAAGCGAGAGAAATTTAATTTTGAGGATTTAAAAGACAAAAGACACATAATAAAAACTTAGTTTTTATAGAAAATTTAAAAAATTTGTACAAAAATAAAACTGTTGAGTTTTTGTTGCCTTTGTTTCGACTAAAAGAATATAGATAAAATAAGAGTGAATTAAGAATTAGTAAAACGTTGTAAATGTCATTTGAAGCTGAATACAGGTTTTATTATAAAGTTTAGAAAAAATAATAAAGGAAAATATTCAACAGTGTGTATAAGGCCGGGTATGTTTGAGCCAAATTTAAATTGGCGGCATCCAAGCTAGTCCAAATTTTGCGTCTACTTTTATGAAACTGAAACGAAGACCGGCACAAAATTTGGACCCCAACGAATCCGAAATAACAGAATGAACTCATTGGCGCCAATTTAAATTTGTCTCAAAATAACCGGCATGTATTTCTAGTATGACATCCGATCAAAAAGTCTACATCGAAACAGAGGAAATGGACACGGTATTGGATTCGAAGCTAATCGAGAAACTATTGCAATTAAAA
Organism: Bradynema listronoti; assembly: GCA_024678965.1. Lineage (NCBI taxonomy): Eukaryota > Metazoa > Nematoda > Chromadorea > Rhabditida > Allantonematidae > Bradynema > Bradynema listronoti. Next base: position 4,795,434 of record JANLNO010000003.1, read on the forward strand.
TACCAACAAATAGCTGCGGTTACTATTTCAAAAATTATAAATAACAAGGAGCGTAATAACGAGGACAATAATAATTTGCACCCTATTCCAAGCGATATTTTAAAAGCCATATCAGTATTACAAAATCTTCCACTTGTTTTTTCCACTGTAGAAACGAATAATTTAATCCAGGGTATTTATTATATTTGAATATATCTTAAGGGTATTTATTATATTTGAATATGCCCTAAATAAGACGCGGCCGTTCGAAGAATTTTTGAATATTGACTTGGCCTTTATTTTATTATTTTGTATTTTTGAAATATGAAATTTAATAAATACATTTATTAAAGCAGGTCCAGGTTGCAGATTAAAAATTATGAGCTCTTTTTTTGTTTATAACAGAATGAAGACCAAATCAAAGTTCAAAAATTCTTCAAACGGCCGTGTCTTATTTACTCGAATTTAGACTATTTTTTTTCAAAAGTTCAACCAATAAAGTTATAAAAAGAAATTTTTTTATAGAATCTCATTTTTCACAAAATAGAAGTGATTCCACATCTAAATCCCCGTCCGAAATGGTTTCCTCGACGACCTTCACTCCGCCATCAAAAGCATTTCTATTTGAAACTGGAATAAATTTTACCGAATTAAACAATAAAGCGTCAAATGAAAATGTTTACAATCATTCTAATATAATCGAAGAATTAGAAAGATATCCCATAGTTGAAAAGTTAGTTGATGCTGAAGAAAATGATCTCTATTTGAATCAAAATATCAAAACTCAGCAAGAAAAAATAACGCTAGACCGAGAGCAAAAGTTGCAACAAGAAATTGATTCTGAATCATCGATTTCTAATTTAGATCATAATCTGGAACTCGGCTTGAGTCCTTTAGTTTTAGCCGTTCTGTGTAATTTTAATGCAGTTCCAATTCGGTTAAAAATTGTGCTTGAAAAAATATTTTCTATTTTGACACTTTCATCTGACGCGCTCGAGCGACTTTTGGCTCCGGCTGGATGGACATACGCGGAATTTTCGCGCGGATATCGAGAAGAAGTAAAATTTCTGAATAATTTTTATATACAGGATGGCTCAATTTCGTAGTCCAATTTGAATTGGCTCTTACTTTTTTACTTTTTAACCAAATTGTAAATTTTTCTTTGCATTCGATTCCCACGATTTCAGGCAACTGTTTGACATAAAACTTGTCGATATTGGTTTCGATTTACGAATTTGATAATCATTTAAACCTTTTTGTCACTTTTTAAAGGTCAAAAAAGATATTTAATTAACGCAATTTTTGAATTTATTTTCGGTAATTTTTTTATTTAATAGCTTAAATAATGCTTTATAAAACGAATATTATCTTCATTTTTCAACTAAAATGTCAAAATAGTCCAAAATAGATTTAATGCTTAGGATGAGTTGATTCTTATGCAACCTGCTTTGATGAAAATGCCTTATTATTTGAAAAAATGGCAAAAAAAGTTTAAATGATTAACAAAATTCGTAAATTGTAACTAATATTGACAAGCTTGATGTAAAACAAAATCCTAAAGCCTTGGGAATCAAATGCAAAAAAAATTTTACAATTTGCTTAAAAAGTAAAAAAGTTAGAGCCAATTCAAAAATTGGGCTACGAAATTGGACCACCCCGTAAAATTTTGAGTTGTAAAAATAAAATAAAAATGAATTTTTTTAGACCGATTATTACTGGAATATTGCCAGTCCTCAATGGGAGTTGAGCCTACTTCAAATAGCGTTACGACTTTTACCACAATATGCTACAATAATTGAGCCTCTTCTTGAAAATGCGCTTCATGCGTCTCTTTCGAATTTCACGCTAAATCATGTGAAAACTAAAACGGAAAAAGAAGATTTGGAAAATGATAGCATAAGCAAGACATTTAATGCAGATTCTAATGAGCCCGTATTTTTGAACGCGTCGATATTGTGTCCACCTATTACTGATAAGCTAAGCAAGTCAGATAAACCGCAAAAAATTGCGGAAAATACAATAGAAATCACATCATCCCAAAATGAAATTTCAACTACTATTGGATTAGGTCGTGGCAAACGACGTCTTACTCAAAATCGCAATACGCAACATACAAAATTGTTCAAAAAATACGAAATTGAAAACAATAATGGAAATTTTAATGACTTATGGAATCGTATGATACATTCATTATGCAAGCCTTCAACCTCCACGGAGGGCTCATCTTTATGCCCAACGGATAAATCATATACTGATAGAAATACTAACATAATGGTATGTTTTATTAATTTTTATTTACAGAATGACGCCGGGATTTTGTTAATGTCAATTTTACACATTTTTGACTTTTAAAAAAATGGCAAAAAAGTTTAAATGATTAGTAAATTTGTAAACCAATATCTACAAGCTTGGGTGTCAAACAGAATGGCAAAACCTTGGGAATCGAATGCAAAAAGAATTTTACAATTTGGTTAAAAAGTAAAAAAGTTATAACAAAAATAAATCCCGCCGCCAATTTGGGGCACCCTATAAAATTAAATTTTTTTAAGCTTTTCATTTATAATTTACAATTTTTAATAGGAAATCGAACGAGATGCGGACGAACTTTCCGCTTCATCGGCGAGCACGTCGAAAAAACGCGTTATTTGTCAGCTTTGTTTTCGCACATATTGCGATAAGGGAGCTCTTAAAATACATACTAGTGCGGTTCACTTACGCGAAATGCATCGGTGTACGGTGACTGGATGTGGAAAAATGTTTTCATCGCGACGTAGTAGGTAATCATTGCTAATTTTAGGCATATAACGCGAGTCGGTTCGATCAATTTTTTGAATTTTTGGCTAGGCTTCATTACGTTATACTTCGTCATTTTCATCCTATAGCTTGATCCAATTTCAAAGAAAATATTTGTTTAGTTTTTTTTTGTATACCCGATACATAATAATAAAATAAAGCCCAACCAAAAATTCAAAAAAAAAGTTATACGCCTGAAATCAAGGTAATTAAATTTAAAATTTCCGTTTTAATATTAAGTAAATACTTTTTTTCAGGAATCGTCATTCCGCTAATCCAAACATGCACATCAGCCTTGGAAATTCTAGTGAAGAGATAATATAATTATAGCTGTATAAACATCTTAATTTATAATTTATAGGGTATTGTTAGCATGAATAAATACACAAAATATTCGCATATATACATATATTTAGAATTTTTTAGAATATTGAACATACTTAAAATTTTCTTATTTATATTTTAAGAATATTTAAATTAAATGAGGTATTAGTATAATTTATCTATAAAAAATTTTTTAAATAAAATTAATTTTTTTTGTTACAGAGTGGTCCAAATTGGCGTCGGAATTTCTTTTTGTTATAACTTTTTTTTACTTTTTAACCAAATTGTAAAAATTTTTTTACATTTGATTTACTTGAGAATTTTTTTGACACCAAATTTGTTCATATTGGTTCCGATTTAGAAATTTTATATTCGTTTAAACTATTTTGAAAAGTTCAAACGAACACTATTTTTAAAAGTGAAAAATGGGTAAAATTGAGTTGAAATTGATTCAATTTTTCAATCTGAATTTTGCTAAAATTTTATTTAATAGGTTAAATAATGTCCATTATGATTAATTTTATCCTTATTTTGAATCAAAATGTCAAAATGATTCAATATAGGCTTGATGATTAAGATGCGCCCATCATTATGTTACAAATTTTAATGATTTTGCCTCTTTTTTTGAAAAAATAGCAAAAAAAAGTTTAAATGAATATAAAATTTTTAAAAAATAATATAAATATAAAATTTCTAAATATAAAATTTCTAAATCGGAACCAAGACACCAAAAAAAATTCACAAGGAGTTGTAAATCGAATATAAAAAAAATTTCACAATTTGGTTAAAAAGTAAAAAAGTTATAACAAAAACAAATTCCAATGCCAATTTTGACCACTCTAAAAATTAATTTAGGAATTACATTTTTCTGTGCCTTTAAAATTATGTACCTATATTCCCTTTTTAATATTTTTTAAGAATATTTTTCGGTCAAATCTAGTCAAAATTAAGAAAAAAATTGCAATGTTGATTTCATAAATTTCTAATATACATATCCATTCATTACTCTTGTTATACATATATTTTATCTAGAATATTAATATTTTTTTAAAGATTTTTATCATTTTTTTCTCGGTTATTATTGTGGTTTTATGCGAGATTTGGTTCCATAAAATAATCAATATTTGCATTGAAATAAAGCTTTTACATTTTATAATATGTATAATATGTATATGTATGTATATTGTAAAACATAAAGATCATTGGACAAAAATTTTGATAAATGTTTTTGGAATTTTCTAAGTTGAAAAAGTATAGGAAATAAAAAATGTGCCAGTGCGATTATGCAAATTTTCCGTTTTCAAAAATTTATTTTGCCCCAAAGGACAAAAATTTTTGTGCAAATGCGTTAAATGGTCCATGAAAAATAAACTGGGCACCGAAAATTTTAGTACTGATATGCATGCATAAAAATGTTCGTCAAATTATCCTTTTCATCACATACGTGTCATTCACAACATATTAATATTAGTGGCTTCTTAGAAATTGAAGTAAAAATTCTTAGAAAATTCGATCATTTTCGCGCAACAACTTCATTGAGGTGTTTTAAGGGAATCGTAGTAATTAATTCACAGTAAATACACTAATTTTGTGTGTATAAGGCCGGGTGTTTTAAGTCAAATTTAAATTGGCGCCAATGAGGTCATTCTGTTGTATCGAATCCGTTGGGATCCAAATTTTGTGCCCAATTTTAGGAAACTGAAACGAAGACGGGCACAAAATTTGGACCTCAACGGATGTGATACAACAGAATGAACTCATTGGCGCCAAGTTAAATTTGGCTCAAAACACCCGGACACGAAATTAGGGTTATTTATTTATTTAAGGAAGGCAATCGTCTTCTTTTCGACGACCTTTTATATTTATTTTATAATTGTTATATTTTTATCAAACACATATGTATCATAATTTTAATTTAAAAAAAAAGTTTATTTACCTCAATATAAATAAAATTACCGATATTACCATAATCTTGATATTTTTTTCGAACGACACGTTATAGTAATTTGCGACTGTCACGTAAACAAATTTTTTTTTTTTAAATGTGTTTTGTGTGTGGCAAATGTGTTTTTTACACATTTTAAAGAGACATGCAAATTTTATGGTTTTATAGCATTTTAGGCACCGTTAATTATGCCCTTTGCATTTTTTTTCTGTCCAACATTTTTTTGTGCTTTTTAGTGGATAACATTAATTTCGCTAAAAGAAAGAATACACTAATTTTCTATCAGATTTGCATTTTTTTCTCGTTATTTTTGAGTAAAAATAAATAGAAATATAAATATAATACATGTAAGTTACGAGAAAATAGAATTCCCGGCCTTATACGTATTTTTCCGGCTATATAAGTTTTTTTTTCACATAATCTTAACTTTATCGAAATCACATTAAAAAATAAAAATTACAAAAAATTATAATAACTAGCAACAAAGTTACTTAAAAACAATTAAAAGAATAGTAACGTCATAAAAATTGAAAAAAAAAACGTAAAAATGTGTTGTTTAAAAGTGAATTCTGCATAGAAAACTTTAGTTGAATGTGAAAAAAAAAATCTTATACGGCCGGAAACATATGTATATAGCCGGGAAAATACGTATATGATAAGAAACATACGTTATGGCTGGATACATACGTATATGGCAGGAAACATAGGTATATGGCTGGGAACATACGTATATGGCCCCGTTAATCTTCTTTTCCCGTAACATACATATATATCAAATATATATTATATATATAATAAATAAAATTAAAAAGTATCCTCTTTTTTGAATATTTTGAAGAATCCTCCTTGGAAAGATCAAAATTTTTCTCTTATTTCAGGGCTAAAGGTTGGTAGTAAAAAAACATAAAGAAGAGATCCCTTTCGACAAGCTTAAATCTTTCTGCTTTTTTATGTAGCCCATTAGTTCAACCCCAAGTCGTTATCATTAAATGACAAATCTCAAGTGACCAATTGTAAATTTATATTCGAAAGTGTTAAAAGTTGAATAAAAATAAAATATTTTTTGCAATTAATCTTCCTAATTTTCTTTCAATTTTGCATATTTTTAAGAATTTAGCCGAAGATGTTAACTCCAAAAAAGTAACATTTTTACTTAAATTTTTTCCCCAAATACATAATAAGTGCAAAAAAAGACATATGTTAAAAAACAAAAATATAAAAAAGTTTTATTTATTTTACTTTTTCTCCCTTTTATATACCCTAATTTCGTGTGTATAAGGTCATGTGTTTTGAGCCAAATTTAAATTGGCGCCAATGAGTTCATTCTGTTGAAATCCAAATTTTGTGCTCGCCTTCGTTTTAGTTCATTTTACAAAATTTGGACTCGCCTGAAAAGAACTCATTGGCGCCAATTTAAATTTGGCTCAAAACACCCGGAATTAGTGTATTTGAAAATACATAGCTCTTTTGTATAATCGGACCACCAAAAAAATTTTTATCTCATGAGTTCAACAGCAAGTGAAATGAATGACATACTCGGGCAATAATTTTGATCCTTCTAGTCAATTGGATACTCGAATCCCTAAAAAGCTAAGCATGAAATAACTACACAAAACATATACATAAACATTCTCACTCTTTTTTTGGTGGTCCGATATCACAAAAGAAGCAAATATACGTACTTGTCAACACCCAACAAAACCATTTGTTTGTCATTATTTCGTTTATCATTTATTGTAAATGTTTTTTCAGGATCTTTTAAGAGGAAAAGGGAAAAGGCTATGGTGTTGAATACTAACCAAATTGATGGATTATCGAATTGCTTTTTTTCTTTTTTATATTCTTATATGTCTTTTCAGAAAAAAAAAATTTTTTCTAAACATTTTCGATTAAAAAAACCTCTTTTTAGTTAATCATTTATTCCTTCTTTAAACAACGATCCCTCGTGTAAGGTCGCATTTATCGTTTTTGTTCCTAAATTTTTTAGACTTTTTTTCAAAATAGAATAAGAAAATTTGATAAAAATTGAATTGACATTTATTTTATATCAATAAACAAAAACTGCAACTAAACAAAAAGCTTTATTCTAAATTTTAACTAAATTTCTGAGTTAAGCTTATCGTATTTCTCAAATTATATTTTTATATATTTTTTTAACTTCAAATTAATTTATTAATTTTATAATAGGGTAAATAAAAAAATAAATGCCTTGAAAATTCCAGTCCATTTGTTAGCGCTAAGCAATTTCATCAATTTCTATTGGCTCATTTCACCGAGTAAAAGTGTATGGTTGGCAGTAAATTATGCTCGCCTTTCTTGTAGTTTCCTTTCGAGAATTGAGAGTCGATAACGACAAATGGAGAAAGAAAGCAAACAAAATTTGCAGAGATTCTTTTTAAAAAGGAAAAAAATTTCAATGATATAAATAATAAAATTTTTTAAAAACTCTGTCTTTCCTTTTTTTATCTATTCTCTTGTGAAACACACGCAAAGCAAATTATTTAACCCTTAAAAATCAAAAAAAAAAATTAAAACTTCAATTATAAAATATTAAAGTTATTTTTAATCATTGGCTCCAATTTGGCTCAAAACACCTGGTCTTGTACACGCGAAATTAAGGTAATAAATTGCATTAGATAGGCATTATATTTAGTAAATAATATTGTAAAGCTATTATTTTTGTATCTGCTATTTTTTATTTTTTAAGTTTTATTTTCTTTTTCTTTTCTTTTCTATTTTGTTCTTTTATTCGTTTATTTTATTCGTTATGCCGCAGTGTTTTTTTTTCCTTTGATGGAAAATTGAGGGATTGAAAAATGAACCAAACGGCGAAAAAAACGTCTTTTCGTCGCAATTTTGTGCCGTCTATTGAGTTGCTGACAGCCATTTGTCAACTCTCTATACTATTGGGCTCAAAAAAAAATGAAGATATCTAAAAAGGGATAAATAGAACTAAGAAAAAATAAGAAAAATGAAAAGAAGCAAAAAAAAGCAAGACATATAGAGGAAAATAAAACAAAAAAAAATGAAAAGAGAAGAGTAAAAATTTAAGCAAACAAAAATGTGTCCTATGGAATACTGTCACATTCATTTGCTATTTTTTTGTCATCGTATAAAATGAAATATACATTTAAACAAACCATTTTTATTTATATATTCATGAAAAGCAAAATAATAAAAGATTTTAATTTTTTATTTACCCTAATTCGGGTTAATAAAACTCGGCCATTCGAAGAATTTTTGAATTTTGACTTGATCTTCATTCTGTTATAAACGAAGTAGCTCAAAAAATTTTTAAACTACAGTTTGGACCTTTAATGAAGACGTTCATTAAATTTTATGCTTAACCGACACAAAATAATAGAATGAAGGCCAAGTCAATATTCAAAAATTCTTCGTATACTGGAACGGTAATTACTTTATTAATTTAAATATAGCTCTATAGCAATATATGGACTTTTCTATTGCCTCGGTTTTATCCAACCGTAATGGTAGCCAAATATCGTCTTCAGCTCTTTATCATCATGACTCTATTTTGCAACAAGGATCAGCATTTCTACCAGCTATCGAGAATCAGGAAGAGCAAACAATTAAACATTTTTTACCAATTTCATTTCTCTCTACACAAATTGCGGCGATTAAAAGCATATTGACCGACGATAATTTGTCTCAACATACGAATTTTCCAATCGTAAGTGCTAATAAAGAAAAGGAAGAAAATAATTTAACTATACAAAGAAAATATGGGAGTCAAATTGCCTTGCAAGCAACAAGTTCAACTTCAAGGTTAGTTCAAATGCCCATAACTTCGGTATCGGAAAAGGTTATTACTTTATCTACACCTACGACTTATGCAGTATCTTCTACTACACAAAAATTGGGTGGAAAACGAAGAGTTCAATGCACTAAATGCTTGAAGACATTTTGTGATAAAGGAGCTCTCAAAATTCACAATAGTGCAGTGCATTTACGGGAAATGCATCATTGTACGATAGCCGGATGTCAGATGATGTTTTCTTCTCGTCGAAGTCGGTTCGTGGCTATTGCAATCCAATTTTCTTACAATATATTAACTGAATTTGAATATACTATTTCTACAGTTTAAAGATTATTACGTAAAGGCCCCAGACTAATCCCCTCCCTTTAAAAAAAGGAAATAATCTGGAAACTAATTATTTTGCGGGTTTGGATGAGGGCCATCTAGCCAACGAAATATCGGCTGATTTGCTTGGCATATGCATACGATGTGGGGCTATTGCGGCTTGTTTGAGCCTGGCCAGCACCGCCGTATCACCCACACGGTGCAATGTGGTAACTATTGTCTTCCAAACATGGTGAGATCTAGATGAGATCGGGGCGAAACTGAACTTCGTCCCTACTATTGCAAAGTGAAACCTAACGCACAACCACAAGGCCATTGCTCCCCCTTAAGATTATTATTAAAAAAATTAATTTTCAGAAATCGTCATTCGGCAAACCCAAACCCAAAACTCCATTCTGTCATAAGTCAAACACAACAAATACCCATACCAACGTCGTCATGTTTACAAAATTTGTTTTTACCCACACAAGAACAACAATATCGTATGAATATTAATTTTCGTTTGCATAACGAAATATATAAATATAAAAAACTTTAGATATTCGTAAAACAAAACGTATAGCATATGATGCTGAAATGGTTCAAGTTCAATCAATGCTGAAAGATAAGACTCCGAATACTTGGTCAAAAATACCGATATTTAACATGTTAGGAGAGATTCAAACTCAAAAAAATAACGAGAGCAATACGGATCAACAAATATTTGCGCAACATCTAATCTCTATGATGTTGATGAGAATGACGCAAATGTTGGTAATTTTATAATTATGAGTTCTCACACTTTTATAAATTTTAATTTATTAAATATCAAAAGAAAATAATAAAAAATTTTTAGGCCTGCACGATCAACAACTTCACAATCTTAAATTTAAAACCATTTTGGAAGTAGATTATTAATGAAGATGATCACGAATGTTTCATGTTTAAACTAAAATAATTTTTAATATTAATTTTAAATTCTGTAGAGATATTTATATTATTTCGGGAAATTCATTATTAAAAAAATAAATTTTTTATAAAAGTGTAGAGTTATTTAATTCTTCATATGTTTTACATACATTAATGGGAGTGTAGATTGTTATATATTAATGGAAAAGTGTAGAGCTAGAATAAATAAGAATTGAGATACAAAACATTTATTAAGTATATTTTTGAAATGTCCAATTTGTGAAAATTTGATGAATTTTTTAAAAATTTTGAAAATTTGATCGGTTTTTATTATTTTTTAATTTAAGTTTAGTGAATTAAATTTTATATAAATATACAAATACGAGTGTGTAGAGTTAAAATAAATAAGAAATGAAATACAAAACATTTATTAAGTATATTTTTGAAATGTTTAATTTGTGAAAATTTGATGTATTTCTTAAAAACTTTGAAATTTTGATCAGCTTTTATTATTTTTTAATTTAAGTTTAGTGAATTAAATTTTATATAAATATACCAATGAGAGTATTTAAAGTTCGAATAAATAAGAATTGAGATACAAAACATTTATTAAGTATATTTTTGAAATGTCCAGTTTGGGAAAATTTAATGAATTTTTTAAAAATTTTGAAATTTTGATCAGCTTTTCTTATTTTTTATTTAATGTTTAGTGAAATCAAATTATATTATTTAAACTAATAATATATAGTAGAGTTTGAATAAATAAGAATTGAAATTCAAAACATCCATTAAAATTATTTTTGACATGACCGATTTTGATAAATTTGATATATTTTTTAAAAATTTTTTAATTTTTGCCAGTATTTATTTTTTTTTATTTAAAGTTTAGTTTTTTTTATTTAATGTTTAGTGATACCAATTTATATTATATATACGTACTATAAATTAAGTTTTAAATTTATTCTATACAATAGTTAATTTTCTTGACAAAATTATTTTATTCAATCAATTTTTATAATCCGAAAATTGAATACATATTTCTATACATAAACAAAACTTGGAAAATCAGATTTAACGCGAATAAATCACACAAAAATACCGATTTAAAATCATTAACATTTTAAAATCCAAATGTTTTCATAAGGCAATTTTTTATGTTTAAATTTAAAAAATGTTTTTTTACTTTTATTGTAACAAGAATCGAAAAAAAAATCATTTTGAAAACGCTGGAAATGTCAGCTTTTTAAAATGTTTAACTATTTGTATACAATTGTCTATGGAAATAGGATCGTATATTTTTGCGTTTTGATTAAATGAGAAATCAGTTTTTGGAATATGCTCAAATAATTCTAAAGTAATCAAAAAAAATGGATTATTTGAGAGAAAAATTGATTTTTCAAATTATATTTTTTGGAAAAATGACAAAAAGTTGGTGCAGCCCAGGTCATTGCGCCCGAGATCCAATGCCACTCAAACTGGGCAATTTGGATCTTTATGCGAGCTGGACCGGGCCGGGCAAGCCAACGATGCACGTTAACGCATAACGTGAGTGCATTGAGGCGGGAGAGATTGACGAGGACGGCTCGACGGCTAACCGCAGTGCCCATCCTTCACATCACATGCTCATATCCGGAACGACTTTGGTGCAGTGGGACGTACCGAACCCCGCCGTTGGCGAGGCCAAGTGCAGTAACTTTGCACAAGGGTCCAGTGAACCACAAACACTGGGATTCATTTAACTTTAGCAGCCAAAGTCGAAACCGAAAATGAAGCATGAATGGATAGGGGACACGACGACAGTCGTGAGAAATAATTCAGTCTGGTTGTTCATTTTTTCGCTTATATAACCCAGAAATCGTTCGGGAAAAATCGGCGATGGCTTTCAACCGATCGCCAGAGATACGAGACATTCTATGATATTTTTTCCACAACAACCAATTTTGTCTATAAACTTATTTTGTATCGAGATTTAGATAGTTTGATTTCATAATTTTCTGTTTGGCTAAATTATCGAATATGGGACCACGAGATTCAAATACCATTAAAATTCTCGTGATTCGTGAAGTCCTAATATGCATTTATTTTTTTCGGAATCTCTTACAGGTGAGAATTTTGAAAACCTTTTAAAGAAGATTTTCTAGAGAATTTATTTTTAGTGATACCAAATTATATTATTTAAACTAATAATATATTATAGAGTTTGAATAAATAAGAATTGAGATCTAATACAATTATTAAAATTATTTATGACATGACCGATTTTGATAAATTTGGTATATTTTTTAAAAATTTTGAAAATTTTATAAATTTTTTTTTAAATTTTCTTTAATGTTTAAAGATTAAATTTAAACCTATTTATACTAATGGGATATTCTAATATCCGAATATAAAAAATTTGGAATCCCATACTCACTATAAGATTATTTTTCAAATCACCAATTTACATAATTTTTGATAAATTTTATTTTGAAAAACCCCAAGCCAATCGAAATTTTTAGGATATCATTTTTTATTCGTAATACAAAACAAACATGAATAATAAAGTCTTAAAGAAATAATTGAAAACTGCTAACAGAAACAACAATGAATTAATGAATATATTTTTTAACATTGTTAAATGAAACTGGCTGTGCAATTTTGAATCATTTCTTATAATACTATCAAATCAATTCGTGGAAGATAGACGATTTGGAAAAATCTTTTATCTAGTTTAACTAGTCGTAGAGGTTCCCACATTTCCAGAAGCCGAAGAGACGTTAAGGCCCAGCTTTTTCGCCTCGCTCTCGTAGATAATCAAACGCCACAGCTTGATCATAAATACCTCGGCCTCATCGTCAAATACCTAGAAAATGATAGTTCTATGTTTTTTTTTTTTGATAAGTATTATTTTGATAAGTCTAAAATTTGCCATTGCCAAGTCGGCAAGAATCTTCTTGGGCTCGGCGCGTGCGGCGATTTTTTCACAGATAAACGCCACCAGTGACGGCTCTTCTTCGCCAATGTAGTCACGAATTTTCTTGTTGATCCACGGCCGAACTCGTCCCTCAACAATCGCCTCGTCGAAGAATTCCCACGCGATTCTGAACGCAAAAAGCGGCTCACGTGAGGTGGGAATACGCTCAATAAGTTCCTTAATCAACTTCCTGCGTTCTTCAGGCGTCATTGCCTGGATTCGATCCTATAATAGATAGTCAAATTAAAAATTGAAAAATTTCCTCATTCAACAAACATTCCGATTAATCGAGTCCAAACAATATGTGAATTCCACACGTAAAAAACGAGTCGAAAAAATCGGTTTAAAGCAGGGCTGCCAGATGTCCTTTTTAAAAAGATTTGTTCTTTTTTTGAGGGGGTCTGTTCTTTTTTTCCAATTTTCTGCCTTGATTTGAAACGGTATCGACTGAGCCTTCAGTGACGCTATCGCTTATCGCTATTGAGAATCGCTATCGAAGCAAATTGACTCGAAAGGCGCCATCAAAGCGAATTGAAAGGCGATGCTATAGAATATCTCGAAAATGTCCCGCAAGCGCACGAGCGTCTTCAAAGAGAAGTACGCCAACGAGTTTCCAGGCGAAGCGAGTGTGTCAATTTAGGACAACACCACGCTGCCGAATCTCTACGATCTTGTCTTACAAATCCTTTCCATCCCGGTGTCGAACGCCTTTGTCGAGCGGATCTTCTCACTCTGCGCTGCCCAATGGATAAAGGAGCGGAATCTACTGAGCGTGGAGACCATCAAGGCGATTTTGGCGACGAAGACCAACTTCGATTTCAGCTGCACTAAGATGTTTGACTATCTGATGAAGAATGGCTCTCTTAGACACAGAATCAGGCGTTCCGAGAAGTATTAATTGTTGAGAGAATAAAGAATCTGACCCGAAAAGTTAACGAAATAGACCAATTCAGATATTTTTAGAAAAATCTTTTTTGTTGTTGGAAATTATCAATAAAATATTTTTTTCGTGCCCAGCGTTCTTTTTTATTTTATTTTCATCTGGCAAGCCTGGTTTAAGGACTGAATAAGCTACAAACTAAAGAATAAAGCTAAAGAATAAAGGCCGGAGGTGTTTTGAGCCAAATTTAAAGCTAATGCTTGTATATGTTACGGGAAAATGTTGCACGGCCAAATACGTATTTTCCCGGCCAGATACGTATTTTCCCGGCCAAATACGTATTTTCCCGGCCATATAAAAAAATTTTTTCACATTCATTTAAATTATCGTAAACTTTTATCGATAAAAGTTTACGATAATTTAAATGAATGTGAAAAAAATTTTTTATATGGCCGGAAAAATACGTATTTGGCTGGGAAAATACGTATTTGGCCGGAAAAATACGTATTTGGTCGGGAAAATACGTATTTGGCCGGGAAAATACGTATTTGGCCGGGAAAATACGTATTTGGCCGGAAAAATACGTATTTGGCCGGGAAAATACGTATTTGGCCGGGAAAATACGTATTTGGCCGGGAAAATACGTATTTGGCCGGGAAAATACGTAATTGGCCGTGCAACATATTTTCCTGCAACATATAGATAAACGTTGAACGCACTTCTCGCGTAATCTCAAATGGTCGAATTTTACGGCGAGCTTGTTGTTCGTCTTCGTCGTCATCATCGCCAAAAACAGCGCCGTTCACCGGCGCTAGCGCCGGCTTTTGCAGCGTGATTTTTGCGCCGCCAACTATTGTTGTTTTTATCGATGAACTCGGCTCCGCCGCAAACGTTGCTGCTTTCGGCGTGACCACATCCGACAGCTTTTCCTTATCGTCTGAAAAAAAAGTGCTTTGTAGAGGAGACGGAACGCGTGAAAAAATGCAACCTTCTACGTCCATATTATCGTCGTCATCGCCATCGTCGCCGTCATTATTTTCAATCGAACCGGATAAATCCGCGAATTTTCGCATTCCCGGCGAGCTCTCCGGCTCCGTCGCCGGATCCATTTCCATTTTATCATTATTAACTGATTTATCATGTCCATTCTCTACCTTGTGATCAACAACAACCTCGCCGACCGCTGCTATCTCACCCAGACGACGATGCGGCGTGGGACTTCCGCTGTGCGCACGCAAGGTTTTCAACTTTTTCTTGTCCTAAAATCATCAAAACGCATAAATAATGAATAATCGGATGAGAAATTTGGGCGGTGTCGCGAATAGCGAGAATTTGATTATTTTAAAACAATTCAAATTTAAGTTATTTAATTTGGCATCTTTGGAGCGTTTTGTTTTTTTTTGTTGGCGAAAATAAAAAAGCGCTTTTTGGCTCCAGGTTTTTTGGACGTGCTGGATTTTTTTTATGTTTACAGTCAAACCTCGATCTAATGACACCTCGATCTTATGACACCCTCGATCTAATGACACTTAGGCTCGGTCCCGACGAGAACTAACGTAAAAACCTTCTTTAAATGACAGCTGGAAGAAATCCAAACCTCGATCCAATGACACCCATTGCGCTCGGCTAGCCATTTTTTTACCTTGGTCCCCCAAGCAGTGATAGGTAATAGCACCAAAGTCGACTCCTAGCACCGGCGATACACCGGTGCTCAGTGGTATTGATAACGGTGCTTTTTGTTAATGCCACCGGTAGTATCGGTATCAGTTATTTAAAAAAAGACACCGTGACTCCGATGCCGGTGCAATGTGCTTGACTCACGACACCGGAGCCAGCGGTGTCAATAAACAAAATTCTCTTATTGACCCCGGTGTCTAAGGTGCTAATAAGGATAAATTGAACCAGTGCTCCACGCCGGTGTCACACATAAAATTATCATCTAATGAGCACCGTGAGTCATTAAGAAAATTAATATTGGTGCAGCTTTTTTAGCGACACCGGTGTCGCTTTATTTTTGCGACACCGGTAGCATTAAGGACCCGTGCACCGGTGCTTGGTGTCGATTTTTGGTGCCGTCTCCGCGCGACACCGCGACACATTTTTTTCTCCAAAAATAATTACAAGCGTTATTTCATAAACAAAGTAATATTTCATAGAATTAATACTTCCACACTTCAAATACATGGAAAATAGAGAATATTTTAATAAGTTAAATAAACATAAAATTTTAGTAATAATTTGAAACAACAATAAATCAACAAAATAAAAAATGAAAGAAAATAATTAAAATAAAACTAAACGTAAAAATAATTCGACTAAACGTAAAAAGCAACGTATTGTAGGAGGCCTTACTTTTGCGAGGAATTTTTACCCTAGGTAAAGCTACGTTCTCCAAAGCTAGCAATACTTGAGCAATATCATTTCCTAAAGAAGCATTGAACATGATGCCACCACTAAGAGTCTTCGGAAAACACAAAATGATAAAAATTTTTTGAATTAAGTTAAAAAATAATTGGCATATTGATACAAATTGACATACTGTTTGGCATTATTATTTTATTACGTAATTTTTTCTTTGAATAAACCTCTCCCTTCTTTTCAGTTGACTACTCTTTATTTTCAGTTATTCCCTCCCCTCCCCTCCCTCCCTCAATTTCCCTTCTTCCATTTGGCCCCCTCCGGGTAGGCGGTTTTGCGCGCGCAAATCGTAGGCGGAAAAAAAATTTTTCTTTGGAAAGGGGGGGGGGACTGAACAAATATCCCACAGTCTTGCTTAATCTTTTGACGACGACAGATATTGAACAAGTGGCCATGTTTTGCGTATTGTTTTAGATGAGTGAAAACGCTAACGTAACAAACGAAACGGAAGAAATTTCTACTCCAAAACGACAAAAGATGGAGAGAGAAAGTTCTTCTAAATACTTAGTCGAATTTGATGGAAAAAAGTGCAAACATTGCGGTTTCGTTTCACAAACAACGGGTAGTCAAAAAATGCGAGCTAGCAATGCCCAAAGACATCTGGAAAGGATTCACAAGCACATTGCCGATACCATAGCGGCGGAAATAAAAGGCAAAAAAGAAAGTAACTTGGGTTTACGCCGCACATTTGCAATATACGCAGCGACGACTACCTTTCCATTACAGCACATCGAAAACGAACTTTTACAGGTTTTTTTTAAATAATATTCACTTTTAATATCTTTTTTATGTTGGTAATATAACTGCAAATCAACCCTCCCCCACCCCCTTCCCTTACTTTTATTTTCTAAAACATGCTAAACATTTCCCCGTTATTTCAATCATGCATTTTTTTGTATTTAGAAAGCTATCAATGGAAATAATGAAAAAAACCAAATTCCCTACACTATTAGGACTCTAAAGAACGATATTCTTAAAGAACTTCATCTTATCAAGTCGAAAATAAAAGATTTGCTTTCGAAGTCTTTATTTATTTCTCTTTCCACGGACATAGCCACCACGAAAGGTATGCGGTACAGTTACTTGGGCGTAGTAGCTCATATTTGGGACGGCTTCAAATCTCACAACTTGGGATTAGAACATGTTGAGCTTCACGAAAGTCACAAATCAGTATATATAAGAAATGTTATTGACAACATAATTAGAGAGTACAACATTTCCCCCGAAAAGATTGTTCGAATTGTAACGGACAGTGCGGCTAATATGAAGGCTGCTTTTGTGTATGTTGTTTTTTTTACTAAATTTCTTATATTTTATATTTCACCAAATTTCTTATAGACAACCATTCACGCCGTTTTCTGAAAATGAAGACGAATTCGAAGATTGGAATGTCATGGAAATAGCAACAAAAAATGATATGAATCAATTGCAAGAACTTTATTCTGGAAATAATTGTAGCCCCGATATGGAAAGCAAGCCGGAGATAAATATCAATGGACATATTCATATTAGCTGCGCTGCACATCGCATACAGCTCGTTTTAAAAGATGTTTTTGAAAATAACTTAGAGGCAATTCAGATTCGTCAGGCATGTTCTGAATTATTTTATATGACATTTTTAAAAGAGCTGCATCAGCTTAGTGGGAAAAAAATTTTATTTCCTGCTAACACTCGCTGGTCATCACTTCAAATAACATATTCGCGATTACTGGAAATAATGCCTTCAGTGAACACTGTTCACTGAAGGCACCTTGGGGGCCCCAAGGTAAAAATGCATTGTCTGATTTCAAATTTCTTTTTTAAATTCAAATTTTCTTTTCGCTCATCTTTTCTTGGCATTATGTTCAAATTTTGCCACCAAAATATTTTTTTCTTTTTATTCATTTTTACAAACATTCTTACCAACTTAACAAATTTACCAATGGAGACACCGAAAGCCAAGCGTTATTTGAAACTTTTATTTATTTGAACTTTTATTGTTTTACAGTTTTTTTTCTTCCCTAGTCTTTTAGCGAATAAAGTGCATTTATTGACAGAAATTGAGACAGAAATTCCTCAGTAATGCTAGCTAATTTCGAAAACCTCGATCTTATGACACTTTGGTTCGGTCCCTAGGGGTGTCATTAGATCGAGGTTTGACTGTATATAATTTTTATTATTATTGTTGATATTTTTTAAAGTTCTAAAAAATAAAGTGCTCTCTTTCTGCTCTTTTTCACTTAGTACATAAAAAGAAAAAAATAGTTGTCACTTTGTGCACATAGGCTTTGTAGGAATTATTAAACCCGTGGACCGATTAAGAATAGTAATTATTTCCTACAGGCGGATTTTTTTTTCTTCTCAACCAATGAATTTTCAAATTTAAATCCGGTTCAGTTGAAAACAATTTAAAGCCCCATTGAGTGCGATTGAATCATCGCGCGCGTCTAATTTAAAAATGCAAATGAAATTTCCCGATTGAAATATGTAAAAGGTTCCACACTCACTTTTGCCTGATGTAATCGGCGAGCCTCCGCATCTATATCCTCAACATTGTTATTT
The DNA here is from genome assembly GCA_024678965.1 of Bradynema listronoti. Taxonomy (NCBI): domain Eukaryota; kingdom Metazoa; phylum Nematoda; class Chromadorea; order Rhabditida; family Allantonematidae; genus Bradynema; species Bradynema listronoti. The sequence goes on from JANLNO010000003.1 coordinate 4,814,257, forward strand.
TCGGATAGAATTTGTTGCTTGAGTTCCTCGATTTCGCGAACCTCCTCCTGGCGATCCTTAATGTCAAGTTCGCGTTCTCGTTCGTAGTTCCGACGACGTTGGAACAACGACGAGCTTCTGGAGAAAATTACTCGAATTTTGCGTGTATAAGGCCGGAAGGGTTTTGAGCCAAATTTAAATTGTCGCCGAAGAGTTCATTCTGTTCGTATCGGATCCGTTGGGATCCAAGCAAGTCCAAATGTTGTGTTCACTTTTATGAAACCGAGACAAAGGCGGACGCAAAATCTGGACCCCAACGGATCCGATACGAACAAAGTGAACTCCAATTAGCGCGAATTTAAATTTGGCTCAAAATACCCGCGGCTTATACACGCGAAATTCGGGTACTTATGATTGAAATTTGGTATTATTCGCCGTAAGCTAGCTAATAAGGTTGGTATATACCCTAATTTCGCTCAGTATTATTAGATAAAATTATTATCCTAATTTTGCGCGTATAAGGCCGGAGGTGTTTTGAATCAAATTTAAATTGGCGCCAAAGAATTCATTCTGTATTGTATTAAATCCGTTGGAGTGCAAATTTTGCGCCCGCCTTTGTCTCGGTTTCATAAAAGTGGACGCAAAATTTGGACTCGCTTGGATTCCAACGGATCCGATACGAACAGAATGAACTCCAATTGGCGCCAATTTAAATTTGCCTCAAAACACCTCCGGCCTTATACACGCGAAATTCGGGTAATAACTAATAAATATGGATTCTTAATGAAGAAAAGAATGCATATCTATAAATTATTGAAGATCTTGAGATAACTATTCATAATTTCACCCACTTGTAATACTTGGGATCGTCGCGTTCGTCGTCGTAGTCCTCGAGAAACTGACGAAGCTTTTTTGCTTCGCGCTGAATCATTTTTCGGCGCTCCACTTCGTTTTGTTCATCGCATTCGTATTGCTTGGCCATGCGACGTTCGCGTTCCTCCCATTTCGCGAGACGTTTCAAATAAGATTGTTCCTTGCGTTTTATTTCCGCCTTAAGACGTCGACGCTCTTCCAAATCATCGATGTCCTCGGACGCGCCGGCCGATGGTGAATCGCCGAAAAAATTTATTAAAAATAATTTCACTAACGCGTTTAACAGTTAACAAATTCGAAAGGAAAACAAAAAGACCGAGACTCGAGTATAATGCGAATGAAGAATGGGCTATTAAAAGAGAAATGAATCATCGTACCGGAACGATGTCTATAGCGATGTCCCCCGCCACTGCTTCCGTGTCTATGCCGACGGCTGGAACTACGACGGCCACGCGATGATGTATCCGAAGAGGAACGTGAAGAATTCGACACACTACGTGAATATCCTTTGCGTTTAGACCTATAAATCAGAATTTGTTGAAGATCTTGGGATAACTATGGACAATAAACTCGATTTTTCCAAACATATTGGAAATATTACTAGAATAAACCAGATCCTACGCATTCTTAAAACCCATAATATTAAGGTTCAAGCCTATAAAACCTATGTTAGGCTTATAAAACCTATGTTAGCATTATAAAACCTATGTTAGGCTTATAAAACCTATGTTAGGCTTATAAAACCTATGTTAGCCTTATAAAACCTATGTTAGGCTTATAAAACCTATGTTAGGCTTATAAAACCTATGTTAGGCTTATAAAACCTATGTTAGGCTTATAAAACCTATATTAGGCCTCAGTTGGAATATGCAGTAGAAGTATGGAATTTACCCTTTTGAAATTAATAGAATTGAAAAAGTACAAAATTTTTTCGAGCTTTTAAGAAATGTGGAATAAAAGAGAGCAAAAAAATTAAAGAAAGACTTAAAATATGTAATTTACAAGGTCTTAAAAGTAAACGTACTTTGCTCCATTTGGTAATCATGGTATATATTTGACTTATTCAACGCATCCTGACCTCTGGATTTACTTCCAGAAAACTAATAGAAGGGCTCTATCACTGAGAAATCAAAATACCTCTGCTGAAAACCAGAATTTCTTTTTCTCGGCACGATTAATTCTTGGTATAATAAAATATCTGAAGAATCGATTCTCAGGGCCTATTTTCCAAACGACTTGTGAAAGCGGGAATTCCCAAAAAACCCAGGGCTTATGAAGCGATTTTCGAATAATAATTGTATTTTTCTTTTTTTCCTGTTTGTAAACAATTAAACCAAGGGTTTTATTGACTCTATTATCATTGTTATTATTAAATTATTATGACTACCTTATTTGTATCTATATAGTATCAATAAATTAATAAAAGAAAAAGATTTAATAGGCTAAGGCATTCCAGCCTATTGAACATTTTTTCAGCTTTTAAAATAGACACAAAGTTAATTTCTTCTAATAAATTACTTTTGAATAAAATTTCGACCCATTGCCATATTATGACTATCTTATTTGTATTATGACTACCTTATAACTACCTTATTTATAAACGACATTAAAATCTAATTAAAAAAGAGGATCAAATCAAAATCCACCTCTTCGGCGAGACATCGCAGGATGGTGAACGCGTTCGACGCGAGCGCGAATTGGACGCATCCTCAAAGGTACGGCGCTGCATTTGTCGACGTGGACTCGTTCGCGAAGTAGAACGTGAGCGTCGACGTCGATGAGCCTTCTAAAATTTAAAATTTGTATTAATGACAAGAAAAAAATAAACAAAAACAAAAAAAAAATTGTAAAGTATATGTCAAAATTTTTGATCGGGAAACTAATTATTTTGCGGATTTGGATGAGGACCATCTAGTCACCGAAATATCGGCTGATTTGCTTGGCATATGCATACGATGTGGGGCTATTGCGGCTTGTTTGGGCCCGGTCAGCACCGCCGTATCACCCACACTGTGCAATATGCTATCTATTAAACGAAGAGTTCAATGCACTAAATGCTTGAAGACATTTTGTGATAAAGGAGCTCTCAAAATTCACAATAGTGCAGTGCATTTACGGGAAATGCATCATTGTACGATAGCCGGATGTCAGATGATGTTTTCTTCTCGTCGAAGTCGGTTCGTGGCTATTGCAATCCAATTTTCTTACAATATATTAACTGAATTTGAATATACTATTTCTACAGTTTAAAGATTATTACGTAAAGGCCCCAGACTAATCCCCTCCCTTTAAAAAAAGGAAATAATCTGGAAACTAATTATTTTGCGGGTTTGGATGAGGGCCATCTAGCCAACGAAATATCGGCTGATTTGCTTGGCATATGCATACGATGTGGGGCTATTGCGGCTTGTTTGAGCCTGGCCAGCACCGCCGTATCACCCACACGGTGCAATGTGGTAACTATTGTCTTCCAAACATGGTGAGATCTAGATGAGATCGGGGCGAAACTGAACTTCGTCCCTACTATTGCAAAGTGAAACCTAACGCACAACCACAAGGCCATTGCTCCCCCTTTTTTCACCAAAAATAACCAATAATATAAATTAATTTATCTGTAAAAAGCACTATTGAAAAATCTCAATAGCATAATTATACGAAAATTTTGACGCATTGATTACGAGATTATTCTAAATGAAAATACAGTGCTGGCCAAAATTAAACGTTCACTTGAATTTTTCATATAACTTTTGATTAAATTATTATTTCATGCAATTTTTTTTGCCGAAATACGTAAAATTAGTGCAGAAATGATGTGCGTAGTAGAAAACGTGACGTGAAACGGTGATTTGTGGAAAATTTTGGACTTTACGGAAAATGACCGTTTTCAGGCTGGTCATAATTATACGTTCATTTCGAAAAACGTTGATTTTTGTAATGATTTTTGTGATTTTGGTGATGAAATCGGTGTAATGTGATTTTTTAATGTTAAGGCTAGTCATTACAGAGATATGCCCCGTGGGACGAGCCTAAGTGAGTACGAGAAAGGTCAAATCAGCGCCCTGAAGGGGCAGAACTTAAGCAATCGTGCTGTGGCGGAAAGAATCGGTCGATGAAGAGCTCCAAAATCTGATTTTAAGCATGAATAATCGAATGTTCCAAGTGATTAATCGTAGTGGCAGTGCTACGGATTATTAATTATGCGTTTATCATAGCAATTTTTGTTATTATCGTTAAAGTTCTGCTCCTTCAGGGCGCTGATTTGACCTTTCTCGTACTCACTTAGGCTCGTCCCACGGGGCATATCTCTGTAATGACTAGCCTTAACATTAAAAAATCACATTACACCGATTTCATCACCAAAATCACAAAAATCATTACAAAAATCAACGTTTTTCGAAATGAACGTATAATTATGACCAGCCTGAAAACGGTCATTTTCCGTAAAGTCCAAAATTTTCCACAAATCACCGTTTCACGTCACGTTTTCTGCTACGCACATCATTTCTGCACTAATTTTACGTATTTCGGCAAAAAAAAATTGCATGAAATAATAATTTAATCAAAAGTTATATGAAAAATTCAAGTGAACGTTTAATTTTGGCCAGCACTGTATAAACGAAAAGGATTTGATTCAAATGAAATGGCTTAGAAACATTTTCTAAACAAAAAATGTATAATAAAAGACAAGAATTATTGATTTAAAAAATGAAAATAGCATTATTTTTAAACAAAATCACAAATAATTTGGAAACAAAAAAGTACCGAAAATTTCTGATTTTGTAACAGCTTTAAAATCTCAACCTATATACTACAAAAAAATAAAAATTATTGAGAACAAACGTCAACTCGGTATCGAAAATGCATAGTTATGTGTTAAAAATTATAAAAAAATAAGCATTTTCCATAGATGAGCGAAAGGTTGGGCGGTATATATTTTGGATTCAAGAATTTTTCTAAAAATATGAGTTAAAAATATCCTTTTTTTTGGCTCAAGCTTTTAAAAAAGTTTTGTTTCCGAGTTTAATGGACGCATGAACACCAAATATAGATTTCCACAATTTGTTCTAACTTTTTTTCTACGATAGATAGAGACGTGGGTTTTTTTGCATTTTGTAGAGCGTACCCGATTTGTGGGGGACGTGTTTCAGCGATTTTTAAAATTTTCATTTTTAGCATTTTTATAGAGGAAAATGCAACGAAAAAAGTGCATGTGGCTGAGCATTTTTTTTTTGAAGAGTGATCCGATGGACTCGAAATTTTTGCAAGTCCTCCTTACATACATTATTATAACCTATAAATTTGAACCTGATCGATTGGATAGGAGCCGAGTTGTGAAACTTCAAAAAACTGCAAAAAATGACAAATTTCGGCATTTTCGACGTTTTTTTAAGTTTTACAACTCGGCTCCTATCCAATCGATCAGGTTCAAATTTATAGAGTGTAATAGTATATGTAAGGGGAGCTCATGGCAAAAATTTCAAGTCGGATCACTCTCCGAAAAAAATGCTCAGCCACATGCACTTTTTTCGTTGCATTTTCCTCTATAAAAATGCTAAAAATGAAAATTTTAAAAATCGCTGAAACACGTCCCCCACAAATCGGGTACGCTCTACAAAATGCAAAAAACCCACGTCTCTACCTATCGTGGAAAAAAGTTAGAACAAATTGTGTGGAAATCTATATTTGATGTTCATGCGTCCTTTAATATTTACAAAGTTTGCCCATCTATGATCTGGTTGAGTTAATGTGCAAATATCAAAGGTATTCAATACCCACCGTTTATTACCGGCAAATTTTGACGCAAATTCGTGTAAAACGCGTCCAATTTTCGTGGAGAAGAAATATGAGGATTTTTTAGAAGTTTTTAGGCATCCTAGAGAATTATTATAGGATGGAAATGAGTTTACAGCGTTTTTATTTACATTTGCTTTTTATAAGCAAAAAAAAAATGATAGACCAAAATGAATGATTATGGAAGAAATACAAATAAAAATCGGAGAAAAATCACACAAAAAACGTCGATTATAAAAAAAACCGCAAATTGTAAAACTTTTATAACCTTTTCTGGCTCGGGAGAACGAGTTCGTGAAGAGCGATTGGAAGATCGACTCACAATTATATGATTTCCATTTTTGCAATTTCCATCAGCCTCGGCTAAATTTACAAAATAAAATGCGTTGAAAATCGGATAATTGAATAATGGAAAAATTACACGCCAACCTTTAGTGGTCGTTTCGGCATCTCCGATGAGTTGTGCATTGCATTCTTTTATGGTATCAACAATTTTTTTACATACTTCAATGTCCTCTTTGTATGCGTCATTTTCCGATTCTTTGTCGGTTGATTGCTGGGAATTTTCGTTCTTCGATTTTCCTCTCTCGAATTCGGTCAGCTTACGAGATGTGGCTTCGTCAGTCTGCAAATCGAGTCAAATAAAAGCAACGCACTTACCAGTCAAAAAAAAAGAAAAGAAAAAATGTGACCAATCTGTAAGTCTACCTTAACTGTTAATTTCTTATCACCAAGCTGAAATTTGTTGAGTAGTCGAAGTGCTCTTAATGTACCCTCGGGATGTGCAAATTCACAAAAACCAAACGCCTGATACTTTCCACTTATGTCCTGAAGACGCTTCCAGGAATTTATTGGACCACATAACTAAATCAGGACAATATGCATGCCATTAAATTAATTAATACTTCTAATATTTTAAGTATGTAAATGCATTAATTACTTTTAGTAAGTCCTGAATTAATTCGTTCGAACATTTTTCGGTAATGTTGCCGACAAACACCGTTGTTAGAGTCTGGATTGGCTAAAATATTAGAAAATATAAATAATTGAAACATTTTATATGTTAATTTTTTTTACTTTACTTTAGATATGTTAATTTTTTTTACCTTAATTACAATTTAAAATATATATGTATATATAGAATTGTAAAACTAATATATATGTATATATAAAATTGTAAAACTATTTTAACTTATATTTAACTTGAAAAAAAAATGCTGAAAAAAACTTTATCTATTCAAAGATTGTGCTTAATTACATTTTCTGCTAGCTGTGGTGCACTAACACTTGGTTTGGGTAATGGCGGAATATGTTGTGGTTGTAAACGGGAATAACCAAATTTTTGGTGATGACTAGTACTGTTCAGCATGACGAATTATATGAAAATCTAAATTTGTATAATGATTGGAATAAATCTAAATATAAAAACACAAATAAAAATATAAAATTTGCAATGATACGCAAAGATGGTATTCGTATAATTATATGAAATTATTAAATTATTTATTTTAATTTTTACTAATTTATTTATTATGCAAAAAAAAAAATTCATTTTCGCAAGTTAAAAAATTGAATTAAAGTTAGTATGATTGGAATCCAGAATCTGTCATACTATTGTCCGTTGATATGTTTGTATGTCGATTTTTATCTCTCAGTGATTTCCGAGCGATTCATGATTTCTCCCCAAAATTTATCTTCGAATCTTCTTTTCATACAGCTAAATTTAAAAAAAAAAATTTTTTTCCTTAGTTAAGAACAAGAGCAAGGCCAGCCCCACAATAACGACATTCATCTTACTGAAATTCCCAAAAAAAAATCTTTTTAAAATCGCGCCAATTTTTTTTTTGGTTTTGATTGGCATTATATTTGATTTTTTTTTGTTGAAATTTTTCATTTTTTTTCGAAGAAAAATTACTATTTTAAGTTTGAACTTTTTTCGATTGACAATATGTTTAATTATTATCTTCAAATATTTCTAATTTTTTAGTTTTTACAAAATGTTCGATATTAAGAAGACACTTTTTACGACGGCCGATGTTGATGTGATAAATATTTTGAAGAACTTGCCTACCGAATGTTATTATTTGGAACATAATGGACACATTTATCATAATGTAGAAGAAATTGGGCCTCATAAACTCATCCAACTTCGTTTTCGTCTTCTCGGCGGCAAAGGAGGTAATCACTTTTCTAGTGATATTCGATTTATTTATTTATTTATTATTTTTTAGGATTTGGCTCATTACTTCGCTCTTTTCGCATTCACAAATCCACAAATCAGTTGATGTGTCGTGATTTAAGCGGTCGTCGTCTTGCCGACATAAAGGAAGAAGAACGACTTCAACGTTGGATTAAACGCAAAGAGGAACGAGAACGTGAAAAACAAAGAAAGAAGTGTGCTTTCTTAAATGAATAATTTACATTTTTTTAAGTGATTAACAAAAGCATTAACAAATGGTTTTATCAATGTAGACAAGAGAAATTGGAACGTCTGAAGCGCGGCCCGGTAAAACACGAATTTAATGACCAAACTTATTTGCGAGCACGCGACCATATTATCGATCAAACTGAGGATGCGATCGAAGCCGGAATGCGTGCCTTAGAAGAGAAATCTAAAAAGCGCATTTTATCGGCAAACAATGTGAAAAACGCGTCTTCATTGAATGGAGAAGAACCTGATAGTTCGGATGCATCTTCTTCCTCTTCGGAAACGTCTTCCTCTGGCAGCGCGATATCCGACGACTATGACATTTACGATGGTTTTTCATCAAAAATTTCGGCCAACTCCAACGCATCGAAAACAAGCGATTCCACCAAAAACGTGGGCTCTTCTCGCAAAAGAAAGCGAAAAATTGGAGAATTTGTGCCGAAACGTCTTAAGGTGGAGTACACGTCTTCGCTTATCTTTGAATACTTTACCGAGCAAATTATCTCCGAAATCGCTCAACTGGCTTATTATGAAGCGAAAAAAAAACTCGTTGAACAAATCGACGAGTAATGCTAATTTATTTTTTCAATATCGATTAAAAAATAAAGTATTTCAACAATTTTTTTGTTGTTTAAATTTTTTTATTTATCGTCCGAATCGCACACGTATCCATTTTTCTAAAAAATTGTTTCCTTATTCTCTTTGAATATTAAATAACTAAAATAGAATTTTTCTGAAGAAATTTCCCACTTTCAAAAAGCGATGTCTCATCAAGTGGCCGTTTCGGGAGCGAAACAAGACCCTAAAGAGTTCGCGGAGAGCGTCAACCTTAAAATTATGCAAAATGTGAGCTGTTTATTCGTCTTCCCACTTTTTCGTTGAATTTTTACTTCTTTCGTCCTTGTTTTAGGCCACTAAAGCCATCGTAGCTTTGCAAAATTTCGCGCAAAAGAAGAATGAAAGGATGAAAGAACGGGGAAAAGTCCAGCTATTTCCTGAGACTACATCCGGAGTTTCGATAATCGTCACGTACAAACGCGTCTCTCTTTTCCAGCCGCATTTTCGCACTATGGTGTACGGTTCTTTGACATTCATTCCTTTCAAATTCGAATTCAATGATGATTATTCCAAGTTTAGAAAGATTCCGTATTGCGAAAGAACGCCCGAGAACACGTCGATTTGTTTGATTCTATTCGATTTGGATCGAACCAAAGAGTCTCGCCTCAATCCGGACGTGGATGAACAGGCGCGTAAATGGCTCGACATTCTTCGCGAGCGTCATCCCGACAATGACTTTACGAATGTGACGGTTTGTTCTTTGTTTGGCGCCTCAAGAAAAAAAAAAATTAGTCAAGAATTTTCGTCGAGTTTTTTCCCAACAAATTCTTCTTCGATTTTTTTTTTTTGCTGGTGATTTTATCGCACATTTTATAGATTCTCACATATATCCAACTCAAGAGAGAATATTCCCAACCTGATGCAAAGAGGAAATTCGCCCAAATGTACGACGTCTTTGTTGTCGATGTGCTTATTCTCGAAAAAGTGATGAAGTTTATGGGTCGAAATTTTATTCAAAAGTAATTTATTAGAAGAAATTAACTTTGTGTCTATTTTAAAAGCTGAAAAAATGTTCAATAGGCTGGAATGCCTTAGCCTATTAAATCTTTTTCTTTTATTAATTTATTGATACTATATAGATACAAATAAGGTAGTCATAATAATTTAATAATAACAATGATAATAGAGTCAATAAAACCCTTGGTTTAATTGTTTACAAACAGGAAAAAAGAAAAATACAATTATTATTCGAAAATCGCTTCATAAGCCCTGGGTTTTTGGGAATTCCCGCTTTCACAAGTCGTTTGGAAAATAGGCCCTGAGAATCGATTCTTCAGATATTTTATTATACCAAGAATTAATCGTGCCGAGAAAAAGAAATTCTGGTTTTCAGCAGAGGTATTTTGATTTCTCAGTGATAGAGCCCTTCTATTAGTTTTCTGGAAGTAAATCCAGAGGTCAGGATGCGTTGAATAAGTCAAATATATATCATGATTACCAAATGGAGCAAAGTACGTTTACTTTTAAGACCCTTGTAAATTACATATTTTAAGTCTTTCTTTAATTTTGCTCTCTTTTATTCCACATTTCTTAAAAGCTCGAAAAAAATTTTGTACTTTCAATTCTATTAATTTCAAAGGTAAATTCCATACTTCTACTGCATATTCAACTGAGGCCTAATATAGGTTTTACAAGACCTAACATAGGTTTTATAAGCCTAACATAGGTTTTATAATGCTAACATAGGTTTTATAAGCCTAACATAGGTTTTATAAGCCTAACATAGGTTTTATAAGCCTAACATAGGTTTTATAAGCCTAACATAGGTTTTATAAGCCTAACATAGGTTTTATTTTCTTCTGGAAATAAGTCCAGGAATGCGTTGAATAAGTCAGGATTTTATATACCATTTATCACATATATATTCAGACGTCCTCTGCCAATTCATGCGAAAAGACCTCGCAGGTTTTTGGAAGAGCTCACTCGTGTTTTCAACACGCTTAGCTTGCCATTGGAACGCTTAAAGGACACCGTGTCCGTTCGTATCGGAAATCTGGCTCAGCCGGCCGAACATCTGATCGGGAATGCGGCGGCGCTTATTTCAGCATTGGTGAAATATTGTCCCGGCGGTGCGATTAATATTCGCTCGGTGTTCGTGGACGCCGATAATGTGCGTGTGCCGCTTCCCGTCTACGCGGAGTTTGGTGCGTTTCTCATTTTTCCGACCTTTTCTTTCATCTTTTTTCTCTCATTTTTTTTTCATATTTTAATTCATTTTTGTCTAAGGATCTCCGAACGACGTCGACGTTAATTTGCCTAGAATCAACCCTCGAAAAGAGAAAATTTTCGAGGGCGAACTTTCGACGCTTCCCGAAGGGTTCGTCGTGAAGGTTCACGCCAACGGATTGGTCCGAGTCGTCGACAAGCGAGGTGAGCTTTTAAATTTCTATTGTGTATGAGCTCTTAGGTGCTAGCGACGAGAATAAACCCTTATTTATTAACACAACACAAGAAGAAAAATATGCAATTATTTCGGAATAGTCTTCCTCACAGAAAAAAAAATATTAGGTTGAGGCAAAATTTTTTACCCATCCGTAAAAATTTTTTTTTCTACGATAGATAGAGACGTAGGTTTTTTGCATTTTACGTAGAGCGTACCCGATTTGTGGGGGACGTGTTTTGAATTTTTAAAATTTTCATTTTCTTCTTTTTATGAGGAAAATGCAACGAAAAATGCATGTGGCTGAGCATTTTTCCGGATGATCGATGGACTCGAAATTTTGCTATAAGTTTCCTCTTACATACACTATTACACTCTATAAATTTGAACCTGATCGATTGGATAGAGACCGAGTTATGAAACCTCAAAAAACGGTAAAAATGCGGAAATTTGTCATTTCTGACGTTTTTGGTTTTCATAACTTTCCGGCTTTCCCTATCAATCGTTAATTTATAGGTTATAATAATGTATTGTAAGGGGGGCTCATGGCAAAAATTTCAAGTCGGATCCTCTCGAAAAAATAACCAGCCACATCGCATTTTCCTCTAAAAATGCTAAAAACTAATTTTCGTCAGCTAAGACACATGCGAAAACCCGCGATCTCTCAATCTAATAAAACAGAAAAAAAAATTTTTACGGATGTTACTTTCAACTAATAATTTTAACACATTTGAACAATAAAAGATATAACGTTGTAAGGATTTGTTCGATGATTAGCAATTAATTGTATTAAGCCGTATCTCATGCCTCCGAAGTTCCTTCCTCCAGCGATGGATTTCGCGACGATTTCGACGTTGACGAGCCCACAAAAATTGGCTCAGCGGCCAATAACTCCAATAATTCGAAGATAAACGCCGATGTTTTGGGTAAATCCAACTTGAAAATTTCAAAATCAAATCTCCTAAATTTTTTCACAGCTCTTTCTCGCAAACGAAAGCGAATCGTTGGAGGAGAACGCGTTAAAACGTCCTAGGGCGTGTGTGCGTGCGTACTTCGAATGGCTCCGAAGTCGCTCAACTGGCTTATTGTGAAGCGAAAAAAAAAGAGCTCGTTGAACAAATCGACGAGTATTGTTAATTCCCTTTTTCCAATATCGATTAAAAAATAAACTATTTGAAATAATGAGCCTATTTCTCACTGAAATTTGTATTCACATCTGGCAAATTGTAATCAAAGACCTTTTTTTCTACAATTCAACAGAATTGAATGCAGTCAAACCTCTCTAAACGGGCGCTTTTTCGCTGTCCCGAAAAAATTCCAAATAAATTCTTTTGCTAATCGGGCACTTTTTTAAATTTAGATCACCTTCTGGTATAGAATCAAACCTGTCTACCAAGGCAACCCCCTCTTATATGGCGCCAATGCTCAGTCCCAACGAAAATATCTTGGAAAATCTGTTCAATATGGCAATTTGTCCACTATTGCGTCTTTGGCCGGTCCCTGGAGGGTGGCATAGCGGACAGGTTTGACTGCATCCCCAATCCGAAAATCTTACATCAGGCCCTTTTGACGCATGGGCGAAAAGTTACAGCCACTTAAAAAAATTCCGAATTGTCAATTAAACTGAATCAAAAATGAAAAAAAAAATTAACTAAACCCTTATGAATTGTACATTGTACGCCCAAAAAATGAACATTTGAATTTCTTTGCAAAAATGGCAAAAGGTTGGTGCGGCCGGGATCATTGCTCAATCTTCCGAGACTACAATGTGCACTTTCTTCCGTGCACATCTGGACCTCAATCGAAGAGCGGACCCGGCCAAGCAAGCCAACGGTTCGCGTTCATACACCATCAATTGCGGGTTCGTTGTGTCATGTGGAATCATAGTTGTGCACCATCACAATACTTTCTCATCCGGCTAGCTCAGTTAGCTGTGTGGGACGTACCGAACCTCCGAAGAGGCCACTGGGAATGGTGCCCAGAGGGTCCAGTGAACCACAAACACTGGTATTGACTTAACTCTAGCTTGGCCGAGTCAAACCGGAATCAATCATGCAATAGCGACACAATCACAATTGAGATTGATTCTTGGGAATCAATTTTCATATATAACCCGACGTGCATTGGCCGAAAAGCGGCGATGGGTTTCGCCAATCGGTCAGAGAAGTCAGACACTCTAATGATATTTTTTTAGTGATTCATAAAAGATCCCATTTCTAATATTTTTTCCAATATTTTTCAATATTCCAATATTTTTTGGAAATTTTTTAAACTCAATTTTTGTCCATTTTTTCCTTTAAAAATAGTGTGAAAAAAGTTCAAATGAATATAAAATTTATATATATTTGGAATCAGCTCCTCATGGGCTATCGAATGAGTATATCCACGTGGCTGTAGCTCACAAAGTCCATTTTGAAAAAAACCATGGACAGATAGTAAGGCAAAATTTTTAAAATCGAAAAAATTTCAAAAATTTATTTTGGAACCCCCAGGGGTGCCATGGCGGACATGTTTGACTGTGTATTTAAAAGTATTTTCAATAATGTTCGCACCCGCTTTTAGTATGGAATCTAATTTTGGGTACCCTCTCTAATTGGGGACTTTTTCGAAATTTCAAATAAATTCTTTTACCAATTGGGCGCCTGACCCTCTCTGATCGGGCGCTTTCTCTAAAAATAAACCCAATCGGGCGCTTTTTCGCGGTCCCGAGTGCTGCCCAATTGGACAGGTCTCATACTGCTAAACCATGTTTTTTTTTCAAAGAATTTTTGTTTTTCATAACAATATAACAAAAAATTTTGTTCTCAAATTACGCTATATGTATATATATATATATGTGTGCGATATGAAATGAAATTTTAGATGAAAAATGAAGACTTTTTGTTCAATTCAAAGTCACAGATACATGGGATCGTCGTAGGAGCACACTTCGAGATTTAATTTGCCGACAACGCCGGCTTCCCTGGAGCCGGCGGCCCCACCGCCGCCGTCGCTCATGTCCAACGTGCACGAGACGCAGTCGTTGTCGGTGAGAATGTTCAGCGAACAGGCGGCAATACGCCTGGCTCCACGCGGCTCCGCGTCTCGGACGCTGCTTACGGTCGTCTCCCAGACCTCAAAGCGATAGGATTGGCGAAGAGACGTCCTGTAAATTGTCGATACACAATATGTCTTCGATTTGAGATAATGATGTTACCTGTGGAAGAGGAACATCTCGTTGAAGCGTGCCTTTCCCGCCGAAACGCGCACGGTTGGACTATTGACGTGTTTATTGCCGCTTATTACGCGACAAAATACGTTCAATTCTGCGAGTAAAACGAAAAAATTTATTAAAAATATTCAATCCCCCCCCCCCGCATAGAGAGATCTACCATTTATACTGATGAAGATCGCTTCGCACAGTCGCATCCGCGTCACACAGCAGACGTTCGAACAATTCCAGGAGCCTATTTTTTTTCTTTTAGCTTAAAATAAATTTGATTTGTATGGTTGAAAAAAGTAAGGAAAATCTACACAGCTGCGGAGCGTCGTCTATTAGTGGGCAGGGTCGAATTTCAGCACGCGAGTAAAGCCTTAACATAAAATCGGCTTGCTCGCGTGGCGCGTACGTGGTCGGCATGAGCACATAACGTCCGGTGCGCAACTCCTTTAAATGAAGGTAGATGGAGCGCGACGAGGCGTAGTCCGAAGTCGCCGTCGCGTTTATGGCCTCAAAATGCGCACGATGATATTTGAATAAATTGGCGTCTGTTTCAAAAGTGATTCTAACAAAATCTCGAAGAGAAAAGGAAGAAAACCTGATGTATGCGAAATTTCCGATTGCATTCGACGCGCATCACGTGAATGCCTATTGTGGCGAATGGCTCACGTTGTCGAAAATGTTCGGGAATTACGTCCTTTTGCGTAAGCGCGATCATCACTTCCGCCGCGCTATCTGCATCGCGTACGTCGAAACAATACAAAAAAAGAAGCAAAATGTGAATTACTATACTAGCATTATGATAAAATATGCTCTTAACTTTACTTCATTTAATCATGGTATATATTTGACTTATTCAACGCATTCCTGGACTTATTTCCAGAAGAAAATAAAACCTATGTTAGGCTTATAAAACCTATGTTAGGCTTATAAAACCTATGTTAGGCTTATAAAACCTATGTTAGGCTTATAAAACCTATGTTAGGCTTATAAAACCTATATTAAGCCTCAGTTGAAATATGCAGTAGAAGTATGGAATTTACCCTTTTGAAATTAATAGAATTGAAAAAGTACAAAATTTTTTCGAGCTTTTAAGAAATGTGGAATAAAAGAGAGCAAAAAAATTAAAGAAAGACTTAAAATATGTAATTTACAAGATCTTAAAAGTAAACGTACTTTGCTCCATTTGGTAATCATGGTATATATTTGACTTATTCAACGCATCCTGACCTCTGGATTTACTTCCAGAAAACTAATAGAAGGGCTCTATCACTGAGAAATCAAAATACCTCTGCTGAAAACCAGAATTTCTTTTTCTCGGCACGATTAATTCTTGGTATAATAAAATATCTGAAGAATCGATTCTCAGGGCCTATTTTCCAAACGACTTGTGAAAGCGGGAATTCCCAAAAAACCCAGGGCTTATGAAGCGATTTTCGAATAATAATTGTATTTTTCTTTTTTTCCTGTTTGTAAACAATTAAACCAAGGGTTTTATTGACTCTATTATCATTGTTATTATTAAATTATTATGACTACCTTATTTGTATCTATATAGTATCAATAAATTAATAAAAGAAAAAGATTTAATATGCTAAGGCATTCCAGCTTATTGAACATTTTTTAGTAGCAAAAAATTTTTTAGTACCAATAAATTATTATATATTATTATATATTATTATATATTATTATTATTATTATTATTATTATTATTATTATTATTATATATTATTATATATTATTATTATTATTATATATTATTATATATTATTATTATATATTATTATATATTATTATTATTATTATTATTATTATTATTATTATATATTATTATTATTATCATTATTATTATTATTATTATTATTATATATTATTATATATTATATATTATTATATATTATTATTATTATTATTTTTATTATTATTATTATTATTATTATTATTATTATTATTATTATTATTATTATAATTATTATTATTATCATTATTATTATTATATATTATTATATATTATATATTATTATATATTATTATTATTATTATATTATTATTATTATTATTATATATTATTATATATTATTATTATTATATATTATTATTATTATTATTATTATTATTATTATTATTATTATTATTATTATTATTATTATTATTATTATTATTATTATTATTATATATTATTATTATTATTATTATTATTATTATTATTATTATTATTATTATTATTGTTATTATTATTATTATTATATTATTATTATTATTATTATTATTATTATTATATATTATTATTATTATATATTATTATTATTATTATTATTATTATTATTATTATTATTATTATAATTATTATTATTATCATTATTATTATTATATATTATTATATATTATTATATATTATTATTATTATTATATTATTATTATTATTATTATATATTATTATATATTATTATTATTATATATTATTATTATTATTATTATTATTATTATTATTATTATTATTATAATTATTATTATTATCATTATTATTATTATATATTATTATATATTATATATTATTATATATTATTATTATTATTATATTATTATTATTATTATTATATATTATTATATATTATTATTATTATATATTATTATTATTATTATTATTATTATTATTATTATTATTATTATTATTATATATTATTATTATTATTATTATTATTATTATTATTATTGTTATTATTATTATTATTATATTATTATTATTATTATTATTATTATTATTATTATTATATATTATTATTATTATATATTATTATTATTATTATTATTATTATTATTATTATTATTATTATTATTATTATTATTATTATTATTATTATTATTATTATATTATTATATGTGTGTAAACGTTACGCGAAAATAACTTGTTAGATTTTTTTTAAATCTTATATATGGCTAGAAAAATTCTACGTATTTCATCGGGGAAATACGTACATGTGTCATAATATATAACTGATATAATAGACAATCTAGAAAATGAATCGCTTTAAAATTTTTAAAAATCCACCTGTGGATTAAAGCAAAATGTGGCTGGGAAATTTTGACAGCCGCCCGAGCGATCACGAGGCGCGCCACTTTTCACGCCATTCGTCGTCCAAGAATCGTAAAAAATATATCTGAAAATTGTGGAAATGTGTATGATAATAAGGTAAATCTATACGACCTACTCGTAATAGTGCGGCGCTTGGGCGCGAATCTGTGAGGCCTGAGGCGTGTATGCAAAACTCTTCGGTGATGCGATGATCGCGCGCATTTTACTTCGATGACGCTTTATTGCGCTTCGTCGAGGCGCGCCAACCAAGGTTGTGAAGCGATTCGGCGCCGATGCCGCCACTGTGTTAAACAGCTGGCAAACGCTAATGTCCGTAAAGTATTTGACGAATTGATCAAAGGGCATCCAAAATTCGCCATCCTCGTCAACGGTGATTCCCAACTCAGTTTTTTGCGTGGCAGTCACCTCAAAAAAACAAATGATTAACAAATGTAAATTATCGAAATTTTAAAACTAATGTGCGATTTTTTCTATCCTCCACAAACTTGATTTTAGTTTTTCATTATTTTCTCTAAATTTTCACTTAAATTTTTTAATCGTCAAAACAATTGCGAAAAAATTCGTGACGTCAGCAAAAAATAAAACACAGAAAACCTAAATAAAATCGAAATTAAGGCAATATATTTTCCACTTAATTTAACTCTTTTTTTCGTTACCATACAACAACGACAATAAAAAAGAAAGTAATATTAAAGTAAAAATTGACTAAATTTTAAGTAAGACTTCTCTACAAATTCCCACAAACAAAATTCATGTTTGAAATTTAAAATTGCGCGCAAATTGGCGGTAATTGTCATTACGTTCTTTATGTTTTTCTTAAACTAAATATAATCCAAATATGTGTGGATTATTATTTTTAAATGAATAATTTTCTAGATTTAATAATAAAGAAATTTTGAGGTTTTTTACAACGATTGAGCGAAAAATGATGATTCGCTTACAGAATCCATGGGGTGAAAAAAGTGCATGTGGCTGAGCATTTTTTTCGGAGAGTGATCCGACTTGAAATTTTTGCCATGAGCTCCTCTCACATACATTATTATAACCTATAAATTTGAACCTGATCGATTGGATAGGAGCCGAGTTATGAAACCTCAAAAAACGGTAAAAATGCGGAAATTTGTCATTTCTGACGTTTTTTGAGGTTTCATAACTCGGCTCCTATCCAATCGATCAGATTCAAATTTATAGAGTGTAATAGTATATGTAAGGGGAGCTCATGGCAAAAATTTCAAGTCGGATCACTCTCCGAAAAAAATGCTCAGCCACATGCACTTTTTTCGTTGCATTTTTCTCTATAAAAATGCTAAAAATGAAAATTTTAAAAATCGCTGAAACACGTCCCCCACAAATCGAGTACGCTCTACAAAATGCAAAAAAACCCACGTCTCTATCTATCGTGGAAAAAAAGTTAGAACAAATTGTGTGGAAATCTATATTTGGTGTTCATGCGTCCTTTAAACTATAATATAATCCAAATATGCAGTCGATTTATCTCAACTAATTTGATGATTATCTCAACTAATCTTATTATTCATCGAAAAAGAACGGAATGGCGAGGTCCGCCGATTTGTACGCAATGCGTTGATTTTCAGAAAAAAAAAATTCAACCTGTTCCCACTCGGCTGATCCGTCTGACCACGGTCCGTTCCATTCCTTTTCACCCCATGGATTCTGTAAGCGAATCATCATTTTTCGCTCAATCGTTGTAAAAAACCTCAAAATTTCTTTATTATTAAATCTAGAAAATTATTCATTTAAAAATAATAATTTTTGAATGAAAGAAAATAATGAAAATCAAAATCTGAAGTCTGAGCCTTACTTTTATAATTTTTGGCCCAGATGAAAACAAATTTAATTGAACGAACTTTTTGGCCGAATGCCGGTGATGCTCTTTAACGGCATCAAGTTTAATGTAACGAACAGCCGTCACGGCGTAGGCATGGCCTTTGACAAGTCCACACGAAAGACTCTTTTCCACATCTTCCTTATTTTTAGCCTACATTACAAAAAAAAAATATGAATTTTCATATTACTTAGCACTAAAATTTTCTCTAATTTTTATTTGTACAGTCAAACCTCGATATAACGTCACCTCGCTTTAACGTCAACCTCGGTATAACGTCACTTAGGCCCGGTTCTCCCGATGATTTTACTATGCCATAACGTCACCTTCAATTATATGAACCCTCGCTTTAACGTCACCCCGCGTCGTAAACTTTGGTTTACGATAAGTTAAAATTCAAATTTTTTCTCTTTTCGCGCTTCTTTTCTTGGCATTCTGCTCAATTGTTATCGTTAAAATATTTTTTGCGTTAACGTTGTTAAATTTTTTATTGACGATGCTATGCTGAAGCTCCGTCAGAAGAAGATGCGCCAGCCGACTATCATCGAGAGCTTTGCAAAAAACAATTCCGTGGATTTTCGCCTTTCATTTTCTCAGTGATATTCGGTGTAAAAAAATAAAGTATATTGTAAACCTTTTTCTTTGTTAAACATCATTCAGAGACATAACAGCTTCTTACTCAGACTTTGGGGTCTGCTTATTAAACTCTCGCTTTAACGTCACTCTCGGTATACCGTCACCTAGGCCCGGTCCCGAAGGGTGACGTTATATCGAGGTTTGACTGTATTTGTTAAAATATTAGTTCAATCAACTGCAATAGCGGCGACAATAAGCGCCTGCTGATTGAAAGCAAAGCGTAGCATTTGAAAGAGACGTCCAATCGCATCAGTTGGCGCTGGCGTCGCGTTACCATCGCATAGCGCCGCCGGTGCGACACCATTTACAGCGCCTGGTGCATCTGTCGCGATTGCATTAACGCCTCCGCCCAACGTGCCGAATGCGAATTCGTTGACGTGCGGCGCTGCATTTAATACTTTTTGAACGTGAATTGTTTCGGCCACTCCACCGGAGACGTCTTGAAGCGCATCTGCTAGCTGACCACCCACCTTCAAATAAAAAACGCACTTTCTTTTAGGCTCCCCTAAACTTTGTTCATAAAATTTTTGCTTAAAAATAAACCAACCAGATTTTCATAGCAGCCATACAATCTAAAAATTATTTTCATATAAATAATTTCCAATCGAAAAAAGCAAAATTTATAAAAGGTTCAGACCTAAAAACTTACTTGGCAAACGCCTTTTCGAGTAGGGCGCTCCAAAATTCGTTAGGCGTCTTCGAGCGAGCAAATAGAAGTTTTCCATCTTTAGTCGGCAAAAGATCGTCGATAAGAATTTTAATCCATTTGCCAAATCGCCAAAATTGAAAGAGAAAAATTCCCGCATAAGCATGTTCTTTCTGGCCGGTCACTGTTTCGGCACCCCATTCCTGTTCAGCCGCGTTTGGAATAACCTAGGAATGTTTCAAAAATAAAATGCTAAAAATTAAATTTATTTTTTTGACTTTTTTAGTAAAAGAAACGTAATCCGAAATTGGCTCGCTCATTTTATCCAAATTGAAAAAAAGATCTACTTTCAACAAAAGTTCCTCGTTGTGCGTTAGTGCCGAACAGGCAGATACAAACCAACAATTGCCTAAAATACCCTGTGTAACGTCATTTGGACTAGCACCTTCGACGAAAAGTTTTGGATTATGAACTATGTTCTAAAAAATAATTTTAATTGAAAAAATTTGAAAAAAAACGGTTCTTGTGTGATATCGGACCACCAAAAAAAAAATTTTTTTTTAGTAATTTTTTTAGGTTTTCTGGCACGGAGAATTCGAATTTGATAATGGTTTTTACCGATTTTGTTGTTTTTGTGCAGTTTTTGACATTTTCAACGTGCATGTTTAACTAACCTTATGTTCAGTTTGCTAACGCAATAACATGAATTTTACACAACTAATACGTCAAGTGAACAGTGAAGAGGAAGCAGCGCGTTTCTTTTAAGAGTACCACATTTTGCCGACTGAAATGATGTGTGAAAACGGTCATCAAATGACATTATCGTTTGGCGTGAAAGTTCGTTGGAGATGTAGTAAAAGAACCTGTCGCGTTGACAAAGGTAATGAGCTTGAATTGCTTATGTGATCGTTATGTTAACAACAAAATCGGTAAAAATTATTATCAAATTCGAATTCTCCGTGCCAGAAAACCTAAAAAAATTACTAAAAAAAAATTTTTTTTTTGGTGGTCCGATATCACACAAGAACCAAAAAAACACTTTTTTATATAAATAATTAAAATTGTTATTACGAATTTAATGACAAAGACTCACTCCGGGTCGCTTCCAGACAATATCGGCGCTTCGATTTACATCAAGAAACAACGACGCGTTCGTGGGTGGAAAAGACAAGTCAACAAACAATTGTTTTTTTTGAATGCAGTCACGCTTCAAACGTTTGTAGTTGAGGGATTCTGCTTTAATTTGTGGTTCAATAATAGCATTATGCGATGTCGAGGGCGTTGATAGGCTCGCCTCAGCGATCCCAGACCGTGTATTGGCTAACTTCTGTGTAGTCGTGGTTTTTTTCAATCTTGCATCAGCAGCATTGTTTGCGGTGGCGGTGTTAGTCTTGCTCTTCTTCGCCATGTGTTTAATTTTTCAAAATCTACAATCCTAAAAAAAATCTAATAATTTTTTGATCAAATAAATTTACAATTAAAAAATTTGATATTTTTCATCATTACTTTTTAAATATTTGATATTCATTGATATTTGTATTTGGTAGAAAAGGAAAATCATTGAAAAATAAAAATGAATTTACATTAAAAAAATTAATTATATGCAAAACGTTAGTAAATATATCGAAACTACAAACAAACGTTTATTATTCAATTTTTCAAAAATTTAACAAAAAATGTTTTTTTAATAAAACGGATCCAAATTCACTACTAATAAGCTGCTGCAAATGATTGTAAAAAATAACTTTTTTTGACAAATATGCTACAAATTATGATAAGTTTTACAAGGAAACAAAAAAATCGATAAAAAGATAAAAAATTATTACTCAAACGTGAAAATTGATGGAAAAAAATAACGCAAAGATCGAAATACTGCCTAGAAAGAAATAACAAAAAATAAGAAAAAAAATCGAATCACACATTTTCACATCATTTTTTCACCGCCTTTGTATTTATTATTCGGTAAAAATAACAATGCATGGGACGCAAATAGTTTAACTTAGTCCCCTTTTTCACTTCGTATTTTTCCTTTTAATTTTTGTATTTGCATTATCTACTAATATTCTATTTCTAATTTTTCCTTTTCTTTAAAATTTCCTATCTTTTCCCATTGGTTCTTTTCCTTTCATCTTTATTCCCAAAACCGCAAGTTTATTTTTAAAAGGTTTGAATCATACATTTTTTAGTTCATGACGTCAGTTTCAACCGTTACAAGCGTACAGATATAAAGTAAACATACGTATTATACGCCGTACAAAGACGGTCAATGATAAACTTTCTAATGTTACATACTATTTTTTATTTTAGTTATTTCTTTACTTCAATATATTTGCTTCATTGTTTTAGGTAATTTTATTCTATTAAAGTCACTAAATTTTGATAATGGAAGAAAAATAATGTTATATTGATTTGTATTCTTTGAATACAATGATTACCAAAACGAAAATTTATTTGGACCAAAAGTTCTTAAATTAAATTAAATAAATCGACAAATATTAAATAAAAATTCCAAATTAAAAGAGAATATGAACCGCAAAATTTTCTGTTGGAAGACAAAACGTGCATCCTTATACTTATTTAATTCAATACTATAAAGCCACTGAAATATCATATTGGATTAATAACTTTGGAAAGTAAATCTAAGTAAATCTCGCCTATATTACAAAATGTTATCCTTACCAATAAATACTATGTGCATATATATATATATATATATATATATATATATATATATATATATATATATATATATATATATATATATATATATATATATATATATATATATATATATATATATATATATATATATATATATATATATATATATATATATATATATATATATATATATATATATATATATAACTCTCCATTTTAGTGAATAAATTTGTTGTAATTTAAAAATCAATGTATGGTATATTTGAAAAAATTGACCAAATGAATTAATAAAAAAAGAAACATTTATAATATTGAAATACATACATAATTTAAAAAAATTTTTTTAAAAAATTCACAAGCAGCACAAATATAACGAGAATAAAAAGAAAACTGTTTTTAAAAACAGAAAGAGAGTTGAGAGAATTGAATTCGCACTTTTTCTGTATTGATTTTGCTTATTAAAAATAGAGTTATCGAAAAAATTGATTGTGATAATAATACATAATAAAAAAACTATCAGTATTAGTGAGAAAATCAAAGAAAAATGATTTAGAAGGTATCAATGTGTTTTTTGTATAGCAAAATGAAAACTCTTTTTGGAAAAAAAATGAGGACAAAGAACCAAATAATAAGGAAGTTTGAAAATAATAAAAAGCTCTTAAAAAATTTTCGTTAGAAAATTATTTGACATAGTTAGTTAGAACTAATATGTTTGTGCGCCGGCGGTGGGGCCACGAACGATAGCGCCGACGAAAAATGCGGCGGCGCGCTTAAAAGCGGTGTATTGAGGACCGGTGGTGGTTTTCCTAGCGACGAGTTCGTGCCGAAAACACTGCCTGCGCCCGCGATAATTGAAGGCGCTGGTTGTGATTGATGATAAGAATTAGGCGGTGGGGGATGATGACAAACATAGCTAGCGGGCGGTGGCGGCGGTGGCCGCGTCACAAGCGACCGAGGCCCGATGGGCGGCGGTGGCACAGAATACGGATGAGGATTAAACTTAAGTTTTTGCCAAATATTTAAAATGTAATCATGCAATAATCTATATCAGGGTTGCCAGATGTCCTTTTTAAAAAGATTTGTTCTTTTTTTTTTGAGGGGGTCTGTTCATTTTTATTTTTTGTTCTTTTTTGAGATGTTTGACTATTTGCACTGAGATGTTTGACTATCTGATGAAGAATGGCTCTCTTAGACACAGGATCAGGAGTTCCGAGAAGTATTAATTGTTGAGAGAATAAAGAATCTGATCCGAAAAGTTAACGAAATAGACCAATTTAGATATTTTTAGAAAAATCTTTTTTGTTGTTGGAAATTATCAATAAAATATTTTTTTCGTGCCCAGCGTTCCTTTTTATTTTATTTTTATTTGGCAACTCTGATCTATATTATAATTTAAGACTTCGTATATTATATGTTTGCATTATTTTGTGACATGTGTTAGTAAATTTTTTTTCTAAAACACCTGTGTTTGCTGCTTCTGAGCCGTGTGCGCGCCAGTAAAGCCCTGAAGTGTCAGCGAAGCCATCGTAGCGATCGGTGGCGGCGCGTCAATACAGCCATTTTTCATCTGCCCATAACGCGTAATTTTATTGCTCTGTTGAAGTGCCATCATTGGAATGGCCGCTGGAGGCGGTCCGATCATCGAAAGTGAAGGCGTAAATTGCGATTGTTGCTGTTGCTGAATGTGCGAAACTTGTTGGACTTGCGGCGGTGGAATACTCGAACAGCCGATCACACTACCAGGCGTTGGCGCCGAAATCGGCGGCGGCGGTGTGGCATTAATCCCGTTGAGAAATTCAAACCCAGTGCTATTCGACCACGGCGTCGTGGAAGCGCCTTGAAGCGTTAATAAATAACTGGTTTTGGAAATACAATGTAAATAAAGTTAGCCAATATTTTTCTAATAATAGTAGGAGTTACTAGAAAATTCGCGCCGCCGCATACGCGGCGTTTATACATTTCTCCCCTTAAAATATTTGGCGCCGTCGCATAATTCGGATCAAAAAATTACCTCAATTTTCGAATTTCCCATATTATGCCATATTTCACTTTAATCAATTATGCCATATTTCACTTTAATCACGAAAAAATATTTTAAGATGATCCTATTTTGGACCCGGTACAGGATCCCAGATGGGTGGGATCAAAAAACTGACTTCAAATTTGGCATCTCTGATCCCGATTTGGAGGTAGTCCCAGTCTTGAAAATTTCTCGAATTAGAGACCGGAAAGACCTCAAAAAGCGTTGCGGACATATTTTCGTGACGGATGGACGGGCGTACAGAATGCAAATATTAGCCCTAATATTTTTCTAATACCTTTTGCGTGTATAAGGCCGGAGGCGAACAGAATGCAAATATTAGCCCTAATATTTTTCTAATACCTTTTGCGTGTATAAGGCCGGAGGCGAACAGAATGCTAATATTAGCCCCAATATTTTTCTAATACCTTTTGCGTGTATAAGGCCGGAGGCGTACAGAATGCTAATATTAGCCCTAATATTTTTCTATTACCTTTTGTGTGTATAAAGCCGGAGGTGTACAGAATGCTAATATTAGCCCTAATATTTTTCTATTACCTTTTGTGTGTATAAGGCCGGAGGTGTACAGAATGCAAATATTAGCCCCAATATTTTTCTAATTATAAGGCCGGAGGTGTTTTGAGCGAAATTTAAATTCGCGCCAAAGAGTTCATTCTGTTCGTAACTAAGCTTTAATTGATTTTAAACAAACCTCCATTTGTTTGAACGATTAGCGGAGGCTCAACAAACGAATTAAGTCTCGACGAGCGTTGTGTACCAATTACTCCACAACTTTGCTGACCGACAATATGCTAAAGAAAAAAAAATGATAAAAAAATAATTTCAAATGTTGTGATTTTGATAATATTCTCACCTGCATGGGCGGACTATTCGTCGGATGCGTGGCGGTCATCAAACCCGTCGGCTGATGTAGAAAATCGCTGCCGCCGCGAAACATTATCGGATAGAGTGAAGGGATTTGCGATCCGAACGAAATTAAAGTATTGCCTTTAAAAAAGAGAGGTCAAAGAGAAATGAATGACTATAAAACAAAAGGGGATTTAACCAAAGGATGCGGATGAAGAAGGAGATTGCGGAGTGGTCGAGCCGATTGATGCGTAAATACTTCCCTGACTAAAATCCGAAAAATTCGGTCCGAATTTGGAGGAGCCGATGGGCACGGCAAAAGCGTGCATGCTGCGCGAGGTCGCGCCATTTTTATCGACCGCACCATCCGCTCCTGAATGCGCCGCCGTCTGCGACTGCGGCCGCACCTTTGCGACGTTCGACGCGCTTGTCGCGGGCGGCGACGACGCGCCAACGGGAATGTTGCCGCCCGGCCAGAAATCTTTAATTCGATCGAGCTTCTTCTGAAGTTGAGCATGATCGCTGTTCTCCAGCATTTTGTTCATGTCCGCGAGTACGGCGGAAATTCTCTCCTCGTCCGTATTGTTTGCGCCAATTTGCGCCCCACTCGGCGAACACGATCGTCGCATGGCATCGTAGCGCGACGACGACGATTTTGCACGCATTACGTTTTCGTTACCGCCAGCGTTCAAAGCGTCCACACTACAGCCCTTAAGGTTGTCGTCCTTAAGCGGCGACGTGTCAAATGCGGAAAAGTTGGCAAATTTTTCCTTTGCTATAACGTCCTCCAGCACTTTGTCGGAGACATTATTCGCGGTCTCCGTCGTCGTTGTCGACCAGGTGGAGGATGGATTGACCGACTCGTGACTCACCGAGACCGCGGCGCTCTTCGGCACAGGACGCGCGATCGGTGACGGAATTGAGACGCCGCCGAACCGAGACGACGCCGCCGCCGCCGCCGACGCCGCGTCGGCGGCGGGAGGCGCGGAATCCGTCGCCGATTTAACAGCCGAAAGCGTACTATTCCACACCGTCGTCATTGTGACCAACTCGTCCAGGCCGGTGATAATGCCCGGTTTTTGCGGCGGCGAAACACCATCATCGCCTCCGAACGCGTTGGCGCCGCTTTTTCGATTCCCACTCGAAAAATCGCCATTGTCCGGTGCTGGACTCGCTTGCGGATTAGGCGCCGAGTAGTTCGAATTGGTCGAGACAATGGTCCTCTCAATTTTTAGGTCGTTTCTTTTCGCTCCGATTGCTGGAAAAAATAGTTGATAAAAATGAAAGAAGAACGTCCGATTTTTTTGCCCCCCTCACCTTTTCTGCAGCTCATTCGCTCGGCGCGTCGCTCTTGTTGGCGCGTGCGGCGCGTCCGCGCTCGTTCCTGTCGCTCGCGTTCGCGCGCCTGCTGGCGACGCTCCTCTTCCAGCTGCTGAACGCGTAAGCGTTTGGCGCGCTTGGATAAGACCTCTTCAAAGTCGCCAGCAGTCGACTCCGAGGACGGGTTGAGTCCGTCCTGAGCCGAAAAATCCGGTTGATTGTCAATGATGACTACGCTCGCGTCGTTTATGTCGACACCCGCCAGCCCATCTCGAACCGAAAAAACGTTTTGTAAAGCTGAAACAAAGAGAGAGAGAGAGAAATTGCTTGAAAATAATGAAATACTGTTGTCCCATTCCATTTATACATCATTTTCCCTATCGAAATGGCTATTATCCCCAGAATCGAAATACGTATACACACATTGGCTATGGATGAATTGTAAAAGCAATTTACTGGCCTGGCCATGGATGAATTGTAAAAGCAATTTACTGGCCTGGCCATGGATGAATTGTAAAAGCAATTTATTGGCCATGGATGAATTGTAAAAGCAATTTACTGGCCATGGATGAATTGTAAAAGCAATTTACTGGCCATGGATAAATTGTAAAAGCAATTTACTGGCCATGGATAAATTGTAAAAGCAATTTACTGGCCATGGATAAATTGTAAAAGCAATTTACTGGCCTGGCCATGGATGAATTGTAAAAGCAATTTACTGGCCATGGATAAATTGTAAAAGCAATTTACTGGCCATGGATAAATTGTAAAAGCAATTTACTGGCCTGGCCATGGATGAATTGTAAAAGCAATTTACTGGCCATGAATAAATTGTAAAAGCAATTTACTGGCCATGGATAAATTGTAAAAGCAATTTACTGGCCTGGCCATGGATGAATTGTAAAAGCAATTTACTGGCCATGGATAAATTGTAAAAGCAATTTACTGGCCATGGATAAATTGTAAAAGCAATTTACTGGCCATGGATAAATTGTAAAAGCAATTTACTGGCCTGGCCATGGATGAATTGTAAAAGCAATTTACTGGCCTGGCCATGGATGAATTGTAAAAGCAATTTACTGGCCATGGATGAATTGTAAAAGCAATTTACTGGCCTGGCCATGGATAAATTGTAAAACCAATTTACTGGCCTGGCCATGGATGAATTGTAAAAGCAATTTACTGGCCATGGATAAATTGTAAAAGCAATTTACTGGCCATGGATGAATTGTAAAACCAATTTACTGGCCTGGCCATGGATGAATTGTAAAAGCAATTTATTGGCCATGGATGAATTGTAAAAGCAATTTACTGGCCTGGCCATGGATAAATTGTAAAACCAATTTACTGGCCTGGCCATGGATGAATTGTAAAAGCAATTTACTGGCCATGGATAAATTGTAAAAGCAATTTACTGGCCATGGATGAATTGTAAAAGCAATCCAAGCATAAATCGTTTGTCAATTTTCCCGCCCATCCATTCCTATTCCAAAAAAAAATAATTTCCCCCTCACTTTTTCGGCCGTCGCGGGCGAATTTCTTTTGAGCGTTCATAAAAGCATTGCCGCTATTCGTATTGTTGTGATCCGCGTGACGTTTCTTACCGTTGTTGTTCTTAGTCGTCGCAACATTACCGCTATTGTTGTTGTTGTTCATCAACTTGTTGTTGTTGCTGTTGTTGTTGTTCGCGAATTCGACGTTGCTTTGGAACGTATGGCTGACGGGTTTCCCGTTTTTTTGACCGATACTTCTCGGCTGCTGTTGCCGCTGATTCGGCGGCTTATTATTATCGTTGGCCACTATCGGCTGTTGTTGTTGTTGGCCGGAGCCGTCAAAATCGGTCATTTGACCATTTGAAGCACCACCACCACCACCACCAGCGACGGCGGTCCGACGCGTTGTGCACGTCGTCGTCGTCGTCGTCGTGCGTCCGCCATTCGCCGAGCTTGTGGTGCCATTAAATCGTCGTACATTCCTTAAATTATAAAGTGTTGTGTATGTGAAAAAAGACGAGTTCCGTGGCAGGACTTGAACCTGCGACCAACGCTTAACCGGAGCGCTGCTCCACCGACTGAGCTACACGGACATTGATCACATACTTCGAATTTCTTCTTATAACTCCGTCATAACATAAAGCAATTACAAAAGCATCAAAAAAGCGTTGCATGGAAATCAGAATGCAGTCTCAAACCCGTCTAATCGGGGAACCCACTCCAATTGGGCATTCCCGAGACAAAATTTCAAATAAATTCCTTTTTATATCAAACAATAAATTTTCTGGCAAAGTCCCGACAAAATTTCAAATACCCTAGGTTCGCGCGTGTATAAGGCCGGTATTATGTATTCACTTTTATAAAACGAATATGCATTACATACGTAAAGTACCATAATTTCGCGTGCATAAGGCCGGGTGTTCTGAGCCAAATTTAAATTGACGCCAATGTGAGTTCATTCTGTATTGTATTGGATCCAAGCGAGTCCAAATTTTGTGCCCACTTTTGCGAAACCGAGACAAAGGCGGGCACAAAATTTGGGCCCCAAAGAATCCGATACAACAGAATGAACTCATTGGCGCGAATTTAAATTTAACCCAAAATACCCTGCATTTACGAATGTTTCATAAAATTGGGCACAAAATTTGGACTCGCTTGGATCCGATACGAACAGAATGAACTCCAATTGGCGTCAATTTAAACCGGCTTTATACACGTACAAAATTAGAGTTCATTCCTTTTTATATCAAACAATAAATTTTGTTGGCAAAGTTTGCAAGCTACAATAGGATAGTTGAATTGTCGCTTCAGTTTTGTTGACGGGCGGAATAAAGAGTTGATGGAATATAAGGATTATTCGTTTTTGGTGATCCAACGTTCCCCCCGTCGGAAAAAGTTATCTAGAGTATTTTCGCAAAACCTCTCTAATAATTGCGTACTCCCCTTTCCCCCCTTCCTCCCCCCTTCCCCCCCCTTTCCCCCCCCCTTCCTCCCTCCTCCCCCTCTACCCGAAAGGTGCCCAATTAGACGGGTCCGATTGTTGTAATTTTTTAAAATAATTATCTCACTCGGCCTGTTCACTACGACCGAAATCGCTGCTCTCCGAGGCGGTTTCCCACTCGTCGGCGGCTCCCTCGGAAATGACCGGGCTTTTCAACTGATTAGAGCGATCGGCCAGCGAAGCGGTTGTGTTTTTTGTGCGAGTGGCGGACGCCTCACCGGCGGCGAAATTTGTACGCTGTGCGGACGCGCCATTCGCCTGTGCTGCGGCGGTTTTACCTCGGCTATGCGCACGCTCGGATTGATGCAAATTTTGGCGCGGTTGACGTGCTGACGCCACACGCCGTGTCGAACCGATGCCCGCGTTACGCGTCTAAAAATGTTTAATTAAGTAAAATAATTTCAAAAAAAAGAATCCTAGCAAATAAACATCATCAAAGGAATGGGGACCTGTACGCCACGACGTTCGTTATTATTATTGTTGTTGGCGCGTCGTGTCTTATTGGAGGAGGAACGCGGAACGTTCGCGATATCCGGTCCCGCATCGCCGGCCATTTGAACGTTGGCATTAAGTGGAGAATCTGTCGATTTAAGCAATATGCCATTTGTCGGCGCTAAATTTGCCTCACCCGTCACCGGCTGCAATGCCAAACTGGACGGACCTTGAGCTTGTCGTCGATTCTACGAAACACAAAAATGCGTAATTGAAATCAAACGGTTGAAATTTATGGTTTTAAAAAAAATAATTTCAAAAATACACGGTCAAACCTGTCCGCCATGGCACCCTCTAGGGACCGGCTAAAGGCGCCATAGTAGACAGAGGTGCCATATTAGACAGGTTTTCCAAGATATTTTCGTTGGGACTGAGCATTGGCGCCATATAAGAGGGGGTTGCAATAGTATACGGGTGCTTTGGTAGACTGTATTTATTGTAAACGGGTTTGACTGTACTTAATAGACAGGTTTGACCGTACCTTTTATATTATAGTAGACTGTATTTATTGTAAACGGATTTGACTGTATTTATTATAAACGGGTTTGACTGTATTTATTGTAGACGGGTTGACTGTACCTTTTATATTATAGTAAACTGTGTTTATTATAAACGAGTTTGACTGTATTTATTGTAGACGGGTTTGACTGTACCTTTTATATTATAGCAGACTGTGTTTATTGTAGACGGGTTTGACTGTACCTTTTATATTATAGTAGACTGTATTTATTGTAGACGGGTTTGACCGTACCTTTTATATTATAGTAAACTGTGTTTATTATAAACGGGTTTGACTGTATTTATTGTAGACGGGTTTGACTGTACCTTTTATATTATAGTAGACTGTGTTTATTGTAAACGGGTTTGACCGTACCTATTATATTTGTAAGAATTCTTACCGACTCGCCACCGCGCTTTCCGCTACCAGAAATGATTGCGTTAGCGGAGCGTCGAGAACGATCCTTCGGCTCCTTTTCGATTCGCGAAGACTTTGACGATTTCGTTAATTTACTATTTTTTTCCGCCGTATCAATTTTATAATCTTCGGCATGAAACTCGCCCATATTTGAAAAGTTGTCCTTAAAAAAATGCTCAAAGTTAAAACGATTTTATTAATTTCGATTAATAATCAGGAATTCAAAATGAACCTGTTCCGCATTATCCGGATTTCCGGCGGATAGAACATTTTCAGCGCTTTTTTGTGGCGCATAATTAGCGTTGTGCTTGGAAGCGGATGAGCGCCCGTTATTTATGCCAATTGAGGATGCGCCGGCGACATGTGTCTTTGCACTATTACCTCGTTGGTTTCGTTGAGCACCTCCGGCACTATTTCCACCGCCGCCACCGCCGCCGCCGCGTTTTGCCGCCGCGTTTGAATTAACAAATTCGCGTCGACCGCTGTAGACCTGTTGTTGTTGTGTGGATTGCGTAAGAGTCATAAGGGCCTCTTGACAGCCGCGTTGTTGTCGATTCCCGGACCGACTCGAAGTTAAAGGCGCTAATTTGTTATTATTAAGTGTTGCCAATTCGTCCCAGTGCGATTGTGAGTCGGCGGTTGGCAGATTCCACTGCGGATAGCTTGTTGTTGTCGTTCCACTCGTTGTGCTGTTTCCGCTTCGCGCATGACCCGACGATTTCTGATCGAAAAAGCGAACCTCCTGATTCGTTTTAATCGATGACGACGTGTCGCGTGAAGGCGTTGCGTATTTAGCGCCTTCCAGATTAGCGCCGCTATTTGCTTCCGGTTTTACCGCCTCAGACATTAACGGAAAATGTTGATCGAATTGAGAGCGTTGTTTCGACTAAAGTCACACCAAGCTTATGTAAACAATTAGTCTGAATTATAAATGAAACCCGTCTTCTATAGCCTCAATGCTCAGTCCCCCCAAAAAAAAGCTTATCTTGGAAAACCTGTCTAACAAGGCTTAGGCTCAAACCTGGGCGCTTTTTCAAATAAATTCTTTTGCTAATAGGGCACTTTTTTAAATTTAAATCGTTTAGTATAGAGTCAAACCTGTCTAATATGGCGCCTCTGTCTACTATGGCGCCTTTAGCCGGTCCCTAGAGGGTGCCATAGCGGACAGATTTGACTGCATCCCCAATCCGAAAAAAAACCAAACCTGAGATCCCGTTTTTCGTTCAGCAAGAGCGCGTTCTTCCTTACGTTTCTCCCAAATATTTTCTGGCGGCAGTGCGGATATCTTGTCGGACTCTAAGGAATTTGTCGGCTCGTTAGCTTTCTGCTTTTGTTGAGTGCCTTGCGAATTGCCATGTAAAGATTTCCCGCCTCCCGGAGCTCGATTAAATTTTTGTTGTTGATGTTGATTTTGTTGTGAATCCGGCAAAGCGAAGTTCTGAGGTCCATGTGCGCTCATTTTTTTTCCGAGTTCCTCGTCGAAATGTGAAAAAGCGTCTGCGTCTGCGTGAATCAACGCTTTTTGTGCCAAAAGCGGCTTCTTATGAATGATTATCTCTTTCGACGAAACGTCCATGTCATTCTGTATTCCTGCATCGGAAATATTCGCTGTCGAGTGATAAGCAAAATATTCAGCACTCTTCTCGTCATTTCTCTTCAGCATACGAATCGGCGGTTGTTGAGTGGACGGTTCGGATGGCTTTTTATAAGCATTTTGTCGAGTAATCCCGTCAAAATTGTTTGACCGATTCCATTGAGCCTGTAAAAGTCCAATAATTTCAATCAAAGAATAAATAGTCTACTAAGGCACCTGCTTACCATGGCAACCCCATCTTCTATGGCCTCAATGCTCAGTCCCAACAAAGAGCTTATCTTCAAAAACCTGTCTAATATGGCGCCTCTGTCTACTATTGCGCCTCTGGCCGGTATAGAGGGTGCCATAGCGAACAGGTTTGACTGTGTATTTAAAAGGCTTCAAAGAACTCTCTAATTGGGGACTTTTTCTAAAAATAAACCCAATCGGGGCGCTTTTTGCGCGGCCCCGTAGGGCTGCCCAATTAGACTGTATAATCCAATTTGTTTTATAAAACATATTAGCGAGGAAGCTGGATACAATTTGAAGAATCAAACCTTATCCGATTCGAGATTCGCACGTTGATCGCTATCAAAGAATTCCTTATAACCGCCGTGATTGTCCGCCTCGGAGGCGGACGATAATTCCGCGCCGACCGGTCGATGCGAACCGCCGATTGGTTTAAGCGCTTTTTGTCGCGCAAGATGCTCATCCACTGTGGCGTAAAACGTAACCGGCCCGTTATGCGGATAATAATTGTTGGTGTTGTTGTTGTTGTGGTAGGAGGAGGTGGCGGATGAGGCCGACGGAAAAACACCGCCCGTCGTCAGGTCCGCGGTGGTTTCCAGCGAGAGTAGTGAGGGCGGATAAGTGCCGACGCCGGCGGTATTGCCACCGGCTCCGCCGCCGCTCGCATTTCCTCCATTCGTTGTGTACCAGCCGCTCGCTTGCTGAGCGTACGCGCCGCCGTTCGAAGACGTCGTCGAGCCGACGGCGGCGCGTCGGCTCGACGACGACGAAGAAGCCGTCGACACGTGAAAACCGCCGACAGGCGCATTCCTCAAATTGTACACAAATTTATTGATTAATTTAGAGGGGAATAAAAACGCGCAGCAGTCAATTGGGGCGCTTTTTCGCGGTCCCCCTCGGAGAATTTCGAATGAATTCTTTTGCTAATTGGGCGCCTGAACCTCTCTGATCGGGCGCTTATTCTGAGCCGGTCGGATCGGTAAAAATGGACCTAATCGGGGCGCCTCTTTTCCCGAGAGCCGCCGCCCAATTGGAAAGGGGTCTCATAATGTATAATCCGACTTAAAACTTGTATAAAATATTTTTGCCCACCATCCGCTTCCGTCCGATTCGCTGTTCGTGTGTCGGGCGTCCACGCGATAGCGCATCTGCTGCTGTTGTTGTTGCTGCGGATGCAACGATAAAAGCGACTGGCGAATCGTTCGGCCGCCGCCCGTCGGCTGATCACCCCAACCGGTGGTTCCGGACGCCAGATACGAAGCGTTTGTGCCGCCGCTTTGCTGAGGCTGTGCCGAATACGCGGAGCCGCTCTTATAAATCTGCGACTGATGCTGCTGATGATGATGATGCTGGTGGCAGTGTTTCGAGGAATGCTGCTGATGCATCAACGCGTCCGCGTCATCGTAGCGCGCTTTGCCGTGCGATTGGCTCTGGCCCGGGTTGTGCGTTTGTTGTTGTGGTCCCTGGCGCGGATATGCCGCGTGTTGTTGTTGTTGTGGTTGTTGGCCGGCGCCGTGAAGCGGGGACGACGAAGTCATCGTCGTCGTCGTCGTTGTGTAATCGTACAACGCCGCGTCCACGTCGCCTGTAGCGCCAACGCCGACAAACGCCGCGCCATCGTCGGCGGAGTAGCCGCCGTGTCGCGACGCGGCGGCGTTTCGTTGTTCCTGCACGTCGGCGGCGGCTTTCACGAGTAAATCTGAAATAAAAAAAATCAGTCTCTTTTATGGCACCTTATATGGCCTTGGCCGGGTCCCTAGGGGTGCCATATACCGGACAGGTTTAACTCACTTCTATGGCTCGGTCCCCAACAAAAAGCTTATCCCGAAAAACCTGTCTACTATACCATATGGCAATAAAGGCGATACCAACCGCGTGGGATTTCCATTCCCGGCCTATCCCGGAAAACTATGGCGCACCTTCGCCCGGGAGGGGGGAGGAAGAGCGCCATAGCAGCCGGGATATAGCCGGACGAATTTCGCCGGAGATAAAGATTATCCGCCTAAAGAATTCAACCTGTAGCGCCACGACCACTTTGCTGTGCGCTCGACGCCAAATGCCTGCCATCGGCGGCGGCGTATTGCGAATAGGAGCCGCCGGCGGCGGCCTGAGACGCCGACCGTTTGTAGACGTCGTTTTCGAGAGGATCGGCGCCGCCGGCGGCGGCCGTCGCCGTCGCCGACATCGTCGTTGAATTGTGCTTTGCCTCGGACGCGGGGTTGTAGCGTATCTTCGAGTCGGCCGCCGCCGTCGACGCGGCAATTTGTGTGCTCGGATCCTTCTGGTCCACTAAAAACAAATAAATGCGTGAAAAATGCCCGAAAAACTTAAAAGAGAATAAAGATTATTTGAAAGCGCACCATCGACGGACGCCTGTTGTTGTTGTATGGGAGTATCCCTCGAGTCCAACGACAATTTCGCCATTTTCTGCAGGAAATCGTACTTTTGACCGGTCTCGCGTTGCGATATTTCCGGTCCGCCGTAGTAGCGAGCCGGCAGCTTGCGGTCGGTAACGCGCGGTCCCGACGCCGCTATATAGCCGGTCGTCGGCACCGCTGGTATTTGTATGTCGACCAGCTCCTCGGTCTCTTAAAAAAAATGTCTTTTTTACCAGCATTTTCCATAAAATGCCTCGAATTTTTTTCTCACTCTTTTGATCGTCCTTTATCGACGAGAAGGCGGCCAGCGGCGGATAGTCGGCCGTCGGCGACTGAATCTGCGACGCGTCCGCGCCCGCATTGGTCGCAAAGCCGCCCGTAGCGGACGCCGAAAAAGGCGTTGAAGGCGATTGCGTACCCGTCGGACCGCTTTGCTTTGCCCAATTCGGACGAAGATCCGGTCCGCTGAGCGCCGCACTTGTCGGCGCCGAAAGACCACCGAAATCCGACTAGACGCACATTGATTATAATTATCCGAAACGAAAACGAAAAACTACGAAACTCACCTTGGTGTCTATGCTTTGATGTTGTTGCTGTTCCAGTTTCGACCATCCTTGACCACCTTGCGGTACTAAACAAACCTGTGGGTCCTGTCCGTGTTCAGCCTTGAGCGATGGAAGCGTTGCTGGTTTTGGCATACGCCGAACGATTGTTGAAGTCCTGCCCAATGCCTGAAGCCCGCCATGCTTGCTCGGCCCTAAAATATGAGAAAATAAGCTAAGGTCATCAAAAAATGATAAAAAAAAAACAACTCATCTTGTATTTTTTAAATTCGAAGAAAAACAAAACAAACCGGAGGCCTTGCCGGCCGATGTGTTTTTCCCGGAAAATACGCTGTTTACGTTCTGCGACTTATGTTTTTGTGTAGGCGCTCCAAAGGCGCCTCTTGACGACATTGTTGAAAAATGAAGGTTGCGGCCTCAATGTGCCCACTAATCGCAGAACTAAAGTCAAAAGTGCTGGAATAAAGGAAGAAGTGAATCTTGACGAGTCGCTGCGAGCGCCGACCGCCCGTACAAATTTTTCACGAGAATACGTAAACGCAAAAGATTGTTTGGAAAATTAACGCAAAAAAGCCTTTTAAGTTGAAAACGATACTTGTCGATTGGTCAAGATGTGAAACCCGTTAATCACGTAAAAGTTGGACGTCTTTGGAAGAAAAAATACAAAAATATACGAAATAGGGAAGTTGTTTTAATTAAATAGCACAGACAATTTTGGAAAAAGTGGGCAATTCAATCGACGACGAATCAATTGAGTTAATGCTTCAAACGACCGATAAGTTAGCAAAATAATAACAAATTTACAATGCGATTTATGACGGTTTAGCCTATAATTAAATAATTTTTAACAATGATGTGTAAGAATTTTCAAATAAAAATTTAAAATTGTAAATGATGAATAATAGTATAATATCGATATCTAGAAATTATTAATATCGATATCTAGAAATTTAGCTATTATAAAAATTAATAAATACATGAGTATAATTATAATCAAAAGTATTAATTATCAAAAAAATAAATAAAAATAGGCAATAATAAAAGTCATGGCAATCTAGAATTCTAAAAAATGATTAAAATTTAAAAATTTTTGAAATAATTTCATCTTATTATGAGAAAAAAATTTGAAAATCGGCATTTACTCTTTTAAAAAAACTGAATTCTATCTGTGTGTGCCATTTTTTGTTACATTTTGTTAAAAATTGAACAAAGCTGAACAGTTTTTAATCTTGTAAATCTCCTAGAAAGATTTTAAAATTAATAAAAAAAAATTTGTGGTCTTAATAACAAGAAAAAAAACAAAACTATTTTTACTTTTTTCAAACACCATCATCTCATTTTATCAACAGCCTCTTTAGCTACTATAAATTAAGATTTAAAAAAGTATATATAATATTTAATATTCATGTAAATACATATGTAGATAATAACAATCTAATTCAATATTTAAATAATAGCTGAATAGATTACAATTGTATTTATGGATTTTTCATTAAGCAAAAAAGTTAATTTGGAAGATGACACACGAACCACAAAAATGTACAAAAATTATGCCAGTCAATCATATTTTGAGAATTTGAGAAAATAAAAATCGAAGGTACATAATCCTTACCGTAAAAATACATATACTTGAATGTAAAATCGGTTAGTGAAATTAAATGAAAATAAATGGCGTGAGAATATATATAATGCGATGAAAAGCTAAAGAAAAATAGTAAAATTATATCTGAAATAAAATATAATAATGGAGTATGCACATAAAATTGTCAGAGAAAGAAAGAAGCTTTAATTTAGTAAAAAAATTGAAATAATAATGAATAAAAAAAGAAAAATTATAACATTTCTAAAGATAAAGATTTCATTATAAATAAATTTAAAAAATCCTGTAAAATGGTATTTTAAATAAAAGGAAATGGACGTTTCCATTGTATTTTTGTGTATAAATATATATGTATGTAGTATATATATCATGTGTGTGTGTGTGTGTGCTGTGCGCATATCGTATTTTCCTGTACTTTTTCTTGCAAATCGATACGATGAAAAGAGTGACGATATGGAAACTACTTTTTTTATTCTCTACCCCCGCTACATATAATCCATGCTTCTTTTATTACTTAAACACTGAACAATTCCACTAAAAGAAAATCACATTTTTAATTATTAAAAATTCTTTTACAAAATTTGTATTTTCTCATTACTTATTACAATTATATAGCCTTATTCTCAATCAACATTGTTTTTTAATATTCATTATAATATATTTTTATACCTACTTTAAAGTTTTTTTTCCTATATTTGCTTATTTATCCAAGATATCTTCATCATTTTATATTTGTTTCTCAATGTCTGTTGAATGGCCTCTATTTTTAATTCTTCAGTATAATTTTCGTCAAAATCTTCATCTTTTCTCAATTTAACTATTCTATTTCTCTGTCTTTCGCATAAGTTCTAAATCTTTTCATATCGATTTTACTCCATTGCATTTTTGCATTGTCATTCTTCGGCCGAAAAATGGATGGCGATGTTGATAATAAATGGCAGTGAGGGGGGAAAACGGAGGAAAAAAAATAGAAAATTTTACTCCATTTTTTCTTTTTTTTCTTTTCTTTATTTTATTTCTCGCCATCATCTGCTTTCTACAAAGTTCATTCCGTGTCAATTCACCAATTTTTTTTTGTTTTTCTTTTATTTTAATTTGCAATTGTGTCAGCTTTTTTCATTTTTACAATTTCGTTATTTATTCCTATCTTTCTTTTGCCTTTTTTCTTATTGTAGTCTATTTCTATTTGTTTTTTTTCCTTTCACATTGTTTTGTATTTTCTTTCTTCGTCTTGCAATATTTTTCTATTTTCTTAATTCTTTTTTATTTATTTTTTCATTATATACCTCTTTTCTATTCTTTCTTCTTCCTTTATATCACGAGTCGGACGGTCGGCACGCATAAAAACACACAGACACCACTGTCTGACATAATCGAACACAGACTGAGGCTGTCAATGCTAAAGACAGAGAACGAGAAAGTTTTGCAATGTCCCATTCGAATATAAAAATATGAATGTTTATATATACGTTCAGCATATAACCCAATTCAATTGTCGTATTTTTTATCCTTTCAATTTTTCTTTCAGAAATACTAAAAGTAAATATAGATTTTTTTTTCTTTCTTTCCTAACTCTTCATTGTATGTTCGTTTATTTTATT
Organism: Bradynema listronoti; assembly: GCA_024678965.1. Classification (NCBI taxonomy): domain Eukaryota; kingdom Metazoa; phylum Nematoda; class Chromadorea; order Rhabditida; family Allantonematidae; genus Bradynema; species Bradynema listronoti. The sequence continues at coordinate 4,853,981 of JANLNO010000003.1, forward strand.
TTAGTCTAAAAATAAGTTTCCTCACTTTGGCTCTTCGCTCTCGACCAAAAGTAGTGAGAGGAAAAAAAATAGCCAGCGGCAAAATTGATACCCCATTTCACACGAGATAAAAACATTTATACATAAAGAATGTACAAATAATACGGAAACAAGTATGTTTTACTTAAAATAATACATATGCATATGTATGTATGTCTATTCTAAGTATTATATATAATGTATATGTCTATTTTGGTTCTTTTTTTCTTAAAATTTCTATGGTGACAATAAAAAATAATAAATTTTCAATTCTAAAATTTTGATAAAATCAAAGTTCTTGTAAAATTTACTAAATAAATTACACAAATTAAAATAGTTAAAAATACTTTAACAAATATTTTAATTAAAATGAAATTTAACAAATTGAAATTTAACATTAAAAGGCAAAATTTTGAGCGTTTAGTTCCGACTTCTCATTTTCAACTAGATAGATTTATTTTTAATTTAATCTTCAGTTCAATTATAAGAAAGAGAAAAAAGAGATTCTTGCATTGCATTCAATGCTAGGATTCCATTTGACATACTCAGATCATTTTTTTATTTTCTTATTTTTTTAAAATTTTCACTAAAATATGAATATTTTAAATGAAAAAGCAAATTGAAAAAAAAATCAAGCACAAGCACTCTTAAGATGATCTTAAAAAATTAGTCATTTTAAAAACTTAAGTGGAAGTTTAATTGAAGTTTTAGCTCAATTAAACGGAGAGAATGGAAAAAAAATCAAACAAAAAAATGAAAATTGAAGAATGGCTCGATAAATTTGTAACATTTACTTTAATAAAAAAAAATCAAATAAATTTCTTCAAATAAAACATTATTCGATAAATCTATGAAAGATTCGTAAGGACCCTTAATATTAAAATTAGGCTTAATTTATTAATCGATTAATTTCAAATGCAAAATGAATATGAAGTCGAAAATTGAATTTATTAAATTAGTTGTCATTTTTTTATTGGTCTCAATGTTCTCATCGAGTAATACAATAGAACAATTCATCACATTGGGAGTTTGTTTAAATTTGTTCTTAATTAAAAATTAACTATAGCTGATATGTACATGGTTCCAAGAATTTTTTTTAGTAATTTTCATGTATTTGTAAAAAATAGATATGAAATTTTTTATGTATATTTATGTAATAAAAGCCAAATTACATATATAGTAATTTTAGAAAATTCAACTTCCTGCAACAAGAGAACTTCTAAAAGTGAGCGATTCGTTAGAAAAAGAACTTGGCGAACTTAATTCTTTAGCAAGTTTAAACCAAAGTTTAAAATTGGTTGAGATTTCAAATGACACAACACAGCAATACAATAGTTCAAATATGTTTTACACTACACATAATGGTACTATGTTTGACATGAAAAAAGTATATATCATTGAAAATGATTACGACGATGATTTGGATGATAACGAAAATAATAATCCATCTGCTAATATTCTATTAAATAATACAAAAGAAATAAATGAAGTTGCGGAAGAATCGTCGGATCATAATGCAAATGTCAGAATTGCTGCCATTTCATCGGAGAAACAATTTTCCAAAATCCTTATTAAAGGTGAAAACTGGAGCTTATTTTTACGATAATTATGATTCTTATTTATCAAAAAATTTTTGTCTTTTTAAAGTTCATTTTTTGAGGTTCAATTATTTTAGGCATTAATTTACGATATTCGCCAACTCACTACAGAAAATATAATAATGCTACAATAAGTCAATTAGTAAGACTTGATGGAAGCCGATATACAATGAATACATCAAAAAAATCTTTTGAAAAAAATATTCTAAACGATTCGAGAAAGGAAGAATTGAATGGATTGAAATCCAAAAATGAACTAGGCATGTCTTTTAAGAAATTTTGAATGTTAGCTTTTTCGTTAACTGTTCGTTGCAGAAATAAATATACTAGTAGTTTTAAATAAACTGGAATAAAGTAATAACGCATATATGTTCGATAAAATAAGATAATATTATAATATAAAACTATTTCAAAAATATGAATTTTAGTGGTTCCAGTAACATCAAAACATCGTAGTGAAGGCTCATTTCAACAACAAAATTCAATTCTTGACAATATAAATAATCTGGTGCTCAAACATGATAATAAGTCCACAGATTACTATAAAAAACATAAAATACTTGTTGTACGCTCTGGCCGAGTTAGAGAACCGTCGGCGCGAATCGCTCAACGTTTTATAGGCTCGTTTATCGATATTGCTCAATTTCGAAATAACAATAAGAATTTATAACCTTCCTTATAAATATTTTACGGCCATAGACAATAACGGCCATAGATCCAGACAATAACCCAAATATAAAAAAGTACTTATATTAACTGTCAAAAATTAATGAAAAATTGTAAGTAAGGTTGCTGAAAATTTATTTATATAATCGAGCAGCGTTGTGTCTTGACTCTTTAAATGGCTTCAGCTCCGGAGTCAATTCGAAGCCAAGTTAATTGAATATCATTTTTTATTTTATCGGAGATAATTTGAGAATTGTTTTTGTGGATACTCTGAAACCAATTTACCCAAAACTAAAAAAAGCAAGCTATAAAGTTCATATTTCAACATGTTGGATTGTACATTTAGCAACCTATAAAAACATTTGACTATATCCGAATTTAGATGGATTAATTGATAAACCAAAAAATTTTACCACTGAAGAAGAGTTGCCGTTCAAGATTGTTGAGGGCCCTCTATTATTTGCAGTTCCTGCTAGCACTGTCAACGATGAACCTATTCACCATAACAAAAGTCTTACATCATCTATCAAACCGCAAAATGATGGAGTAGGACGTGTGATAACGGGCATATCGGAAATGGGGCAAAATATTGCTGAAACAATAAAGTCGCATTTACCCACCATTAATGCGTTAACTTTTTCTAATGCAAACGCTAGCATATTTCCTGTTAATGGAGCAATGGTAATGCATATTAAGAAGTATGGTAGAAAGCAAAAAAAAATAGTTTAGAACTTTCTGTGATTATTTTGTAGATAAACAAAATCATAAGACAAATCATGTCCATTTTAGAAGCGATTTTGGAGCTATAATGAAAGGCAGGATTCTGATTTACTATCGAAAAACACTCGTGAAGACAAACTTTCGAAATCGTTCGGTTTGCTGACAGAAAGTTCAACACAAATGCCAGCCTTTTGTCGCTGCTGTTTGCAATTTTGGCGCGAAACAATTAACACTACGATAAACGATGGCCTATTGCATAAATACTGTTGCACTAATGGCTACAACAAAGGCCGTTTATTTTTCGAAAGAAAAATATTGAATGGCAGAGGCTCAAAAGTTGATATGGTCAAATAAAAAAATTTGGTTAAAATATACAAAATGTAACTGTAATTATAAAAAAAAACAATTTTTGAATATTTTTGCAAAAAAACGAATAGATAAAACCAATTTATTTTTTATACAAATATATATACTTTACAAACATTTACAAATATAGATAATTACCTAATAAAAGATACGTTTACGTTTTTTTAATGCCGCACAAAAAAAAATCTCCAACCCGTTAAATAGCAACATTTTTGAAGAATAAAGTATATTTTTTCAATTTTAAATTTAGAAAAAATGGTAGATATGCAAAATTCTATTAGTATAGCTAAATAGATACACATTTATTTTTGAAAAACTAGAAGACAAGTTTATAGATCGATTCATTTAACCAATTTATCTTGAAAAAAGAAGATTTTCGAAGTCATTAGTAGTCATTATTAGTACTTATATAACCAGGCAAAATACGATGATTAATCTGAAGCAAGCGCTTTTTTGGATCACATTCGCAGTATTCGCAGCAGAATGGATGACCAAAGCCGCAAAAATTTTTTTTTTTGGGTTTGTTTATATGTTTATTTGAGCGCGAAATATCATTGACTGCCTAGTCGTCTTGTCCATTGATGAAAACCATCACAATTTTTTCGCATTGCATTTGTCGTCTATATAAGCGATAATTTTCCATATGTCCCCATCATTATAATCGCCGGTGTTCTTAAGTCGTGATTCATTCTTTCGAGCTGTAGTTAAGGTCCTACCGTTCTATAGGTTCGCATCCCGAGGGTTGCGTTCCTGGTTCGGCGATGGGCACGGAGTGTTTGTGGTTCACTCCCTCGGCAAGCCAAATCGGGTGTCGTGACGTCCCACAGCTCGGGAGTTCTGGATCAAGGCAAGAGTTCACACTCATTTACACGTCACTTCTCGGGTTTACCCGATCCTTCGCAATCAGCATCTGTTAGATGCTTATGGGCTGATCATATTCCGTTTCTACGGCTTGAGCTAGTCCGTTTCCAAGTTGGACTCACATCTTTGAATCGCTGAGTTCAATTAACGTTGACTTTGGCTCTGCTTGCGGCCCAAAAAGTTTTTTTATATATTTCAACTTTAAAGATTCATTTCGTAAATAGTGTTTTAGCGTATTTAGACACTTTGTAAATTTGCGACGATTAAATGAAAATTTGAAAATGAGTCGAAGCAGATTTATTTTTATAACGATTTCCCTGTTTTTTTCTCTTTTAAAGCAATGGCTTTGTCTGAAATTGCTGAAAAGTGACTCTAATTTTTCTGAGCTAGAACCCCTTTTTTAATGAGATCTCATCTTTTTTATTCCAAGAGTTATTGAATTATTTTTTGCATTTTCTTTTTTAGTCTGAAAAATTATTTTATAACATTTTTATTTTATTCGTTTTACAATTTTTATAACTTTTATTAGGTTGGATTAAAAACTAAGTGCATGTTTGATTTAATTTCTTGATGATTTTAACATTATTAATAAAAACAATTTTTAGCTTATAAAATATTTCGTTTTTTAAATGGCCGGTGCGAGTAAACGTCGTCGACGAGAGCGCGATACATACGACGAGGTGTCGGCGAAGCGCGCTCGTGAAGCATCACGTCGTCGAAAAGCTGAAAATCGTGAGGCGCGTGCCCGTCGGCGATCACGCGAAAAGCGCGAACGCAGCGAAAATGTTCACAATCATCGCGACTATCATGCACATGACGATGACGCAAAACGCTCTAGGAAAAAGCATTACAATAAAAAGGAAAGAACTCATGAGGTACGTGAGATTTTCGCATTTTTTATTTTTGGAGAAAATCTGGTGCTTTTTTAATTCCAATAGCTGAGATTTTTTTTGTGATTTTTGAAGGGAAATGGCAATAAAACGATACCTTAAAGTTTTCATTTCTACTTTTTTGTTCCAATTTTTGATAGAACGCTAAAAAATCAAAACTAAAGTGGTAGAAAAAATAACATATAGTAATAATGATATGAGGAGATGTGGTGGTTAAAACGGAACAAATATCATTAATCTAAAATTCTTTTATTATTTTAGTATTATTTTATTATTTTAGTATTATTTTATTATATATTAGGTATTATTATTTTAATATAATTTACATTGATATTGAAGCCATTTTGATATATTTTTGCTTTTTATGTGATTTTTTGTTTTTTTTATTTTTTTTTATCTTGAATTTTTTGTGCAAATTGTTTGAATTGTGCCGATGTTTTGAATTGTTCAATCAATCATTTATTTTTGTCTATTTTTCCTTTTGCTTTTTGCAACAACTTGCTGGCCATTTGTAAACTTTGTATTTTTAGAATTCGATTTACTAATAGAAGCTTTTATTTATTATATTTTTTTTAATTTTTAAAATAATTTTATAGACAAAAAAATGAACATTTGAAATTTTTAACTAAACACTTTTTTATATATAGTGATTATCCATCGTATTTCAACAATTGAATATCTATAATAATAAGTAAATATGTATTTTATAAGTGACTTTAGCGAACACGTAATCACAGCGCATATCGTCTGGAGAGCATTTAAAGTATAAATTTTTAGCGTGAACTTAATTTTTTTGATAAGAAATTAATTACAAATATAAACAAATTTTCTAAATTAAATTTTTTTCGGCAATTTTGCTGCTCGCATGCTTTTTACATTTTTTATATTTGTAGTTGATTTCTTCAATTGAAATTTAAGACCTTATCTCTTCATGATGTGATAATTTCCGTTTGAACTTTATTTTATTATATTACACAGCCTTAATATTAATGTTCGCATATTATTTGTTTTTTAAGCGTCAAATGATTTTGATGAATTTTTGAAAATTTTTATAAACTTAGTTTTTTTTTAGTTTGCTTCTTTATCCTAACTTTTTAATAATTTTAATGCCTTATTTTTTTATTTTAGCTTTCTATATTACATAATCTGATTTGGCATTCGGTTTAATAATTTCAAGTATCTTTGTTGCTATTCTTAGTTTATCAATTATTTTAGTGGTATGTAAGAGATCGGTGAAAAATTACTTGCGGAAGCAAGCAATTTTTCGAGTTGTTATCGAAAAAGCAAATGTTTTATTGGCCAGCTAAAGATATTTTCTTCGTCATTTTTTGCGTTGTTTTCCATTTTCCTCGCTGATCTCGACTAGTACGCAAGCTTTTTTTAAATTGATTTTTCGTGCAGTTGCTATTTAGATATCACTTTTATTCTTTTTTTCTATTCTTTGTTTTCTTCTTCGAGATTTAATTTATTTTAAACCAAGCTTAAGTTTTACTCACATTTCGTATATGAGAATGATTTGTGCATTATGTGTCGTTATACATATGTGTTTGTTCATATTTAGTACATAAGTTATATGTATAGTAAGTCGTTCAATTTTTTAGTACATATCATTATATGTTCTGTTATCATTTTCGACTAACAGAGATATAGAAATATTCCTCATTGTCGAATGAATATCAAAAAATAATTAGAGATGCATATATGCACAAATCTCGCTTGATTTCGAACAACAATTACCTGAAGGCAATGGCCGTTAGCAACATACACGCTTTATTAGTTTTTTCTCATACGTGGAGATATATGCATTCTAATCACTGATACGTCAATAATAGAGAGGCAAGCATTACAAATATGTAACCGAATAATTCACCGGTTTTATTTTTTTAAATATTTTTCCTTAAATGAATTTGGATTTTTGCTACAACTGTTCTAATCAATTTTTTATTTAATTATATTTCAATCAACAAAACTGCTTTTTAATTTAATATAGTATGAAATATCTGTGTAACAGCTAAAGGTGGCTTCTAAAAATTATACGACTTCTTCCAAGGACGTCAGCCAATCAAATGCATCTTCTTATCCAAATAGCTACTTGGTCAAATTATCCAACGACTTTGAAAACTTTTTGTATTCTGCATTTTCGGACGAAGAAAGAAATGTTGCTTTTCAGCGAATTTTGAATGAATCAACAGATTCAAGTCCACTTTTAACTTATCCGACGCTTCCATTAAAAAAACAATCAAAACAGAATTTGAGATCATTTCATTCGTCACTTGGCATTAAAGAATATTATTTGCTTTATAATAATAGCAAAAGTACGTCTTATTTTACGCCACATTTTAGTTTTACTAATTTAACTGGCACTAACGTACCTCAATGTTCTTATTCTAATTCAAATAGTCATTTATCTATTTCCATTAATTCGGATATTTCAAACTTTTCGGATTTTTTGTCTAACAATCACTCGCCAATAATGTCTTCAAAGACGATATCGAAAAATCCAAAAAGTACTTCTAAACGAGCTTGTCCATTAGTAGTTATTCCTCGGCGTAGAAAACATAAGAACTATGTTTCCAGAAAAAGAAATCATCATTCTTTAATACATATGAGGCGTTTTTCCTCAGATCCCTACTTATACAAAAGTTATAATTCATGGGCATTACTTTGTGATTTTTCAACAGCGGATAAAGCCGAGAATGTGAATAATAAAAACGAACTGAAAATTGTACAAGAGCAATTGAACGCACAACAAAAAATTCCGAAACCCATATCATCGCCGCGCACAATTACAACTCGACAAATAATTGGATCGACGAATGAATCGAAAAATATGGTAAAAAGAAATTCCTTAATTTTAGAAGATAAAAAACAACCTTTACCAAAATATTCAGTTAATATGACTCCGGTGAATTCTGTAATAACTGATTCTAAACCTTCATCTAGTCAACCAATTCGACGTTTTAATTTTAAGAAAGTTGAGACTTCTATAGAAACTTCTTTAATGCCTTCTACTTCGGAAGCAAAGTCGAGTAGACCACCAGTTTCTGAACACAAATATACAAAAGCTGATAATAAAGATTTGAAAACGGAAAAAACCAAGTCTAATTTGAAGGATTGGGAGAAAATAAAGCAGGATTTAAAAGAAAGTGGGGCTAAAATGAAAATAAATCCTCTAGCTCGAAATAAACAACAACAACAACAGGCAAAAGAAGAAATCAATGATGCTAAAGCAATGGACACAATTGACGCCATAAAAGACGCGTTTTCTTTCGGGAATAAGGCTGTCGATAATAAATCCGAGTTACAAAATACGCCTTCTTCATCGAATATAAATGCGGCAAAAAAACCGCCTTCTTCACCCGCAACAGCTACACGGAAATTTTCGATTAAAACAAGTGAAAATATTTTTACAAAAAAGTTGAAAAACGTTCCACCCACTATCGCTGTTACATCAGCCAGTAATGTGTTATCGGTCAGTAATGCGCAGCGTTCAAAAGGAATTCGACGGCCACAGGAAATTCAAGCAGAATGTAGTATAACAAACTCCTTGTTACCCAATGAGCCCATCTCAACATTGGAAGACGATTATAGCATAATCGACAATAGCATTAGTGTAACTTCTGCTGTCGTACCGATTCTAAATTTATCACGTCAGAAAATCTCTATACAAAATTCTCAACAGCATCATCAAAAATCTTCAGCTCCGTCTCGCTCAGAAAATCCGAATACAGCCAATTTATTGGCCAGTCTACAATTACCGCCCTCTATTACCGCTAAAGTTAATAAAATCATTGCTACGGGTTGCAAGAAGGTATGTATAAATACGTTGATGATTTCTACAATTGACTATTTGTTTTTTTTCCCATGCTTATGTATTTTTTTATGTTTTTTATACAAAATTATTTTATTTATTTTTATTTAAGTGTGTATTTTTATGTAAGTATTTTATTATTGTCAATTTTTTTTAGCATTCATCAAATGAGTGTTTAATCGACTTTTTTGATTAAATATATTTTAAATATCTTATAAAAATTTCCTTTTTTAAACTAATTTTTATTAATTTCCAACTTCAATTTTCAAATATTGTTCTTTTTTTATGGCTTTGGCTTATTTTAAATTTATTTCTAGAGCGAATATAATCATGCCGGCTCATCCAAGAATTTGGCGGTTGGTTCAGCGAGTGTGGCAACTCCGAGAAAACCCATTGTACAGGACGATTCCGATGGGCATTTGATTTATGCATCCGGTGATGTAATTGATAATCGATGTATGTTTTTGAAAAAATGATACTAATAATAATTTTTCGGCAAGCATTTAATAAAATTACACATTTATAAATTAATTTTTTTTAAGGAAAAGCATTTTTGGTACGGATTTCTACTGTTGAATATTATTAATTGGATTCAAGGTCATTTTCAACGGGGGGGGGGAGGGGGGGTGAGAGGATTGATCTGGGGCCTTCACGTTACACGTATTAATTGGACTGCTTAAAAATGAAATAATAAATAAATAATTTATTGGACAAACAGGTACAATAGGTACCACTAACGTAGTCATAATACAGCAAAATTACAATGATAATAAAGTCAATAAAAACTTTTGATTTAATTATAGACAATCAGGAAAGAAAAAATATAACAATCAGGAAAGAAAAACAATTATTCAAAAATCACTTCCTCGCCATAAGCCTGGGTTTTGGGAATTCCCGCTTTAACAAGTCGTTTAGAGAATAGTTCCGAATTATTACTGAGAATTATTTTTTTCAGATATTTTATTCCAAGAATTAATTGTTCTGACAAAAAAAAATTGTGATTTTTAGCAGAGGTATTTTGATTTCGCAATAATAGTGCCCTTCTATTACTTATAATATTTTTCTGGAAGTAAATCCAGGAATCAAGATGTGTTGAATGAGTCAGGATTTTATATACCATAGCTAAATCGAGTAAAGTACGTCTACTTTTAAGGTCTTGTGAATTACATATTTTAAGTCTTTCTTCATACTTAATTTTTTTGGGCATTTTGATTCCACATTTCTTCAAAGTTCGATAAATAAAAGTCTTTTGTACTTTTTCAATTTTATTTATTTCAAAATTGTTAGATGGATTCCATATTTATACCGCATATTCCAATTGAGGCCTAACATAGGTTTTATAAGCTTGAACTAATACTTTAATATTACGGGTTTTAACCCATAAGTGACGACGTGTACACTTTTGTGTACACGAATTTAAATTTGTGCAATTATTGGCAAATGTATTCATTCTGTTCTGTATGGATTTATAAACATAAAAAGAATTTGTCGTATAAGAAACCTCCTAGGCACATATTTTGAGTGTGGTTCCAAAGCTTTACCCAATTAAAGAACAGAATGAAGGCAAACGCCAATTTGCGCGCAAATTTGAACTCAAAACATTCATTGTCACTTATGGGTTAAAATGAAATAATTTTTAGTCGAAATTATACGAACACTCGGCGAGGGAACGTTTGGTAAAGTTGTTCAGGTCAAGGATTCGAAACGTGCCAACGCTCCTCAGCTTGCATTAAAAGTTATTAAAAACGTTCCGAAGTATCGCGAAGCCGCTCGACTAGAAATCAACGTACTAAACAAGCTCAAGGAACGAGATCCGCAAGGAAAGCATCTCGTCATTCAACTGCTTGAACACTTCGATTATCATGGTCACATTTGCCTGGTGTTTGATTTGCTCGGTTTGAGCGTTTTTGATTTTATGGTCGGTTTGTTTTGTTGTTTTTTTTTGCAACCCTAATTTATCGTATATAAGACATTTTTTCATAGATAAGGCGGATTTTGGCGAATTTTTATATATTTTTTTAAATTCAGAAATTAAATCAAAAAAATATATACATATATTTTGTTCATAATTTTTCATGTTTTTTCTTTAATGTTTTGATTTGTTTTAACTTTTTAATGTTTAATCTATAATAATTTATTGGACAAACAGGTACAATAGGTACACTAATGCTCGAAAAAATGCCATAGAAATGGATCTAATGGATTTTTTTTGAATATTTATTTATTTTCTTGTTTAAATCATTTTTTAAAAACAAAAATTCAAATGTATTCGTTAAAAAGTAAATTGAAGAATCGTGTCGGGACAAAAATATTCATTTTTTTTAGATGAGACGAGCCTTATATACGATAGATTAGGGTTTTTAAATTTTAATATTTTTTCTTTTCTCTTGGCTTTTACGTTTAAACATTCACTAATAAAAATAGAATTGATCTTTGAAGAATCTTTGCGTTGGGTACGCCGGGACTTTCGGTCGGTCTGCTCGTTCCCCCAGTTCGTTCCCAACAAGATCTAGTGCGCTTTTCTTTTTTGTCTCGATTTTCTTTGCCACGCACAATCGGATTTTCAATAAAGAATTAATTTATTTGCAAAAAGAAAACGAAAAAGAAAAGCGCACTAGGTCTTGGTGGGAACGAACCGAGGGAACGAGCAGACCGACCGAAAGTCCCGGCGTACCCAACACTTAGTATCGAAAAAACAACTTCGATACTTTTATTTTTGGCTCTTGTTTTATCGGTTTTTGTGGAGTGCAACGGCAGAAATTTAATAGTAATTTCAATCAACTTTATATAATTCACGTGTTCACAGCAGATAATCAAAATACTTTATTTGTTTCACTTGAAAAATTACGGAGAAAAAATTAGCAAAAAAAGTCGAGCATAAATTATAATTGCGTACGCGACATTAGGATTTCTTGTATGAAATTAACATCGACATATTTTGAGAATACATATAGAAGAACACAAAGAATAGAACAATTATATATATACCCTAATTTCGTGCGTGTATAAGGCCGGAGGTGTTTTAAGCCAAATTTAAATTCGCGCCAATGAGTTCATTCTCTCTTCGTATCGGATCCGTTATGGTTCAAATTTTACGCCCATCTTTGTCTCGGTTTTATAAAAGTGGGCACAAAATTTAGACTCCAATACGAACAGAATGAACTCATTGGCGCCAAATTTAAATTTGGTTCAAAACATCCGGCCTTATACACGCGAAATTAGACTATATATATATATACATTTTTTAAGAAATACAATAATTATCATCCTTATCCAATGGATCAAGCACGTTATATTGCGTATCAGCTTTGCTATGCGGTGAAGTTTCTTCATGACAATCGCCTTACTCATACAGATTTGAAGCCCGAAAACATTCTCTTCGTTAACAGTGCCTATCGTACCGTTCAGCCGGACGAAGGCGGTGGTAAACGCCGAAAGCCAATTAAAGTCGTCGAGGATGCGACGGTTCGGCTAATCGATCTCGGCTCGGCCACTTTCGATCATGAGCATCACTCAACAATCGTCTCGACACGACATTATCGAGCACCCGAGGTGATTTTAGGTAAATTGTTTTACATTTTTTTACTGTTGTGTATGGAGTTCGGTATTCGTCTATAATAGACAAGTTCGCTTATTAAAACAAGGCTTTATTTAATTAACACAACAATAATAATAGAACAACAATAATAACCAATAAAATAATGGCATAATCAAAAGACACTGCGAAATAAATACGCGGTATAAGACTAACATTATTTGAATATTTGGCCAAAGGCCACAACATTTACTTATTTCAATTTACATATGTTGTGACGGAGTTATAAGAAGAAATTCGAAGTATGTGATCAAGGTCCGTGTAGCTCAGTCGGTAGAGCAGCGCTCCGGTTAAGCGTTGGTCGCAGGTTCAAGTCCTGCCACGGAACTCGTCTTTTTTCACATACACAACAATTCTATTTTTCAAGCATTTTAGGCTTTTCTAATTTAAAAAAAAAATTTTTTTTACGTTTTTTTTGTTGTTGTAGAGTTGGGCTGGTCAAGACCGTGCGATGTTTGGTCGATCGGTTGCATAATGTTTGAGCTTTATATGGGAATTACACTCTTTCAAACGCATGACAATCGAGAACATCTTGCGATGATGGAGCGAATATTAGGTAGTATTCCGTATCGAATGGGCCGAAAAACCGAGTGAGTTTTCAGTCTTATTTGCTAGTAAATTTGTCTAATATTCATATAGTCCTTTCATTTTTGTGTAAAAATAAATTGAATTTTTTTTTCTATAGAACTAAATATTTTCAACATGGCCATTTGGAATGGAACGATAGAACCAGCGCCGGTCAATACGTTCGAGAGAACTGCAAACAGTTGCATGTAAGTTGTTTTTTTTTCACCCCCTGTTGGGAATCGCTGTAAGTTTTGATCGGTCTGCACTTTCCCAGTTCGTTCCCACTGTTGGGTACGTCGGGCGCTTTCAATCGGTCTGCTCGTTCCTCCAGATCGTTCCCACCAAGACCTAGTGCGCTTTTCTTTTTTGTTTCCTTTTTCTTTGCCACGCACAATCGGATTTTCAATAAAGAATTAATTTATTTGCAAAAAGAAAGCAATAAACAATACGGAATAAAATTATTAAAGGTCTCAGAAAATAATATTTTTTTCTCCAGAATAATATAAAAATGAACTACTCCTTCCTATTCGTCTCCAATTATTATTTTCACACAACCCCACTTGAAGCGACAACCGAAAAACTTTGAGCGCTAATTCAAATTATCTTTAAATTCTCGCGTCATACGCGATGCCCACCAAGACCTAGTCGCGTTTTCCTTTTGCTGAACCTTTTTATTTGCCACGCACAATCGGACTTTCAATAAAGAATTTATTTATTTGCAAAAAAAACAATTAACAATACGAAATAAAATTATTAAGGTCTCAAAAAATAATTTTTTCTCCAGAATAATTCAAAAACTGCTCCTTTTATTATTTTCACACAATCCAATTTGACGCGACAACCGCAAACATTTTATCAAATTTGAGCGCTAATTCAAATTATTTTTAAATTCTCATACGCGACATTCCCTATATAAAAAGTCATACGCGACATTCCCTATAAAAAAAGAAGTGATAAAAAAGAAGTGAAAAATTACAAGCAGCTTTTTTTTTCCTTCGATTTTATGCTTTTTATTTCCATTTTCAGAGGTACATGCGCTCTACGGATATGGAGCATCAAGAATTGTTCGACCTAATTATGCAAATGCTTGACTATGAGCCGTCGTCACGCATTACGCTTCAGAACGCTTTGCAGCATCGCTACTTTAAGCGGTTGCCTCCGCATCAAAGGTTTAGGTTTGCTTGGCTACTGTCACGAACTGGGAAGATATGTAGGGACAGTGGAAAAATTAGCAACGTAAGATCTCCCAAATTCGTGAGAAAAAACTACCAAAAGGTGTGGCGAGAAAAACCTATTTATTGTTCATAATTAATTTTTTATAATTAAGGTGCAAATGCAAAGAAATTTTGCTCACGTTTTGAATTGGCGCCAATTGGAGTTCATTCGGTATTGTATTGAATTTAAGCGAGTCCAAAAAAAAGCTCAAAACATCCGGGTTTATACACAAAAGAAATTAGGGTATTTCCCAAATAAATTTATTATTTTCTTTTCCTTTTTCCTTACATTTTGTTTTTCCTATCCGAATTTCGCGTGTATAAGGCCGGGGGCTTTTTTAACCAAATTTAAATTGGCGCCAATTGGAGTTCATTCTGTATTGTATTGGATCCAAGCGAGTCCAAATTTTCTGCCCATCTTTATGAAACCGAGACAAAGGCGGGGCACAAAATTTGGACCCCAACGGATCCGATACAACAGAATGAACTCATTGGCGCGAATTCAAAATGTGAGCAAACGAGTGAGCAAAATTTCTTTGCATTTGGACGCGATCTTTAAATTGATTCTGTACATGAAAGAATGTAATAGTAGAAAAAATAGCACCAGATTCGTGTTCAGTAACTTATTTTACTCTTAACCAGACTTGCCAGGTGAAAATAAAATAAAAACGAAAAACGCTGGGCACGAAAAAAAATATTTTATTGATAATTTCCAACAACAAAAAAGATTTTTCTAAAAATATCTGAATTGGTCTATTTCGTTAACTTTTCGGGTCAGATTCTTTATTCTCTCAACAATTAATACTTCTCGGAACGCCTGATCCTGTGTCTAAGAGAGCCATTCTTCATCAGATAGTCAAACATCTTAGTGCAAATAGTCAAACATCTCAAAAAAAGAACAAAAAATAAAAAAGAACAGACCCCCTCAAAAAAAAAGAACAAATCTTTTTAAAATAGACATCTGGCAACTCTGAATGGGTTAAGAGTCTTAACCCATTTTTTATCCATTAAGATTTTAACCATCTTTGTAAAATTTTTAATTGAATAAATTAAAAATCGTTCTTTTTTTAGGCTTGATATAGAAGAACGAGCCAGCGGCAGCGGAGATGTGTTAGTTGTCAACAACGGTGCGTCGGTTGTTGTCAATCTACCATTGTCTTCGTCGGAGACGACCGTTGCCGCTGCCGCGGACGCGACAACAATGATTGGGACTCAATTGAACAAGACAAAAGGTTTGTATTATTTCTTGGATTCATCTTCTTTTATGATCGTCTTTAAAAAACTGTAAATTTTCTTAACAGGGGATTTTTTCAATGGGGATTTCCGTGAATTAATTACCTGTCGAATTGGGCGCCTCTCGGGGGTGCCTAATTAGAGAGGGTGCCCGATTACCGGGGTGCTCAATTAGAAGACGGGTTTGACTGTATTTGAAAAAGAAATTATTGTATTTTTTTAAATTTTACTCTAATTTCGCGTGTATAAGGCCGGGTGTTTTGTGCTAAATTTAAATTGGCGCCCCAATGCGTTCATTCTGTTCCTATCCAGATCCAAGCGAGTCCAAATTTTGTGCCCAATTTTATGAAACATTTCGTTCGTATCGGATCCGTTGGGGTCCAAATTTTGTGCCCGCCTTTGTCTCGATTTCATAAAAGTGGGCACAAAATTTGGACCTACCAACGGATCCGATACGAACAAAATGAACTCCAATTGGCGGCAATTTAAATTTGACTCAGAACACCCCCGGCTTTATACACGCACCAAATTAGAGTAATTAAAAAATCGAATAATTACCTCAAGTTCAAGTAGATAAGCCGTGGCGATTCGACGAATTTTTGAATTTTGACTTAGCCTTCATTCTGTTGTAAACAAGGTTAAGCTCATAATTTTTAATCTGCAGGTTGGGCCTGTTTCAATGATGGTACTCTATAAATTTTATGCGCCTAACAGACACAAAATAACCGAATGTGAGGCCAAGTTGAAATTCAAAAATTTGTCGAACGGCCGCCCGCGGCTTATACGGTCGGATAATTGGCGAAAAATTCGTTTAAGACTCATTTTCGATTCACTATTTTCTTTACACTTTTTTTTTAATGTGTGTTCATTAGAAAATTCAAAAATAATCAATCGAGCAAATTCACGTGTGCCTTATTCAAGACCTAGAATTTTACACTTTTGGGTATGACTATATGCAAATAAGTTTTCCACTTTATTGTTTGCCAAATATTTTTTTTTTTGAAAAAAAAATTGTGCTTTTTTATGTTGGGATTTGGTCATTATTGTATTCGGCGTTTCGCCTTTCATTTGCTCTTTTAAATGTAATTTGGTTTTAGCGCGCTATATTTTTGTTACGGTCATTATCTTAATCTTTTGTTGTTGTTTTTCTAAAAAGAGGGGTTAAGTGATTTCGGAGTTAGCTAAAAATAAAGTTTTGTTAATTATCTATTTTACAATTAAAGTATGTTTCGAACAAAATTATTGCCAATTAATTTGTGAATGTTATATTGATGTTTAAATAGGGAATTAG
The DNA here is from genome assembly GCA_024678965.1 of Bradynema listronoti. Lineage (NCBI taxonomy): Eukaryota > Metazoa > Nematoda > Chromadorea > Rhabditida > Allantonematidae > Bradynema > Bradynema listronoti. The sequence goes on from JANLNO010000003.1 coordinate 4,870,811, forward strand.
TCCCATACAGATTGTTTGTACTTGCTAATTAAAGGACGCATCACGGCGAATAATATTGCAAAAAAGGACAATTTAGCTATATAATTATACAGTTAAAAATTTTTGGCATTTCGCCTATATTTAAAAAATGTAATATTACATTAAATAGGATTTGAAATTTGACAAAATTTGTTTGCAGTAAAATAATAAAAGTAAAGTTATTTGTTATTGAATGCAAATATACACAAAAAAATAGCGCATTTTCTTACGAATCGAATGACTACTGGCTTATAGTACATAAATGTTATTTTTCGTTTCTTCTGAAACGCATACTTTTTTCGTACCTAAAAAATATGTAGAATAAATAAGTAGAGCTCAGTGAATTTTCGGAGTTTCCAAATAAGCCTGGGCATTCTTGTTCCCCGTTAAATTCTCTATCTCCTGGTGCAATTTGGAATTGATTAATACGCTAGAAAAAAAGTTAATACGCGAAGAGCAGGTTGATGTCAAATTTATCATTTTTTGAATTGGTTTTGCCCTCAAGCCGATTCTCGAGTTGTCGCTTCGTTTTTTTATCATTTATATTATAAATAAAAAGTGATTTTAAATGAATAAACGGTTTCATTACACGCGAGAATTTGAAGAACATTTTTGAAATGTAATCTTTTAAACATTCGAAATATTTTCAAATTTGCGCTCGACTACGATATATTCTGTCAAAAATTTGCACTATTATTCGCCGTGTATGAATTTTCTGACAACATTTTTTGACGCTAAAATGGCGGAAATTTAAAAATATTTATGAAATTTTTTTTTTTTGCTATTTTTTATTTTTTCATCATCATTTGGTTCTTCGTTCAAGTCTGTGTTGCGAAACTCTTCGAAAACCTCAATGGTGTCATCAACAATGTGCTTGATCGAGTTTTTCCAAATATACTGGACTAAATCATATAAAATATAAAAAACAGGAAAAATAGCAAAAAAAATTTTTCATAAATATTTTTAAATTTCCGCCATTTTGGCGTCAAAAAATGTTGTCAGAAAATGCATATTGGAGGGCATGCGTCCTTTAATCATCTATATTACGCATTCAACCTAAAGTCTAGTGGTGTGTCTATTTCACATTAGTCACAGGGCGTAAACATTTTTCTTTGTTAAACGTCATTGAGAGACATAACATTTTAAAATTTTAGTTGAAGCAGAAGACTTACGGAAAGCTTCCAAGTGTGAGACGGTGAAAAATGGCACCGCGACTGTGGCGCTATCGGCTGCAGCGAAGAAGAGTCGAAGCAAAACGCCTGAGCCGGATTGTACGCCGCAACAACAGCTCAAGCAACAACAACAACAACAACAGCGCATACAACAAAACGGGGAAGCCACGGAAGCGGCGGGCACTCATTGAGAAGCAGCAGTTCAAGGCCATACAATTTTAATTTATCTCCAATTTTTATTTTAATTTTTGTTTATTGGACTTTTATTTTCTTGTAGTTGATTTTAGCAGTTCAATTAATTGATTGAAAAAAAATTACAATGGAACTAAAAATTTGCTTTAATAATTAATTAAGACGTTTACTGTTACAAAAATTTATGAATGTTCACGCGAACATCATCGCATTCCAACTAAAATTTTGATCTTAATCATGGAATTTTTTTAAAATTTTTTACACGATAATCACATCACGTTAATTTTTTTTTATAATATTAAAAGAAAACGAGTAATTTTTTATTCGACTTAAATGTAGTACCCAATTTTTGTTATCAAATTCTGATAAAAAAATGACGTAAATACTTGAACAACAAACAAACAACTTTGGTGGTCATCGAAGTTTTTATAAAAGAAACTTTGCTTTTTATTTACTTTTTTTGATCGTTGATTTATCCTTTTTTTTCCCTTTCTTTTTCTTTCCTCCATTTGATTGCACAATTTTTCTAAAAAAAAGTTGATTTTTTTTTCAGTGACATTATGTGCCAGCCGTTGGGCCGGTTTCTTCCTCTTTCCTCTTTTCTTTTCTTTTTTTTTAACCATTTTCTTCATGATTTTTCTTTTTTATTAATTTTATTTGAATTTCTTTTTTTTTTACTTTTTTGTAGTCATTTCTTTCTTTTTCATATTTTTTGTTTAATATTTTTCTCTTTCCTCGACTTTTTTCCACACCTCGCATGATTTTCTCAGGCATCAGAATCAAGAAAAACGCATTGTGTTTTGCATTTTGCGCTTTATCTTTTTTTTTTCTTAAATATGTACATCATAATACGTAGAAAATTTTACTTGCGGATGTAAAATTGCCTGCTTTTACGAATGCTGTGACACACGTAAAATTCAGTTCATGTTACAATATCAGTTTAAAATTTAAATTTAATATGCAAAAAAATGTATTTTTGCATATTAAATTTTTTTCTTAGAGAGTAAAATGGATTTTTACTTTTTTTACTTTTTTTTACTTTTTTTTAAAACTATTGCTTAATTTTCTTCTAAAAAGCAACAAAATTTTTCACTTTCAACAATGCTTTTTTTTTGAAGAAGAGTCCTTTGCTTTAGTCATACAAATAAAATGATAATGGTATTAATATAACAACATGTTCTTCATTTTGATGATAAATGCTGACGAAGATAAAGTTCGATGATACAACGCATAGGGACGTCATTGAGCAACATCGATGATACGTTAATAAAAAGTCCTTTACGCATTCGTATCTGCGAGCATTTTGCTTGCTAATCGCATTATTATTTTATTTTTGAAATTATTTGTTTGTTTGTTTTAACAGGCACGCAGATGAGAATAACATCTTAAAACACTAAAAATCAACAAAATTAATGTTATCGATTTTTCAATTAATTAAGAGAGTACACGGATGCGAATGTTGCGATATTTAGTGAATGTGTTTTAATATTTTAAAACCACAAATAATTTCTTAAATAGTGTTATAATCTGAATCGTAATTAAATTGCCGGAAGCACATTAATTCAAAAATCTAATCTTATGTAAATTAACAAAAATATAAAATGTAATTGTGTTTGGTTAGCAAAAAGATTAATCATACTGCACAAACAAGATAATATACATACATGCATATTAAAAATGGAAAAAAAATGAATTAAAGTTATTTTCCAATATGTCCTTTGTATTCTCATCACAAAAATTCCCGCAATGTTCTTTGAGCAAGTTGCGGTTAAAAATGTCTACAATCATGGCTAGCTCAAATCGGGATCGTGGATTTCAAAACTGAATTCCGTTTTTTGATTTTGCGTTTATGAGATCTTGTATTATAATAGAATCCCAAAATTTGTTTTCGATAGAGGAATAATAAGATAATCGGTTTTATAGTTTAAAAAAATGCCTATTATCATTTAAAATTAATAAAGATTGGTTGAAAACTCAATGAGCATAGTAAATTTAGCCTACATATAAAAATGCAATTTTTATATATCGAAATCGGGATGATCTGAATGCATTCTACAAGTGTCCTTAGCGTTTTTTTAATACATATTTAAATGCAAAATACCTTAAATTCTGTAAATGCACGTTCGAAAGAAAAAAATGCCATTCATTATATTGTTCAATAAAGTGATAATATGTAGTATTTTATTGGGAAAACAACGCGTGAACTATACGAAAATACAAGTACAACAATAAAAAAAATGTATGTGAAAGGTATTTGTCGCAAGATGCCAAGGCCACGCGCATTTTTAGAGAACACGCCGGCTAAGGATGATGGACGCATTTTTCGTCGCTTTCACCTTCACCTTCCCATTTACATTTTTTTCCAGTTATTTACTAAACTTCTTCAACTTTTCTAAAAATTCAATCGGATGGGAATCGTGTATAATAAAAAAATATTTTAAAATTTATACATTAATGATTCTATATTCACAAAATTTATTCTTAAAAATAACTTATTAACATTTTTTTTGTATTTTTTTTGAAGAAATTTAATTTTACTTAAATCTGAGTTTATCATAAAGTAAATAAATAAAAATTATCATTTTTAAAATTGCATTTATCTACATAACTTTCAATTTTTTTTCTTATATGATGTAAGTTGATTGAAAAAAATAACCTTGACCCAAACACTAAATGAATAAATAATACAAAATACATGCACAACACGTAAATGAATATAAATCTGTATATCAAGATTTACTTTGACCATTCTCGTCATTTTTCAAAAACAATTTTTTTCTCAAAATATGGCCTTTTCTCAATTCGTCTTTCACTTTTTTTACATATTTCCATTCTCCTACTTTTCACTTTTCATTTTTTTTCACGCGCATTTTTTTTTCTTTTTTCAATTTTTCAAATTTTTTCAGCATTTCAATATTTTTTTTCCAATTTTCTTTTTTTTCATTCTTATTAGATATTTTTTTGTTTCGTTTTTCTCTTATTTTACGCATAAATTCTTTATCTCTTTCAATTTTTTCTATCTCTTTTCTTACATGTTTATTTTCATTTTTCTATTTGTTATTTTTTTCTTTTCTTTTCTTTTAATTAATATTTTACTCTAATAATTTTTTGAATTATATACTTAATTTTAATTCTCTTTCGATATTCTTCGACAAGACTATTCGCCGTCCAATAAGCAAATTCACAATGGACGGACGAAATTTATAAGAAAGTCGCCAATTGGCCAAAATTTTTTAAATTTAAATATCTGAAAAATATAGAAAATGAAAGTCGCTAATAATACGATACAAAAAAGTAAATAACATCAAAATTTCTAAAGAAAAAAGATGCATATTTTAAGTAATTTCTTTTAATTTTTTTTATAAAATAATTATTTATAAAATAAGTTCGGGTAAATAAAATGCCAAGAATTTCTGAATATTGACTTGGCCTTCATTCTGTTATTTTGTGTCGGTTAAGTATAAAATTAATGAGCATCTTTATTAAAGCAGGCCTAAGCTGTAATTCAAAAATTTTGGACTCAACTTTGTTTATAACAGAATGAAGACCAAGTCAGAATTCAAAAATTCTTCGAACGGTCGCGTCTTATTTACCCGAACTTAGGGTAATTTTAATTGAATAATTAAATTATTTTTTCTTAAAAAATAATATTTTTAAAATAACTTTGTTAATCGAAACGTTTTAAGCCATTTTTTTCATATTCCCATCTAGGTTTGCCATTAATAAAAAAAGTTTGCTTTTTTATAATAAAAAAGAAAAAAAATCAGATAGAAACTTAAGTGGCAAGCGCCACAATATCCCTACAATAAGAAATGAAAAAGCATGAAATGATGGGAGGAGAGGCATATGAGGAGTAAACTGGTTTTTTTATTGCAATTTTAAAAATGAAATGAAAAACATGTAATTTTTTATGTATTAAAAATTAAAATTGAAATTTTTTCGTAGCAATCTTTGATTAAATAATTTTCATATTTTTTTTTCTTTTTTTTTCTTTTTTTTCTTTTTTTTTCTTTTCTAATTTTCAAATTTATAAATCACATCATTTATAAATCCGAAATTTTCTTTCTTTGTATATGTTAATTTTATTTCATTGCTTTGCCTTCTCATTTTTGATCTTGTTTTTTTCTTTTTTTCTATTTTTACATATATTTCCTATAATTTAATTACATACCTATAATTCAAAAATAGTTTCATTTTTTCCATTCTTTTTAAATAAATCTCTTCTTTTTTCTCATTTTTTTTTATAAATTGAAAAGTTTTTCATTTTTCCAAGGATTGTAAAACAGAAAAGTTTTTCTCTATTTTTCTATATCAATAAATGTCCCCCCTATTTTTTTTTCATTTTTCTTCAAATTTTTTTTGCACTATCTTTTTTCTTCAAATGCAAAAAGCCTTAGTTTTTATATGCGCATGCCTTTCCTTTTCTTCCACTTCCTCCGCCCTCAATCCCTCCCCTTTCATCTTTCTTTGCACTTACAGAAAAAGTGAAATGAAATGTGAAAAAAAATGTTATATTATTGGCAAATGATTTTTTGCTGCGTGTTTTTGCATGATCACTATTTGAAAATCTCTTCATATTATTCCTTTCTCTTTCCTCTTTCCTTTTTTCATAAATTACTTTTATTTACAAGTATATTTATATAGAAATGAGAGAAAAAAAATACGGAGAGAAATTTTGATGGAAATCATTGGAAATCACGCATCTCGTAATATCTCAGAATAAGGAATAAAAAAACTATGCATACATATGTGTGTGTGTGTGTATAATTGTATGGCCCATCATCGTCATCATCATACATAAAAAACCGTAAAGGTAATTTTGTGTGGGGCAAATAAAAAAGCGCGGACCAAAAAAGTCGCAATGGCAGTGGAAGTCGCCGCCACAGTAGCAGGAGAAAAATGCAACGCCACAATCATAAACAACAACAAACAACAAACAACAAACAACAACAATAAACAACGACAACAATGAACAAAATGTGGAGAAATCTTTGGAGAAAAAGAGGTGTAGAATTGAGAATTTTTTCGTTGTTTTTTTTCTTGTATGTACCTTGGTAATTGTTTTCCCAAAAAAAAAAATAAGAAGGCGCAGAGAGAAACACGGCGATTGTTTCTCTTCGCGCCCGCCTTCTCCTGTAAAATTTCACTTTCGTTTTTGTCGTCAACGCACGGCTCAGCTCTTAAGGCTTAAGGCTTTAGCTAGAAAAACAAAGAAAAGTTTTCATTTTTTGTCCCTCTTTTTCAATTTTCAATTAATTATTTTCTTTAATAATTATTATTAATTACTTAAAGTTGAGTGGCAAAAATTCTTATTTTTAATTTATTTAGAAATATACCGTAGTTTCGTGTTTTTTTTAATTACTTAATTTACGATTACGGTTTATTTACTTAGCTGATTGGGTGTTTCTCGCTTTAATATGAAATCAGAGAGCCTTGGTGAGGCCATAAAACGCGGCAATCTCACATTATCCTCGGCCAGTGAAGAGGAGAACGGTATGATGAATTCATTTCAACAATTCCAACAACTCCATAAACATCATGAGCTCCAACAACAACAACAACAAAAACAACATCAACAACAACGATTGTTAGATTTAGCATCGAGCAAAAAACTAGTAAAGCGATCTTCTTTGGAATCGAAATTGGTTGATGAAGATTGCGCTCAAAAGTTGGAAACAACTCCACCACTTCACTCTCTAACTGATCTCAACTTGGGCGTCAATTCCGTCGTTATTGATCATCTAAAATCGGAATCGGCAATACTTGGCCCACAGCAATTAGCTCAACATCATTTGGATAATCAACGTGAAAATCAACTCCAACAAATGAGCGCCAACGATACGTTCTATTATCAGCATAATGACTATCGTTATATCAATCATTCGAATGGACTAAATATTAATCAAGGCAATCCGCATTACCATCAACACCAGCAAAATTTGGCGGCTACAGCAGCAGCCGTCGCGGTTCAACATCAGCAATTGGCAGCGGCAGCTGTTGCCGCCGCAGCGGCTGTCTCCCATCCCCAGGCGATAATTCATAACGATGTCAATAATATGGGCACGGATTTTAAGCTACACGCCAGCGTTGGCGGAAATGTCCGCTGTCAGCATCCATCGGCAGCGGCGATCGCCCAACAATTAGCCTACGAAAATTGCCCCATTTGTGGCGATCGCGTTTCCGGCTATCATTATGGATTGTTGACATGCGAGTCTTGCAAAGTAAAATTTTACAAAATTCATAATTTTAAAAATTAGAAAATAAATTAGCAAAATTTCTTTAAATTGTTATTGGCCAATCATTTTTGGCATATTACTAAATTCATGCGCACGGATCCATATCAGTGTTGTGATTTGGCTGCGAGTTGGCTCCCGGCAAACGCATGACAGACGAGCAGAGCACCATGATATTTCGTCATTTTTAACAAAGAATATAATAAATTTGTCTGCTCGTCTGCCAAAAATGCCGGGAGTCAACTCGAAGCCAAGACACAGTCACAACATTGATCCTTATATACACATATAATGAAAGCTCTGAGAATGTTCTTCAAGATTCTCACAGCCCCAAAATCTTTCTATTTTTGTTCAGAAGTTTTCAAAATTTTGTTCCAAGATTTTCTTATCAACCTAATAAATATTAATGAAATTTTCATTTATTTAAGCTTTGATTTAAAACAAAAGATTTTTAGGGATTTTTTAAAAGAACTGTTCAAAATGAGAAAAGGTACACCTGCTCTGCGCAGGGCAATTGTATCGTTGACAAAACTTGTCGAAAACGGTGTCCGCATTGTCGCTTTGAAAAATGCTTGGAGCGCGGAATGCGCACTGACGGTTAGTGATACTTTTACACCTATTATTGCTTTAAACATTTTTTAACAAATTGACGATTGTATGGTATGTTACACCGATTTAGTATGCATTCAAAATTGCGCGCTTATTTGCATTCTGTTCTGTATGGATTGATAAAGTTTAAAAAAATTTTACTTAGAGAAATCTGCTAGATACATTTTTAGAATGTGGCCTCAGAGTCTTATCTAAAAATAAAGAACAGAATGAAGGCGTTCGCCAATTGAAGCGCGATTTTGTATGCAAAACATGCATGCTTGTCAATGTATTAAAAATGATTTATAAATAAAACATAAAATTTTTTATGTTTTAATTTTTTTCATTGACTTTTTTTGATGATATTACCTGATTTTTTTTGTGCCAAAATTTAATCGTAAAACTCTTAATAGTTGATTTTGAGATAAATTTTCGCAAAATAAAATCTAAATTCTTTAGGTTATGCAATTTATTACAGACAACACAATAATTAATGTGGTGTTTCTCGATTAAAATTACGGAATGTAAATACCTCTAATATGTATATAATGCATGCGTAAATAATATTAAGTGTAAAGTGAAATTTAATTTTTTTTATTATCTCTTCTTTCTATTTAAATCTATGTTGAAAAAGTTTCATGTTTTAAGTTTTATATAAACGATATTTACATATACATATCATGGATGTATGGGAAATGATTTTAAACTTTTGGAAGTCGGAATCTTGAAGAGAATCGGAAAAAACCTCGGAATTTGGAATTCCGACGCGCCCCTAATACATATATCTCTATTTATATTTTTCACATATTACCCTAAGTTCGGGATGATAAGCCGCGGCTTATAAAATAAACTTGTCCTGAGGCGAATTCATTCTTCAAATTTTTTTTGAAAATTTTGCAGTTTTTTGCAATTTTTTCATGTTTTTTATGAACATATTTTATTTTAATCACACGTTTTTTGGGGTTCATTCACATTATTTTACACATTTCACCTTTCAAAAGCAAAAATAATTTTCAAAGAAAATGAAATATATTTTAATTTTTTACACTTCGCCAAGCTGTGGCTTATGTATGGGGGCGGCTTATTATTTCGAACTTAGGGTACATTTTGCACGTCGTGTTATCCTGATTTCGGGCGTATAATGCATGATCGTTGGTTGGGCTTTTTGAATTTTTGGTTGGACTTCATTCCGTTATATTTTCATTGGAGCTCTCCATTTTTGCCCTATACCTTTGTCCCATTTCAAAAAAAATATTTGTTTAATTTTATATTTAATACATAATAACAGAGTCTAAGCCCAATCAAAAATTCAAAAATTGTTCGAACGGCTGCGCGTTATAAGCCTGAGATTAGGATACTTTTTTAACACATATTTCTGTATCTTTTTTAGCCTTTGGTGATTTAATTTTTTTATTTTTTTTTTCAATTTGCATTTTCCATATTCACTCTTATTTTTTATATATGTGAATAATTAGGTGTAGTGATGGATAGATAATTAATTATCATCAGCAAATTCAATTTTTTTTTTCATCATTAATTTTTTAAATATTTTTTAAAATTTTCCTATGATGAATGAAATGAGTTAGTTTATTAGGTAATTGTTCTAATTTTTCAATCAAATCGAATGAATCATCGTGAGTGAATTTAAAAAAAAGTTAAAATTTTTAAAAATTAATAATAATTTACAGATTCCGCGATGGAGCGACATTTACGGATTCGACATATGCGGATTTTCAACTTTGATCAACTTTTTAAGAACCAAAAAGTTACTTTTAAGAAAATTGATTATAACCATTGGATTCAAAATTTAATTTTCTATTCATTAATTTTTAAATTATATTTCTAAGTAACTTTTGAAAAAAAGTTATGATTGAAATAGTAAAGTGACTCAAAAAATTTTCAAAAAATAAAAATTGACTTTACTATTTTAACTGTAACTTTTTTTTCCGAATTAGTTGGAAATTTAATTCAAAAAGTAATGGATAGAGAATTAAATTCTGAATCGATTAGGTAAAATTAATTTTTTAAAAGTAACTTTTTGCTCCTTAAAAAGTTAGTCAAAGTTGGAAAATCCGCAAATGTCGCATTCGCAAATGTTGGTACCGTATCGCATTATTCAAAGGCAAAAAATCACATATAAAAAAATTTTTTCCAAAATTTTAGGCATCGTAATTATTAGTTTGGGAAAATTGAAAAATCAAAAAAAAAGTGTAATGGCATTTCTTTGTCACATGAAAAAAGATCATATAAAAAAGCTAAATTACAAGAAAGGCCTTGCATTTTTTTTTGCATTTTACTTTCAATAATAATAATTTCTAAAATAAAAAAAGATGTTTGGAATGCGAAGTTACGGTAATATTTGCAAAAGCGAATTTGTTAGAAATTTGAAATTGAACGAAAAATAGTTACATTTTTGAAATCATTTTTTAATTAAAAAATTTATTTCTCTGCACAATCAATCTGATTATATATCAATCTGACTATATATGTACGCATGATAGTAATTATAAATATTAATATAATTATAAAGATAGATACTTAACTTCCAATTTGATATTTAGAATAATTCTCAGGCCGTAAAATTAAGTTTTTCTTCGAGAAAATTTGCGGCTCTCACATAAAATAATCAAGATATTTTTTTCGTATAAATATAAATATGAATGATATGATATATAATTAGGTAGGGGGAATTTTGATGAATGAGATCGAGATAAGAAGCCGAAAAAAAATTTAAATCACAAAAAAAAATGTTTGTAATTTTACGAGAATCTTGGCAAGATAAATGAGAAAAATGCAAATTGCGCAACCCACTTTTCACTTATCCAGTTTTGCATTTTTCCTAAATACACTTTGCTCAACTTGAACCAAAACTAAAACGTGTTTGTTATAAGAAATTTGTTAATTTTATGCAACAATTAAATGAAAAATCCAACATATATTAATAAATTGGTTAAAATTAGAATAAATATCTAATACAAATACTATGTATCAATTTTTATGTAATTGTAAACTAATTAGATAAATGGAATTGTTATTGTTTAAACTAAAAGAAAAACGGTATTTACAAAGCTGACATTTTGTTCTTATTTTTGTAAAAAGCAATTGACTAACAATTGCCTCCAATTTACTCAATATCGTTTTTCTCAATATTAATATCGTTTAAATAATTTAAAAAGAAAATAGAGTGGGCGAGAATGGAGGAAGTTGTCGGTTCGATTAACATACAAAATTTGCCAAAAGAAACCCGAAATTGTTAAAAGAAAACCGCTGCTCTAGGAGAGCTCAAAAACAATTTTTCTCGTTTATTTTTTTATGGTTTTTTTTTATTTTAGTTTTTTGTGAGAAAATTGATCGGAAGTCAAGAAATACAAAAAAAAAATGAAAAGAAAACATTTATAATTACAATACCGTAATTGCACAATACCGTAATTGCACAATTCTCAATGGATTAAACTCGCCGACCAAAATTCTTGCCAAGATTGCCCCAAACAAATTGTTTGTTTGCCAAAATTTTTACAAGTGAATAAATGTTTTAGCAGTTTTTAAGTGAACTTTTAGAGGGTTAGTTAGTTCATTCAAATTATAATAAGTAATTTTTTTGGTGTTTATATAGAATAATTTATACTGTAAATGTTAGATTTTTCCCGAAAATTTTTGGATTAAAATACAGCAAATGCAAGAAATGTCAGAAAATTTTTTTCTCAAAAACACAAAAAAATGTGCGGGAAACGGATCATCCGAAAAATTTTTGCAAAATGACCAAAGAAAATACAAAACAAAATTGAAAAAATGCCGTATAAAAGGGGGAAAAAACGTAGTACCATAATTTATCGTGTAAAGCTCGCCCGATCTAAAAATGAATATTTTTGTCCCGACATGATTTTTCAAAAATTAATTTTTTATTAAAAAAATTATTTTTTTTTACTTTCTACATACATTTAACCGATATACTTGAATCCTTATTTTTAAACAACTTTATTCAACAAAATAAATATTCAACAAAATTAAAGTCCATCAAATTAATAAAAAGTTAAAACAAATCAAAAAGTATTAAAAAACATGAAAAATTATGAACAAAATATTTTTTGAAAATTTATCCCTGAAATTAACAAAATTCGCCTTATCTATGAAACCCTATTGCAAAGTCAAATATACGCGATAAATTCGGGTAAAACGCATAAAAATATGCATTTTAATGCATTCTAAAAATTTGATTTTAAAAATTAGGATTTTTTGCTGTATTTTTAAAAGTTTTTACACTCCAAAAATTTCAAGTATCGAGTCATAAATTATTATTTTTTGGGTTTAATTTATTTATTTTATATTTTTGATTTAACATAAGATTCATTTTGTTTCAAAATCAATTTTGGCATTTCCCATGCCAAATTCCGTCCAATTATTATTGGCAATTCAATTCACTATGATGGTGGGCATTATTGGAATAGTCATTGTTTAACCTTTTTTTGTCTTTCTTTTGTTTTTACAAAGTTTTTAATTACTACGAAAATTTTTATAAAAAAATATTTGAGCCATTAAAAATATAACTAGATAAAAAAAATTATTTTTGAGCCTAATAAACTTTGGGCCATTTGGAATTACCCTAATTTCGTGTGTATAATATCAGGTATTTTGAGTCAAAAGTTCATTCTGTTGTATCGGGACGGTTAGGGTCCAAATTTTGTGCCCGTCTTATTTTAGTTTCATAAAAGTGGGCACAAAATTTGGACTCGCTTAGATCCGCATATAACACATTGAACTCATTGGCCCCAATTTAACTAATAAATAATGACCTTAACAGATAAATTTAATTTAATTGCAAATTTAAATTCTTGGCTAAAATAGAAAAAAAATTAATTTTTTAAATGTAAAACTTAAAAATTCTTAATGATTCAAATATTCAGCGGTTCGCAAGGATCGAATGCGCGGTGGACGGAATAAGTTCGGCTCCTATTACAAGCAGGACCGCGCCAACCGCATCAAACAACTTCAGCACCAAAGTAGGGATAACCAATTGGCCGCGGATCTGCTCGTCTATAGTACCAACTCTCCAACGGTATCCTCATCCACTATATACGACACAGGCGCGGGCCGTTCCCCACTTTCGAGTACGTCTAATGGCAGCGCCGCCGTAGGCACCGTCATTTCGGGAAGGGACTTTAGCGTTTCGAGAAGGTACATATATATATATTTCAATACGTGATATGTACGTGATACGTGAAGGCCCTTAGATCAATCCTTCCCCTTTGGAAATGATCCTGAAACTAATCGTTTCGCCGGTTTAAATGAGGGCTGTCCAGCCATTAAAATATCGGCTGGTTTGCTGTATAAGTATGCGGTATCGCTGATGCGACTTGCAAGGTCTGATCAGCACCGCCGTATCACCCACACTGTACAATTTGGTACCTGTTGTCTTCCAAATATGGAAGAAAGCTAGATGCAGTCGGAGGCGAACCGAACATTGTTCCTATTGCAAAGTTAAACCTATGACAACACCACCAGACCACTGCTCCTCCTATATTTCAATATCATAACCAATTCGTAAAATCATATATGTACATACGATATGTGAAGGGATTAAATGAAAGGCCTAATTTATTTTAATTTTGAAGTTTTTCGGGTCAAAAATTTCCTTTTAAAAATTTCTTTTTTGGATTTTTTCTTTTCAATTTAAATGAGAATTTTCGCATTTTTTTTGTTGGAATTTTCGGCAATTTTTGGGCACTAATTAAATGCGGCAAAACATTTTTTTAGAGGAAAGTTTTTTTTTCAAAAACAAAAAGTTCAAGAGTTTTGATACGGTGCTTATCCCTTTCATTACTTCGTTCTTCGCCTTTTTTCATTTTTTTTACAATTATTTTATGCCTTCAAAAAAGGACAAATAATAGTTGGATATTAAATGAAAATGGAAAATAATTTCGGGAGATTTTTTATGAAATTTGAATAAAATGTTTAAGTCTAACAATAAATATTCAAATTTTGTGTGTATAAGGCCAGGTGTTTTGTGCTAAATTTAAATTGGCGCCAATGAGTTCATTCTGTTGTATCGAATTCTTTGAGCTCCAAATTTTGTGCCTACTTTTATGAAACTATGCACAAAATTTTTCCGCAACAAATCCGATACAACAGAATGAAACGTTGGCGCCAATTTAAATTTGGCTCAAAACGCCCGACTTTATACACACGAAATTAGGGCAATAAATTTTCAATTAATAAATTTCAGAAAAATTCTTGTTTCCAATAACAATGTTTAAATTTTTCCAGCACTCCAGAACCGTTGGCTCTCGATGGATCTCAACTACCAGTTTTCGGATATTTTACAAAAAGTGATGAGTCTAGATCTTTGAACTCGACCGCATCTACATCAATAATTTTACCGCACTCAGAGGCGAGCGCTGAAAATGGCGGCGCGCAGTCGGTGACAGCGTGCGCCTTTGACAATTATTTACAGTCACCAACCCTGTCCAGTAGCACTACGCAGAGTGGTAATAAATTGTCAATATTTTTTAAAAAATTGAAATTTTTATAGTAATAAATGTAAAATAATATTTATTTTAAAATAAAACACTAACAATAAAATTTTTATATAATCAAAACTATATTGGTCGAATAAATTCGAAGAATAAATAATAAATAGCACAAAGCATGAACAATAATGAAAGTACTATAAGTTCCCGTGTATAAGCCGCGGCCGTTCAAATGATTTTTGAATTTTGACTTGGCCTTCGTTCTGTTATAAACAAAGTTGAGCTCATAATTTTTAAACTACATTTTGGTCTGCTTCAATGGAGATGCTCATTAAATTTTATGCTTAACAGACATAAAATAACAGAATGAAGGGCGAGTCAAAATTCAATAACTATTTACCCGAACATAGGATACTTTTATAAAAAAAATCTTTAGGAAAGAAAAAAAGAAAGGAAAAAAGCATCATAAATACCCGAACTTAGATACTTTTATAAAAAAAATCTTTGGGAAAGAAAAAATAGTTTTAATAACATCATATTTTAGCATCTCGCCAAGTTGATCTGCATTCCAATGCGTCAATTCTTTCGGCCTATAGATCCAATAACGGCCTATCCGTTCTGCTCAATCATGTCCCAGCGGATCAGACCAATGCCGAGGGTGCGGCGAGTACCGGAAGTGGAAGTTCCACTAGCGGATTTGTCACTGTCGAGGAACTTTCGCCTGCATCCTCTTCCACGGGTCCGACTGCGGGAACAATGCCATTTCTCACACCTATACCTCAGCAGGCCCACACCAATTATTTAGGCATTACTAATTCACATCGCGGTCCCGCGGCCATGCATGTAAAGGCTGAATGTTTTGAGGTATACATATATCAAATTTATTTTCTATTACCCTAATTTCGTGTGTACAAGGCCGGGTGTTTTGAGCCAAATTTAAATTGGCGCCAATGAGTTCATTCCGTTATATTGGATCCAAGCGAGTCCAAATTTTGTGCCCACTTTTATGAAACCGAGATAAAGGCGGGCACAAAATTTTGGCCCCAAAGAATTTGATACAACAGAATGAACTCATTGGCGCAAATTTAAATTTAACTCAAAATACCCTGTCTTTACACACGAAATTAGTATAATGCAATAATAATTTATTTTAATGTCATTATGATATCACAATAGGTATGGAATACATATTATGATTATAATGTAAAAAATTTTTTTATTATAGAACGGAACCTATCAATTGATGCAACATGCTACACCTCCCATCAATTCGATTTACGAGGCAGCCGCT
This sequence comes from Bradynema listronoti, assembly GCA_024678965.1. Lineage (NCBI taxonomy): Eukaryota > Metazoa > Nematoda > Chromadorea > Rhabditida > Allantonematidae > Bradynema > Bradynema listronoti. Next base: position 4,886,769 of record JANLNO010000003.1, read on the forward strand.
GCGGCAGTACAAAACTATCATCCTTCCATGTTACCGATGACCACATCATTGCACATGACCACATCATTACATGTTACCACACCACTGCACGTCAATATGCACCATCAGCCATACGGTAGACAATACCTATATTTTATTATCAATAGTAGCTAGCAATATCAGTCTAGATACCAATTTATTTGTCAATTGTTTAGGAATGCCACCATCAATGACCTCTCCCTTTCAATATCATCATCCACATCACACTCAGCTACATACCCATCAAGCCCCACCGCCAGTGACGGCTCAGCAGCTATTACCCATTTGTCCGCTACCCACAGAGAAGACCATCGACAGCGTGTTTTATGCCCCACCCCAATCACGAATAACAAATGTGCCAAATTTTGCGAATAAATACTTTTTGGAGCATTTATATTCGAAACATGAAGAACGGTAAATTGCTATTTGCCAAAAATTCGAATTTTATCTAGAAATTATCTAGAAATTATCCACAGCATTTATTTATTCTCGATTTTCATGTTGTGTTAAATTTTATGTTTAGTCCAGCTCTGAGTGTTCTGAATCGAGTTCTTACATGTGATAAGGCAGAGAATAGCACGCTGGAGTTCTGTTTGCATCTCGCCAACGAACACCTTGACCATTGTATAATTGCATGGGCCAATGTCGATGCTTATTTCGTTCGGCTTGACGTAAGCATTTGATTAAATAATCTCTCTCTCTTATAATACAGATATTTTTTTTCCTGATACGTTATACGTGAAGGCCACAGAGGGCGGAACCGAACTTCGTCTTGAGCAAAGTAAAACCTAATCGCACGCCTCTAGGCCACTGCTCCCCCTAAATATTTTTTTTTGTTTAAATTTCAGCTTCAGGGCTTATCAATAATTTTTCGAATTGTTTTCAGCAAGACTGTCGAATTCGTCTTTTGGAGTCTGCTTGGGCCACACTCCATCTCATCGATTATACCCAGGGCTATTTGATAGGCGATTTGCCGTGCATGTTAAGCATTGGCAATGGAAAAGAGTAAGAAAAAAAAATGTGGATTTATTTGAAAAAGGCATTTGAATTTTGAATGGACAAGTAATAAAATAATGCCTCCGAGAAATAACAATAGAAATTTTTGTTTCAGAGTGAAGATCTCGAGCATTGCTCTTTTTGGTGCCGATGGCTCACTTAAATCGGACTGGCAGAAGCTCTGCGGGCTATTGCGACAAGCCAATTTACTTGGCGTCGATTTTGTTGCACTCAAATATTTGGCTTTATTCGACGTTAGCATTTATCAAAGTCAGTTTGAAAAAGAATTTTTTTTTGAAAAATGCATATGACATATATGAGAATCAACTAATATTAAAATACCCTAATTTCGCATGTTTAAGGCCGGGTGTTTTGAACAAAATTTAAATTTGCGCCAATGAGTTCATTCTGTTGTATCGGATCCAAGCGAGTCCAAATTTTGTGCCCACTTTTATGGAACCGAGACAAAGGCAGGCGCAAAATTTGGATCCCAACGGATCCTATACAACAGAATGAACTCATTGGCGCGAATTTAAATTCAGCTCAAAACACCCAGCCTTATTATACACGCGAAATTAGGGTATCTCGCTAATATGATATTGGTCTTTTGCTGAATATATGTTAATAATATTCATATTAAAATAAATTCAAAATTTTCTAGCCTCTTGCACAGAGCCCGAGTTACGCTACCGCGACGAAGTTTCAAGTGTGCATTCCATGGCTTTGTACTCGCGGAATTGGCGCGTCAACGTGCACGATATCTTGCGTCAACTATAGTAGGCTTTTAAAACCATTTAAAACCATTTAGTTGTTAATAACAATACAAAAAAATCTTATATGTATTATTTTCAATTTTTTTTTTATAAAAATATGTGTGCAAATAAAACAAAAAAATTCACAAAACACAGCATAAATATAAATGTTGAGCCGAATAAAATATGGGCAAATACACACGGACAATGAATAAATTGAATATTTTGAATTAATTTGATCTGGCTCTTTAATTATTCTGTAATTAGGCTCATCTCAATTTTTTGATTTTAGTTAGTAATAAGAATTTAGTCGAAATTTGAATAAAAAAAAGGTGAAATAAATTAAAATTAACTTTTCATTCTTCATTAAATCCTTTCATTCGCTCTGGCCAGGGCAATTATTCATTATTTTTTCAACTTTTTTCTTATCCATTTTAAAAAAAAAAGTAATTTAAAGTGCCGTAAAATCAAAACTCGTCAATGCACCAGAATTTTTGGGTAATTTATTAAGGAAATAAAGAAAAATTATTTATTCCCATTCATTTTCTATCTCGCTTTTGTTGCATTTTTTGTATTTTTTGTATTGTTTTTGTATTTGTTACTTATTTTCTTAAATCCAACCTTTTTCCTTCTTATTTTCCCCAAATTAGACAAATTTTCGATTTGTCCTTTAATAGTATTTAGCATTGAAATGCAAAAAGTAAAATATTGAAGAAAAAAAACACACATTACAAATTGAATTTTCAATGTTTTTTTATAAGAAAATGTTTTTCAGTAATCACGAACTTGAACAATAATCCCGTATTTTAATCTCATAGAATAAATTAAATTTAAAATTTATAAAATTACGCAATAGATACAAATAAATGCAAATATGGTAATAATGTTTATACAGCGTGGCACAAATTTGCAACGGAATTTGTATTTGTTATAACTTTTTTAATTTTTAGTCAAATTGTAAAATTCTTTTTGCATTCGATTCCCAAGAGTTTAGGATTTAATTTACAACAAGCTTTACGATATTGGCTACAAGTTATGAATTTGCTAATCATTTAACTCATAAGTGACAATGAATGTTTTGAGTTCAAATTTGCGCGCAAATTGGCGTTTGCCTTCATTCTGTTCTTTAATTAGGTAAAGCTTTGGAACCACACTCAAAATATGTGCCTAGGAGGTTTCTTATACGACAAATTTTTTTTATGTTTATAAATCCATACAGAACAGAATGAACACATTTGCCAATAATTGCACAAATTTAAATTCGTGTACACAAAAGTATACACGTCGTCATTTATGGGTTAAACTTTTTTTGCAGGTCAAAAATGTGTAAAATTGACATTAAATTGACGCAATTTTTTGAATTGATTTTCGCCAATTTTTTTATTTAATAGCTTAAATAATGCCTTCTAAAACGAATATTATCTCCATTTTTCAACTAAAATGTCAAAAATAGTTCAAAATAGGTCTAATGCTTAGAATGAGTCGATCCTTATGCCAATCACTTTAACGAAAATGTCTTGTTTTTTGAAAAAATGACAAAAAAAGTTTAAATGATTAACAAAATTTGAAAATGGAAACCAATATTGACAAACTTGGTGTCAAACAAAGTTCTAAAGCCTTGGGAATCGAATGCAAAAAGAATTTTATAATTTGCCGTAAAGTAAAAAAGTTATAACAAAAACAAATCCCATTTTGCGTCAGCCTGTATATAAAATTGAAAAAGCGAATGTAAACTACTTTTTTTATAGTGAATTATCAACAAAAATGAAAGAATTTTTGCGCACACAAGCACTGCGCGGTCAAAAAATGCCAACACTTATTCAAGAAATGCTCGTGGCACAAAATAGCGTCTCGGTGGTGACTGCCAACAACAATAACAATAACATCGCTATGCTGACTAGTGATAGTCGTATCACTGACGAGGATAGCAACGACTGTTGTAATGGCAACAACGCCAACGACACTAATAACAACAGCAATAATAATAATGCGACTGTGGCGCGATTCGTGCGAGACGATATTAACGTGGCTGCTAATAACGCTAACAATAATGCGGAAGCGGATTTGTTGTGCGGCACGGCGGCGACGCTAAATGACAACGCGTCAAATGTGCCGCTATGTAGCGGTGTCGCGCGTCAAACCGCAAAATTTTATTAACGATATGCAAGATAGCAATTTAATAGAAATACGCTAATTTCGTGTGTATAAGGCCGGGTGTTTTGAGTCAAATTTAAATTAGCGCAAATGGGTTTATTCTGTTGTATCGGAGTCCAAATTTTGCGCCCACTTTTGTAAAACTTTAATGAAGGCGGGCATAAAATTTGTACGCACTTGGATCCAATACAACAGAATGAATTCACATTGGCGTCAATTTAAATTTGACTCCAAATACCCGGTCTTATACACACGAAATTTTTGCAATTTGAAAAGTTCAAAATTTTTTTACTATATTTTTTACTATAATTTTTTATTATGCATTTTATAATTTTTTTTTTGTCCTTTTTTACAAAATTATTTCAATTTGTGATATCATTCCTATTATTGCAACAATGAGTTTTACAAATTATTAATACAAAATTTAGCTCGTCATTTCATAATATTAATTTCATGTAATATATTTTTGTTATTATCATTGTAATGAGCTCATTTTCAGTCACCATACTTGCCTTATGTGTAAATTTAACTTAATCAGGGCCTTTTTTACAATATAATTTATTAAGATTTACTATAATTTTACCTATATTGTACCTATTTAAAAAGATTTAAATTTATATATTTTTCGTTTAATTTAATTGGTTAAAATGTAATTAATTAAGTCAAAGCATTCCTAATTTTAATAATTTTTAAAAATTTCTTAAACAAAATTGTCCATTTACTTCAAAATAAACTTAAATTCTGTCATTTACTTATTTTTTTTCTTTTTTTTACAGCGTTGTGACTTGACTCGATAAGTGGTTCCGGATAAGTGGCTCCATAAATGGTTCCGGAGTCATTTGGAGCCAAATGGCTTGTTGCAAAGTGAAAAGCTCCGATCGAAATGAAAAGCCGAAGCCGGAGCCATCTGGAGCCAATTTATCGAGTCATCTGGCCTTTTCCTGGCTCCGGCTTTTCTTGAAATAAGCTAACTGAGCCTCTAGTGGCTCGCGGCTTCGGAGTCAACCCGGAGCTAGCCCACAACACTGATTATACACCCTAAACTCAAGTAAATATGTAAGACGCGGCTGTTTTTTTTGAATGTTGACTTGGCCTTTATTCCCATGGCAAACATAGGAATATATAAACGATGTTTAACCCCAAATGTTTAAACTACACCTTGGGCCTATTTTAATGATGGTTCTCCTCAAATTTTATGCTTTACAGACACAAAATAACGGAATGAAGGCCAAGTTAAAATTCAAAAATTCTTCGAATATTTATTCGAACTTGGAGTAATTTAAATTTTTATTGAAATATTTTAACGAAAAAAGCATTAGATTTGTTTATAAAAGTGTAAAAAAAAGAAATTAATACATTATACCCGCAAAATTAAATAAAAGAAAGAGCAAAAATTTAAAACATTGCTAGTCCACATTTTCGGAGTTACTCATACTTTCATACTTCCTCATCGCTCTCTCTAAAAATGAGCTCTTCGTTCTCGTCGTCCATGGAAAACATAGGTACTAACGGAGTTCTTACGTAGAATGCCGTATTTATCGACTCAGTCACATTTGAAGGGGATAAATCCTGTAATTTAAATCATTTTTAGCAACGAGGAGCAGTGGCCTAGTGGTTGTGCGATAGGTTTCACTTTGCAAAGGGGACGAAATTTGGTTCCGTCCTCGACCCCTCCTAGGTGTCAAGAAATTTGAAAGACAATAAATAACACATTGCACCGTGCAGATGATACGACGGTGCTGCCTTGTATAAGCCGCATCAGCGATACCGCATGCTTATGCCAAGCAAACCAGCCGATATTTCGATGGCTGGAGATGGTCTTTATCACCCCCACCCTTTCCTCCCTCCACCTGCGAAATGATTGGTTCTAAAGAACATTTCCAACGGGGGAGGATTGATTTGGGGCCTTTAAGTATCATATTTTAGTTTTAATTTTTTTCCATATGCGCTACCATTTTATTGTTATTAATTGACGTTAGGGTATCGCAGAATGAAGGACTTGCCCGGCGTACAATCGCTGAAATACTCGTAGAACCCACTGAGACTCGAGAGACCTCTCTGGGCGCATGACCAGCATTCATTTCCTCGTTATTCACTCTTAGTCGCGTGACTTCGGGCCCGGTCACGCCAGATGACAATACCCGATGATTGGTAGCTATGAAAGATAGGCAAATATTCGAGATCAATCGAGGGTACCTATAAAATACATATATTGGAGAGTAGAATAACTGTAAGAAATCGCGATTATTTAAAATGTTTTATAATATACCGCAAAAGTCGTGGAACAAACGAACTGCCAAAGCCAGTGGAATCAGCGTTAGACTCCTCAGCAAAAATACCTCGTTTAGACGGAGTTTTTCTCAAAAGTGTAATAAATGCCAGACGAAATTGTTCGTTAAGCAACGCGTAAAGTATCGGATTCCAAACCGTAGAACTGGAATGGAAAGCGATAAGATATATATAATTATATATTGGGATTATAAAATTCTTAATTTAGACATATAAATTCAATTAGGTAAGTAATGGCCTAGAGGTTATGTGATAGGTTAAACTTTGCAAGCGGGACGAAGTTTGGTTCCGCTCTCGATCCCATTTAGATGTCACCATATTTAATAGATAGCACATTGAACAGTGTGGGTGATACAGCGGTGTTGACCAGGCCCAAACAAGCCGCGATAGCCCCATACCGCATGCTTATGCCAAGCAAACCAGCCGATATTTCGGTGGCTAGATGACCCCCATTCAAATCCGCGAAATGATTGGTTGCAAAGATCATTGCCAATGGGAAGAGGGATTGATCTGGGGCCTTCACGTATCACGTATACATTCAACTCACCTCATCGATATGAAGTGAGTGACAATTCCACATAGATACTCCTGATCTGACACAACACTTGGCAGCCATTGGTAATCCCGTAAAAAGTTGAACACAACTGATGGGGTCCAACAACTAAATTATAAAAAAACTGTTCCCTAAAATACATTGATTGTCTCATAATCTTAGTATTTCGTTAGTTAAAGCTTACCATAGGAATACGCCCACCATTGCCATTAGCATACGATTGGTCCTAAGACGGCGTTTCAATGCCATCTGGCGTTGTTCCGACAATACGATAGCGGGCGGAGGTGCGCAGTTCTCATTTACCGTAACGCCATTTGTATTTACGGCACAGATTTCCGACTCGCCGTTAACGTATGCTGTGTTGCTAATGATAGAAAATTTTTTTTTCTTCTGACGAATCATCATCGGCGAGTCGACAAAACTTATTTTATGCTCCATAGCTAGGACTGGAACCGAGTTGGCGCTTTCATCGGATTTGCATTTGCGCGCGCAAATCGCCACGCCGCCGGCGCTGACGCCGGCGGCGCCACGCTTTGCTTCGTTCCGCAACATCATGCCCTGAATGAAAAACCATTGACGACGATGTGATCTCACGTCACGCATTCAAATTTGCGCAATTATTGGCAAACGTATTCTGTTCTGTTTATGGATTTATAAACTCAAAACAGAAATTGCCATATAAGAAACTTGATAAGCACATATTTTGATTGTGTTTCCAAAGCTTTACCCAATTAAAGAACAAAATAAAGACGAACGCCAATTTGTGCGCAAATTTGAATGCAAAGCACGCATTGTCGTCAATGAATTTGAAATACACATGCATAATTGTCAATTGAATATTAGGCTTACACGGCTCAATTTTAGCGAAATCATCAAGTAGCAAAATGTGATTACGAGAAACGGAATTACGAATTGTAGAACGAAAACCAGAGTCCCTAAAGAACTTTTTTCCATATAGATTAAAACAGATAAGAGAATTCGAATATTACCGTAGGTGGACCGACCCGACTGATCGTTGCCCCAATCTTCGGCACAAAATTGGCCGCAGAAATTATCAAAATCGATTAGCACCTAAAAATTACATCGATTTTCTGAATGATTTCGGATTGTAGATGAATGTGAATTATCAAAATTTAATAATATATATAATCAAATGCCTGTTTAAAGAACATTGGCGTGGAAATGCCCGTAGCAATGAGCCAATTGAGAAGCACCATTCGAAAGGCATGTCTCTTTTGAATGGAGCGCCTCGTCGGATAAATGATTAAAATGAAGCGATCAATGGAAATAGCCGTTAAAGTTAGCGTGGAAAAGCATAGCGAAGTGCCCTAAAAAGTGAAGAAAATAGTTTTATTTTGTCTTAATTTTTTTTTTTTTTGATTTGGATTGTTTTAAATTGAAAATACTCGCCTGAATAAGAGGAACAAGTTTGCACAACGCCGCGCCGAAAAGCCAAACTTTTGTGAATGCCTTAAAAGCTAACGTATTTTTTGTTAAAAAATTGAATAATTTTTGGAATAAAAAGGACAATTGGCATAAAAAGAATTATCCAAATTTTTTTTGTGTATAAAGCTGGATGTTTTGTTCCAAATTTAAACTGGCGCCAATGAGTTCATCCGAGCGAGTCCAAATTTTGTGCCTACTTTTGTGAAACTGAAACGAAACAGACCACAAAATTTAGACTCCAACGGATCCGATACAACAGAATGAATTCATTGGCTCCAATTTAAATTTGGCTCAAAACATTCGGTCTTTTACACGCGAAATTAGGATACTAAAATCGGGATAATTAAAAGTATTTATGTTTTTTAAAGTTAAGCCAATGTTTGTGGTTTATTGGACACACTGAACTCAATTCTCAGTTCCTTTTTGGGTGAATTCCGTTCTGGAGGTTTGCTAATTTCTACAGCTAACCATTCAACCGAGTGAGAAGGTTTGTGATAATGTCATGGCTATCTTGTTGACTACTCCACATATCAGCATCGAAATGTACATTTTTAGAGATCATTAATAATTTGAATACCGTAATAGGCGTGATTGTGCCGGATACGATGGAAACGACAACATCAGAACACGAGAGGCTGACGATGAAAATGTTGCGAACCGACTGAAGAGATCGATGCCGATAAACGCTAATAATTACTAGACAATTGCCCACGACGCCTAGTCTAAAAGAATTTTTTTTTTTGGTTTCTGTTTTGTTGTATTATGACTACGTTAGTGTACCTATTGTATCTGTTTGTCCAATAAATTATTATTATTATTATTATTATTATTATTATTATTATTATTATTATTATTATTATTATTATTATTATTATTTTAGATTTTTTTTTACTCAATCATCAACAGTTGGTGAATTAAAAAAATAATTGAAATGTTGAGTTATGTGTTTTGGTCGATTCCATTAGTCGTCGGAAATTTGCGCACCACAAAACTTGCCCACTTTTGACTTTGAGCCAGTTTTTCGTCCCAATAAAATTCTTTTTCAAAAAAGTAATTCAAGCTACCGGATTCAGAATTTAATTCTCTATCCAATGCTTTTTGAATCTAATTTCTAGCTAGCCAGGAAAGAAAAATTATGGTTGAAAATGTAACGTCAATCTCAATTTTTGGGAAATCTATAAAATGCATTTATTTTTTCAACCATAACTTTTTTTTCTAAGTTAGCTAGAAAATTAATTCAAAATGCATTCGATAGAGAATTAGATTCTGAATCGAATAGCTAAAATTGATTCTCGAAAAAGTAATTTTATCGTGACGAAAAATTGGCTCAAAAAGTCAAAAGTGCCTCAAATTTCGTAATGCGCAAATTTCCGGCAATCGTTTCATTCGTCTATTAAAAAAAGGAGCATATTTAGTTTTAGAGACACAAATAAATTTTTTAAAAATTATATGCATATTATGTATTTTAATTCCACATATGAATATGATCTATCGACATTTGTGCATTTTCAAATTTAGTTAACTTTTTGAGGTGCATAATCCTATAAGATTTTTAGTGATTTTAGCTATTGGATTCAGAATTTAATTCTCTACTTAACACATTTTAAATTTTTATTCAATCTAATTTAGAAAAAAAGTTATAATTTCAATTGTAAGGTCATTCAAAAAATTCTAAAAAATAAAAATTGACTTTACTTTTTCAACTTTAACTTTATTTTCAAATTAGTTAGAAATTTGATTCAAAAAGTATTGGTTAAAGAACTAAATTCAGAATCTAATAGGCTAAAATTAATTTTCAAAAAATATTTTTATGCTTGTGCTTGTCAAAAAGTTAGCCAAAGTTGAAAAATGCGCAAGTGTCGAATGCGCAAATGTCGATATTAAATTGTGAATATTAAATTCTATCTTATTAAATATAACTTAAATTCTATCTTATTAAATAGAACTCACGTCACAATAGTAGAATAGACCACGGCAAATACGCACATGGTCACGGGAAGTGCGGTTAAATCGCCGGATTTCTGCCAGAGAAATTGTTTAATGTCCACGCAGGACTCGCCTTGACTAGTAATGTTGAGGCTCCAGCCGAAATCGCCGGTGTTGGATGCGGTCGAGCTGAGTCCGGGAGTTGTCATGGTTGTTGTTCTATTTATGCTTGAACTTGAGCCTGAGCCTGTTCTTGTGTGTGGCTTTACGCTAAAGCTCAGGCTCGAATTTATGCTCATTTTCGAGTAAAATTTTCGACTCTCATTTTTTTTACATCGCTGGAAATTCCTTGAAAATTATACAAGACAAATTTCGAATGTTTTAATATAATCCAATACAAATTTCGAATGTTTTAATATAATTCAATACAAATTTCGAATGTTTTAATATAATTTATAGTTGAAATAATTATATATTGTTTGATAATTAGAGGAGCAATGGCCTAGTGGTTGTGCGATAGATTTCACTTTGCAATGGGGACGAAATCCAATTTCACCCCCGACCCCGTCTAGGTGTCCTCTAATGTTTAGAAGACAATAGGTGCCATATTGCAAAGTGTGGCTGATACGGAGGTGCTGACCAGACATTGTATAAGCCGTATCAGCGATACTGCATGCTTATGCCTCAAAGCAGCCAATATTTCAATAGCTGGATGACCCCCATTCAAATCCGCGAAATGATTGGTCCCAAAAATCATTTCCAATGGGGAGAGGGATTGATCTGGGGCGTTCACGTGTCACGTTAAATAACGTTTTAATTTAAATGAGTTGATGAGATGTCCGCGCGAAAATTGAAAATTCGCGGAACTACTTGCAAAAAAATTAATAAAATATATGAAAAATTAAATAAACAAATAAATATATTTGTAAAAATGAGTTGTGTTTATTAAACGAATGTACGAATAATTTTTATTCCTTTTTCTTGACTTTTCTTTTCTGCTTTTTTATATTTTTTCTTTTATCCACCCCTTCCCTCCTTTTAGTTAAAATAAAAAAAGTGGGAAATAATTTTCAATATAACATGATTATTTACGTAAAAATTTAAGGGTTAAGCTCAACTCAAAATTGGTTCCATTTTCCTAGTCGAGAAAAAAAAAAGCTTAAGCATATTTGTAGTAAGCATAAATCTAATAGGCTTAAAATTTAATGTTCATAAAATTAATAAATCTTTTAAGTTTAAACATCACTTGTCATGTCATTTTTATGCCTACTTTAATTTCGCGTGTATAAGGCCGAATATTTTAAGTCAAATTCAAATTGGCGCCAATGCCTTCATTCTGTTGTATCGCATTCGTTGAGATTTGTTGAATTTTGTGTCCAATTTTATGAAATTGAAACGAAGCCGGGCATAAAATTTTGGACTCGAATACAACAGAATGAACTCATTGGCGCCAATTTAAAATTGGTTTAAAACACTCGGTCTTATAATCGGCCTTATAAGGTAATTTTGAGCTATTATTTGTACTTATAATGTTAATTCTTGTAAAATTAAGCCTTTTAAATGTCAAATCTTTTAATTTTCGAGTGTGAACTTTCTTTTCATATTAATAAATTCACAAAAAAACAACGTAAAATGTTAATAGAGAAATTTTTTCGCCGAAGTTTCGACGAAAAATAACATAAATTTTTGCATCTCTCCTCGATTCATTATGCTTTTCGCCTCGGTTTTCTGCCAATTTCTCATTTTCAAAATTTGTTTTTCTTTTTAATGAATAATAAAAAGCAAAAATAATAATAATAATATCATTATTATTATTAGAAATTTTAAATGTGTTTTAGACATAAAAAATGTAAATAAAAAAGAACAAATTTAAATGCAAAAAAATTAGTAACAGTATTATTTAATGTTTATCATTAAATATTATTATTATTCTAATTTCATGTGTATTAAGCCGGGTGTTTTGAGGCAAATTTAAATTGAGTTCATTATGTTATATCGCTCGCCTTCATTTCAGTTTCATAAAAGTGGGAACAAAATTTGGACCGGCTTGGATTCAATACAACAAAATGAACTCATTAGCGCCAATTTTAATCTGACTCAAAACACCCGGTCTTATACAGTTCAGTACGGGTTTTATTGTATTGGAAAATAAGTTGTGGCATGCAATTAAAATTTCTTAAAGTTTTGAAATCTTTTAAGCTAAAAATAGTGAAAATTTAAAAGCTAAATGAGAAAAAAATTTACATTTTTTATAAGAAAATTATTTTTCTAATAATTTTTTCACTGCCACCATAAAATTTGCATTTTTGCCGCTTCTCTTATTATTAAATAAAAAGAAAAATTTAAAATTTTATTAACATTTTTACTAAATAAAGTTCGTTTAAATTTATTTAGTAAGGAAAAATTTAATAAATTTACAAATATCATTATAAAAAAAATTTTAAAAATGAGAAAATTTCATTAGAATTGAGTTCATAAATTAGATTTTTTGTTGAGCATGTTAATAAAAAAGAAAAAATTTTTTATGCTCGTAGGAAATTTGCGCACCACAAAACTTTAAGCTTTTGACTTAAAGCCATTTTTTCGTCCTAATAAAATTATTTTTCATAAAAGTAATTCGAGCTATCAGATTCAGAATTTAATTCTCTATCCAATGCTTTTTGAATCTAATTTCTAGCTAGCCAGGAAAGAAAAGTTATGGTTAAAAATGTAGCGTTAATCTCGATTTTTGGGAAATCTGTGAAATGCATTTACTTTTTCAACCATAACCTTTTTTTTCTAAGTTAGCTAGAAAATTAATTCAAAAAGCATTCGATAGAGAATTAAATTCTGAATCGAATAGAATTGATTCTCAAAAATGTAAGTTTATCGTGACGAAAAATTGGCTTAAAAGTGCGCAAATTTCGTGGTGCGCATATTTCCGGCGATCATACATTATGAAATTAACTAAAGCGTCTAAAATTACCAATTTGTTTCGACAAAAAAAAGTATAAAATAAAAAATACTGAAAACAAATTACGCAGTGGTATTTGGAATGTAAATAAATTAAAATAATTAAGTGTTTTTGCGGACCATGTTTAGTCGATTCTCACGAATCTCCACTTTATTTATTTTGGTACAAACATTAAAAATTTTTAAGAAAAACATTATTTCAATACAAAAAACAAAACGTATTATTTTTCTAGTCGTAGAAAAACATTGTAAATTAATGACAAAAAATATATTGATTAAGGTTTTATACTTTAAAAAATATTTTTAAAAAAAACTTTAAAAATTATAAAACGTTTTTGTAAAATAATTTTTTATAATTTCTTTATTATACAATAATTTAAAAATTTATTAATTCGAAAAATGAATTTTAATATTATCCAAGAAATTTCATAGATAAGAACGGTTTAATTTTTGAAAAATCATACCCTAAGTTCGGGTAAATAAGATGCGGCCATTCGAAGAATTTTTGAATCTTGACTTGGCCTTCATTCTGTTATATATTCTTTAAAATCTATTGAATTGGATTAAATTTGATACTTACTTGGGAGCAGATTAAATTGGATTAAATTTGATGGTTACAAGGGAACAGAGCTATATCTAGGAACAGCATTGGTCTAGTGGTTGTGTGGTAGGTTTCATTTTCCTTAAGACAAAGTTCGATTCCGCTTTCGACCCCTATTTGAAAGACAATAGGTAGCACATTGCATAGTGTGGATGATAAAGCGGTGATAACCAAACCTCTTGCATTATCAGCGATACCGCATGCTTATGCATCAAACCGATATTTCGATGGCTGGATGGCACTCATCCAAACCCGCGAAATGGTTAGTTCCAAGATCATTTCCAGCGGAGGAGAGTTGATTTAGAGCCATACGTATTACGTTGATAATTACAGTTAAATATTACATTATTCCTTTAAATTATGTACATATTTTCCCTTCGTTTTGTTTGATTATTTTTGGCACAAATTTTTTAATTGTTGTTTATTTATCGAATTTGCCCATTTTTTTACTAATTCCCAGAAGTTCAAATTAAGCCAAAAACACGCAAACAACAAAAAATTCACAAAACTAAACACAAAAATAGACAAACAAATACGAAAATACATTTTTTATATAAAAAAAATTAATTCGATAAGAAAATAAAAGAAAATATTTTTGCAAAAAACTCAAAAATTAAAAATAATTCTTTTATGTTTTAATATAATTTAAGAATAAAAATCTATTCAAACGGAATAATTGGATCCTTCACCCCCCCCCCCAAAAAAAAAAGTCTTTACATTAACAAGAAAGTACATCATTGATGAATATAGGATACGAGATATGTAAAGACCCCAGATCAATCCTTCTCCGTTGGAAATGATTTTGAAATCAATCATTTGGCGAATTTGAATGAGTGCCATCCTGCCATCGAAATATCTGCTAGTTTGCTGCGTAAACATGCGATATGGGGTTATTGCGGCTTGTTTGGACCTGGTCAGCACCGTCGTATCATCGTATCACCCACAATATGAAATGTGCTACCTATTATCTTCCAAATATGGTCAGAACCGAACCTGAATTGGTTTTTTGATATCAATGTTGTGACTTGGCTCCGAGTTGACTCCCGGCATTTTTGACCGACAAGCAGACAAACCCATTATATTTTTCTTTAAAAATGACGAAATTTCATGGTGCTCTGCTCGTCTGTCATGGGCGAGGCGGGAGTCAACTCGCAGCCAAGTCACAATACTGTTTGATACTATTGATTTATGGTTGGATCAGAAGGGTATTTTGTACTATGAACTTCTCAAACCTGGCGAAACTGTTACGGCGGCTCGTTATAAAGAGCAATTAATCAATCTGAACAGAGAAGTTGCCACCAAACGACCAGAATGGACCACAAGACACGAGTGCCCAATATTGCTTCACGACAACGCCAGACGTCATGTTGCAGAACCGGTCAAAAATGCCATAAAAGAACTGAAATGGGAAATCTTACCCTACTTGCTCTACTCTCCTGACATCGCTCCGTCGGATTATCACTTATTTCGATCAATGGCTCACGAATTGGGGGGGGGGGGCAGAAGTTCACAAAACGAGAAGAAGTGCGAAAATGGCTCGATGAATGGATTGCGTCGAAACAACCGAAATTTTTTTTTTGATGGAATCCATAAGTAGCCCATAAATTGGAATAATGTTGTTGTTAATAACGGTTGTTATTGTTAATAAAAGTTTAATTGAAAATTTTTTGAAATTTTAATTTTTTGAATCGTAAAAAAAACGAACTTTCATATTTGTACACCTAATAAATATTGTTGTGACGGAGTTATAAGAAGAAATTCTAAGTATGTGATCAAGGTCCGTGTAGCTCAGTAGGTAGAGCAGCGCTCCGGTTAAGCGTTGGTCGCAGGTTCAAGTCCTGCCACGGAAGTTACCTTTTTCACATACACAACAAATATAAACCAAAAATATGGTGTAAATGAAAAAATAAGCAAGAAAATATTTTTCGCAAAACATTGCTTTCAATGTGTTTTGTTTTCAATGCATTCAAAAACATTCAAAGTGGAAATTTTTCCAAAAAGCACAAAAAAACAAAGGGAAAAAAATTGTGAGAATTTTTATTTTCCAACAGACACTTAAAAGAATTCGAAGTCAAACATCTAAGCGGAAGCTAGCGAGAATTTTTTTATATTTAAAATTCACTCTCAATCTTTTTAGTAGCAGGTAAGTTTGAAATGAGTCGAATCCAATTTACAAATTGGTACCCTAATTTTTTCTGTGTATTAAGCCGGGTGTTTTGAGTCAAATTTAAATTGATTTAAATCGCTAATGGGCTTATCTTGATCCGTTAAGGTCCAAATTTTGTGTACGCCTTCGTTTCAGTTTCATAAAAGTGGACACAAAATTTGAACCCCAACGGATCCAATACAACAAAATGAACTCAAACAAAATGAACTCAATTTGGCTCAAAACATCCGACCTTATCCATACGAAATTAGGGTAATTTGTTAATTTAATAAATATATCCGAAACTATCAAATGTGCCAGTATAATAATGATCATAACTTTTCTCTTCCGTAGGGAGAAAAATTGTGTCTGTTTTGCTCCAATTTGCTTTCATTTTTTTGTCTTTGTTTTTGGCTTACGAAATTTTCAGCCCAAAATAATTGCATTATTTGACAAAAGCCTTCCAAAATTTCCTCTCTTTATTAATTTATCTATTATTCACACATTTCTCTAGCCCCATTTTCCTATTATATTTTCGTTTTAATTTTAATTTCTCATTATTTTTAAGCAATTTCATTTTATCACTCATTTAATTGTAATGTTCTTAAAAAACTTT
Organism: Bradynema listronoti; assembly: GCA_024678965.1. Lineage (NCBI taxonomy): Eukaryota > Metazoa > Nematoda > Chromadorea > Rhabditida > Allantonematidae > Bradynema > Bradynema listronoti. The sequence continues at coordinate 4,903,218 of JANLNO010000003.1, forward strand.
TACATTTTTTTTCGTTGATTTAAATATGCGCTTTAAATTGAATATATACCCTAAGTTTCCGTATATAAGCCGCGGCCGTTTGATGTATTTTTGAATTTTAACTTAAACTTCATTCTATTATAAGCGAAATATAGCCCGAAATGTTTAAACTATAGCTTGGGTCTGCTTCAATGAAGGTGCTCATTAAATTTTAAGTAAAAAGTACGTGATACGTGAAGGCCCCGGATTAATCCCCCCCCCGTTGGAAATGACCTTGGAATTAATCATTTCGCGGGTTTTGGATGAGGGCCATCCAGCCACCAAAATCTTGGCTGGTTTGCTGCATAAACATGCGGTATCGCTGATGCGGCTTGCAAGGCCTAGTCAGCACCGCCATATCACCCACACTGTGCAATGTGGTACCTATTGTCTTCCAAATATGGAAACACCTAGGTGAGGTCGGAGGGTGGAACTGACCCAAGCAAAGTGAAACCTATCGCACAACCACTAGGCGACAGATCCCCAATAAAAAGTAAAGAAAAAATAATTTTTTTAATAAAAAAATTAAAATTTTTGAAAAATCGTGTCGGGACAAAAATATTCATTTTTATATAATACGAGCCTTATACATGATAAATTAGGGTAATAACGACGGAAAAAAATGGAAAGAGTTTTAAAGCAACACAAATAAAAGAAAATGCAAAAAATAATAATATAATTTTATTAAATTTTTTGTTTAAATAGCAAACCGTGAAATTGGCAAAAAAAATTTTTTTTTGTTCCTCATTTCCACGAAATTCCTTTTCTCTTTTCTCCGACCGCTAAATCGACGTGTTTTTAGCAGTTTTTTCGAAAAAATAAAAGCAAAAATAAATAGTAAAGGCAGAGAAAAATTGGTTTTGAATTTGGCAGGAGTAAAAAAAATAAAGAAATTTAATGTAATAGAGAAAGGAAGTGAAGGAATGTGATTGAAAATGAAAAAGAAATAGTAAAAAAAAATGTTAGGAAAAGAAAATAATAAATTTTTTGGGTAATATCCTAATTTCTTTTGTGTATAAAGCCGGATGTTTTGAGCCAAATTTAAATTGGTGCCAATGCGTTCATTGTGTTCGTATCGGATCCTGAGATCCAAATTTTATGCTCGCCTTCTTTTCAGTTTCATAAAAGTGGGCAGAAAATTTGTATTCAAGCGGATCTGATACAATAGAGTGAACTCATTGGCGCCAAGTTTAAATTTGGCTCAAAACACCCGGCCTTATACACACAAAATTAGGATAATAGAAAAATATAAACTTTTTATTAAATAATAAAAGATTGATGGGTTTAAAACAAAGATAAGCTTATTAGCAATGAGAAGAAAATTCTTTTTATTTTGTTTTTTTATCCTATTTTCAATAACATTCCTTCCAATATGTAAAATTTGACATTAGCCTAGCTTAAAGCCTTAGACATATTTAAAATAATTGCAAAATTTTCATTTATTTTTAAATTTTTTTCGCTTTACATAATTCATTTTTATTTTTGTGTGCTAATAGTTGATTTAACTTCCCGGTTTATTGCAAAATTTTAATTTCAATTTATGTCTTTGTTTTTTTTCTTTATTGTTTAAAAAAAGAATTTTCTTCTCTTTTTAGTTTTTTATTTCTTTCATGGTAAAATATTTCTTTTGCTGAACAAAAATGTTTTTTAAAGCTGTGAAAATTGTAGTTTAATTTAATTTTTTTTTAAATAAAAATGTCAATCACATTAGCAAATTTGAAAAATATTTAAAAATATATACAAAACATAAGAAAAAATTGCAATTTTTTAAGAAATGTAAAGTGATACGTGAAGACTCCCCCGTTGGAAATGATCTTAGAACTAATCATTTCGCGAATTTGAATGAGGGCCATCCAGCCACCGAAATATCGGCTGGTTTGCTGCATAAGCATGTGGTGTCGCTGATTTGGCTTGCAAGAGGCATGGTCAGCACCAGTGCTGGGACTTGACTCGAAAAACGACTCGTGACTCCACCCTCGACTCACACGTTATTTTGAGTTAAATGACTCATTAGAAATTTTATGACTCGGGTCAAATCTTTGTGACTCAGCTCTGACTCGCGAGCAGTAAAAAAAAATAACTCCGACTCCGGCGATTGACTCAACCAAAGAAAAGTGAAATGACTCATACGTCACGAGTCAAACAGCCTATACGTGAGTCAAGTGACTCTGTGACTCCGGTTGAGTCGTTTTATTTTAGCGACTCCTTTGAGTCGCAAAGTATTTTGACTCGTGAAAAGTCATCTATGTGACTCATGAGATGACTTTTCACGAGTCAAGCACAAAATTTGCGACTCATATTTTGCTCAATTTTTGACTCTGAGTCAAAATTAAAAGTCGACTCGCAAAATTTGGAGTTATTTTATTTTTTTTTGGTCGTTTTTTGCCATGAGTCATTTTAAAATTTTACAAATTTTTGACTCTATGACTCCGAGTCTATAGAGTTTTTTGACTCATTTTTTGTCTATTTTTAACTCCGAGTCAATGAGTCAAAAAGTATGAGTTAAGAGTCACAGCGCATGAGTCAGAGTCGTGAGTCGCCGCTCCGAGTCGTGATTCATGAGTCATTTTTGAGTCAAGTCCCAGCACTGATCAGCACCGTCATATCACCCACACTGTGCAATGTGCTATCTATTGTCTTCCAAATATGGTGATACCTAGGTGAAGTCAGGGAGGGGGGAGAAGACCTAACTTTGTCTCCATTGCTATCGACCACTAGGCCAAAACCACTAGGTCACTACTTTCCTTAGGGAAAGTATGTATATTTAGACTAAATTTATCCTTTTTGAAAAAATGTTTTAAAATACATTTTTTATAATACTTCTTTTTCCGAAAAGCATATTCTCGGCTTGGCGAAGAAAGTTAACACTTTCCGAAACAAAAAAAAACGCATTTGCTAAATGAAAATGCAAAAACTAAGTGCATTTTTTATTTGGAGTTTGGCACTTTTGTTCCAAAATAGTTGAAAGAAAATTCAAAAAATTTTATTGAAAGAAAAAAATGACGAAAATTTTCTGTTCCATTATATTCATTCCTTCCCGTATTCACGTGAACGTATTGTTATAGTGATATAACAGAGTATTTACTCTAATTTTATATGTATAAGGCCAAGTGTTTTGAGCCGAATTTAAATTGGCGCCAATGAGTTCATTCTGTTGTTGTATCGGACCGTTGGGATCAAATATTGTGCGCACTTTTATGAAACTGAAACGAAACTGAAACAAAATTTGGATCCGGCCTTATAGACACGAAATTAGGATATTTATAATATACATACATATAGATGGATCCAATTTCGATGGATCGAATTTGTTTTTGTAATAATTTTTTTTTACTTTTTTAAAAATTTACAATTTTGCAAATTTTTTCGTAAGAACATAAAGTTATATTTTTTATCAAAAGATTTAAATTTAGGCATAAAAGCAAATGTCTTGTGTATAAACGAAAGTTTTCTCCCTTTTGTGAGCAAGGCTTTTATTCGCAAAAAAAACGCAACGTTTATGAAAAACAGAAAATTCACATCACAATTTGCGTGTCCAAAACAGCTCCATAAAAATTTCCGCTTTTTTTTGTGTGTTTTTAAACCAAGAAACTCTTAAAAATATACGAAAAATTGGAAATATAGAAAATTAAAACTAAAAAATTATCGCACTCCTTAAAAAAAAATTTTTCTAAATATTTTTGGTGAAAATGGCAAAAGGTTGGTGCGGCCGGGATCATTGCTCAATCTTTCGAGACTACAATGTGCACTTTCTTCCGTGCACATCTGGACCTCAATCGAAAGAGAGCGGATCCGGCCAAGCAAGCCAACTATGCGCGTTCCGCACACCGGCGTAATTGCGGGTTCGTTGTGTCATGTGGAATCATAGTTGTGCACCATCACAATACTTTCTCATCCGGCTGACTCAGTTAGCTGTGGGACGTACCGAACCTCCGAAGAGGCCACTGGGAATGGTGCCCAGAGGGTCCAGTGAACCACAAACACTGGTATTGGCTTAACTCTAGCTTGGCCGAGTCAGACCGGAATCGAAATCATGCAATAGTGAACACAATTGATTGCTTCTTAGGGCTTGGATTTATTTTTTCGCCTATATAGCCCGAAGTTTATTCGATGAAAATCGGCGATGGCTTTCGCCGGTTGGCTAGAGAAAGCAGACATTTTAATGATATTTTGTCAGCATTTTTGTTTTTTTTCTCAATTAAATTGAAATTACATTTTTTCTTTTCATCAAAAAAATGCCAAAATTTGTCATTTTTTGCAGTTTTTCGTCATTTTTAAAAGTTTCATAACTCGGCTCCTATCCAACCGATCAGGTTCAAATTTATGGAGTGTAATAGTGTAAGGAGAGCTTATAGCAAAAATTTTAAGTCAAATTTTAAGTGCGAAAAAAATGCTCAGACACGTGCACCTTTTTCGTTGTTTTTTTCCGTATAAATGCTGGAAATGAAAATTTTAAAAATCGTCCTCCAAAAATTGGATACGCTCTACAGGATGTAAAAAACCCCACGCTTCTATCTATAGTAGAAAAAAAGTTATACCATGGTTGTTAGAAAATTATGGGACAACCTAATAGATTTTAATATTTGGACAACACGATCCCGAAGATTTTTGATGGTTTGACAACTGAAAATTTCTTCCAAAATACAAAATATCCCAAAAAAATACAATATTGAGCAAAATATATTTTTTTGAAAAATTCCGACAAAATTCTCGCCCGAAAAGGGGGAAAAAATTGCTGCATTTATGCAAAAAAAAATATAAATAAAAATGAAACAAAATACATTAAAAGAAAATAAAAATTGACAGACGAGAAAAAGACATAATCCGAATGAACACACAAACGTTGTCAAGAATAGATAAAACCGAAATATTTCAGGACAAAAAATTGGGGACATTTTCAGAGAAAAAATTTTAATTTCTAATTGAAAAATCTCGCCGAAAGATTGCGGCAATCCGAAGAAATAAAAACATTGAACGCATTTATGAAAATAATCGCGTAATTGGTAATGATAACAAAACGGATAGGACTGAAAAAAAACTACATTAACAGGTGGTTAAATGGATTGGAGAATTCCCAATTGTCGGAAATTCAATCGGTTTGTCCTCAATATTATTATTATTTTTTTTATCGTCATCATTATCATCAATATGGCCACCGAAATGGATGTGCCGTCGTCAATTAATCGATGCGTTATTCTAGGAAACATAATCGGCATAGCAAAGTGGAACTTTGGAGCCCATTTGTGGAACATGATCTTTTTAGTTTATAACTTTTTTCTAGTTAACCGATTTGAATAATTTTTTTTCCAAAAGATTCAGCTTGAAAAATACTACAAAAATATATTTTTGTTTTTTTACAATTATTAAAGTTAAACCAAGTTATTCGTGTTCAAAGTTTAAATTTTTGTTTTTCATGTTCCAGAGGTCTCACATCCTTTTTTCGTTAATTTTTTTGTGATTAAACCTTTATAACTCGGCTTAAAGTTAATATTTGTAAAAAACAAAAATATACTTTTGTAATATTTTTCAGGCTGAATCTATTGGAAAGAAAAATTATTCCAATCGGTCAACTAGAAAAAAAGTTATTAGGTTGTTCGAATTGAAATGTCGACTTCTTCGATTCGCAACTGCCTGAATTCTTCAAAAGGGGCTTCCATTCTCTTGGCGACAAATCGTTGACGCTACTGGACAATATCTTTCGGATTAATGTATCATAATTGCGTTTTTATAATAAATTATATTTCAATAAAAATGACATTTCCATTTGAATAACCCAATATAAAGCTAAATAGGCCGTGTTCCACAAAAGTTCCACTTTGCTACAATAAAAAGTAATGTTCTGCTCAACACAGCTTCCGTTCCTTTTTTTATTGAACATAATGTCCTGCGCAACACAGCTTTGTTTATAGCGAAAATTCAGCTTAAAATTTAAAATGTTCTCGAAGAAACATTAAAAAAAGGCCCAGAAATCTGTTAACAATTTGCTCCACAAAATCACTTTATTTTTTTACGATTTTGCCGAAAACTTGTCAAATTTTTTTTTTTTTTGATTATGTAAGCTGAGAAAAACTTTTTGGCAAATTTTTCTCAATTAATTAATTTGGCGGCCGATTAAAACATAGAAAAATATGGCCCAAATATTTTTTAGATCGTTTTTCAAAAAAAAAAACAATTTTTTTGAAAAAAGAATAAACTTATTTTAAAAACACATAACAATTTGTTATTTACTTTTTAAAACCCAAATTCGGGACATATATCTTTAATAAAATAAAAATTTCAATTTTATTTGGGACGAAATTCTATTTGGGATGAAATTTATTCAAAATAGGACAATTTTAATTTCTATTTTTTCAGATTTTTGTCAATTTTTTCATTACGTAATGTATCTACTTTTTCCTGTCAAATTAAAAAAAATATTTCTGATAAAAAAAATTTTATAAAAAGTTTTGTGAGAACGAATAAATTATTTTTTAACACTATCTGTGCTCTAAATTTACCCTAATTTTTATTTATATAAGGCCGAGTGTTTTGAGCCAAATTTAAATTGGCATCAATGCTTTCATTCTATTGTATTGAATCCGTTGGGGTCCATTTTTTGTGCACGCTTTCGTTTTAGTTTTATAAAAGTGGGCATAAAATTTGGACTGGCCTGGATTCGATACAACAGAATGAACTCATTGGCGCCAATTTAAATTTAGCTCAAAACATCCGGAATTATACACACGAAATTAGGATAGATTTTAAAAATTAGAAAAGGTGTACTGGGCCTAGTATCTCCAATAAACCTGATTCAAAACTCTTTATTTTTTGCTCCGCTTCTTCCCAAACATAATAACGAAATGTATTACATACTCAGGTACATACTCTAAAATTAATTTTAAAAAAGGTCGATTTGAGGCATCTAATCCTTAATTAATCCAGTAATGATACTTGTTAAATTAAGAAAAAAATTTTGAGCGGATTTTAACGATTAACAAGCTTATTATCGAAGCAATTGAAATGAAATTTTTTTTTGTAAATTAATAATGAAATTAGTCGGATTTAACTATGGAAAAAATTAGAAAATGAGAAACATTCAAATTTGATTTTTTTTAAAAGAAATTATTCCTTTTTTCGCACCTCCTCAGCTGGATTTTTCCACATTTTTTCATTATTATTCCCTAAGAATTTTGATGTTACAAAAATTTCTTTCACTAGATTTCCTTTTTTCTTTGTTTTTCTTGCCTGTTAATAAAAACAAAAGTAATTTTTTACGATTAGCCTTTTTAAAACAATTGACACAATAAAAAGTGCCAAAATTTCACACTTTCGTCCAAAAATCGCTCGCACTTTTGCAACAAATTTTTTGCGCCCGTAGGTAAAAAAGTTAATTTTTATTTGGTTAAAAAATTATCATATTTTTTTTTGAAAATTGAAACAAAAATTATTAAGAATGACTTAAAAAATTTTTTAATTCATAGTCTATAAATCAAATTTGTACCAAACCAATTTTTAGATTAAAAACAGTATAGGAAAATGGAATTTTTGTTAAGCACGGTTTATTTAACTTTAATAACTTTATTACTAGTTGACCGATTCGAATAATTTTTCTTCCCAGTAAATTCAGTTTGAAAAATGATACAAAAGTATATTTTTGTTTTTCCCAAATATTAACTTTAAGCTATAAAGGAAAAAATTAACGAAAAAAGAATGTGAGACCTCTGGAAAATAAAAAACAAAAATTTCAACTTTAAGCGAGAATAAGTTGACTCAACCTTAATATTTGTAAAAAACAAAAATACGCTTTTGTAGTATTTTTCAAGCTGAATCTTTTAGAAAAAAATTATTCAAATCGGTTAACTAGAAAAAAAGTTATAAAGGCTCCAAAGTTTCAATTTGCTACGCTGTTAAAAAATAAGATAATATAAATTTAAAAAAAAAATTGTGCCGTAAAATTGTTGGGAAAAAATGGGCTCAAACCTCAAATTATCTCTTTTTTTCCATCACATTTTATGGTTAGTCAGCTTGTTTAGTTTGAACTGAAGAGCTAATAGAAGAAAAGCTAGAAAATTGTTGGTTTTTTACGCAACATTTAACAAAAAAAAAATTTCACAAAAATTGAGTAAAAATTTATTTAATTTTTCCTTTTTAAATTTACCTTTCTCTTTAGCAAAAACGGTTTGAGAATAAATGTAAAATTTAAAAAAAAAGCAAACTGGATTTAGAATTAAATAAGAAGAATAAAATGATATTTACATTAGGCCCTGGGTATTTATAATATGAATTTTCTTCAAAAAATATTCTTGATTTTCATGCCAATGATTTTGCTTTTTTTTGATCATAACAGGACGATACAAAAGCTAATTTTTTAAATATGCTTAAACGGTCGCTAAGGTTGTACACTTAAAATTAAGTCAAATTAAAATGTTCGGATAAATAAGGCGCGGCTGTTTGAAAAATTTTTGAATTTTGACTTGGCCTTTATTCTGTTAGAAATTTTTAAACTAGAGCTTGGGTCTGTTTTAATGATGGTGCTTCTCAAATTTTTTCCTTAACCGACACAAAATAAAAGAATGAAGGCCAAAGTCAGAATTCAAAAATTCTTTGAATGGCCGCGTCTTATTTACCCGAACTTAGGGTAATATAATTTTTACTTAAAAAGATGGAACGACATTTGCGGATTTTCCAACTTTGATTAACTTTTTGAAGAGCATAAAAATATTTTTTAGAAAATTAATTTTACCATTTTGATTCAAAATTTAATTCTCTATCAAATACTTTTTAAATCATATTTTTAAGTAACTTTGAAAAAAAGTTATAATTGAAATAGTAGACTCGAAAAAATTTTCACAATAAAAATTGACTTTACTATTTTAACTATAACTTTTTTTTCTAAGTTATTTTAAAAGTTGAATACTTTTTAAAGTATTCGATAGAGAATTAGTTTCTGAATCGAATTGGTAGAATTAATTTTCTTGAAATTAACATTTTGGTCGTTAAAAAGTTAGTCAAAGTTGGAAAATTCGCAAATATCGATGGCTTTTCAATTTTCTAGTTTTATAATATTATAATATATTTAAAAAGTGAAATTTTTTGTATGGCATTTCTTTTTCATCATCTAAATTATGTAAAAGGATCTCTTCAAAAATATTTTTCCAGCTTTCTCTCTTTTTTTTTACCACACATTTTCTCTAAATTATTTTTTATGTTTTTGTACCGTATAATTTTCGAAATTTAAAACGCAAAAATGCGTTTTGTCTTTTTTTTGTTTTTCGTCACAATTTTACTCAAAAAAATGCCTCTCAATGTTTTTATAGCTCTTCTTCATTTTTGTTTTTGTTTTTTTCCTCATGCCTCTAAAAATTCATTATCAGATAATAGAAAGTATCTAAAAAATTGTAGCTATAGTCACAATTTAATTTTTTTTTGCCCTAATTTTCATATGTATAAGGCCGTGTTTTGAACCAAATTTAAATTAGCGCCAATGAGTTCATTTTGTTTTATTGGAGCCGTTTGGATCCAAATTTTGTGTTTACTTTTATGAAATTCAAACGAGGGCGGGCACAAAATTTGAAGCCCAACAGATCCGATACAGTGGAATGAACTCATATTGGCGCCAATTCAAATTTGGTTCAAAAACATCCGGCTTTATACGCAAAAGAAATTAGAGTACTCTACTATGTTTATTTAACTTTCGATTTACCTAATTAAGTTTCATTCGTTACTATTTTCTATATTTAATTTGATTTTGTTACTATTTTCTATATTTAATTTGATTTTTTATTGTGATATTCACTATCATGTACAATATTAATTTTTCATATTACTGTATTATATTTTTTTTGCTTTTTGAACTTTTTTTTACATTCTACTTTCTTTCTCTTCAACTTTATTTCTCTGAAAAATCTAAACACTTTCCCATTTCATTCATTTTTACGAGGCCTTTTTACAGAGGCCGTATAATTGGCGGTTGTAGCCGCGCCTTTGCCATTTTCATTTCGATAGCAATAAAAGATCACGCCATTCGAAGAGAGTAAAAAACGATTGAAAATGAAGCGATAAAATAGTGGGCAGTGTGCAAATAATTTTTTTTTTCTTCTTTAAAAAACAATTTTTTTCGAATTTTTTTTTTCGAAAAAAAAAGAAAATAATTTTTTGGCAAATTTTGAAAAATAAAGCGATTATTACATAATCTCGCAATTTCTTTTTTTCTCTTATTTTATTTCGTTTTTTCTTCGTTGGCTATTTTAAGAAATACCTCGTTTAGTGTCATAAACAAAAAAAAGTAACGAATAATAAAAAATTATAAAATATATCTAATAAAAGAAAAACCGTAGACTTGAATAACATTTATTTTATTTACTGTTAGTTACTTTTAATGTTAGTTACAATTTTTATTTAAAAAAAAAACTAATATAATAAATGCCAGTGTAAAATACGGAATTAAGATGAAATTTACTTTGCATTCGAATAAATTATTCACCTTAATTTATCGTGTATAAGACGAGACGTTTGACTTTTTTGAATTTTCTGTTACACATTAATCGGATCGTTACAAAATTTTGCATCATTATTCTAAGCATCATAAAGAATATGTATAACATATTGAATCGATTCAGGCCCGAATTTTATGCCCAATTTTATGTGATTGAAATAAAAGCGGGCATAAAATTTGGACCCGCTTGGACACAATATAATATAATAGAATGAACTCGTTGGCGCCAATTTAAATTTGGTTCAAAACACCCGAATTTATCCACATAAAATTGGAGTAGCATACAAAATTTCCAATATTTTGTCGAAAAAATGCGTCAAAAATAGTGTTGTGGCAAGGCTGCGAGTTAACTTTCGGCAAATCCATGACAGACGAGCAGAGTACCATGATATTTCGCCATTTTTAGAGAAAAAATATAATGGGTTTCTTTGCTCGTCAACCAAAAATGCCGGGAGTCAACTCGCAGCCGAATCACAACACTGATTAGAATATTAGCAAATATAAAAACTCTTTTCAACTGATCCTACATTCATTATATGTATCATAATTTAAAGATCATTCTCATCGTAATTCTTGATGCTTAAAATGTTGTTATTTTAAATTTACTTATATTTGCTAACTTGCCATTTGTTATAACGCTAAAAAATTTCTTTTTTTAGCAATTATTTGTTTTCGCAGTTGCTTTAAATTGCTATTTATTAAAAATTTTATTTAATTTGCGGTTTCATATTTTGTATGTGTTTGCCATTTGTAAAAAAATTGGCGCGCTCGCCGTGCCGCCGGTATGTTTCAAAGATCGACGCGCAAAAATAGTGATGCGCTGAGCGTAACTTTTCTAACTGCAATTATTTCCGCTCTCAAAAGACAAAACTAAGTTATTCTTGGAAATGTTATGAAATAAGAAATTGTAATAAAAAGTCATTAATACATTAGGAAATGAGATGCTGACAAAAGTAATTTTTTTCGTTCTTTATGCTTTTATTATAAATTCATTAGAAAAATCGCTTCTCTGAAATCCTTCTTCCCGAAATGTTTGTCGCCGATAGGTCTTAAATACCCTCCTTTCAAAAATATTTGGTGCCAAATGAGAGGGGGGGCAGGATGGGGTTTTATTTAACTCGGTCTATAAAAACCATTTCAATCCCCATACTCGCTTACCCCACATCCAACTATTATTCAAAAAAACATCCCACATCTGGTTTTGAACTTGAAAAATTGCAAATAGCTAATCAGTTTGGCTATTAATTTTTGGCGCAAATTTAAAAAATACTTAAAAAACGGGATAGAAATGACGTTTTAGTGTATTAGAAATTTTGCGCTTGCCGTATATGCGGCATTCATATATCACCCTTAAAATGTTTGGCGCCTTCGCATGGTTCGAGATCAAAAAATTACCTCTATTTTCGGACTTCCCGTAATCTAATCTTGAAAAAAAATTTGGGATTTTATTTAGGTCTTGGTACAAGGTCCTATATAAATGAATGGACTTCAAATTTGTTTATTTATTTATTCTGATTTGGGGTAGTTTCAGTCTTGAAAATTTTTCGAATTAGGAACCGAAAAGGCTTCAGAAAGTATTGCGGACATTTTCGTGATGGACGGATTTACAGAAAATATTTTTTTTTGTATATATATTTCATATATTTTATATAGCAAATATTAATTAACGTATTAATGATTTGAAATCATGTAATTTACCAGTTTTGATATTTTAATATTATAAATTTCTTAAAACTGATCCATTTCTCTCTTGTTCATGATTAGGATTACATAATTTTAACAAATTTTCAGTCTTGAAATTTCAGCAATATCAAAATAATAGAGCAGATTATCTCTTTATTCTCGTTCATTTTCACTTGTTCCCTAACTTAAAAATTAAAAAAATAACTAAAAAGAAAAATGTTTTTATTTTTTGAAATATGTTATTATCCCATTCTTGTTACCTTAATAATTTTTTCATATTCAAATTTTTGATATTGTAAATATTTTTTAATGTAAATTATGTATGTTGAGAATTATTTTTCAATATTAGTTTAACTAATTACTCTAATTTATTTTGTGTATAAGACCGAATGTTTTGAGTCAAAATTTAAATTAGCGCCAATGTAAGTTTATTCTGTTGTATCGGATCCAAGCGAGTCCAAATTTTGTGCCAACTTTCATGAAACTGAAACGAAGACGAAGTCAAAATTTGGACTCTAATGGATCCGATACAACAGAATGAACTCATTGGCGCCCATTTAAATCTGGCTTAATACACAAAAGAAGTTAAGAAAATTACATGTAGTATATTAATTCTAAAAAAATATTTTTCTTCATAAATTAATGGGCATAGAAAAAAATTTTAACTTACAACTTGAAATTCAATTCATTTTCTTTTTTTTTAAATATTCATTTATCATTTATAATGCAATAATTAAGGTAAATTAGTAATTTATTCATAATAATGCAAAGTATATCAATCATTACATTTATTATTCGTCGAGATTGAATAACTTTTTTTCTTCACTAATTCTTCTAAATTATTGTCATCATCTTTCTAAATAACATTGTCATTTTTCTAAAATAAAACTAAATATAGTAGCTAATTAGTTAAATTTACGTAAGAAAATTTTGCTTGTAAAAATTCGTTGTTTTTTTTAGAGGAAATTGACTGCTTTTGATTATTAATCTTTTAACAGTTGATAAATTAGCATTTATAGACGATAAATAATATTTATTTATACTCATTCATGCTTATTAAAAGTAAATTGTCTGCAATTAGCCATTTTGAATGGCTCTCAAACGCAAATAAGTTGTTGATTTGAATGGCTCTCCAACGCAAATAAGTTGTTGTTATTCCGATTCCAACGGGTTCAACTGACGTCAATCGTTTCCGTTTTTTAAAAATTAAAAATTCATAAAAGTTATTATAAGTCTGTTATTGTATTATATTATAAGTTTGTTATTGTACAAGTTGGCGCAGATTGGCACAGGGATTTTTTTTATAAATTGAAAATTTGAGGAATGAAAATTGAAATTTAAAATACAGAGCGGCCCAATTTTGAATTGGCTCTAACTTTTTTACTTTTTAAACAAATTGTAAAATTCTTTTTGCATTCGATTCCCAAGATTTTAGGATTTTATTCGACATCATGCTTGTCGATATTGTTACGAATTTGCTAAATATTTAAACTTTTTTGTCACTTTTTTAAAAGGTTAAAAATGTGTAAAATTGACAATAAATTGACGACATTTTTGAAAAATTTATTTATTTAATAGCTTAAATGATGCTTTCTAGAACAAATATTATTTCCATTTTTCAACTATAATGTCAATGTCAAAATAGTTCAAAATAGGTTTAATGCTTAAGATGAGTTGATCCTTAAACCACTCACTTTTAATGAAAATGTCTTGTTTTTTGAAAAAATGATAAAAAAAAGTTTCGTAAATCCAAATCAATATCGACAAGTTTGATGTCAAACAAAATGGTAAAATCTTTGAAATCGAATGCAAAAGGAATTTTGCAATTTGGTTAAAAAGTAAAAAAGTTATAACAAAAACAAATCCCGGCGCCAATTTGTGCCATCTTTTTTTTGTACTTTTATTATTTTATATAATATTTTACAAGTTATTAGAAAATTTTATATGCACCTAAATATTTTAATGAGTATTTATATTATCGAAATTTATCATTAAAAATCACATCAAATTATTAACATCAGCGTTCATAATCATATCAATCTAAGTTTATCATATTTAATAATTTTCGTATTTGAAAAAGTAGCAATTATTATTAAGATTTAATTAAAATCACAAAATGTATTTACACGAACGTACAATTTTTTCATTATCTTTATTGTTTATTGATTAATTTATTGTGTCGCATATAAGTCATCTCCAAAAAAAACATACCACATTTTTTAAGAAAATTTATTTTAATTTTTATTATAAAATTAATAAAAATTTTAATTAAAATATTAATCAGGCAAATCCTTACAAGATAAGCGGTATACTAATAGATTTTGAATAAATAAAAATTGTGATGCAAAATATTTATTAAGTATATAGAATTTTTTTTGGTGATGACTATTTTTTGATATTACATAGTTTTAAAATCGAAAAATTTTATTGCAAATTTTAGAAAAAGTTAATTTTAAAAATAATGTTTCATTGCTATTAAAATAAGAAAAATTTTCATTGAAAAATGCAGGATCGAGATACGTTAAATAGAAACGGAGCGGAAATTTTTAATCCATATTTATTTGTAAGTTCTCAAAATAATCACCATCAACAACAACAACATCAGCTACAGCATAATAATCTCCAAAATGAAATTAATTTTCAACAACAAAATTTACATATAGTTAATCAAAATCAGGATCATCAACAACAACAAATTAATCTCCAACATCAACATCAAATTCCGCATCATTTTTATCTTCATAACGATAATCAAAATCAGGAATACAAAAAAGATGAAACGTCTAATACAATGGTGAAATAATACTTTTTCTACAATAAATTTTCAAATAGAAAAAAATTGAAAAAATAAAATATCAAAAAATAGCGGGTTGACTCCGCGAGCCGCCAGACTCTTTTGGCTCTTTTCAAAAAAAGTCGGAGTCACAAAAAGCCAGATGACTCCATGAATTGCGAATCATTAAAACATATGAAAATGACTCCAAATGGATTTGGCTCCGTTAGATGACTCCGACCAGTTGGCTCCGCAGAGGAGCCATATGGCTCTAAATGAACCGGAGTCATTTATAGAGTTAAGTCACAACATTGCTTATCACTAACAATCAGTGTTGTAACTTGACTCGATAAGTAGCGGCGGCTTCATAAATGGCTCCGGAGTCATTTTGAGCCAGATGGCTCGCTTCGAAGAGAAAAGCTCAGAATCATCTGCCGGAGCCGGAGCAATTTGGAACTATCTGGAGCCATCTGGAGCCAATTTAGCGAATCATCTGGCTTTTTTGTGGCTCCGGCTTTTTTTGAAAAGAGCTAATGGAGCCTCTGGCGGCTCGCGGCCCCGGAGTCAACCCGAGGCTAGGTCACAATTGTAAGGTAATAATAAATTTTATTCAAAAAAAAAAATTATTTAGGAAGATAAAGTTGAATCACCTGTAAATGAATTTTCGAAAAGTTACAAAAATGATAAAAAAAAAGAAAATGATAATTTTGCAAACGGCATTATGGCAATGGCTATGAATATCGCAAATGGTAATCTTGATAATAGTGGTCATTTTGGATTAACTCAAACTCATCAACAAAATCCACAACAACAACAACATCAACAGACACAACAAAAACATCAAGGAAATATTGTAAATTTTCCGCAATTCAACGTGGAAGATTTCGCTACTGGACATTCAAATTCGCAATTGCCATATTCTTTAATAGCCACTGTGCCATCGCTGGCACAAAATTCCAACCTGAACAATCCCAATCTGATAGATGCTAGCGAAAATTGTGGCGGCGATTTGAGTTCAACGTTGGCGCTAATGGCCGGAATGGGAACACAACCAGCACAGTCACAACTAATTTCACCTGCTTCCCAATCGTTAATGAGTTGCTCAAGTTCACATCAACTGATTAGCTCAGTATCAACCCAACAGTCCGCTTTACAGCTTGAATCAACACAGCTTGTTAGCGGTGGAACGTCTTCGCCGATCTTATCACTGACCTCGCCCGCGGCTTGGCCTTGGTAAGATAATTTTTTTTTGTATGTATTTTTAGTTAAGAAAATAAAATTTTTCGATTTTTGGTATTTAAACGCGTCGTCAACGCTTCTCGGCGGGTACATGCCCCAGGCGGTTGCCATGGCAGCTGCAGCCGAAGTCAATTCCGCCGCGTCATCAGCTCCCCTCCAAACAATTCCATCAATTTCGAGCGTTACAACAACGAATTCGTTATCCGAAAGGGTAGAGGACCTGGGAGGATCTGGCCTTTACTCTGGCTCAATGACAAATCTCACATTTCCGATTGGTATTTAAATTTTTTGAATGACTCTAAAATTATATGAATGATATCATAAGAAAACAGGATTATTGTAGGTCAGAAAACCGAAAACTCAAAAAAAGGGATCAATTTTAGGCATATATCAGCCTCTTCTTCAGCCCATATCAACCTCTTCTTCAGTCTCGTCGTCGGCCGGATACTCAACAATAAACCTTGATGGTAACAATAATAGTAACAACAGCACCAACAACAGTGACAATAACACAAGCGGAATCAGTTCCAGTCTGTCGGTTTCGCGTTCCTATTTGACTAACGAAACTCAAATGCTTTCTGCGTTGTCGACAACTCATACCATTAATGATTATTTAACCATTCAGCAGCAGCAAAATGAGGTAAAGAGGCCAAGAATTCATTTTTCATTTATTTAAGTCTTTACAATTCCATTTTAAATGCTTATAGTCAAATGACGCACAGGTCATGACGACTCGAACCAGTCGCAGTCTCAAGGCCAGCAATGGCCGGCGAATAAATTCGACTTCGTTGCAGATGGAACTCATTAAAAAAATGACTGGCTGTCGACCAGAGAATGCCGTGAACGCGCAGCAATCTACGGGATCCTTGCCGTTAGCCATGCAAAGCATGCCCACTATACCCAGCATTGTTATGCGCCCCAACTCATGCAATTGTCCCAAATGTGTAGAAATGGGGAATAAAGGTGAATCGGAGTAAAATAAAAATGAAATAATATTTGAAAGTACTCTAAATCCCGGCATATAAGCTGAGACCGTTCGAAGAATTTTTGATTATTAACTCGGCCTTTATTCTGTTATTTTGTATAGGTTAATCATAAAAATTTAATGATCATCTTCATTAAAGCAGGCCCAAGCTGTAGTTTAAACATTTCGGGCTAAAATTCGCTCATAACAGAATGAAAATTCGCTTATATCAAAATTCAAAAATTCTTCGAACGGCCGCATCTTATTTATCTGAACTTAGTATTAATAACTAAATCATTTACTTTAAAAAAAATCCGATAAATTAAAAAACTAGATACATACCTTAAAAAATCAAAAAATTTCAGGATTAAAAAACGACAAACACAATTGTCACATTCCCGGATGTCATAAAATCTATAGTAAAAGCTCTCATTTAAAGGCTCATTTACGATGGCACAATCAAGATCGACCCACAAATGCAGTATGTTTTACAAGGCCAAAAGGATAAATATAATTATAGTAATTTACATAATAAAATTGAGAAAATTATGAACAAGTTTCTATAATCTTATGATTCTATAAAATTATGAAAAATATGGAAATAGAATCATTTTTTAAATTTATAACCAGTGATAAGATAAATGGCTCAATAGTGGCTCTAGGCTCGGAATTTAATCCGCAAGCTGAAATAAGCCAAATTCGACAAATTGAGCCAAATTATTGCAAGAAAATTGCCCATGCGGCGCGAGAAAATTAGCCAAAAATCGGATTTTTTGGTTTGGTCACAAGCAATGTTGTGACCTAGCTCCGGGTCGACGTTGCCAGCGGCTCCGTTAGCTCTTTTCAAAAAAATCGGAGCCACGGAAAAGCTAAATGACTCCATAAATTGGCTCCAGATGGCTCCAAATGCCTTCAAATGGCTTCGAAGCCATTTATGGAGCCGGAGCCATTTATCGAGCCAAGTCACAACACTGATTTTGAGCCAAATTCGACACAATTGAGCCAAATTTTTTAAAAAAATGACCCATGGCTCGCGGAAAAACCTGTTTATAAACATATCTTTGTTATTTAGAAACGAAATAACAGCAACACAAAGCGCATCGACGTGAATTGAAAGAAAAAAAAATTGCTTATGGTTATCGTTTATGTACGGAAATTCATTACTTTGGAAAAATGAAAGAATTTTAAATTATTATCTTTTTCTATTTATAATTATATTTTTTATGTTTATAAAAGAATAAAGAACATATTTTTTTAGTTTTAGTCCTTTTAAAAACTTAATGAATCAAATCAATTTTAAGTTTCTGCTTTACATTATATTTACATTTTTTTAAGGATAAAAGACTAGTTTTAAAAGCATAATAAGTAATAAAAATTAGGCCAATTTTAATAGAAATTTTTTTCAATGAATTTGCCACTTATTAATTCGATGTGTGATTTGTGTTTTTGGTTTGAAAGCGTGGCGATGCGCGGTGATTTGACGCGTTTCTCGGCAAATTTCGAGCGGAGAAAACTTTTGATGCGTCGGCGAAAATTATAGAGACGAGACTCTTGGAATTAGGACCATATGGAGTTGAAATTTCGATATTAGACTTGTCATTAGTCAATGCTTTAACATATTTTTTTGAGCTTGTCTTTGTTGATCCTTTTGTTTGTTCGGAATTATTTTGGCATCTACCTATACTTTGCTGTCAGAGAAAGTATTCACTAAAGTCTCATTAGTATTTTTATCGATATTTGTCTCCGCTTTATTTAAAGACTTTGAGGTAGCTCCAAAATGAGCTGTTTTCGTTCTTTTCATAGATTTGCGTATGAATAAAGTGTTCTGATCCATGAAACTAGTACGAGGCCGCTTCTGTCTAGTTGCTTAATGTAACACACGAGTCAAAGCTATTGAGCCTAGTTCAGAGCTCTAGAAATGAAACTTTTTATTAAAATTTTAACCGGCATGAAACCCATTATACGTAATACGTGATACCTAAAGGCTCCAAACCAATCCTCCCCCGTTGGAAATGATATTGGAACTAATCATTTCACAGCTTCTACGCCGAGCGTAAATTCTTTTTGCATTCGATTTCCAAGAGTTTAAGATTTTATTTGACAATATTGGTTTCGAATTACGAATTTGCTAATCATTTAAACTTTTTTCGCAACTCCGGGAGCCAAGTCACAACACTGGAAATATCTGATATCTAGCAATCATTTTTGTAAATTTTCAATGCGTCGAGTTTTACAGGATTTAGATGAAAAAATGATTTAAAAAACATAATAGCTTTTTGAGCCTTTCTATTGTAATCCATTTGTGCATATGTATATATATTTTTTATAAATTTTTCCTCCATTTGTCTGTATTTTTTTTAAAAAGATTACCTATTAAATAAATAATTGATTGAGAATTTCATTGTTGAAAATATCATTGCTTAAATGGGAAAATGATGTTGGTGACTAATTCATTGAAAAAAAAACACATAAAAATAGTTTTTTATTAAAAAAACAGCTCGGACCTCAAATTGTTTCCCAAATAAAATTTACCGACCTTATCCAGAAAAAAAGCACAAAAAAAAGAATTGAAAAAAGAAGGAAGATTGAAAAACTAATCGATTAGACTATAAAATCAACGCCGATTATGATTTCAATTCAATTACACACAATTCAATTATAATTTATTTGTATAGACTGACGTATTCTTATGGCGAAATTTGAATTGGCTCTTTTTTATTTTTTGACGAAATGTCAAAAATTTTTTTTTCAAATTTCAATTTTGTTTGACACAAAACTTATCGATATCAGCATTGAATTACGAATTTGCTAATCATTTAAACTCTTTTGCCACTTTTTCAAAAAATAAGACATTATCATTAAAATGATAGTCATTAAAGTGGGAACTCCAGCTAATTTTTGATGTTTCTCGGCTTTCTGGGCTTATGGCAATAATTTTTTTTTACTTTTCTATTCAAAAGGAAGAGAAGAAATGGAAAGAGTCAGAATGAATGAAAAAATTAAAAAGAAAAGCAAAATAAGTTAATCTTTATACAATGCACGCTATTCCTGAAAGTGATCCGCGTGTTGAGCGCGGACATTTGTGCGGACTTCGAATCGACAATATTTATATTGTGAAATTTTTCAATACATATGTATAATGTAAATATTATTTATTTTATGAAATGATAATTTGAAATTTTGCAAAAATGGCAAAAGGTTGGTGCGGCCGGGATCATTGCTCAATCTTTCGAGACTACAATGTGCACTTTCTTCCGTGCACATCTGGACCTCAATCGAAAGAGAGCGGATCCGGCCAAGCAAACCAACAGTTCGCGTTCCGCACACCGGCGTAATTGCGGGTTCGTTGTGTCATATGGAATCTAGTTGTGCACCATCACAATACTTTCTCATCCGGCTGACTCAGTTAGCTGTGGGACGTACCGAACCTCCGAAGAGGCCACTGGGAATGGTGCCCAGAGGGTCCAGTGAACCACAAACACTGGTATTGACTTAACTCTAGCTTGGCCGAGTCAAACCGGAATCGAAATCATGCAATCGATGAACACAACAAGATTGATTCATTTGTAGAGATGGGCTTGAATTTTTCGCTTATATACCCGGAATAGCATTGGCGAAAAAACGGCGATGGCTTTCGCCCAATGGCTAGACTAGTCAGACATCCCAATGATATTTTGTCTGCACTTTTTTGACATTTTAAAAATCAATTTTTAAACACCTTATGCAAAATCGATTAGTCCCACATTCGCCAACTCAATATCCCCTTGTCGTTATTGGTATCAATTTAGAAATTTGCTAATCATTTTAAAAAAATTTTTGTTACTTTTTCAAAAAATAAGAAATTTTCGTTAAAGAGAGTGGCATAAGCTTATGCATAAGGGTCAACTCATCATAAACGTTAAATCTATTTTGGACCATTTTGACTTTTCAGTTGAAAATGGAGATAAAATTTCTTCTAAGCTATTAAATAAAAAATTAGCAAATTCACGTCAATTTTATGTCAATTTTAGTCATTTTTGACCTTTAAAAAAGTGGCAAAAAAGTTCAAATTATTAGCAAATTCGTAATTCGAAACTAATATCGACAAGTTTAGTGTCAAACAAAATGGTAAAACCTTAGGAATCGAATGCAAAAAGAATTTTACAATTTGGTTAAAAATTGAAAAAGTTAGAGCCAATTCAAATTGGGCTACGAAATTGGACTAGTCCGTATTTTGTGTTGTGCTAGCCTGCCTTATATCCGTCCGCCTCTAAACTGTCCCATCTTGTCTCGTTTTTTTTCTCTCCAAGAGAACTCTTTTATTCTTTCCGCCGGTAATGCATTTTCAAACACATTTACACATAAATTTTTCTGATTCTCTCAGATTTGTTGAAAAAAAAGTAAAATTAAAATTGAAAATTTTATTTTGTATTTAAGAAAAATTCTGAATGTCGGCATTTTTTATAATTATTTACGCTAATTACGCATTTACAGTTTTTAAACAAATTTTTATAACCTTGAACAATTATTATTGTAATTAATTGTAAAATTATGAGTGAAATTACCGTAAAAATATCCTTTGTTTTCCCTCAAAAATGCGCCAAATAAACATAACTACCGTAATTTTTTTTCAAAAATTTATGCGTTTTTATATTTCTAATTTGAATGCCCTAATTTTGCGTGTATAAGCCACGGGTGTTTTGAGCCAAATTAAAATTGGCGCCAATGAGTTCATTCGGTTGTATCGGATCGGTTGGGGTCTAAATTTTGGGCTCGCCTTTGTTTCAGTTTCATAAAAGTGTGCACAAAATTTGGAATCGCTTGAATCCAATACAATAGAATGAACTCACATTGGTGCCAATTTAAATTTGGCTCAAAACATTCGGTCTTATATAAACGAAATTAGGCTAAAATGAATACTTGATATTTTGTTTATGCTTAATTTTTCTCGATCCAAATATGGGATCCTTAAAAGTTATATGAAATTCAATTTACAAAAAAAAGAATAATAAGCTAGCCTATTTATGAGCTTCGAACATTTTACATATTTTATTTAAATTTTTGAATCTCTAATAAAGTCACATTCCTACCGTAAACAAATAATGACTATTTTCTCATTATCGTAACCATTTACAATATGCGTTTAACTTTTTTTTAATCTCAAAACTTTTCCCAAAATGCTTTTTTTTTCAAATAATGCCTTAATTAACGAAAATGCAACAAAATGCATTTTGAAGCATTTTCGTGGGATTACGCATTTTTTGGATTTCATTATTTCATGTTTTTTTTTCTTCGGCGGATTTCCTGTCGCTTTCTTGCTTGGCATAAATTTTTTCAATCACTGTAATAAGTACGATAGCAAAATTTTAAAAAGCGACGGTATCTAATAGAAAAAATATTTTTTCGTTACCATATATTGCATAATGAATTGCTTTTTTTGCTACTTTTCATCAACTTTTCTTATTTTTTCAACATTCGCTCAAACATGTATATATTTTTAAAATATTTTATTCTTCAAACTGCCAGAAAACTATTTTACACATTTTCATAATTTATAGTGATTAAAATTTTTTACATATACAATGAATACAGTAGCGAAATCTAATGTTTACATGTTAGAATTAGTTTTCTTTTATTTTTGATGCAAATAATATTTTAATAAAAAAAAATTCACAATGAAATTAATAGGGTGAAACGGTTTTTCATTTTTTAGCGATGAATTCTTTTAATTTTTTTTGCTTATTGTAATTGTAATGTAATTGTGACGCTATATATTCAAAAAATAATGCTTTTGATTTATACATACATTCATAATATAATTAGTGGAATGATATTTGGGGATTTTTTAACTTTGACTAACTTTTTGAGCGGCATAAAGATATTTTTCTGAAATTTCATTTCAGCCATTAGATTCAGAATTTAATTCTCTATTCATTACTTCTTAAATCAAACTTCTAATTAATTTGGAAAAAAAAGTTACAGCTAAGATAGTAAAGTCACTCAAAAAATTTTTGAAAAATAAAAATTGACTTCATTTTTTCTACTGTAACTTTTTTTCCAAATTAGTTAAAAATTTGCTTTAAAAAGTAATGGATAGAAAATTAAATTTTAAATCGAAGAAATAAAATTGATTTTCTTAAAAAGTAACTTATTAGTTCTTAAAAAGTTACTCAAAGTTGAAAAATTCGCAAATGTCGGTGCGCCGTATAATTTTTAAAATCTACCCTAATTTCGCGTGTATAGATGTTTTGAATTAAATTTAAATTGGCGCCAACGAGTTCATTCTGTTGTATCAGATCCAAGAGTCCAAATTTTGTGCCCATTTTTTATATTGACGCTCTTAATAACATTTTTATATAATTTTAAAAAATTTATTTTCTAAAAAAAACCGATACGTAAAACATTTGCTTAATTTAACTTTAGCTTTAGCGAGTAACGTTAATTTTTTTATGTTTACACAAAAATGATTACTCAGACTTGAAAATTTAAACGAATTAAACATTTTTTAACTCTAATGTAACATTACTTATTTATTTTCATATCTATATATTTAAAATTTTTAAAAGCAAATTAATAAATCGCACAAACAATAACACTTATATTTTGTTGATTGAGAAATGTGGTACTGAGAAATTGGATAATAAAAACAACCTCTTTAAGTAATTACTTAAGTAAGTTTGTATAAGGTGAGAAAACGAAAAGATATGTAAAATTATTTGTCTCTATTTTTTTATAGTCTATGAGAGCTTTTTCTTGTATGATATATTTTGTAAACCCAAATAAAAATAGAGTTCAAATCTGGACGGATGCATAATTTGATAAAATTCACATTATAATAATCGTTTTTTGTTCATACCATACATCATATAAGGTGGCCCAAATTGATGCCGGGATTTGTTTTTGTTATAACTTTTTTACTTTTAACCAAATTGTAAAATTCTTTTTGCATTCGATTCCCAAGATTTTAGGATTTTATTCAATACCAAGTTTGACGATATTAGTTAAAAGTTACGAATTTGCTAATCATTTAAACATTTTTTGGCACTTTTTCAAAAAAAGAGGCGAAATGATTAAAATTTTTAACCTAATGATGAACACATTTTAATCATCAAGCCTATATTAAATGATTTTGACATTTTGGTTTAAAATAAGGAGAAAATTATCATAATGGACATTATTTAATCTATTAAATGAAAATTCTATTAAATGAAATTTTAGCAAAATTCAGATTGAAAAATTGAGTCAATTTCAAGTCAATTTTACTCATTTTTCACTTTAAAAAATAATGTCAAAAAAAATTCAAATAAATATAAAATTTCTAAACCGGAACCAATATGGACGAGTTTGGTGTCAAAAAAATTCTTAAAGAGTTGTGAATCGAATGTAAAAAGAATTTTACAATTTGGTTAAAAGTTATAACAAAAACAAATCCCGGCGCCAATTTGTATTTATTTTTCAATACATTAATTTTGAAAATTTTTGATAATCACGTTGATTGGCTGCAAATTTTTCACATTATTGGCTTCTACTAAACAGTTATGTAATTTGTTTTTTTAGCCTCAAAAGTTGATCCAAAATTAAACTTGTAATAATTTTGTATTTTGCATGTTTTCACACTTTTAATTTTTCGCAACCAAAGCCAGTAATTAATGTTATAATTGTGTTAGTATGAGAGCATTGTTGCCTCAACAATAATATTATTCATCCAGCATTATTTTAATTGTATTGCCAGAGTTAATGCGTTAATTAATTGAAATTTCAGGAAAAAATATTGCCGACGGATATAAAAAAATTGTGGAAAAAATCACAATTGTGAAATTACTGTAAAAATGTATTACATATAACATTTTTTAAAATGTTTTTTGCTATTGAGTATCAAATAGATGATGGAACAACAATTTGCGGGATTTTCAAGTTTGATTAACTTTTTGTTGAGCATAAGGATATTTTTCCGAAATTTCATTTCAACCATTAGATTCAAAATTTAATTCTCTATTCATTACTTTTTAAATCAAATTTCTAACTAATTTGGAAAAAAAATTACAGCTGAAATAGTAAAGTCACTTAAAAAATTTCGGAAAAATAAAAATTGACTTTACTTTTTTAATTGTAACTTGCCGCAAATAAATGTAATAAATAGAAATGCTATAGTAATTAGCTTATTGTTAGCTATTATTTTAAACTTTAATTCTTTTAATATGTATATTTTTACTTTTATAAAAAAATTTTAATTAATTTAAACAAAAATTTAAACGAAATTAATTTTTTTAATTTTTTCTCATATATTGTATTACTCTTATCACACTTTTTTTTCTTTCTTCAATTAATTAACTCAAAATTTGAAAAATAACATACTCCTCAATTTTCCATTTATATATTTGATATCATTCATTCAACTATGAAGAGGCCCATTCGAATGATGAGACCCATTTTTTTTTCGCGTGTAACTAATGTTTTGTGATTCTACTCAAAAGGAAAAGTAAACAAAACACATATGTTGTATAAAATAATGCCAGTTTTTCTCTTCCATGTATACATATGAGACTTATTTCATTTATTCTTTATTTCTTATCCATTAAAAAATGCTCCTTCACTTCAATAATAGCCAATAGGACTCGGTTTTTTTTTCTTCAATAAGGCCCTAGAACTTTTCGTTAAAAACTCTAGGATTTTGATTTGTTTCATTTTTTTGATACCAAATAAAATTTTACGAAAATTCGGATTCATTTTCATTTACAATCTCTTCATTTATTTCATTTTTCTCTCATTCCTTTCCCAATTCTCACTTTGTCTAATTTCGCACGCGGTAATCGGATATTATAACGAGCTAAAAAGAAAAAAATAATTTTTTTTTCGTACTTTTCGTTCTTTTAAAGGAAAGAAAAATTTTTACTCGACCCACCCAAAATAAAGGTAATCAAAAAAAGGGGGGAAAATTGAAAATTAAAATGAAAATGAAACGGAAAAAGAGGCAGAATTCAAAACGAAAATAAAGTAATCGAGAGTATACTGTTTCAAAAAGATTGGAACCGGTAAAGAGCAGGTGGTAAAAGGCAGGCACTTTTTGTAGTACACAAAATAAGTATATTTTGTCCTGTTTAAAAATTTTAGTTGACATTTTTATTTTAAATTTTACTACATTTTGATTGATTGGAGTTTATTTTGTAATTTTTATTACACTAATTTATCGTATATAAGGCTGGCCTTATGCAGAAATGAATATTTTTGTCTCGACAAGATTTTTCAAAAATTAATTTTTTATTAAAAAAAATCATTTTTTCTTTACTTTTTACATACATTAAACCGATACATTTGAATCGTTATTTTTAAACAATTTTATTCAACAATGATTTAAACAAGAAAATAAATAAATATTCAATAAAATAAAAAATATGAAAAATTATGAATTTTTAAAAATTTATTCCCTGAATTTAACACATCTGCAAAATCCGCCTTATCTATGAAGTGCCTTATACGCGATAAATTAAAGTAATCTACATAGATTGGCGTGAAATAATGTAAAGTTTAGTTTTAGGCTCAAATTAGGCGATTCAACAAATTTTTGTTTTCGATTTTTTGAGTAGCCGAAAATACTTAACATTTTTTCATCTTTACTTGCTGTTTTAAACTTTCCTCTTAATGGAATTCATTATTCATCAAACTTTTTTTTTGAAAATTACCGAAAAGTACCGTTAAAAAGAAGTAAAAGAATAATTGAAAACACCATTAGAAATAGAAAAAAAACTTTTATTTTATTTTTCTTATTATTATTTATTTTTTCTTTCAATTTTCTTTTCTCTTTATTCGTGTTCTCTTCTCGGCCTATATCGTCCGTCCGCCTCTGCACGGCCTCGAGATATAATATTGAATTGTGTCACTTGTCCACTCGAGAAGTTTGAGGAGAGGAATCCAAGGATGAAATGGGGTAAAAGAAGGAGAGACAAAAAAAATTGGTGAAACCGAAGACCAAAAAGAGAAAAGGTTATATTCCGTCTTGAGATTTCCATATTTATATTTTATTGAAAATAGAGCTTTGGAAAAAAAAATCCGAAACCAAGAAAGCAGAAAAAGTAAAAACAAATTGAAAGAATGAATAAAAATTTTAATAGAAATTATTTTCATTTTTTTATTTTTTATTTTTTTGAATATTAATTTTTTTTCAATTAAAAATTAATTTATTAAAAAATTTGCATACGATTAAAAACACATAAAATAGTGCCTAAGTTTCCGTGTATACGCCGCGGCCATTCGACGAATTTTTGAATTTTAACTTGGCCTTCATTCTGCTACAAACAAAATTGAGCTTATAATTTTTAACCTGCAGGTTGGGCCTGTTTCAATGAAGGTTATCATTAAATTTTATGCTTAACAGGCACAAAATAACAGAATGAAGGCCAAGTTAAAATTCAAAAATTCGTCGAATGGCCGCTGCTTATACACTGAAATTTAGAATAGTATATTATCGTGCTAGAAATTTCACATACGCGCCTCTGAACTTCTTCTCGAAATATTTGATGTAGATTGGGCTCTACCTAACTCAGATCATAAAAACCATTTTAATCGCCAAATTTTACTAACCAACATCCCAATATTATTCCAAAAAACGTCTCCCATCGAGCTTTGAACCCAAAAAATTCGTTGAAAAATTTCAAATACTTAACCAATTCGGCTAGCAATTTTTGCGGAAATTTAAGAGGTATTAAAAAAATGGCACTTTAGTATACATATTTAGCGAATATTGTAATTAATATTACGCTTCGTAACTTATCTTATAATTATGTACGAGAAAGTTAATGGAAAAATTTTTACCAACAAATTATGATTTTTATGACTTGAAGCAATAATACCGGAAATAAAAGTAACAATTTGTTTTATCATATTTTTGGTATAATAATTAATATGAATTTTATGATACATATGATATTTATCATTATAATATCAGTTTGAAATTAAATGATATCATTTTGTTTTATTCCCCTCAATTTTTAATAATTTTCATTTATTTCAAAATGAAATAATTTTTCGGAAATTTTTTTGCAATATTTTTGCAATTTATTCGTTTCATTTCTTTCCGATTTTGCAATTTTTGTTTCGCTTAAACAAACAATAAAACGCAGTAAAAGAAAATGGAAAAAATGAAGAGAAAAAAGAAAGAGAAAAAGAATGAAAGAAAAGTGAAAAAAGACATAAAATTTAAAAAAAATAATAACACAATATTTTTAAATTAAGTTGTTAACCTTTTTTTTCTTAAATTTTTAATTAAATGTAATCTGCATTATTAAAATTCAATAGTTTATCAAGTAAAATAATTACCCTAACTTCGCGTGTATATGGCCAGGTGTTTTGAGTGAAATTTAAATTGAGCGCGAATAAGTTCATTCTGTTGTATTGCATCCAAGCAAGTCCAAATTTTGTGCCCAATTTTATGAAACTGAAACAAAGGCGGGCACAAAAGTTGGACCCCAACGGATCCAATACGACAGAATGAACTCTCATTGGCACCAACTTAAATTTGGCTCAAAACACTCGGCCTTATACATACAAAATTAAGGTACATTAAACCCCTATATTTTTCGTTAATTTCTAACTTTTAAGATTTTAGAGCAATTTGTAATTGAAATAATAAATGGTTATGAATATCTTTATGGAATTTTTTCAAATTATAAAAAACTTATTTTTGTAATTGTACAAATATTCAATTAAAAAAAAATAAAAAATTGACCAAAAAAAGTTTTTTCTTTTCGATTTAATTTTATTACAAAGTTTTTTTGTTTGTTTGCCTTTTGGATAATTCTCGACTTTCTCGACTTTATTAGTCAATTTTTTGATGGAAAAAGTCCATCTTTTTTCTTTTTATTTTTAGTTTATCATCTTTTTCTTTCCTATGATTCCTCTAAAAAAGAATAGGATTCAGGCTAAGCTTGAAGCTTAGCCGAGTTTCCGCTTTTTATCGGTCCTAATCTCGGACTCTATTTTACACTTAAGTGAAAGGCAAAATTTTAAGATTAGTTACTTGCCAGGAAATAAAAATAATTTTATAGTAAATATGCTAATGTAAAGTTGGAAGTGGAAAAATTTTTAAATGATGTTTTATAAGTAAAAACGGTATATTAAATTCAATTTGCTTTAATTTCGTGTGCATAAGACCGTGCGATTAAAACTGGCGCCAATAACTTCATTCTGTTGTGGTCCATCGGATTCGTTACGGTCCAAATCGGATTCGTTACGGTCCAAATCGGATCCGTTGCGGTCCAAAACACCAGGCCTCATTTAGTCAGTTAAAAACTAATATTTTGTAATAATCAACTTTATTATTTTTTAGTTTTTTTAAATTACTGTGAGATAATTTACGTAAAAAAAATTATTTTGTTTATTTGCATTAATTTTTTTGATTAATTTTTTTTTGTATTTGTATCTATTTTTCTCTAATTTTTTTAATATCAAAAATTCATAAAAATTGTAAAATCGCTTTTTCTACCGTTTTTCTTTTCCGATTTTTCGACCTTTTCTCCAAATATTAGCACACTTTCCTTTTTTTAAAAAGCTCGAAAATATTGAAAAATTATAAAAAATAATATAAAAAAAGTTGAAATGCTCAAAAACAGAAATAAAACTAATTATTTTCGATACAAAAAGCTTTTCAAACAAATCCGAATAGGTTTTAAAAAATTTGGAAAAAGTTTTGAAAACTTTTTAAAATTTTTATTTTTGAACAAAAAACTTTTCCTAAAATAGAATCAAAAATTTGGATTAATTAATGATTAGGATCATTAGAATACAATTGATTAAATTGTTGATATATATTACGATAATGAGTTCATCATCATTATCATCATCAATAGAAATAATTACAACGCCTATCGATGGGCACGATAATAATGCGGCAATACTTCTGGATAATTTCGCCGCAAAATTGGTCTCCTCGATAAACACAGTGGGTTTGACATCCTCGAGCGGTTTTTTTTAGAAAAACGTACTACCCTATTAGAAAAACGTACTACCCTATTAAGACGCGACCATTTGAAGAATTTTTGAATATTGACTTAAATATCGAATATTGAATTTTTGAATATTGTTATTTTGTAGTCGGTTAAGCATGAAATTTAATGAAAACCTTTATTAAAGCAGGCACAATTTGTAGTTTTTTTTTGAGCTCAACTTTGTTTATAACAGAATAAAGACCAAGTCAAATTTCGAAAATTTTTTAAATGGCTGCGTCTTATTTACCAGAACTTATGAATTTTCATTATTGAAGTCATTCAAGGATTTAATACGGTAAAAAATAGAACTATAGACAAAGGATACTAGATTAAAAGTGCTTTAAAAAATTTTAAAAAAGTGGCAAAAGCCAGCGCAAAAAATGACAATAAATGCTGAGAAAATAACTTTTTTTCTTCTTCAAAAATTTTTTTTATTTCGCTTTTTGAAAATTAGAAAAGTAGAAAAAAGCAAATGCAAGTAATGAAATCAATCAGGTAAGTGCCCATTCTTTCCACTTTCAAGTTGTTGTATTTTTGTAAAAATATTTCTAAAAGAATTTGTAAAATCATTTCGTTAAAGTTATTTGGTGACTTAAAAGGAATGATGGTATTAATTTTCATTTTTATCCAACATTTTTAGTTCTTCAGATATGATAATTAAAAGAAATTATCAGCGAATTCTAATAAACTAAAGCGCTATTTTCGTTTGTTACTTTTCATTTTAATACCTATTAAATTTACGCCAAAAATTAATAGACAAGTTGTTTGTAATTTTTCAACAACCTTTTAGGTTCAAAACCCGATGTGAGGTGTTTTTTTGGAATATTAGTAAAATGTGGGATGATCGAGTGTGGGGATTGTAGTGATTCTTATGCTTCGAGTTAGATGGAATCCCATCGACGCCAAATATTTTCGCGAGAAGACCTAACGATGCCAAACATTCTGAGAGGGTGCCAAACATTCTGAGAGGGATTACAGAGCCCTGCTGGGTTGCTACCAATTTTTTAGTCCTAATATTATTAAACGGAAGATAATTTTAAAAAAAAATTTACCAATATTTTTGTAAATTTACTAATATTCTTTTTGAAATTTGCATCAAAATTTTATTTATATTTTTTTTTCGATTGAAATTTGTGAAAAAGCAGCACAAGAAAGCACAAGAAAACATGAGAAAGCTTAAAAAAGCTTAGCAATGAAAAAGTAAAAAGTAATAAGATCAAGTAGTCATTCATTTTTTTTTCATAATTTTTCTGCCTTTCTTTTTATTTTACTTTTTCGTTTCTATTTTTACCTTTGTTGTTTTCTTTTTTTTTCTTTTCTATTTTTCGATATCGGTAAAACGGTTGAGAATGGAACGCCAAAACAAACACAGCGGGTGGACATTTTGACATTTTTGGTGTTCTTTTCTTATCTTTTTTATAGCTTTTTGCTTTTTGTGCTTTTTTCCTTTTATTTTTGACCTTTATCAGTCTCATTTTTTTTTATTTTTCTTTTAATATGAAAGTTTTTTTTCCAAATATCGAAGAATTTACTCAATAAAATACAAATTAGAATACATATTAACTGTTTAGCAAAATGAAATTTTGGTACCTTGTGAAAATGGTTTTTTTACTTTATAACTTCTTTTCTAGTTGACTGATTTGAATAATTTTTTTCCAAAAGATTCAGCTTAAAAAATACTACAAAAGCATATATTTATTTTTTGCAAATATTAACTTTAAGTCGAGTTATAAAGGCTTAAAAATGACCACATTTGGTTGACGCATATATTAGATACAAAACTAAATTTTCTCAAAACTTTTGTCCGCCTGAAAATGAAAGTGTTTACAGTTTTACACGTACTATTCTAAAAACTAAACAATCAATTAAAATATTCAATCTTCTTGTAAATATTAAAAAATAATTACTTCTAAAAAAATAATTAGACAACGCAATCTTATGGAAAAAAACAATTACAAAAATAAAACGTAAAAAATATGAAATATTTGACAAACACATAACTCCAAAATTTCCCATGTATTAGACCGGTCTTATCTATGAGGCAACCTTATATACCCTAAATTATATACTCTAAAGTAAATAAATAAATGAATAATTTATTAGAAATTAAACTAATTATAGAAAAAAATAAATAACAAATTAGCCTATTAAAAACCATAAAAAATTTCAAAAAAAATTTTTATTTCAGCTTATTGGCAAAAATATTTTCTTATAGGTTGGTTTTTTATTATTTTTTAAAGCTATTATATTTTTGTTGGCTAATTATTTTCTTTTTTCATTAACTACAATATTTAATAATTCTTTTATATATTATTATTGGATATATCTGTTTATTATACCTATTTATTATATCAGTGTATATTGGGATTTTCGGGCATTAAATTTGGGTATTAGGATAATTTCAAACTTTAAAATTACCCCAATTTCCCGTGTGTAGCCGAACTTAAATTGGCGTCAATGAGTTTATTCTGTTGTATATTCATCCCGTCTTCGTTTCAATTTCATAAATATGGGCACAAAATTTAGACCCCAAAGGATCTAATACAACAGAATGAACTCATTGGCGCCAATTTAAATTTGACTCAAAATACCCTGCCTTATACACACGAAATTAGTGTATATGAAATAAAAAAAAACTTTTGTTGCCCAATTTCTTTTGTGTGCCAAATTTTTCTTATCAAAAAGTTTACAAAAATTGAAAAAAAAATAATAGGAAAAATTGTTTTCAACTGTCATTTTTGCAAGAATGCTAAAAAAATATTTATATATGAATAAATTTATATATAAATATATTTACATACATACATATATCGTGCTTTGTTATCACATCAATTTATAAAATTTATTAATTGAATATCAATTGAATAAGAATAAGAAAGAAAATAATTGACATAAAAAAGCATGCTGATAACTGGAAGAACTCTATTGCCATTCAAAATGAGTGATATTTTGAGGGGGAAACACATGAAAATGATAATAATTTAAAATGATGATTCATTGATTTTATTTTAAAGTTTAAAATTATTTTTGTAAATATCTTGAAAATTTACTAAAAAATTTTTACAATTTTTTATTAGTAAATGATTTTGATGTTTTTGGTTTACTTATTTTTATTATATATTTTATTTGTCCTTATTCCCGTTGATCGATATCATTCTCAGTCACTTAATTTTTTTTATTCAATCAATCTTGAACGCTGAATGAGTTTATTATTTCAATAAGAGCTGTACTTGAAATCATTGAAAAAGATAGAAAATAACTTTTTAATTATAAAACTTATTGTAAAATCGAAACGTTTATTTAAAATAAGTATATTTTTTAAATAATTTATATAATACATAGTTTTTTTCTAGGTTTTATAAAATCTATTAATTGAATATGCAGTCTGTTCAATAATTATAAGTTTATCCTAATTTTTGCCTATTAATCGAGTATTTCAGATTCAAATCGTCTAAAAATTGTGCAGAACGTTGCTAACGGTTAGTAAAAATACCATGTAAAATTTGGTTACGTTTAAAAAAAATTCCGATTTTTTACATCCATTTTTTCAAAAAATTAGTGTGGACCATAGAATTTTTTTATAACCTTTTAGCAACCTTGTGCCCAATTTTTAGACGATTTGAATCGGAAATACTCGATTTATAGGCAAAAATTAGGGTAAATCTATAATTATTGAACAGACTATATTACTCCAAAAATTTATTGTTAGGTATTACTCTTTTTTTTGAATGTTTTTTAAAAATAAAATTCTAAAATGTAGGTAAAGATATTTTGAAGTGACATAAATAATAACAATAATGTTAATAATAATGCTGATGATGATGATGATGATCCGGTGCAGCACGATCATTGGTGGAAGGGGGGCGAGAAACAACAAACAACAATTGCAACAAAGCAAAATAGCAAAAATGCAAGATAATGTAAAAAAAAGCACAATAAACGAAACACAATATTACACAGCAAAATGGAAGAAAATGTTGAATTGTTGTGCGCAAAATAGCTGAAGAATTTCGCGTTTTGAGTTAGTTGGTTACTAGAACTAGTTCTCTTTCTTTTTAGCTTTTTTAGTTAATTCACGTAAATGACTCTAGAATTCGATAGTATTTAAAAGTCGTTTCATTTAGGTATTATAGCACTAAAGTGCTTTGGGAAAAATAATTACATATAATAATAATGGAAATTTTGTAAATAATAAAAAAAACCCATTAATACGTATTCAATTAATGGTTAATCGTTCATTTTTTAGTTTAATATTATTAGTTTAATGTTATACTATTCAAATATCCCCTCCTTCTTAAAATGTTAAGCGCCGCGGAAATGTTTGGTGCCGCCGCATGGTCCGGATTAAAAAATGGCTTTAATTTTCGAATTCCCTAGGCCCAATTATCCCATATTTTACTATAACATTGAAAAAAAATTTTAGAACTCTAGAGGACCACAGAATTCTTGGATTAAAAAATAAAGTAGCCTATTGTCTTCTCGGATCAGTTATAATTGAGCATTTTTTGAATTAGGGACCGGAAGTCGTTAAGTGTAGCGGAACTTTTTTTGGCAATAGAAAACAGCGCCTTAGTTAATTAAGAGATTAATATTTTCGAATTATACTAAAATTTATCAGTATTCAAAGAATTACTCAAAATTTTTATTGT
Source organism: Bradynema listronoti (assembly GCA_024678965.1). Taxonomy (NCBI): domain Eukaryota; kingdom Metazoa; phylum Nematoda; class Chromadorea; order Rhabditida; family Allantonematidae; genus Bradynema; species Bradynema listronoti. The sequence goes on from JANLNO010000003.1 coordinate 4,937,977, forward strand.
TTATTAAATGTATAAAAAGTTTTACGCAAAAACTTAATGAAAAGTTTTTATTGGAAACTGTATGTGGGCGTATACTCATTGAAATATTAATTTTTTTTAACTACTTTTTTATTATTTCTTTTATTTTAATGCTGTTATTTCATCCAATAATAATTTTTCATTTCCGTTTTTCATATTTTTTTATAATAATATATAGTGTATAATTTTTTCACAAAATGTCATAATGCTAAAAAATTATCGTCTAAGTAATACTCTAATTTCGTGTGTATAAGGCCGGGTGTTCAAAAATCAATTTTGGTCATTCAATTCAGAATTTAATTCTCTATCGAATGCTTTTTGAATCAAATTTCTAGATAACCTGGAAACAATTAAAAATGTAAACACATTTTACGAAATTTCCAAAATTTCAAGATTGACCTTATTTTTTTAACTATAACTTTTTTTCCAATTTAGATAGAAATTTGATTCAAAAAGCATTTGATAAAAAATTAAATTCTGAATTTGATAGCATAAATTAATTTTTTGAAAAAAAATTTTATAGTGACGAAAAACTTTTCGTTTGTTTTGTGGTGCGCAAATTTCCGGCAATCTTTTATTCATGCCTAATTAACACAAATATTGAGGCTCAAATTCAATTTTTTATCCAAATTCATATTTTTAATCTAAACAGCTTTCCATACCTGTATTGTAAAACACGTATATTTTACGTGTGCCAACTCGCCCCAACATTCAATATTGAAAATTGTCAAAGCATTTTACATTATTGCTTTCTGCGTTAACGTTTTCCGAAAATTTTATTTCGAATTTTTGTGCTCACATTTTTATTGTTGTTATTGTTATTATTGTTGTTGTTTTTTCTTCATTTATTCGTTTTCATCCACTTTTATATTATTTGTTGTCAATTTACAAAAATTTTCTTTTTGCTTTCTTATTTCATCATTTTTCCACATTCTCCATTCCATTGGTAACTTTTTTTTTCATTCATTTTCTCATTATCTAGAGCCCCACCCAGCAAGCACATCGGTGTCATTGCGAAGCTCTTAAAAATGTTTTTCTTACTTTTCTTGTTTCAAAAGACATCTTTTCTTTCTATTTTGTTGTTGTTGTAGTTGTTGTCATCATCCGTCGCTAAAAGACGTCTTTTCTTCCCATTTTTGTTGTTGTTATTGTTGTTGTCATCGTCTTCATCCGTCGCCATTTTCCAAATGTTGTTTCTGTTGTTGTTGTTGTTGTTGTTGTTGTTATAACGCATAAAACGGAAAATACGAAAGGCAAGCGGAAGATTAAATAAAACGCGCGACTTACAGTATACACAACAACACGCGCGTGTACTTTTCTTTCTTCCTGCTATTTTTCCATTTTCATTTTTTCTTTCTCTTTTTCCCATTTATCGCATCGCATAATTCACAATTTTTCACAAGAAAAAAGGAAACGAAGCGAATCAACACTTCGAGAAAAAGATGAACGAAATGGCTAGACAGAAAAAAAAGAAGTAAAAGAAAAAATGTTTCAACCATACATCGAAAGAAAGGAAAGTTATTATTAATTGTAGGGTGAAATGCACTTACAATTGGCCACAAAAAGCTGCTATATGGTGAGCCATAACAGAAAGCCACTCAATTTAAAAAAAAAGGTACTTCTAAAAATTTAGTCTCGCGTTGTGTATGTATACTTGTGGCAAAAACCCACTTCTAACATTACGTTTTTAGCCGGATTTTTTAAAAATTATTTTCATTCTTAGGTAAATTAAAAAAAAAACTTTTATTATTAATCAGTGTTGTGACTTGGCTCCGAGTTGGCTGCGGTAGACGATCAGAGCACCATTATATTTCGCCATTAAGAAAAATATAATGAGTTTGTCTGCTCGTCGGCCAAATATATCGGGAGTCAATTTGGAGTCAAGCCACATCACTCTTATTAACTAGTAGCTTTTAGTTGGTTTTATTTTCATATAATTTTGTATTCTCAATAAGCTTACCTTTTCTTTCACGAGTTTTCTTTTTTTTCTCTCTTTTTCTCTTTACTCTTTTTCTTTCTTTTTCTCCTTTTTTTTCTCTTAATTCTTTGCTTTTTATTCGCTCGGCCCAATTTTTTTTTATTTGTTCAGATGTTCTGACATTTTCAAAAAATTTTCTTTTTTCTATTGCTATATATTTTTTTCGAGATTTCCTCTTTCTCAAACTACCAAAAAACAAAAAAAAAAGAAAGAAAGAAAAAATAAGGGAAAAAGAATTTTACGAAAATAAAAATTTTTTATTCCATTGAATAAAGTGGTATTTTCGTTTTTTTTTTTTTTTTTTTGTGTGGGGCAAGAAAGCACAAGTTAGAAAACATAATTCTTTTTTTCCATTCTTTTTTCACTTTAATTTGCGTGACGAGAAATATTTTTGAGCAAAATTTTTCACTTAATATTTTTTCTCTTTTTTTTCTATTTAATTTGATCTTTCGTTTCGAATACAGTATAGTAAAGAAAAAGCAAAATTTCTCATTCGCGACCTCATTTCATATAGGCACTAATAATTGATTGTTTTCCTTGTGCCAATTCATATTGAATCACACCAATTGATGAACAAAAAATTGATGAAAAAAAAACGTGCAAATATGTGCCACAATTTATCCTGTATTCACCTGATCTAAAAATGAATATTTTTGTCCCGACAGGATTTTTCAAAAATTAATTTTTTATTAAAAAAAATTATTTTTTCTTTACTTTTTACATACATTAAACCGATACATTTGAATCTTTATTTTTAAATAACTTTATTCAACAATGTTTTAATGATTTAAACAAGAAAATAAATAAATATTCCATAAAATAAAAAATATGAAAAATTATGGACAAAATTTTTTTCCTGAATTTAACACGTTGCCAAAATCCGTCTTATCTACGAAACGCTTTATACACGATAAATTATGATTAAAATAATTGTTTGATGTATTGATTGATTTTTTTTTCTTGCCGAAGCATTTTACAAATTTTGAACTTTTTTTCCAGGCATTTTTTTATCGATTGGCATAATTTCCTTTTTTTTCTTTTTTTTTTCTTTTGTTTTTCTTTCTTATTTTTTTTACTTTTTAACAAATATTTGCACATTTTTGTTTATTTTTTTAATATTTGTTTAAATGTACATACAAAAAAAAAATGATAGGCGTAAAATGTAAATAATTTTGTAAACAAATTTGTCGATAATTTTTGTACAAATAAGAAAAGTTCGCGAAATTTGAATGTATACAGTTCAAGAAAAGAAAAATTGCAAGTAACAAGTGAAAAAAGGTCAAAATCAAAGATTGGACTTGATCTTAAAGTGACTTAAATTTTGACTTGAATATTGAATATGTAGAAATCCAATAATGTTGATTTAAACTTAAAGGATTTTCCAATCTAATTTGAGCTAGTCATCGATAAAAATGTATGTAAATGTGGATACGGGGGATTAGAGATTATGGTAACAAGCATAAACTACTTTTATGAAACTAAAACGAAGGCCTGCACAAAATTTGGACCCCAACGGATCCTATACAATAGAATGAACGCATTGGCGTCAATTTAAATTTGGCTCAAAACATCCGGCCTTATACACATTAAATTAGATTAAATCAAATCGAAATTCCTTTCCGGTCAATTTAATAGAAATCGGATTTAAGAGTTTTTATTTAAATCTAAATTATTCATATTTAGGTAGGTAATATTTTTATGTCTTTATGAAATTAATATTTTTACTAGTCATTACTATTATACATATAAAGAATTATTTTCTCTACTATACATATAAAAAAATTAAGATTCAAATTAAAAATCTTTTATTTCACATATTTCTATATGTACGCGCTTTGGCGTACAAGTTGAGCAATATTTTTATACGATTTTGACTCATTCGGGAAATGGTTTATGAAATGCATAAAATTTCGAGAAAATTTTTTTCTTTACTATTTTTTCTCTATATTTATAAATTTTTTCTCTCTCACTTTTTTCTATAATTTTTGTGTTTTTTTTTGGTATAATGCTAGCGACGGGCACGATTCTCCAGTCATCAGCACCGATATATCGTACCAGTATTGTGTTTTTCGCAACCGCAGTAATAAATTTTCAGTAATAAATTTGCATAATTCAGTATTGGTATTTTTTATCTACCCTAATTTCGTGTGTATAAGACAGAATGTTTTGAGCCAAATTTATATTGGCGCCAATGCGTTCATTTTGTTGTATCGGATCCAAGCGGGTCCAAATTTTGTGCCCACTTTTATGAAACTGAAACGAAGGCGGGCACAAAATTTTGACCTCAACGGATCCGATGCAACAAAATAAACCCATTAGCGCCAATTTAAATTTGACTCAAAACATCAGGTCTTATCCGCGCGAAATTAGGCTATTAAAAATTTCTTACTGTAAAATTAATCATTATTTTTTTATTTTATTTATACAAAAATATAATAAAAAAAATTTTCGTGAAATTCGATATTTATTAATGAAACATTGAAGCCAATAAGTCATTGATGAGACTCTCATGCGGCATCGATAAAAAAAAGAATTCAATCAAAAATTTTGAGAAAACACGGCTTTTTGAAAAATGCTAAAGAAATATGAAAATATAATATTTATAATCACTTTTTTCCGAACATTTTTGTATTAATTTTTTTTAATTTTTTTAAAGCATTTTAACTTTTTATTTACTTTTTTTGCAGTATTCGTTTTATAAATTTATATCTTATTATGCATTTTTTTAATATAATATATGTATGAATCTTTTATGTAATTTTTTAATTACCTCAATTTCGCGTGTATAAGGCTGAGTGTTTTGAGCCAAATTTAAATTGGCGCCAACGTGTTTATTTTGCTGTATAGGATTCATTGGGGTTCAAATTTTGTGCCCGCCTACATTTCAGTTTCATAAAAGTGGGCACAAAATTTGGATTTGCGAAAATAGGTAAATCAAACCGAAATTCCGTTCCGGCCAGCCCAATAATATAAAACTCATCAATTTGAAAAATTTTCCAATTTTTAATTTTTTAACTTAGAAATGCTAAGCTTACAAGATTTAAGAAAACTTTATCTAATAGCTAAAAATAGTCCTTATAGAAAATATAGTAGGACATGCATTTTTGCATGTTACCGTAACCTCTAACCCCCATGTCACATTTACATACATTTTTATCGTATCGCAAAGAAATTAATTCATCGCAGTAAAAGAAACATAGAAGAAGAAAAAAAGGTTATTATCGCTAAATTTTTATGCTTTTTCAATACGACAAAATTGGAAATTGAGAGAAAGAAAAATGCGAAAATAGCGAGAAAAAAAAAGAAGAGATAAAATTTATTTTATTTCTGTTTTTCGCGAAAATTGAAAAAGCGAAAAAAAGCAAAACCCAAAAAAAATGAAAAAATGATGAAAAATGGTTTAAAATAAAAACTTTATATGTATACAATATTTTTACGATTACGATAATAATAGCATGATGACCTTAAAGAATTAATTGAAAAAAAAATGCGAAACACAAAGCTTTTTGTTCGGCATTTTTTGCCATTTTGTCGCTAAATACAGTACTTTTAAAGCTGATAGAAATACGCTAATTTCGCGTGTATAAGTATTTTAAGTAAATTTAAATTGGCGCAAATGAGTTTATTCTGTTGTATCGGATCCAAGTGAGTCCAAATTTTGAGCCCAGTTTTATGAAACTAAAACGAAGGCGGGCACAAAATTTGGAGCTCAACGAATTCGATACAAAAGAATGAACTCATTGGCGCCAATTTAAATTTGGCTCAAAACACCCGCTGTTTATTCACACGAAAAAGAGTAAATCAAACCAAAATTCCATTCCGGCCAATCTAATTTAATAACTAGTTTTAAAATGGTTTAGCTCTTCCTAATACTTCCTTAGACATCAATTATTCTGGAAATTTTTCTTATTGGATCTCAATTTTTTCATTTTTTTCCTTTTTTCTTTATTCTCACTCGTCGCTGTCATTAAATTTTTTATCTAAAAATTTTTAAATGCGCGGTTAAATTTGATAGAAAAAATTATATAGAAAAAAAATGATCGTAAATTTTTCACAAAATTTATGGATTTTTTTCGCCTATTTTTAACGCTCTATTATACGATATTATTTTTTTGCTAGATAAAAGAAAATACTGTAATTTAATATTTTTGGACTTGCTTTATATGATAAATTTTGGTTTGCACATTCATATGTATTCAATTTATTTAAAAAAAATTGTTTTTTATCACATAAATGACGATGCATGTTTTGCATTCAAATTTGCGCACAAATCGACGTTCGTCTTCATTCTGTTCTTTAATTGGGTAAAGCTTTGGGACCACACTTAAAACATGTGTCTAGCAGGTTTCTTATATGGCAATTTTTTTTTTTGAGTTTATAAATCCATAAATGAAATAGAATGAACACGTTTGACAGTAATTGCGCAAATTTGAATGCTGTGACACGCATAATGTCACATTGTCGTCACTTATATGTTAATAATTTAATAATTACAGTTGTCCAATATGAGCACGGTAACTGCCACGTCGAGTCAGCATCAAGCCCAACACCAACAACAACAACAGCAACAACAACAACAACAGCAATTACAGAATACAGTATTATCTTCGGTGGCGGATTATGGTAGCGCAGCTGCGGCCGCGGCAGCCGCAATTGAATCCGCGGCAAATAGCGCTACACCACAAATGCCGAATTCGAGCGCGGAATGGATGGCCGCGTTGAATAGTGGCGGCTATTCCCATTATGCCGCTGCCGCCGCCGCGGCTGCCTACGGTAATCCCGTCGGCATATATGGTGCTAGTGGCGGTGGCGCACAATCAAATAGTGCCTACGGTAGCGTATTTTCATCCATGGGCTCCATTGGTGGTTAGTATACGCGTTGAATCAAAAATTCCAAATAATTTTAATTACTGTATTAAATTTAGTAATCTAATAGTGCTTTAGTAAACTGTAACGGCGTAGACTCGCTCTCTCCGCTAAGCGGATCCGGCTATGATCCGAACGTAGCCACCGCAGCCGCGTTGACGATTTTACGCGGCGAAAACCCGCTGCTAGACCTGCAGGCGCAGACCCAACACTCTTTGGGTCATTTGCAACATCAACTGGCCGGTCATTCCACACATCATATTAGCCCCAGTACGGCCAGCGAGGACCTCACCGGACTACTTTTGCAAGAACAACAACAACAGCAACAGCTGCTAATGCAGCAACAGGCCCAGACTCAGGCTCAAGTTCAAACCCAGGCACAAGCTCAAATGGACAACGGTCCAGAAAATTATAAGGATGGCGGTGTACGACTCACCGAAGCGGAATATGTGAGTAAATTACAGTATAAATAGAGATGGAAAAATAAATATATGAATAACCCTAATTCCGTGTGTATAAGGTGTTTTGAGCCAAATTTAAATTGGCGCAAATTAGTTTATTTGTTTGTAACGGATCCAAGAGAGACCAATTTCATTGAGTTAATTTTAAAAAAAGATTCAACATGCACATACATATAAACCAAACATTTTAGTCTAGTCATTTCATTTTATGTTTATTTTTTTCCATATAAATTTAATGAAATATCAATGTAGGCAAAATTATATATGAAAAAATCTAAAAGAATTCAAAGTTTAATAGTTATAAATTTTTCAAAAAAATTTTAAAAAATTTCCTTGTTTTTAATATTAGCGAAATATCATTGAAATGCCTGACTTCTCTAGCCATCGGACGAATGCCATCGCCCATTTTTTGCGAATGAATTTCGGGTTATATAGGCGAGAAAATCAATCCAAACTCCACGAACTAATCATTTGTGTTCACTATTGCATGATTTCGATTCCGGTTTGACTCGGCCAAGCTAGAGTTAAGTCAATACCAGTGTTTGTGGTTCACTGGACCCTCTGGGCACCATTCCCAGTGGCCTCTTCGGAGGTTCGGTACGTCCCACAGCTAACTGAGTCAGCCGGATGAGAAAGTATTGTGATGGTGCACAACTAGATTCCACATGACACAACGAACCCGCAATTACGCCGGTGTGCGGAACGCGAACTGTTGGTTTGCTTGGCCGGATCCGCTCTCTTTCGATTGAGGTCCAGGTGTGCACGGAAGAAAGTGTACATTGTAGTCTCGAAAGATTGAGCAATGATCCCGGCCGCACCAACCTTTTGCTTTTTTTGCTATTTTTGCAAAAAAATATTTTAAAAAATTTCTGTATATTAATTCAAAGCCCATTATCATCGTGTGAGAACAAATCAATATAAATGTGAGAACAAATCAATATATATAATCGTTTTAATATACATATTTATATGTACTCGGCGTGTGTATTTCGTGTTTGCATAACACTTTCAAAAGTATACAAACGAATAAATAAATAAACATAGCCGGGTCTGGACAGATCATGTTTACTATACATATATGTATAATAAACATGTATTTTCTTGTATTTTTGCATTATTTTTTTTATGTGTGTGTATGTGTGTATTTAACGTGTGTAAACATCTATATAGTAAATAAATAAATTGTAAATAAATAAATAAATGAAACGCTATTTAAACATTTTTCTTCGCAATATATTTTTTTATATTGTCACAAAAAAATTTCACATTTATTTTACAGTGGAAAATTCGCCGAAATGGTAATTTCGGGCCGTCAAAGCCACCGTATTCGTATATTTCGCTCATCTCGATGGCCATCCAAAGAAGTGAGACGAAAATGCTGACTCTAAACGAAATTTACAATTTTATTATGGACCTATTTCCCTTCTACAAACAGCACCAACAACGGCAAGTATTTTTGGGTGGTGATAAGATGAGACCAATTGAAAAAATATGTAACATTTTACATAAGTTATTATGTGAAATAAGAAATCTATTGTTTTGATCACTATTAAGTTCCAATCGAATGCCTATGTATATAACCCATAAATAAAATTTGTGTTGTAACTTGGCTCTATAAATGGCTACGGCTTTATAAATGACTCCGATTAATTTGGAGCCATATACGGAGCCAAGTGGTCGAAGCCATTTATTGGAGCCGAATCCATTTATCTTAATGACTCACAATTTATGAAGTCATTTGGCTTGTCGTGGCTTAGGCTTTTTCTTTTTGAAAAGAGCTAAAAGAATCACTGGCAACTCGCGGCTCTGAAAAGAGCTAAAAGAACTCCTCAGTCAACTCGGAGCCAAGTCATAACACTGAATAAGACCACTTAAATGAATATACTCGGCGTCTATTAAGGTGCAGTTGGCAAAATTCCATTCGGCATTCATTGAGTTTCAACGACTGCTTCGTGAAAATTCCCAGGTGAGGAAATTTGTTCAATATATTTTTTGGCTAATAAAGCTGTAAAATATTAGAAAATCGTGCTTCTGTTTCAAAAAACTTAAATGTTTTGAGAATTTTTTTGAGGAAAATTTGACTAACTTTAGGACTCCAGACCGGCCTGGAAAAGGGAGTTTTTGGACATTGCACGAGCTCTGTGGAAATATGTTTGAAAATGGCTGCTTTCTACGGCGACAAAAGCGATTTAAATTACCTCATAAAGAGAGCTCCGGTAGTCGGTCACGAAAATCTCAAAAAGGGGTTTGTTTTATATTAGCAAAAAAATTTAATTCAAAAATGTTTGGTTCAAAAATTTCTGTTTTATATTCTATTAGCTTATTATAGGACCGTCACAGTGTAAAACAAGGACAAAAGGCCCAACAACAACAACAACAGCAACTGTATTTGGAACAACAAATACAACAACAACATTTAGGGGAGTCGGTATTTGCGATGGACTATTTAGCGAATGGCGATCCTTTAAAAGTGGAATTAGAATGTGGGGGTGATTCCTCGGCCGCGTCCACGTCCACCGTATCCTCGAACCATCAACAACAAACCGGATCGAACGGCGGATCTGATAATGGACAACGAATGAGCATAAAAATGGAGGAGCTCGTGGCTGGTGGAGAAATATCTTCGGCTGATATGGCACTAATTCATCAGCATCAGCTACAACAACAACAACAACAGCAAGACCAGCAACAACAGCAAAGGACAAGCATAATTGTAGATAGAATTACATGTAGTCCCTCAATTTTGAATTCTCAAGTACTTTTTTGTTTCATTTTTTTTGGGATTAAAATGGCCCGAAAAATTTAACAATGAATTATTTTAAAAGTAAAAAAAATATCGCAAAATGAATTACCCGCAGGGTGTTTTGAACCAAATTTAAATTGGCGCCAATGAGTTCATTCTATTGAATCAAATCTCTTGGGGTCCAAATTTTAAGCTTGTCTTAGTTTCAGTTTCGTAAAAGTGGGTACAAAATTTGAACTCGTTTTGATTTAACAGAATGAACTCATTGGTGCAAATTTAAATTTGGCTCAAAACTCTCGGCATAATACACGCAAAATTAGGGTACATCCATTCTAAAAAGCTCTAAATAAAACTCGAACAAAACTTAGGACATAAACCGAAACAATGAGCTTACATCTTTGCATCATCAACAAATGATGCTCACTAGTCGAGATACTCCGCCGATAAGCGATATAAAGAGTTCTCCATCAATCGGCCAACAGCGTCATACACCAAGTAATCATCAAAAACAACACATGAGACAACAAGGAACGCCCGGCCTTCAACAGGAACATCACCAACAGCATTTGGACCTGACGGCGGCAATGGCAGCAGCCGTCGCGGCCGCTGCTACCGTATCCGACGTGCAGCAAACCCAAGCACAAGCTCAACAAACTCAGTCGCAAGTTCATCTCTTCGGATCAGATTCTCCGCCGAGAAATCCTCATCAGGCCACGTCAGTGATTTCGTCGGTGGGACAGGTTTGAACTTATTTTTAGGCATAGCTAAATGACATTAAAGTCATTCTTTATAAAAAAAAGTAAATTTCCAGTTTTATAGGTCAATGCCTATCACCAACCATACGCCAATCCATTTCCCAACTTTTATGGTAATGGCGCGGTAGACCTTTCGTTTTCTCTCAACGGACTCGTGGATAGCAGGCAAATTATCGATTACTACAACACGAACGGAGGCGTGCATTACGGTAGCGGAGGACCCATGGCGATTAATAACGGCTCGACAATTACAGTAAAGAATACACAAATTTTTCGCTAGGATTTTTAACATACGTTTTTATATTTATAGAACTCGGCGGCGTTAATAGCCGGCGGAATTACAGACTACGCACCATATCAACACACCATATACAGGTAATTTTTATTAGTTAGAATTATGTAGTTTAAAAATTTCAAATAATTTTAGTTCAATGAATCCCACAAATTCGACCGCAAATTTGTGACAACGTATTCTATCAAATTGTACAACGCCCAGAGAGCCATTTTATTGCATATCGTTAATTTTAGTCATAATGATGTAATTATTAAAAATTAACTTGAATACTATATTTGTTTCAAATAATAAAAATACAACAAACATATTTAAGCTAACCCAAATAGAATATCCCAAATCAACTTGATTAACTTTCTGAGCAGCGTAAGAACATTTTTGAAAAAATTATTTTAACCATTAGATTCAGAATTTAATAATGATTATAAAATTTAAAAAAAATTAATAAAAAAATAAAATAAAAAAGAAAATCTAACCATCCCGGCGAGATAAAGACCCAAGATACAAGTTTTTTATGAAAACACACCGGACCGGCTCTGGCACGACTTACCGAGTAGCCGAAGCTAAACTGCGTACTGCACGAGAAGGCACGCCTGCGATTAGTTGATTCATAAAAAAACAGAGGGACTTTTGTCCAACCCAAAAGTGAAAAACCCCAAAAGCTCGCATAAAAGTTCACTGCTCAAGTTGAGTCGCATTGAATTTCAGATCTCGCCTTTTTGCCATTTTTTGAAAATTTTTTAAATTTTGCTTATAAAACACGGCTTGGACCTAATCTTAGACTTGGGATTTGGCATTTCTATGAAAAAAACCATAAGCAAAATTTTCAAAATTGGCCAAAACTTAAAAATTTATTTTCGAACGAAAATGACCTCGTTCGATAGCTTGTAAAGAGTTAATCAAAAGTCATTATCGAACTAGCTTTTTTTGACTCACAGACAAGGAGTTACAGCCATTTAAAAATTAAACTATTGGCCTTTGGGAATTATTTAAAAATGTTTAATAATGTTTATAAATTAATTTTATTCGTTTAATTCCGAAAAATTTACATTAAATTTATGAATTATGTTTATAAATTACATATTAATGCTTTCATAGTTATTATACAGTAATTCTGGCTTGAGTTGAGTTGTTACGGTTTTATCTAGGGTTTTGGCCTCCGCGGACTCGTCGGATCCCAATCCGTGTCTTGGGTTTATTAGAGACCGTTCAGCTTCGGTTTCAGTTATTTTCTTGAGCTGAATTAATGGTGGATCTAAAACGGGGCTCCGGTGTTGTTGTATTTGTCGGTATTGCTGGAGTTTTAAGGCTTTTTGCTTTTTGGCTTTTTTCTAAAATTGTTCATTTATGAGCAAATGCGATTAGATTTTACAAAATGGTATGGTAAAGACCAGTTAAATCCAAATAGGATCGAATGGAAAGATCGAGTGGGATCAAATCGGATCATATGACACCAAACAAATTGGAATTAGCTTTAATTTTCCTGCTCAAATTTGTCTGAAATTTGCATGAAAATTGTGCCAACCTTTGAGCTTCTTCGTAGTGTCAAAAACCAGACGAGGACCACGATCAGCAAGAGCACGCTAAAGGTTAATGCGCTGGCGATTAGCAGCGCGTGTGTGCCGCCAATAGGCGCGGCGTTGTCGCGCACGTTTGACAAATTCGACGAGATGTCGTGCGACGAGTCCGCCCGACGGGGCGGAAATTGAAAAACGACCGTCTCCGGGGTTCCCGCTCCGAATGGGTATAAATTCGAGTTGGGCGCGTCGCACGCCGCAATCGGCGCGCATTTGACGCGTCCGCTGGTGCGGCAAATACACCGATGGCACTTGCCGTCCAAAAACGTCTCTCCGGCCGCGTAAACGTCTGCGCCGTGCCGACAAAACACCACTATTGCGTTGTTAGTCACAGACGCGCTATTCGCGTTCAGCGCATCTATAGTAATTTTATTGGGTTACGGTGGTTTTAAGAGTGTGGGTTTTTAATAATGAAACGATAGTAAGAATTCGTTGTATAGCTATAGTACACCGACATCATAATGTAAACATAAAAATTTTCGGAAAAATTCAAATTCAAACCTGAGCAAATAGGACAGCATTGGCCTTTGATTAATAGGGTTCGCTCGCAAGGTACAATAGATCCATTGTTTGTCGTGCTTTTCAGACTGTCTAAAATAATTGATTTACTGTATACTATCTATACCCCCAGCTACCTGCACAACGCTGCGTAAAACACTCGCGTGATCCGCCTGGCGTGCATCTGCACGACGTGCACTCATCCACCTTCCAGCTTTTGCCTGCTGTATGGGTTAAGCCCGTATCGTCGATACAGTATCCATGCAGTTCCGTTTCTTTAAGTTCCAAAGTCCCAATGGCCTCTGAGCCAGTCGAGTTCGAACTCGTTAAATTTACTTTATTTTGAGACTTTACTTCATTTTCGAGACATCTTAAAATGGAAAATTTTTTTAATTGAATTACTGTAAAATTACAGAATTTATACCGTAAGCAACAATTGTCGGGATCGCGTACAGATTGCAAACACGTTAACGGCGCACAGTCGCGCGACGCGCACAATACGTGACCCATCCGACAGGTACAAGAGATACACGCCGACAAATGCCAGGTCTCACCGTCCACAAAAAGCCTTCCGTTACCAGGACCATAGCATACGGGCCGATAGTGACTGTGCAAGAGATTGGGGGAACTCGTGGTAGTCAACGGACCAGATGAACCGGCTGAACTCAAAGGACTTGTTCGACTCGTCGAAAAGTCTGAATCGCTTTGCAAAGTTGTGTTAAATGCTGTGGAATTGGTAGAGTCCTCAATAACGCAGCTGGGACAACATTCGCCTGAACAGAGTCAAACTGAAAGATCATTTTCATTTATAGGGAGGAACGTAAAACAGTACCTGTTTTACGCAGCCACAATTCGCTGGGACAGGAGTCCGGTCGATGTGGGCAGGAAATGATTGAGCAATATTCCTAAAACACAAGTCCAATTAACGAGCTAATGAATTAACGTGCAATTACTTACGGTGCCCAGTTGACAAAAGCACTGTCTGCAGTGGCTATCCGTCCACCATTCGCCGTTGTCGCGCGCAATTGTCGCACCGTGTGCGGCCGACGACGCGCTGAAGCACCCGTCGGCGGAATTCGCCCGCAGTTCGTCGAGAATTAAAGCAATGGATTTCGAAGATCCCGAGTCCTCTGCTAGACTGGCTCTCTGCTTGGCGGCCTTAAGTTTCGTGGGTTTTGCAATCGTCGGTTGGGCCGAGTTGTCGAGTTTGTGATGCGCTAAACAAGTATCAATTCAAACGGAATTCATAGCATTTTAAGTCGACAAAAATCCCACCTCGGCACTTGCAAAGAGAACATCCGACATGATTCGTCTCAAATCCGTACAAGCACTGCTTCACACACCACTCAATGTGTGGGCAGGGCGCGCAGCGACAGAGCGCGCAGCCGCGGCGCGAGTCGTGCGCAAAACCATGCGCGCAAGTTCTAAATTACATTTAAAAATCTCAATTTAGCTTCATTATCGTTTTGAAAAGTACAGTAAACTGGCCCAAATTACTGAAAAAATTACCGGCTACAATTTACGGGAATTAACGGTTCACAAAGCTCCTCGGACCCTGGTTCGAGTCCGTTCGAGGAGCTCGGATCCGAAGAAATATAGTCCAAATAGTCAGCATTACGATTTCCATCTACTGTAAGCTGCATCGAATTGGATACGGTATTGTGCGCCGAGTCGATTATGTCCGGAAAAGTTTCGGTATTTGTAAGATTGGATGAAGCCAAAGAGTGCTCACGGATTGAATCGGATCGATTGGAATCTGATTTAGATCCAATACTGTAATTGGAATCCTTTTTAACGATGCTACCGTAATGCTGATTCTCGGACTCGGCACATTGGCATTCATAGCACCCCCATTGATTGCGTATCAGTCCGTGAATGCACCGTAACTGGCACAGCTCCAACGAGGCGCATACAATTGGCGGGGCGACAATTAGAGGCACTAAAAATTATAGTAATAAGAGATTGGAATAGGATTTCTATCGTACTTTGCTTACCGTCACATTGAGGACAACATTGGCCGTCGACCTTACGAGGACTTTCGCATTCTTGTTTGCAAATGAATTTTTGACAGTGCCAACGGAAATCTGAGCCACACACGCAACTGTAAAAAAAGAGGCGCTTTTAGGACTTCAAACATTTTGAATAGCGCCACAATTAGAGTCAACATGTACCTGGTACAATCGTCGCGTTGCCAGGACTCGTTGACTTGGCGGTTTTTGTGCTCGTCGTCCTTACAGCCCAGACAAATTGGGCAGCACTCATTTTCGGGCACGCCCACCCAACCACAGTTCGCTGAAATGAAAACGAAACATAAATGCTTTGGTCACACAGCGAGAGCATATGTATGAGAGCCCTAGCTGTAGAACTTACGCGTCACTTTGGGACACTGCATATGGCGACACAACGCCACGCCGCCGCTGCACGCACACGACTCGCAGGCGCTCTTTTGCCAGCGCTCACCTTCCAAATGCACGACGACGCGTTTGCGCGACGACGCGTTCTCGTGCTCACGACACACCTCCATTGGATTGGCGTAATAATGCAGCTGCTCCGCGCTGTCCTCGTCCTTCTCTGAATCCATTTTATACATTTTCAAAGCCAGAAAAGTTCGGTTTTTTGACTCATTTTTACTTAATGAAATTTTTTGAGCTCTAAAAATTATGCTAACTCACTGATTGAAATGGTCGCCCCATTGTTCTTCGACTTCTCCGAATTGAGCACCCTTTTGAGACTGTCGAAAATTTCTCTCATTTTCACTTTACTCAAACCTTTAAAGCCCAGATTCTGCGAGCCGATTTTTCGGAGCTCATCACTGAGCTCCGCGTCTTTTAAGGATTCCGATATTTCATCGATTTTATCGAATCCCTTCGAATTGGCTGACGGCTGATCCTCGTTGGGCTCCCCATTGTTTTCAAGTCGAATGACTTTGTTGGGGTCCTTTTCGAGTCCATTACTAGTCTCATTTTTTTCTTTGGCTAAATCTTTCACGACTCTATGATCGACAGGTTCAATTACAGTAGAATTATTGGGTATAATTACAGTTGAATTTCTTGGCGGCTTCCCATTTGAGTGCTGATTATTATTCGGTAAATTTAAACTATTTTTGGGGCCAATATTCTCAAATTCGACATTGAAATTTTTTACAAAATGTTTGGAATTCTTGGAATTCTTTTCATTATTGGATCCTTCATTAGATCCTGATTTCAAGCCTTTTTCCGTCCTGGGTTCTTGGCCATCTTCAAGCTCATCCTCGTAAGATTCTGTGGCCGATAGTGCCAGGCACGCGACGCGGTCGCAACATCGGCCGGGACGACCGTCGCCGCGGCGTGCCACCGCTAAAATTTCACCGCGCGCGCATTTTGGCGCCGGTGCGCAAATTTCGGGCCGACAGCGACATCTGAATACAATAATTTTATGGTACTATAATGTCTAGAGGCCTTAAGCTAATCGCATACTGTGGAATCGTGGGACAGCACGAACCCTGTGGCACATACGCCACTGGACGGTAGCTATCGTTTGGACAAAAACTCGGGTCCTCGCCCGCGTAAATATCAAATGTCTCTGAGGGATCTAAGCATTTTATGTGACGACATCGGAGCTCTGAAATAGTCTCAAAGTAGAAACTTTTGGGACTCAAAATGGGATTATAATTTCATTATTGGTACCTAACTCTTGGCATTCGAATCGCTCACAACACGAGCCGGGTCGATTGGAACCGTGGGCGACAAGCCGCCGACTGAGTCCCGGATCGCAGTCCGGCGCCAGAGACTCACATTTCTGTAAAATACAACTGTAATTTAGCACCAATAGGCTAAGCTGCTGTACGATTCATTTGAATCGATTCTGCTACTCTAACATTCATTACGATAGGCTCGACCGGAGTAACTTTAACAATGAGCACTACCTGATAATCGCATTCACAGTTTTGGTCCAAATCTTGGTCCGAATACCGAATCAAATCATCATCAAATACTCTAGCTGATCGCCTTCGTTGCGCAATCGGCCTCGAGTCCTGCGGGCATACTGTCGAGCCAATTGTCGGATCTACGGTAGTTTGATGTCGTTTTTGCATGAATTACGATAGAAATAAAATTACTAAAATCGTACTATAATTCCAAAGCGATTAGAAACTGTAAAATTAGTAAAATTTGCTTAAAACTTGCTTTAAATTATTTTGAAAAATGTTTCAAATTGAAATTTATTTTATAGAAAAATTTTAAGAAAAATTTTTTTTAAGAAAAATAAAAATAAAAAGAAAAACAAAAATTAATTTAAAAAAATGCGAAAAATATTTTTAAAAAATGAAATTTAAAAAAATCAAAAAAATAAAAAAGGAAAAAAGGCATTTCCGACGGGAAAATCGAATCATAACGAATTATTGGCTTGTGAATCATCGCCATATTGGGAAGAGAGAAGGGGATGAGAGAGAGAAAAAGAGAAAGAAAGAGAGAGAGCGGAGACAGAGGTAGAAGAGGGGAAGGGAGAGAGAGTAGGAAAAAGAGAGGAGGGAACGGAGAGGAGAGAGAGAAAGAGAGAGAGCGAGGAGCTGGGGAAGAGGGAATGGGAGAAAAAGAAGTAGGAAAGAGAGAGGAGGAAAAAGAGTGAAGAAAGAGAGAGAGGGGGTGAGGCGGAGGAGGGAGACGGGAGGAGGGGGGAAGCGGAGAGAACTGGAAAGATGCGAAAGGGAGAGAGCAGAAATAGAGAGAAAGGGAGATAAAGAAACGAGTAGAAGAGAGAAAGCAGAAAAAGAGAAGAGAGAGGAAAGAGGAAAAGAGAGAGAAGATAGAAGAGAAAGAGAAATAGCATAAGTGAGAGTGGAAAATGGGAAGAGGAGGTTGAAAAGATTGAATGTAAAAAGCTTATATTAAGAGAGAGGGGGTTAGAAAGATGAATTCGGAAGCATAGAAATAACAAACATGCATATATACATACATGCATGTGCTTGCCGAGAAAGCACGCAAATAAATGATAAAAGGCAAAAAAAAGTCGAAAATGATCAAATTGCTTCGGAAAATTAGAGAAAATTAACGATTTTTGTCAGCTGATTTTTCCGCCTTTTCTCTCAAACGTTCGCTACGAATTTTTTCACTCAAAAAATAAAATAAAAATTTTCCGTAAAATTTAAAATTTAAAGAAAAAAATTCGTATTTCAAAACAACATGTACATACATGTATTAAATGAACAAACACAAATGAATCCCCGATAATCCCTTGGATTCAAAAACGAGAAATTTGCACATTTTAATAATGATTAATTTCGATCATGGGATTTTGGGATCATTTTCATTTGGGGGATTTTTTTATTGAGGGATTCATTTCCTTTGGCAAAGGAGAGGATTATTTTCATTGGAGGGGGATCCTTTTTAATTAGAGGATTATTTCTGTAGAAGAATCATTTTCATTTGGGAAATAATTTCCATTAGAAAGATCATTTGGTATTTTTCCAGCATTATTGAACTCAACTTGGAAAGCCCTTCGACAAAATCCCACCAATTTTGAAGTATTTTTGTCGAAAGAATTTTTTGAGTCCGATATAAAAAATTATTTTTTCATCTTTTTTTTCACTTTTCTTTTATATTTTCAAACATTTTTTACTCTTTTTTTTCCGCCATTACTCACTTCGGAATTTCTCAATTTTTTTCAATTATTTTCGAATGAAAAAAAAATTGAAATAAAAAATTTTTTGAAGAAAAAATAACCAAAAAAAAATTTGCGAAAAGTTCAAAAAATTCGTCGCAAAAATTGCAAAAATAATAAAAAAAACTTTTTTTCCAACACAAACAAAAAATTTATTTATTATTAAAATTAAATCATTTTGATGAAGAAAAAAAATTATTATTTCTTCTTTTTTAATGGAAAAATTTAAGAAAATTTGAGAAATTTTTGAGAGAAAATATTCGAACAAAAAAATGGCAAATGCCACTAAGATGAAAGTGGAGCAATTTAAAGCTAATTTTTGAGAGCTTTAAAATATCTATACCGAAAATCCAATTTCGACTATTCGATTCAGAATTTTCTTTTCTATCGATTATTTTTTAAATCAAGTTTGTAAGTAACTTGAAAAAAAAGTTGCTAGCAAAATAGTAAAGTCACATTTTATTTCTCAAAAATTTATTGACTGACTTTACTATTTTGCTTGTAACTTATTATCCAAGTTACTTAATAACTTGCATTAAAAAAGTAATTAATAAAAAAGAAAATTCTGAATCGAGTAGTTTGAATTAATTTTCTATAAAAGTAATCACTGAAAACATGACTAAATTTATACAATTATAAATACCCTAAGGCCGGATTTTGACTTAAATTTAAATTGTTAATTTGTTGTATTGGATCCAAAATAGTCCAAATCTTGTGTCTACTTTTATGAAACTGAAACAAAGGCAGGCACAAAATATGAACTCCAACGAATCCGATACGAAGCGAAAAAACTCATTGGCGCCAAATTAAATTTGGCTTAAAACACCCGGCTTTATACACACGAAATTAGGGCAATTAACAAAGACTGAAAGATTAATTTTAATAAAATTTAGCTAATAATAAAATCCTAAAATTTTATAAGATTTTCAACTTTGAAAAAGTAAAAACTTTCTAAAAAGTCTTTTTTTTCGCTTTTTATTTAGCTAAAAATTGTAAAAAAAACTTTTCTTTCCCAGCAAAGAAAATGTAGGAAAAACATTCTTTGATGAGAGAGAAATTTAGGAAAAATGACAGCGATTTTCAAAAAAGATAAAAAAAAAATTTTAAAAGAAATTTTATGCAAATTTTTGAAACGATTTGTTTTTGCGATTTCATTTTGTTTGGCTTATAAGCCAAAATTTCTTCCAATTTCTTCATTTCTTTCACCCATTTTTTTCCCATTCATCTTATCTCATTTCGCCACATTTGAGAAAACTTGTTCACTTGAGAATGTTGCAAACTTACGGGTCCCATAAGATTTTGACACTGCAAAAAATTACAGTCTCGCCCTGTGATTTGATTCCGAATTTACTCCGGCTCGCAGAGCATCATTATATTTCGCTATTTTTATAAAAAAATATAATGGGTTTGTCTGCTCGTCTGCCAAAAATGCCGGAGTCAACTCGGAGCCAAGTAACAACACTGGTTAGGACCCAGAAAATTCCTACTTAAGTCCCAAATATACATTATTCGAACATTTGGCTTCCATCTGGTCCATTTGGTACTAAAGTAGAACATTTGGGACTCGGCAAATTTCTCTTCAAGTCCCAAATATACATTTATAACAGTTTTGGCTCCCATCTAGGGCATCTGATCCCTATGAGAGTTAGAACTAGATAAATTCCTCGTCTCGAGTCCATTCCAAAAATAAATTTATTTTATATTTTTAAAAATTCAACAACAAAAAATAATTTTTTCATCTTTTCAAATTAATTTAAAAAAAATTTGATTTGAAAAATTAAATAATCAGAGAATTGATTTATTTTTCCAATTTTTTTCAATTCCAATTTTTCTCTCGACCTTGATTTCTATTTAAAAAAAAAGTGGGGAAAAATTAAGAAAATTTTGATGAAAATGGCTGAAAAATTCGATAAATTTTTTCAATTTGATTTACGGAGGAACAAATTTCTTATAAAAATCGAATTAAATTTTTAAAAGAGTTAAAAAACCAGTTAATATTTACCCCGACATCCAATGATTATTTTTGAATAAAAAAAAGAAAATTCTAAATTTTTTAAAAAGGTTGGTGCGGACGGGATCATTGCTCAATTTTCGATCCGACTTGCGCCACGGTATCTTGGGCGTTGGGACTCATCGAAAGTGGCGGATCGGCCAAGCAAGCCAATAGTTCGCGTTTCACCAAACCGGGCTACTCTGTGGATTCGCTGTGTCATGCGGAATTAATTTGTGCACCATCACAATACTTTCTCATCCGGCTGATTCAGTTAGCTTTGGGACGTACCGAACCTCCAAAGAGGAACACCCGAAGGCCACTAAGAATGGTATATACAGAGGGAACCACAAACACTGGTATTGGCTTAACTCTAGCTTGGCCGAGTCAAACCGGAACCGAAATAATGCAATCGGTGAACACAACCAGGATTAATTGATTTTTGGGGATGAGATTCAATTTTTCTCTTATATAACCGAGCTATTCTTAACTGAAAACGGAAGATGGTTTTTGTCCGATGATTAGAGAAATCAAACACCCCAATGCTATTTCGTCGCCATCCAAATTAAAAAATTTTCGGAATTTTACAAATTCCAAAACACAAAAAAATTATTTTTTTCTACTTTAGATAAGAAAATTTTTTCGAAAATGACGTCATTCTAAAAAGGAACGGCTTTATTTATGAGAAAATGATGTCGAAAATCACATCATTCGCGTGCGGATAAATGAATTTAACACGATAATGATGTATAGCGAATGATGTGACGAATTTCTTCGAAAATATTTTACAAAAATAAAAAAGAAAAATTCGAATTGAAAGTGAAAAAATTTTAAAAGCAAAAATAAAAATATATTTTAAAATGGTTTGGAAGAAAAAACCCGGAATTTTATATATCCAATGTCTACAATCTCATACTCTGAGGTATGTATCTACATCTGATGTGTGGGAATACATCTTATTGGAATGACGTCATTTACTCGACTATGACTGCATTTAAAATGAAGAAAAAAAGCTCTTATTTTAGTTAAGACTTCAAATAAAATCCTTATTTTTATAGAAGCTCATTAAAGGATCGTTCTCATTCATACCATTTAGATTCAATATTTCAAGATCTTTCAAATTCGTTACTTACGTTTATATAATCGCCATACTTATACCTAATGAATGATGTTTAATGACTTATATTTGATAAGTTATACTCAATAAATTATAATACATTCAATGACTCGCATCCAATATCTTTGGATCATTTGTCCAAAAATCTAAACGGAAAATAGTCACTCAAACAACGAGATTGGACATGCAAAATGATATAAACAAATTTTTAAATCAAATTTTAGCAAAATGCGTTTTTGGTAACCGTGGAAATGCTAAAAATAGGTTTAAAAAGAGACAGAAAAGACAATGGTCAAAAATCCGTAAAACAATAATAAAATAATAATTGCCTTTTTTATGACTTTACTTTCTCACTCTCTTTCTCTCTCTCTATCTCTCTTTCTCTATCTTCCGTTCTTTTTTCTCTCTCCTACTTGCTCTCATGCTCATTTAGTGAAAATTATTAGTGAAAGGCCTATGAGCCTATAATTAGAATAATAATTCTTGGCCGAAAACGCACTAAAAATGGCTTGCAATTTTCGAGCAATTATCAAAAAAAAATTTTCCAACAAATTTCTTAAAAATTTTTTAAAATTTCGCAAACATTTCAATTAATAATTAATAAAAATTTAATAAATTATTTACCCTAATTTTGCGTGTTTTAAATTGGCGCCCAATGAGTTCATTCTGTTGTATCGGATTCGTTGGGGTTCAAATTTTGTGTCCACCTTCGTTTCAGTTTCATAAAGTGAGCACAAAATTTGGATCCGATACAACAGAACGAACGGATCCGATACAACAGAACGAATCCATTGATACTAATTTAAATTTGGCCCAAAACAGCCGGCCTTATATACACGAAATTAGGGTAAATGCTAATCAAAATAATCATCAATTATAAGTTAAATTCATTCCTAAAGTTAAATCCAAACCAAAATTCAACCAAAAAACATTCGTTAAACAAATGTTTTAGTGAAAATAAATCGAAATAAATTTGAAAATTTTTGATTAATTACATTCCATTTCAAGCGAATAAATTACTAAAATTAATAAATAAATGATTGATCTATTTAATAAGTTGTAATTAAACATTTTTTTTCTATTAATTTATTTTCATTGAAAGCTTCTCGCTGTGGTTTGGATTAAGAATTAGAGATTCAGTTCCAAATCCCCAAATTGAGATCCTTACAAAAATTGGAATCTCATCCCATTGTAATCCACTGAGTTAAATGATAACTAAATTCCATTAAAATGATTGAAGGGCCTCTCCTTATATGGTAGCAAAATAAGGCTTCAAAATAAGACTTGCTATCGATATGAAAAATCCTAAAATGTCGAGAAAATTTTAGTTGGATGGCTTGATCAGTTATTTTTATTTTTCAATAAAAATATACAGGGGCATGTTTGTGGCGGGATTTGAATTGGCTCTAAATTTTTTACTTTTTAACCAAATTGTAAAATTTTTTTGCATTCTATTTCCAAAAGTACCCCATTTTGTTTAATACCAAACATTGATTTCGAATTACGAATTTACTAATCATTTAAACTTTTTTGCCACTTTTTTAAAGGTCAAAAATGAGTAAAATTGACATTAAATTGACGTAATTTCTTGAATTGATTTTCACTAATTTTTTATTTAATAGCATAAATAATGTCTTCTAGAACAAATTTTATCTTGCTTTTCAACTAAAAAGTCAAAATGATCTAAAATAGATTTTATGCTTAGGATGAGTTAAACCTTGTGGAACCCACTTTAATAAAAATGTCTTGTTTTTTAAAAAAACGGCAAAAAAAAAATTTAAATAATTAGTGAATTCGTAAATCGAAATCAACATCGACGATCTTGTCAAACAGAATGGCAAAATTTTGGGAATCGAATGCAAAAAAAATTTTAGAATTTGCTTAAAAAGTAAAAAAGTTATAACAAAAAGACATTTCAACGAAGACGTCATGTTTTTTAAAAAAGTGGCAAAAAAGTTTAAATAATTAGCAAATTTGTAAATCGAAACCATTATCGACAAGTTTGGTATTAAATAAAATGAAGTACTTTTGGAATCGAATGCAAAAAAACTTTACAATTTGGTTAAAAAGTAAAAAAGTTAGAGCCAATTCAAATCCCGCCACAAACATGCGCCACCCTGTATTTTCAATATTTAAAAAAAAAACAAAAAGAAAATAAAAAATTTTTAAAATATTCAAAATATTGTTTCAAAATACACTTTTCAAATAATTTATAGGTACAATTTTTGTGGGGCCAGAGTCGAGTTTGAGACCTCAAAACCTTACGTATGTGGGCTTTAGTCTCGGCTTTTCGATTTTCGTGACTTATCCAGAGGACTGAGTGGAATCCTAAAAAACAAATAAATGGGTCCTATTTTCGGTTTAAATTTAACGCAAAGATCCAGAAGGTTATTGTGTACCCGTGCGCGGACATTTGATGAACTTGCAGAGTGCGCGACTGACAAAAGCCCTTTCCGCACTCATCGCATTTGAAGGGTTTCTCCTTTGAGTGGGTGTACCTGAAAAATATAAAAAAAAGGTTTACAAGATGTCAAAGAACTTCAAATGCGTTACTGACTTGTGGTCTCTCAGATGGTCCTGCCGCCGAAAGGCCTTATTGCAAACATCACACGAGTAGGGCCTCTCGTTTGTGTGGGTCCTTTCGTGGATTCTGAAAAAATTTCATTTTTTAATTATATTGCATGTATATTAATGTAGCCAAAAGGAAGAACAACAGATGAACGACACGAGCGACATTTTAGTGAAAAAACCACCGTAGATGGCGAAAGTTGATTAAAAAGCGCATAGGACCTAATTTCAGACAATTAGCAGAAGACAAAAAAATATAAGCGGCGATTGTATGATCCACCACGGGATAACGTGGTGGATCATACACACGGATCTTCAAGTATTCAAGTGTATACTAATAAAAAACAGCATTTTTAAAGAGACTTACAGTAAATTATAGGATTTTGTAAATTGCCTCCGACAAAATTTACAAATAAACTCCTTTTTGGGCCTGGAGCCCCGGCCTCGACCGGGTTTCGAGGAGCTCTTATGGGCTTGGGCTTGTGCCGATTTGGCGAAAGGCCTAAAAACTTTTTAGGATCAATTACTGTTCTTTACATTTACGGTTTTCTAACTGGACAGTATTTTTTAATAATATTTTTCAAAAAATTCTCACCAAAATGTGGAGGATTTCGGCGAATTTTGCCTAATATTCTTGTCGATTCTCAATTGTGACTGTAAACTTTTTTTTGGTACAGTATGAAGCGCAACATTCGACGACGAATTAGCTACTGTATTTGCGGCAAAATGTTGAAAAAGAGCATGTTGACTAGAAGTCATTGGCGAATTTGTTGGAAGTGTCACGGTAGTAGAGCCGATTTGAAGAAAATTTTCAATTTGAAATTGCCCTGATTGCTTTGA
Organism: Bradynema listronoti; assembly: GCA_024678965.1. Lineage (NCBI taxonomy): Eukaryota > Metazoa > Nematoda > Chromadorea > Rhabditida > Allantonematidae > Bradynema > Bradynema listronoti. The sequence continues at coordinate 4,963,317 of JANLNO010000003.1, forward strand.
AATGTTTAATCTATTTGGAGTGCCCTGATTGCTTTGAAATGTTTGATCCATTTGAAGTGCCGGTTGACTCATCTGGACCTTCTGAACTTGGAGTTCCATTTCAATGGGCTTCTCCTTTTTTGGAGTCGTCCTCGACTTTGTCGAGTTGATTTTAATCAGAGACTCGCATTTGGGACTCTCTGAAACTGCGGCTGCGCTTGAACTTGAGGTCATGTTTGGGGCATGTTGTCCAAATGATTCCAATGGATTTATATCTTTCATATCCTCCTCGGACACTTGCTTTTTTACGTGGTCCTCTTGATTTTGCTGATCCACACACGATTTGGCAAGTTGAGAAAAGTCGAAACCCTAAAAATTAATATAATTTTTATAATGAATATACTGTAAAATATGAGATAAATCTACCTTTTTCTTAGCCCGAATTAGCATCGTTTTCTTTTCTTCGTGCATTGTCATTTCAGCAGTTTCACTACAGTGACTACTAGCATTTTGCATTATTGATCTCAGCCTCTAAACATTTACTGTAACGAAATGGATAAAGAGGTTTTAAGCCCTTATAAATACCGTACTTGTAAGCAAATCGCAGCCATAAATTGATGACTTTGTTGTTGCTGTAATTGTTGTTGAAACAGTTTCAAACACATTTGTTGATATCTTAACTGTTGTTGTTGTCTTTGCGCGACGATCAATAACGGTAACGGTAATTGTCCACCAATGGAACTGTACGCGGCGTTGATGGAAAATAACGGCGGAATTGCCGTAACGTTATTGCTATAGTTATTGTTGTTACTGTTCGTGGAAAATTTTATAATTTCAGAAAATGTCAGAAAATTTGGCGTTATTGATTTTTCTGCGGATTTAAATTTTTTCGGTGAAATTGACATTTCTGAAAAAATGAATTATTACAGTAATTATAATAATTAAGTAAGCTGGCAAATTACTAAACAATTTACAGTAAGCGAGAAGACTGTTTAAAAATTATTTGAACATTCAATTGGCATTTCATTATAATACAATTCTAAAAATATCGTAATAATTAATCGAGGAGAATGGGAGCAATTTTTCCAGTCAATTTTTATGCTTCGGTTTATAATTTTTCATAGTAACAATGAGAGAAATTGGAAAACGAGGAGAAAAACGAATAGAAAATTTCTAACTACATATGAAATTTGAACTGTTTTAGAATATAGGAACGTGTGTGAAAACCAGTGTTGTGCCTTTGCTCCGAGTTGACTCCGACATTTTTAGCGGACGAGCAAACCCATTATATTTTTTCTTAGAAATGGCGAAATATTATAATGCTTTGCTCGTCTGTCATAAGGTTGTCAGAGCCAACTTGGAGCAAAGTCACAACACTGGTGAAAACCGTACAACGCGTGAAATTGCATGAATACATCCTAATTGTAATATTACGAAATTTTTGGGTGGAGAAATAGAGAAAAAATGAAATTAAAAAATAATAAAAAAAATTCTTTTTTTTTCTTTTTTCATTATAAAACGGCTTCCTTTTAAGACCGTCACCACGAAAAGACCGTAAAAATGATGGTAAAATGCGAGAAAAATCTAAAATTGCAAGAAAAAAATTATATTTTTTCGTATTTTTTCAATCAATTTTTTCACATATTTTTCGATTTAATTCATTTTTCAATCAGCCCAAAAAATTGGGAAAATTTTAATATATACCGTTCTTCTTGCCCTTCTTTTTTTCATTTTTTTCTCATTTTACCATTTCTTGACGCATTTTTTTATTTATCATTTCCCATTTTACTATGTAGAATCCAGAAATAAAATTCTGAATTTGAAGACTTAATTTTGAATCCCAAAATCCAGACCATTTTTTTCAATAAATCCAATTTTTGACATTTCTCATTCTAAACTACCGTATAAACTTATTATAACAACACCGTTTCATACAGTAGATTCATTACTCCAGCGTAAACTGTAATTCGGCTCTGTACAAAATTTTTTAAATTTTTTTAGCTTTTTTTCCAATTTCCTCTTTTCTTACAAAATGGGAAAAAGCATTTTTTTAAAAAACGCAGTCATTTTTTGTATTTTGCCAAATGATATTAGCGCTTTCACACACACATTTTTTGCTTGCATTTTTTACTGCATTTCGCAGGCGGAAACTCGCAGCATTTTTTTTTCATTTTGGAGCGTTTTTTTCGGTTTGGCTAATTGCATATTCGATGATTTTATATTCAAAATTTTGACAGCACTTAAAATTCAACACTCCCTCCTCCCAAAAAATGCTTATTTTTGGTGGCTTTTTCGCAAAAAATAGCGTGCATTTTTAAAAAAAATGTTAAGGCTAATAATCAACTAAAAAAGCAATCAAGAAAATGCTTTTCAAAAGATGCACTTAAAATGCGATAAATTTTATAGGGCAACAGATGACCAAAAAAACGTCTTATTAACATGGAAGATTTTGAAAAATGTGGTTTATATCAGTGAAATAACAGTAAAGTCCGAGACGGAACCGGACTTGCAAAGTAAGGTCTAACGTACAGTCAATACGCCACTGCTTCCATTGTCAAAGTGATTGAGATTATGAGGCAATGTCATTCGATAATATCAATTTGCTTGAGTGAATATAACAGTTGGATAATATCAGTGGAAAAAAAAAGTGTTGATAATAAAAATTTCGTGGAAAAACATTTCGGAAGCATTAAAAGGAGAAAAATCAAAAAATCGTAAAAAAATATTATTTTTTTTGATTTGCCCTCACATTTTAACGACGTAAAAACCGAATAAAAGTTCCATGTAAAATAAATATTTTTCCGCAAAAAAAATGCTAGACTCGAAAAAATGACTGCTGATAAAATTTGATGATGTTCTGGTACTGATATGATATGATATGATGATATGATCATAATGTAATATGGTGACGATAAAATTTTTGAACACAAAAATAATGTCCCATCATCATATGCTTTTAGTAAGAGGAAAAATGTTTTTTAATTTAGTTGGAATGATTGAATACATTAATTTAAATAAATAATTTTTAAAAAAAGTTTTTTAATTAATTAAATTCAAATGTGGGAAAAATGAAAAAATTGCTAAACTATCGTTACTGTCATTGGCTGACGAGTAAAGGGATATGGTAATTCGCTACTTTCTTTTTATTACTTTCATTTCTTTCTTTCTTTTTTCCTTGTCTCTCTCTCTCTCAATTTTTCTCTATATTTATTATCCTTTTTTTCTCCATTTTTCCTATTCATTAATCATTATTATTTTCATATTTTTCCCCACAACTGTACGCATAAAATATGATGTGTTTGCATGCGAGTATGTTGGGTATGTCCTAACATTTTCATTCATTTTTTCTGCACTTTTATCTGTTTTTAATTTTTCAACTTTTTTTTGTTGTAAAAAATGAAAATTTTTCACTTCATTCAAAAGAAAATTCAAAATTCAAGAATTTTCACTTAAAAATACACTAAAAAATAAAAACACAAAACGTAAAATTCTAAACTAATAATTATTACTGTAAAAGCACTTCTTTAAAAATGAGACTATATTTTATTGCGAACGATAACAAAGCTGCAGTACAATTTTTTCTTTTAAAAATGCTTTAAAAATAATTCGATTTTTACAAAAATTGCGATTGTAAAGCGTTTAGCGTTTTTTGGATCATTTAAGCAAAAAAAATCCTTTCGAAAAATATTTTGGCTTTTTTTACCTCTTTTCGATTTACAAAAAAAATATTTTTAAGTGAAAAAAATGTTGAATTCTAAAGCATTTTCTTTATTCAAAAATGCTTATTATTATTGGGTTTTTGGCTGGAAAAGCGGGATTCAAAAGGAAATCGAAAATAAAATACATTTTCCCGTTTTTTCAGGCATTTTTTTGATGCGTTTTCCGGTGAAATGCTTTTTTGGAAAAGCTAAAAAATGCTTTTGCAAAACAATAAAAAAAAGCATATTCCAACAAATATAATAAATATACATATATATCGAAAAAGATACTATTAGATATTGATAACAATATTTAAAAAAAAAAATGTTGAAACGGTATTTCGGGAAAAAATCAACTTTTGCTAACAATATTTTACTGTATTTACAGTGTAAAAATAACAAAATTTTACCACAAAAATTAAACGTTTTTTTTTTTGTTTAGCCCAAAGCAGCGAAAAAAAACGCGATAAAAATCGAACAAAAAAGTGCGCACAGTGGAAATTTCGGCATTTTTCAGCAAGTAAAAAATGCTTTGTGCCTGTGTCTTGTTTTTGTTTATAAATTCATTTTTTTAAATATTTTCATTTGACACTTTTTTGTGATATCAGTAAATTATTTTTTCTCAAAGAAATGCCGCAAATTATTGCATTTTAGTGCCATTGTTCACAATTTTCAATTTTAATTCAATTTTTTTCTAAATTTCACTTTTTTAATCACTTTTTTTCTTTGTTTTTTTATGTAATCATTTCAAAGGCGGCAAATTTGTTGCGTGGTACTTTTTTAAGTTTTGTTGTTTATTTATAGTAAAAATTAAAGTAGTACCTGTATGTAAGCTTAAGATTAAAATTGCTATCATAATATTTTGATAGCAAATAATCTAATTTTTCATTGGTATCAACAATATAATGGCATTGTTTTGATCTTAAATAGTAAATGTAATAGAGTTTTAAAATTGTAATCAAAAAAATGAATATAATTTTGTTTTTGTATAAATTTTATCAGATATTCCAGATAGAAAGGTATGAATCGAAAATTTCTATTCTAAGCTTGTAACTTAAAACAGATTTATCAACTTCTTAACCTCATTAAACATGAAATTGAATTCTCATTCAAAAAGTATTTTTAAAAATGAGAAATTGCCTAAAAGCATTTTTTTGCCCACTTTTTTATTTTTTTAATAAAAATTTTATTTACAATTTTCAAAAATCAATTGAATAATGCCCACAGTGTATATGCTAGAACATTTCGGTGATAATATTAAGCAACGGTAAAATTTATACAAATTTCTCAGAAAAAAGTTTGCGAAAAATTTACTTAAATTTTCCCTCAAGAAAGGTAAAAAATTATCAGATTTTTTTATTATTACATTTTTTGTTTATCAGCAAAAAATGCGGTAATTCACACAATGAGAAAAAGTATCAAACGAATCGTGTTTACGATACTTTGAGAAAGATCACTATTATTTTTTAATTTAAAAAAAACAATATAAATTTATGAAAGAGGACGACGGTAAATTTGATAAAAAAAATTGTCGTTTAAACTCTATAAAATTCAGTTTTGTACAGTAATTAAAGACTAAAGTTTAAAAATTCTTTGATGTATAGTATTAAAAAAGAGCTGGTAGAAACCAAAAATCATAACTGACTTTTTCTCTGAATACAACAGTATTTCGAAATATGTAAAAAAAGCGGTAATTTTTTTCTAAAAGTCTAACAAAAACATAAAAAACATGTTGATATGATAAAATATTCAATACCGCAAAATAAATTGTTTATCTTTGTTTGTATGTTATTAATATAAAATAATGGCACAAATTGAACGAGAAAAATAATTATTTTAATTACAAAAATTTCTTTACCATTTTTCCGAATTAAATAAACAAAAATAAAGAAAAATTCAAGAAAAAAATGTGGAAGAAAGACTTCCTCCATCTGCATTGTATCATTACTATTTTTTCAACACACAGTTCCATTCTCATTGCTTTGAATGTCTTCTCGATACGATCAATTTCATTTGAATTAATTTCTTTGCAAACTGCACTGTTACATTTTTCTGTATCCAATTTTCACACATTTTTTCAAATTCAAAATTAATAACTTATTACAATTGATTTTGTGGGTGATCAGGGGTCATAAAATCGTAAATTATTTTAAAATTAAAATAACACTGAGAATGAATTTTTAATCTCAAAATTTAATTTCTTACATGAATTGTTTAGGAAACAAATTTTTATTAGCGGCACACTTTTCAAATTCAAATAATATTTTTTTATCATATTTTTTTTGGGAAGTGGAAAATATTTTACTGTGCAAAAAGCTCATAAAAATTAAGCCTTGATTGCCTACTGCACTTTATATTAATTACAGTCACTAAAAAGTGTTTGAGAAGAGCACAAAAAAGCACAAAAAATATTGCTTAAATCTATTTACGGTACTTTGTTATGTTATTATTAAATTTATCCTCGGGCATAAATAATAAAAATTTTGTTACTGTATGCAAAAATTCCACCAAAAAAAGTTAAAATGGTGAAGAGGTACTTATCGTAAGCACAACAAACCAATGCTACGATTAGTTTTTTTAGTAAAATTTGCTTCTGGAAATGTTTTAATAATGTGGAGAAAAAATTTTTTTGGATGAATGTATCAAACTAAAAAATAATTAAATACTACTTTTATATATAAGATTGTAGAGCTATTCAATTGTAGTAATAATATTCAAGCAATCAAGACTTAAAAACAAAAAATAAAGATGATCCAAAAAGTCGGAATGGATGCATTTCATGGATAATCACAAAAATAAATATTAAAACACACTAGAAATTTTCTATGACCGACTCTTAATTTTTTGTTAAATTATTTAAGCATAAAGCTAGCAGAAACTGTAAAAAATGCACATTTTAGAAAACTGTGATTTAAAAAAATAATAATCTTCAATATGAAAACCACTGTAATAAAACTGAAAAATTAAAAATTGAATAAGCAAAATGCTTATGCGCGATCGTGCATTTCACTCTATTACAACTTTTCGTGAACTTTACTGTTGCACTTTTTCTTGCTTTTTTCACTCATTTTATCAACACAAATAATGAAGAATAGGAAAAAAAAGCGCGCAAAATGCAAACATTTATTATTCGCGGCTTCGTTTTATGGTATTTAACTACTTAAACGATTTTGCGCGTTCTCATAATACGGTGGAATTTATTTGAAATAATTATTTGTAAAGCTTTTAAAAAGAGGTATATTGATTTGTGACAGTTACTATTACTCTAATTTCATGCGAATAAGACCGGTCTTATACGATGCAGTTTTATCTGTGATATATTGTAAACTTATACATGGGAAATATGGGCATTGTGTTTTTTCAAATTTTATTTTTATTTTCTTTGGTTTATAAACGATGAACAGGGTGTGAAAAAAGATTTTAAAAGTATTTTTTAAACATTTTCTATTTTATTTAAAATATAAAAAAATACTTAAAGCACTAGAATCTAGTACAAGAGCATTAAAAAATAAAAACGTAAAAAATATTAAATATTTGAAAAATACACAACGCCGAAAATTCCCACGTATAAGACCAGACTTATCTATACCGCGAAATTATCCACATGAAATTAGGATAATTTTAAAAAATAGCTACACTGAAATTTATTTGCTAAATTATTTTAATGCATAAATTTACTCTAATTTCACATATATAACGCACGACCGCTCGAACAACTTTGAATTTTTGATTTGATTTTATTCTGTTATTATGTATTAAGTATACACAAAATTAAAGAAATTATTTCTTTGAAATGGGATCAAAGTATAAGGAAAAAATGATGAGCTCATCTGCAAATATAATGGAATGAACCCCAACCAAAAATTTAAAAATTGTTCAAACGTTATGCACTTAAAATTAGAGTACATGAAAAAATAATATAAAATAATAAATTAGTTAAAAATAAGTTGAGTGTATTTAAAAAAGTGTGTATTTAAAAAAAAATATTTATAAAATGCAAAAAATAACAAATTTTTTGATATTTTTGCAAAAGCGGAAAAATTTGACTGAAACAAAAATATGTAAAATTCCAAGTTCATCATTTATACATCATTCCGAATGGATCATGGATAAATTACATCATTTCTTTGCTATTATTCGCGATCCGACCGCGCTTGTACGTTTGATGACAAATTGTGAGATTAAGTTGAGTGTTACATCACAAAAGTAATAAAAGTAAATGATATAAAATGATGCGGGTTTGACAAAGAGAAATAGAAAGATAAAGAAAAAAGTTTTACAAGAAAATATCTTTCACAAAATACCGTAGAAAATAATTTTGCTACGATAATAATAATCTAAATGTTAAGATACATATTTTTGTAAATACGGTAGATATTTTTATTGTCATTCGTCAATAAAATCGAATCATTTTTCCATGAATTTTATGCTTTTTTTGTTGGGATTAACACAAAATTGTCCAGGTGAAATTGAGCATTTAGGACCAAAAAAAAATGAGAAAAAAAATGAGAAAATAAATGAAAATTGAACATAAAATTGTATTTAAAACAAATTTTTTTGAAAACAATTTCGATTTTCCATTTTTATGATGTACATATGTATCGATAAATAGCACATTTTTGTGTCTGTAAAAAATTGTCTTATCACATTTTTAAATAAGGAAATAAAAGGGAAGGATGAGTGATGGGGGAGAGAAGGGCAGGGCTAATTTCGAGAAAATGACTTGGAGAAAATCGGATTAGCATACAGTTGATTTTTGTATAACTGTAACGAAGTAGCAAAACAAAAAAATAGATGATATGATATCGGATTAAAAAAATTGTAATAATTAGAAATAGTGACTGTGGCAACATTCAATATGTGACTATTCATGAATCAGTGATGCTAGCGACTGCGACATTGATAATGGCAACTGCAATTTAGGAGCTCCCGATTTTGTTGATATGACAATCAATTTTTCGCTTTTAAAGGCGATTAAATCATTTAAAAAAAATAATTTTTCGCCAAATTAATCCCTTTCTCACTTTCAATCATTGATAATTCATTGGCCTGATAAGAGAGCCTCAATAGCAACATATAATAGTATATGAAAATATAAATAATATTAATGAGGAACCGTATTTCGAAATGATTTTGATAAATGATATCATTTTGCTTACTAATTTTCGACTACCAAAATTAGTGTTATTATTATGATTATCAATTATTCTCATTATTATTTATTTTTATCATTATACATATTTTTTGCTCATTTGGGCTGAAAATTTTCGAATGGTGTCAATGTTTGATAATTATTTTTCTTCGGGAATTAATCCTTTTTAAACAAAAAAAAAATAATTTCTCAAAAATGTTTCCATTTAAATTTTTGTCATCTAATACAAAATCAAATAAAAAAATTAATTTTTTATACCAAATTACGATTTTTATACCAAAACAATACCATAATCATAATCATATTACTGTAATTATAAAAAATCTAAAATATTTTTTAAAAAGTTACCATTAATTTAAAAAACATATTTTCACCATTAAACTTGACTTGGGTTAATGTTACGATAGAAAAATAAATCAATTACGGTACCTTGATCGGAAAACTTTCTCAATCGAATCCAATAAAAAAGTGCATTATTAATGAGAATGAGATCAACTTAAATCGCGAAAAAATTTTGTGTAATTCTCGCATTTTTTTCTAGTATTTTTCATTTTGCACACATAAAATGATACACAAAAAACACAAAAAACGTGAAATTTATGCGTTTTTAAGAAATTTGACAAATGAAAATGTTTTAGGAAAAAAAACTTTTTCTATTATACAGTTCCCCCCAAAAAAAATCAGTGGGATCTCTCATATATTATCAATCATTCATTCATTCATCAACTTTGGTAAAAATGAGGAAAGAATAAAAAAAAAGTTGAGAAAGTTGAGAAAATTAAGAAAAAATAATTTCCACCGTTTTTCGGATCAGTTACTGTGTCTTTTCAATTGATTTCTGTATTTTTTGATTACTGTGCTTATGAATGTAAATCAGAAACCCGTGCCAGAGCTCATCTAGACCTTTCGAAATAAACTTTGGAATACCAAGCCACGGAATACTTTTCGAACCTTTCAAAATGGCACTACAAAAAAATCTTTACCTTTAATTTATGTAATTATTGGATGTATCGGATGTATTTTGTGGTTTTTTTGTGTATGTGTCGGCGTGACACGCGTACACACAGACTCACACATTATATTTTTTTCATGAAGATGTGTGGCTTTCTCCAACAAAAAACAACTTTTTTTTGATTTATTAGGAGAATTTTTTTGACAGTTACTAATTACAATTACAAGAAAATTTGTAAATTTGCGCACTTTTTTTTCCTAACCCAAAAAATGCCACCCAAAAAAAATAAAGCGGAAAAAAATTATTTTTTCTTAAAATTTTTTTTTGAATTAAATTTTATTTAAAAAAAAAATTTTAAAAATTCAATTTTACATATTTTTGAATAGTATTTATTAATAAATTGTGATAAACAAAGTCAAAAAAAATTCTATCGTATAATAAGTTACTAAAGATTGTATACCACTGTAGATTAATTAAAAATCTGCTTTTTCTGTACAGTATTCGCCATAGGATCTTCGTTGGAAGCACATTTTGTTACCGTACATAGGCCGGATGATGAGGTCCGCGTCGACGCGCATTTCGTCAGTGCGCAATTTTGAAGTGACGTGAAAACGCCGTAAAATATTCGCCACGAGACATTTCTCTTCCATTATGGCGAAACGTTGGCCTAAATTACAGTCATGATGTATTCGAGTTCGGTGGAAAAAGAAGCCAAATTTGTAGAAAGGAATTGCAAGCCACGGTACCAATACAATTCCGTGATCCCGCCGAAAACGGTATATAGCAATAGGGATGTTTAAGATAGTCGCCGAGAAATCGCTCCGGCTCGAAGAGCTCCGGATTGGTCCAAAAACGTGGATCCCGATGGACCATCGATGCGACCACAATCACACCAGTACCACGGGGCAGTGTGAAATGGCCTAGAAAATTGACAAAGTCCCTATAAAATTTCTGACCTGATTACTTTTGAGTGAATACTTACGAATTTTGGTCTCCTCGGTGACCTGGCGGGCGATCAAAGGTACGCTAGGGTACAATCGAAGAGTTTCTTTGAGGCACGCCTCTAGGTATCGGAAATTGCCCAGGTCGTCAAAGGCGAGATCTCGGGAAATATCCGAGCCCAGGACCTCGTCAATTTCGCGTTGGACCTTGGCCTGGATGTGCGGATGGACTCCCATTAAGTGAAGGAACCAATTTAACGCTGTTGATGTTGTGTCATGGCCCTGAAAAAAAATTGTAAGCCAAAAGTTCCAATTATATCTAACTATTGAAATGTGCCTCAAATGTGAATGTGTCAACTTCTTCCTGGACTCCGGCTGCGTCGAGTTGGCCCTTGTCCTGCATGTCCAACATCAAATCTAACAGTGCCATACGCGTATGGCCCTGTTGTTGTCTGTCGTTGGTTTCATTGCTGTTTTGGGACTTTTGTTGGAGTTCTACCAATTTGGAAATTCCGCCCACACATTCTGCTCGCCGGCGGCGCTCCACAATCGCCTAAACATACTCAAATGAATTGGGCATAGAAATTTTGCAACTCATTTTATCGCCAAACAAACTCCCTACTTTTTTGGTAAAATTATGTAGGACCCTCACGCATCGGCGCTGCTCGAAACCGTTGCTGAATAGATTAAAAATAATGTCCGGATAAAATTGTGGCCTCACCAGACGCTGGTGGATTATGAACTTCATTCTGGAATTGATTCAACATTAATTGAGCCATCAAACATTTACTGTCCAAATAGCGAAAATTACCTTAACACCGCATCCAAATACGGTGTTTTCTTGTTCTGTGCGTCGATTTTAACGCCCAAAGCTGACTCGCAAATAATATCCAAAGTGCACAAAGTAATGGTATGAAAAACGTCAGTGAATTCCGCGTTCTCATCAGCCAAATTGCCGAATTTGTCACACAATGTTTTGCCATGCTTATTGAAGATCTAAAGGATACAAAATTAAATATATATTGGCAGGGGAAGTGTTGAAACAAGAAAAATTTAAAAAATAAAAATGAGAAAAATAATTCGCAGCCAGCAGGATTCGAACCTGCGCGGGCAAAGCCCATCAGATTTCGAGTCTGACTCCTTAACCACTCGGACATAGCTGCAGACACGAGCAAATTTTTGAAAATTGTATAAATTTTTTGCCTAATATTTTTTTGGTTAAAAACAAAATTCATCAAAAATTAAAGTTTTTTAATGCCCATAACTTAATCATTTTTTTTGCAATTTTGGTATTTTATAGCTCAATTGAAAGCCCGCTTCATATTTAAACATAACTTCGAATGCAGTAAAATATTTGAAATTTAATTATTTTTAAATAATTTTAATTGGATTGAAAATAATTTTTGACAGACTCTCATCTCAATTTTTGAATGCCCATAATTTAATTATTTTCTTCTCAATATTGATATTCTATAGCCCAATTGAAAGCCCATGAAATATATTTTAGAGATCTTGTTGAATTAATAAATTGTAAACTAACGTGAATAAAGTCCTTTAGGATATCATAGTGAAATGTGGGCGTTAAAAGTTTTCGCCTTGGCCTCCATTTTTCGGGTTTGCTAAAAATTTGTGGAATTGAAAATACACTTATTTGAGGTCCTTAACAGATTGAACTAAGTAAACTAGGTCCCAATTATCTTTAAATATCAAACCTAATTAATAGTCCATCACCGATCCATGGCGACAAAAATTGATAGTGAAAAAGTTTTGTGAGAAGTTTGCTGCTGCCCAAAACGGCCTCGCATTCCTCGGCGCCGTAGACGAGAACGAATGGCAACGGTCCGAACCAAATCCGCGCCAGCCGATACGGTTGCTCGTTGAACATGTAGCCCACGCCTTGGGCCTGTTCGAAAAATTCTGGAAAAAAAATTTCAATTTAAAATTGCCCAACAAAAAAAAATGAAATTTGCAAAAAAAGCGCAGCCACAAGATTCGAATCCACGCGGGCGAACCCCATCAGATTTCAAGTCTGACTTATTAACCACTCGGACATGGCTGCTATTGGCTTAAAATCTTTGAAAATTTTTTTTGGACTTTTTGAATTTCAAATTTATAATATCCTAAGTTCGGGTAAATAAGACGCGAAGAAGAATTTTTGAATATTGACTTGGCCTTTATTTTGTTATTTTGTGTCGATTAAGCATAAAATTTAATGAACATCTTCACTAAAGCAGGCCTAAGCTGTAGATTAAAAATTTTGCGCTAAACTTCGATTATGACAGAATGAAGGCCAAGTCAAAATTCAAGAACTCTTTGAACGGTCGCGTCTTATTTGCCTGAACTTATAATAATTGTGGTTACGGTCCGGCTTTTTATCTACAGTAATTATGACCATGGTCCCGTTATTTGTCTACACGTTAATCAGCACCGTCGGGTCTTAGCCGAAGTTGTAGCAAATTGCCCAATAGAGGCAGCGCCGTGGGACCCTGGATCTCGTCGATAAGACGCTTCACGCGACCGTATTTCCTCGTCAGCCAAACCACCAGCCAACTCAGCGCGAAAAGCACGATTACGAGTCCCAACGCACCCATGGGCTTACGGCAGCTAAGACAAAGTTATTCTATAATCGAAATCATTCAATAAAATTCTTAAAATTTTCAAAAAAAAATTTTTTTTAATCGATTAAAAATTTAAAAAAAATTTTTCTTGGAATTTTTGATCCAATTTTTCATATTTTGAATTTTAAAAATTCCAACGTTTTGCATGAGAAATTTTCGAGGAAAATTGAAGGAAAAATAAAGGAAAATATTGAGGAAAATCACGGCAAATTTCTGGTCAATTGCGTAAAATTAATCGGAAAGAAAGGGCGAGAGAAAATGAAAGAGAAAAGCAAAGAAAGAGAGAGAGAAAAATGGAAAAAGAAGAAAATTTTTTCGTTGTTCTTTTCGATCTTTCACTGCATTCTTGTCTTTTCTTTTCTCTCCATTTTCTTCATATCTCTCGCTCCAAGTTTTTTTTTTCTTTAAAAATTACATATTTTTGAAATAGGAAATCGAAAAAAAAGTAAAGTAAAAATGTAAAAATTTGTGGAAAAATGGTCAAGAAAAAACAAAATGAAACGAATATTCGTGATATTTGGGAGAAAAATAATTGGGAAAAAATTGGAAAAGTAATCGATTCCATTTCCCCCACATTCAACCAGCCAGCCAGCAAACAAAAAAAAATCTTGTCCCAAAACGAGATGAACGCGAGCAAATTGATCCTCCTAGATTGATCCCCTGTTTATTCACAGTTCACAGCCTTTCTACTCTTCGCCCCTGCTCCATTCCTCTTCCTTCTTCATTTACTTCCTCTTCATCATTCTTCCTCTCCCCCTCCTTCCCCACTCTCTTTCTCTCTCTATCCTCCTCTCTCCATCTCTCTCCCTCTCTTTCCTTTCTCTTCTCTTTGATCCTTCTAAATCTTTTCCGGTTTATTCTCACTTATTTCCCCATTCCTTCATACTTTCAATCCTCTCTCCCCTTACTATGTCGCCCTTCTGCTCTTCTGTTCCTCCATTCCTTTCTCTCATCTCTTTCCATCATTCACACATCTTCTCCCTCTTTCTTTTTTTATCATTAAATCTCTTCTTTACAATTTTTCATCATTCACCATTCACTTGAGTTCTCAGCAAAATATTTTCATCTCATCTCATCTCACTTTTTTTTGATAAAAATCAGGAAAGAAATTAGAATATTTTATTATAAATTTTGCTTTATCCATTTTCCCCATTTTTTTATTTGAATATTCCAAGTTAAAATGTGTTGGCTAGTCAGCTAGAAAATGATATGATTAACTTGATATGTGACGTTTTTGGGATGAGAATAAGAAAGAGCCTAAACAATCATCTAATGGAATTTAGCTCAGCTTTTTTGGACTCCAAAAAAGCTGATTACATTAGGGTCCAAGGAACCTGATTCGAATCCCTCTAGAACCTTGAGACCTAATTCAAACTTATTTTTTTAGGCCTAAAAAATTTGATCCAAATCTCCAAAAATTTGTTTAATTTACAATAAAAAATCAATGCTAAATTTACAGTAATTTATTTATTTTTCCAAATTTTGACACAATTGTAAAATACACAAATTTATACAGTATTTCAAAAAAATAAAAATAAACAGAAAAAATGAATTTATCGACGTCACGATATAAAGGTATTAATTACGGTTTTACGACCATTTTCTCGTGAACGTCCAAATTGCCGACCACCTGAAAGGGATACGGTAGAAATTGAGTTTATTATATAAAAAAAATTAATCGATCCATATAAATATCAATATTTTTAAGAGTATACGATAAATTGTGTATACGGTATAAAGCATTAATCAATATCTGTAAATATAGAAACCATAAAAATCGATATATTTTCTATAGATTTTTATAGTAAAAAGTTCGCAAATAAACGTTACGGTAATTGAATTGTATTTTACTACAGTGCGCACACACACTACAGTACTCTACTCCACTTGTGTCCATTTTATTATAATATCGTAATTTGTAAGCATCGTAAAATTGTGGCAAAAAAATTTATTTATTATTTGTCCAAACACGTGAAAAAAATCAATCAAAACAGAAGAAAATCAATTAAAAAAATCAATCGATAATTTATTGGTACAGTAAAAAAATTTGAAATTTGTAAAAATCATAAAATTTGAAAAAAAAAGCTGTAAAGACAAAAGAGCACAAAAAGTCGATGTGTGTGGCATAGACAAAAGGGCACACACACGCACACACACATACACATATACACATACCCCTGGGGTGTACCGGAAATACTTCTAAAATTTCGAAAATTGGAAATCAGAAATTTTTAGAAAATTTTCATAATTTTTAAAAAAAATAAATTTTTTTTTAATTTCCGAAATTTTGCCCATTTTTTCGGAAATCGCCAAATAATTAGCGTTTTTTTTGTCAAGTGTGTTAAATTTTTCGTGATTGATTGATAATACTGCTCAAGAAGCACAATCACAGTAATTATACAATTATTATTTTGTATATTAGAAAAAAGCAGCAGTGCCAAAAAGTCCACAAAACAGCAGAAAAAAAGCAGCAGAAAGTAAAGGACCAAAACCTCTTAATGCATAAAGGCCACGAGTATAAAAGCCCCCTCTCCCAATTCAATTTTACACCATTAAACAAATAATAATTTTCGTAGAAATTCGCATTGAAAAATTCTCAATTCTTAAAACTCACGTCACAAAATTCCTGGAAGGAGATTTTGCCGTCGTTGTCCTTGTCGTGGAAGAGAATTGTCTTGTCGACAATTTGCTGAAGTTGCGTGTCCTTCAAATTGTTTCCGACCATCATTTTTAAGACCTTAAAGAATGGTTCATTAAAAAGTGTGGATACATGAAAATTAAAAGTTAATGTGATATATATATTATTGCCTGAAAGAGCTCGCCGTTGGAAATGTACCCGTCTCGGTCCATGTCATAGATTCGAAAAGCGACTGAAAATTTATCTGAATATAATACAGCTTGAAATTGGCCACAATTAAACTACTTTGATATTAAGCGAAAATCTAATCTAGTAGTTTAATCACTCCAAATTATAATCACTTACATCTCAGCTTTATATTTTTATCGCCTTTGACGCTGAATTGCGAAATGCCCTGGATGAATTCTGAAATATCAAGAAATTTGAGACCAATTCAAGTTAAATTAATTCCTTAATTTGAGATTATTTCACCTAGAATTTGAATTTTTAATTTAGGATCTTTTCAACTGGAATTGGATCCTTATTTTAAGAGCCCTCTAATGAAATGAAAACCTCACCGCGAAAATCCACTTCGCCGTTGCCGTCCTCGTCAAATATGTCGATAACGCGTTGGACTAGCGGGTTCTGCTGAAGTTCCGGCAGCGACATGAACTCGTCCACGCTGAGGCTGCCCGACCCGTCCAGGTCCAGCTTTTTGAAGCGACGCGCCAGCCGACGCAATTCGTACGTGTCGAAATTGCTGCACATTTCCATCGGAAGCGAGTTCTCATTGCCCTGAAAAAATGTTGCGGGCCCAATTAAGCGAGCATAAAATGACCCATTAATATATGTATTTTTATTTAAAAGGAACTAACCATTTTTATAATTTGTTGATTATTTAATTAGAAATCGGCTGATAAAATAGATTGAAGTCTGTTCAAATCTCTGTGTATATTAGTATTATTATTATTATTATTATTATTATTATTATTATTATTATTATTATTATTATTATTATTATTATTATTATTATTATTATTATTATTATTATACGGGACGAGTCAGACGGCGAGAGTGAAAAATTTTCCGTAATATTCGGCGAAAAAACGGAAAATTGATTGTCGCATTTGGCCAATTTTTGATTGCATTTTTGAAATTTTATTTAAAAATGAAAAAAAAATTGGGAAAAATTGCAAAAGGTTGGTGCGGCCGGGATCATTGCTCGATCTTTCGAGACTACAATGTGCACTTTCTTCCGTGCACATCTGAACCTCAATCGAAAGAGAGCGGATCCGGCCAAGCAAACCAACTATGCGCGTTCCGCACACCGGCGTAATTGCGGGTTCGTTGTGTCATGTGGAATCATAGTTGTGCACCATCACAATACTTTCTCATCCGGCTGACTCAGTTAGCTGTGGGACGTACCGAACCTCCGAAGAGGCCACTGGGAATGGTGCCCAGAGGGTCCAGTGAACCACAAACACTGGTATTGACTTAACTCTAGCTTGGCCGAGTCAGACCGGAATCGAAATCATGCAATCGGTGAACACAACCAGGATTGATTGATTGTTGGGGGAGTTGTTAATTTTTTCGCTTATATAACCGGGCTGTCTTTGACTGAAAATGGGCGATGGCTTTCGCCCCATGCCTAGACTAGTCAGACATCTCAACGCTATTTCTCATTTTCCATTTTTAATCCAATTAACTTTGAATCCAATAAAAAAGCACATTTTTAAAAGTTTTATTCCAAAAATTTTAAACAAATTTTCACCGGAAAAATATTTTTTGAGAGAGTCTCAAGGTCAAGTTTGGTCATTTAGTCCATTTGAGACAATTAGGCTGTGTAAATTTGTTAGTCCAGGTCCAAATTGCTCACGTCTGGATCGGCGAAATAGCACCTGCGTTCGATGCCCATATTATACTGGTCGCCGCGGCCGTTATGATAAATCGATGTGACTACTCGGAACCAGCCTTGCTCGCCCTGAAATTATCGTAATTCGCATTTTGCGGGTGTTTAATGCACTCGTTAAGGTGTTGAGTTTCTCACCCAGGCATCGCCCCAGCTATTCCTAACGATCCAATACTCGGTCTTGGACTTTTCGTCGTAGCCCCAGCCGGTTACGGAAACGATGTGATTGCTCTAAAATACGATGTTATAGAAACAAATGTGAGGATTTTCACAATAAATTAGTCTCGAATATGGTACAGAAACATTGAGAAATTCCCATTTCATTTATACAATATAAAAATTCCACAGTAATCTTCAAATCCGATTACAGGCAGATCACTGAACTCCGCGTAGATCCCGCTCGTGTAGTTGAGCTCAAAGCGCTCCGTTGCGCCCGTCGAACACGCGATGGGACCCCGGTTGTGGATCTCGGCCATCATCGCCTCGCGGCCGCGCACCACACCGTAGTCTTTGACGAAGTACCGTGTGTAATTTGCAATGGCGAAGCAGTTGTCCGGCCAACAGGATCCGCATCGACTGAACGCCGTGCATTCTGAATAAATTTGGGCTTTTTTAGGTAGATATTTTCGCTCTGTTTAGGAAAAAATCTCAATTTTTTATTGGACCAAATCTATTCTGAACTCTTATTTTCTAGTCTTTTTCTGAGATCAATATTTAAAATTTTTTCTCTCAAATTTTTACTTTCTACAATTTTCATTATTCTACAGTAATAGCGAACCCTCGTTGACGGCCTTGTAGTTGTTGCAGCCTTCCTCGACTAACCCGGAGGCCTTGGCGTATTCGTAGACTCCGCCGGGCTCGCCGCCATTACAAGAGCCCTTTCCGCCGCACGAAATAATTTCCTATAGTAAATTATCGATTATTCATTTTACGGTATGACTTCGATAAATTGATACGCTACCTGAGGTGATAGCAAGGTCATTGGCCAGCGATTTTTTCGCGCAATGTTGAAACGATCATTTAGTGCGCCTTAAAAATACTTTATATTATTTTATTTGCACTTACTTGAGCTTGAGCTTGGACGTAATCTTAAGTTTATTAGTTTAAAATCTAATTTAAAGATTAAAATTTATTTGTTAACCCAGCGCTCCAAACACCCAACAGCTTCCACAGTATACTGGAATGTGCTGGTTACGATTCGGGCTACAAAAGTTTATGCCGCTGACGTTACGCCAATCCCAGGTCCTGGGCAGGGTTGTCTCGAAGCCGGCGTGCTCGTAAGAGCGCGGATAGGTACTGCAAGAACATTTTAAGTTATTTTTACGGTATATTATATGGATTATTGTACCGGTGCTCGTAGACTTTGCCGGTTTTTTTTAGGCACGAATGCCTCAGATATCGCCGATTAAAGTTAAATTTCTTGTTCCTATTGGGCTTTTGGTCTTTGACAAGTCTGAGGGCGGGTCTAAGTTGAAGTTGTGGTCGAGCTCTAGATCGACGTTGGTCCTAAATAATTATTGCCAGTATTCAATTAAAGAGCCAAAGAGAATTAATTTTTTTTCGAAGCAAAAATTCTTCCCAACCCGGTCCTCGCCAAATTGCGTCCTCATAGCGACGTGCATGAGCTCATCCATTCGCCACGCGTCCAGCGGCTCTTTCGCCGAGTCGTCTCTGATTTCATTATCGTAACTTATTTGCATTCTGAAGCGTTTTCCCCCGAAATTTCGGCGCTTCTCTTCACGATACAGTTTATGGAATGGGGATAGGAAAAGATCCTAAATAGCATAACCAAACCATAGCTTCTAACGCAATAACTAGGCAATTTTCTAAAAAATGTTTACATTCAAATTACGGTAGTCATCGTAGGCGATTACGCTACAAAGAAATAGTGCCAATACCGTAAGCCCATCGGGGAGTCGCGCCATTTTGACTCAATTTTTTATTCAAATAATAAAAAATTTTTAAAAGTTTCAAAAATGCATTGGAAAATGCGGCTTATCAATGCATTTTTTCCACACATTGTATTGTAATAATGCATTGATAATGCACTTTTGTTTGTATGCATTTTTGGCTGCATTTTTTCGGTCTTATCAATTCGAAAATTTCAAACTAAATTTTTTTGAGCTGATATCATTATTATTATTTTTTTGCGCCGATCCGAACCAATTTTGGCCTCTAATTTACAAGCCTGGCTGGGCCTTTAATTTATTCTAAACCATGATGCTAGAGAAAATTAATTATGGGCTTAAGCATGATCCTTTATATTTTTAGTTTATTTATTTAAATTGAAATTTATTTAATCGTCAATTAATCAATTAAATCGGAATGAGACTGAAAAAATTTAATTAAAGCTCTTTTTGGTTTTTCAAATAAAACAAGTGACGAAAATTTGCTGGGAACTTTTCGCGCCGCCCATTATCGTATTGGAGGTCCGCGCATCAATCGTACCCGAGCCCTGGCAGGTTTCCACCGTATCCGCCGATAGTTTCGGCGAAATGTCGCGCTCGGATTTGGTGCGTCGCGCCATGGCGCTGCGCGCCGTTTGCGCTCTTTGCGCACCACTCTTTGCTGCCGGCTCTACAGTACTAGCGTTACTTTGCGTGTTTGGCGATTTTTGCCGATGTTTTTCCGTTGGCCGAAAATCGAAACGCGCCGGCGGCATTTTCACGGAGAGTCGGGACGACGGTTTTTTGCCGCTCCGCCCCGAATTGCGCCGCGTCATTGACACTCTTGGAATACTCGATCCCGTGGTCGGCTGTTTACGCGCCTCCAAATGATCTTTCATGCCTCCGACTAAGCCTGTCGGGAGAAGAGAATCTTTAACAGTCCCTATAGGAACCTTACTTTCTTTTAAAGGTCCTTTTGCGGCTCTGAGATCTTTTGCCAAGCCCGAGGGGAGTCTTGAGTCCTTTACTGTTCCCGACGACTCTCTCAAATCTTTCCCGATCCTCTCCATGCCTTTAAGCTCCTTACTATCTCCAATCATCTCTCTCGAGTCCTTTCCTGTCCTCGCCATTCTTTTGTGCTCTTTTGTTATTTCAATTGATCCCTTGCCGCCTTTTCCGCTTGAAAGTTCACGTTCGCTGTCGTAAGCAACGCCATTTGCGTCGTCTACCGTAAGCCATCGCCGTGTGGCGTGCATCGAGGCAGACCGTTTCCTTTGTACCGGTTCTTCGTTCCTTTTAGCCGTACTCTTAGGCTCCGACTTTTCCTTCTCACGAATTGCTCCATTAGTATCTTTGGTCATAAAAATGGCCTCTTTTTCAATTCCAATTTTCTCCTTTTTCAAATAGGATTTATGAATTTTGGGCAAGGATTCTTCTTTTTCCTTCTTACTATAGCTCCTGGACTCAGACCGGTCTCTGGACTTCTCGTCGACTGCCGGCTTCTTGAATCGAGCCTCAATTGACCACATTTTCCCCCTCAATTTATCACTATTTCTCTTCTCGAGATTCCTTTTGCTACTCATTTGAATAATATAATCTCTCGGCGGTGACTTGGCCTTACGGGAGCTCTGCTGTTCTTGTTGACTTTCCATTAATCCTTCCCGTTTTGAAGAGCCCTGTCTCTTTAAATGAAGTTTATCTGGATACATTATTGACTTTTTGGAAGGCGAATCTTCATTGGAGTCCGTCCTATCCGGCACCGGTGGCTTTTTACTTGCTATGGACTCATTTTGCGTTATATTCTTCGAATTTGTGAAACTTTCGGGACTCCATAGACTCTTGGAAGGACTCTTGGCATTGCGTAGACCCACCGGACTCTTCAAAGGACTCTTAGGACTCTTCGGACCAGCCGAAAATTCCTTAACGGATCTTTGCCTTATAAGCGATGGCTTTGAAGACTTTTGGCCCAGTTCACCCACTATTCGGCCTGGCTCCAAAGATTCTTGCCTGACGGTCTCTTTTCTGACGTAATGCCCTTTCTCCTTTTCAATTTCGATAAGGTCATTATTTTCGCGCCGCGTATTGATTTCTTTAATTGGCTTGAATCTTATAATGTTCTCCGGATCCTTTTCGAAACCTTCTTTGGTCGCTTTTACCTCTTTTAAGGTCCTCTCGTCCTTGGAGCTTTCTTCGGATTCGTCGACGTCGCGGCACGACGCGGCGCGTCGTCTCGTCGTGCTCTTCGTCGAGGGGCGCGACGAGTTTTGCTTGTTGAGGGGCGCGCCTGGCACAGACTCGGGGCTTTCGCCAGAGTCGGCCTCACCCAGCTCAGTAGGCGACGGCGTCACAAATCGACCCTCAGTTGGGTCGAAGATCTTTTTGTGAAGTTCTGCCGGCGGTGAGATCCTTTTGTTCGATGGCGAGGGCGTAATTTTGGTGCGGTAATGTGAGAAAAATTGCTGAAAATTTTTGGATTTATAAATCGAATTAAAATCGTCTTATTACAAAGTCCCATTTAAATCTAGCATCTTAGAAGTCCTATCTAAAAACTTTTAGGAGTCCCATGCGGCAACATAAGCCTAGTAGCTACTAATTACCTTAAAAATGCCGCTTTTTAGGGTCCTATCTACGAGTTCCCGACTCGTCGCGGCGCCGCGCTTTCGCCGGCGCCAAAATTCGCGTCGACAAAATTTCGACGCGCTGACGCGACGCCAACGCGGAAGTCGCCAGACGCAACGCGGCCGAAGCGCGTCCATTGCGCGGATAAGAAGCGCACGTGAACGGCGCCCACAACGACGCGCGAATGTTGAGTGAATCGTTGGATCGTCCTCCTGGGATTGAAAAGATTATTAACGGATGCAATGAGATTCTAGAAGATATTGAAAGAATTCCTATAAGATCCTAAAGTAATTGTTAGGTTCAAGAGATTATTATTAAGTTCCAAGAACTATTAAAAATTTAATAAGATTTGAGTCAATTCAATATTAAAACCAATATTAAAAAAATACTAATATTAAAATACCAATATTAAATAAAATACCAATATTAAATAAAATACCAATATTAAAAAAAAGTAATCTAATGGGATATTGGAAAAATATTTGAATTCAAAAATGAATTTTTTGACAAAAATGGCAAAAAATCTTCGATTCGATGTTGGTTACGGTACATTGGGCGTGGGACTCGTCGAAAGAAGCAGATCGGCTACGCAAGCCAACATTTCGCGCTTCACCAAACTGGGCTAGTCTGCGGATTCGCTGTGTCATATGGAATCGATTTGTGCACCGTCACCATACTTTCTCATCCGGCTGACTCAATTAGCTGTGGGACGTATCGAACCCCACGTAAGGAAAAAACACCCTAAGGCTTCCGGAAATGGTGCCCAGAGGGTCCAGTGAACCACAAACACTGGCATTGGCTTAACTCTAGCTTGGCCGAGTCAGATCATAATTGAGATCATGCAATTGGTAAACATTGTTGGAGGTCGGGTTAATTTTTTCGCTTGTATAACCGGGCTGTTCTTGGTTGAAAACGGGCCATGACTTTCGTCCGATGGTTAGAGAAATCAGATACTGCAATGCTATTTCGCCGTCATTCTTTCCGAATTTTTAAAATATATTTTTTCATTTATTTTTTTTTTGACCCCAGGCCTATATCGTGTTTTCTTTTAGGCTCAATCGAATTTCTCATTTCGAGATCTGCAAACTTCCACGGACCTTTCCGATGGTGTCTCTGCCGCCACGCAGTCGTCGCGCGCGTTTTCGCATCGCCAGCACAACACTCGTGTCGAGCCGGTTCATTTGACACGCTGAGTACGTCTCCAGGTACGAGGTCTTCCTGAAAAGGTACGCAGATGAAAATATATAGTCTTATTCTTTTTATAGTCTTATTCAAATAGTACTAATTGGAATTAAAATTGAGCTAGCCCATTTGTTCATTGTACCTGAATTTACTTTTATGACTCTCTGAACTTTAAGCCTATTTTAAAATAAAATTCCGACTAAATTGGATTTATCCTAAAAGTCCGTGGCTAAATTGGATCCATCCTAAAAGCCTATGGCCAAATTAAACCCATCTTAAAAACCCGTTGCCAAATTGAACTCATTCTAGAAGCTTGTGGACTAATTTTATTGGTCTCTTTATTTAACAGTCTTTGTATCTTGACTCAGTAATGCCCTCCAGGTACCTATATATATACATCTAGACCTGTAAATATCTGTTTCGGATGCGGTTTGTCCGGCGCTGCTTGCCGTCGTGCTTGTCATCAGCCAACTGTAGTCTGTCGGCGGCGGCGTTTTGTTTACGGTTTGTGCTTTTGCTGCCGAATTCCCTTTATGCTCATCTGCTTTCAATGCTTTTTCCCTTACTGTTGAGCTACGGTGGTGTTGGGTCGAGTCCGCCGGTCCGCTCAAATTCCCCTCTAAATATACGTACGAATTGTCGTGAAGCCATTCGTTGCGGCCAGCCGTAAGCGTGGGCGCGTCGGACGCGCCGCTTGTCGTCGTGTCACCAGCCGGATACGGTAGTTCTCGACCATTTTGATGCGCTTCCTTTTGGCCAGCCGAATACGGTTCGACGGAATTATACGCTAAAGTATAGGAAACTGGCCGGCTTCCGGCCTCAATTTGTGCGTTTAGAATTACCTGTAAAATTTTAGAAATTACGCTAAAAGCTAAAAGTTAAAAAGAGCCATTTTTCAAGCCGATTACGGCATACTTGCGAAACGCTGCGCGCGATTTTTGATGCGCCGTCGCAGCTGTCGCCGGCGGTTGCCGGATGCGCGACGTTCGGCATTTCGCAACTTATCGAACGGCGCACTAATTCGTCGCGTTTGCGTGAGTGATACGATACATCCGGTTTCGATTTTGGATATTGTAATAGGGGTGTTATCGTATTTCCGCATTGAATGCCGATTTCTGTCTAAAATTTTCCACCGTGTTTATAATTTGAAATTTGGAAAATTAAATTACTGTATGCGGACGGTATTGAAATTGTTGTTGTTGATGTGAGATATACTGTAAATAGGGCGATTGATATTGATTACGATTTATTTTATTGCCATACGTTGAACAGTCTTCATTTCTATTGTATATACTTAAATGGTATTGTGATTCTAGTTGATACTGTGGAAATATATTGTGCTGACCCGATGCCGTATAATTTTTATCGTATATTGCATTTTGAGAACATTTGAAGTTATTGGTCCCATAATCAAATGCGTTTGGACTTTGCGGCATTTGAGCTCCATTTGGACCAGTTGGTTTATTTCTTTTATTAGGACTATTAAGAATGTAAAAATTAAAATTATTAGGCCTATTAGACTTATTAAGACTATTAGGACAAATAGAACTATTTGGACTATTTGGACCATTTAGTCCATTGGGACCATAAAAATTATTAGGCTTATTATAACTATTTGGTTTATTTGATCCATTAAGACTCATTAGATCTATTTTCTGTTTTGAGTACAGTCTCATCGACAAGCTCTTAAAGAATCGCATAGTGGGTGTAACCCGTCGGGCCTCAGGACTCGGCGGCAGGTCGGTGGCTACCGAATCGCAGGGTTGCCGTGAAATTTGCCGCAGTCTCGCGGAATACGTCGGATGCTCGGCTACTACAGCAGACATTAGTGGGGATTTTTGCGGATTTTTCCTGACACTAGAATAATCCCGAGGTGTCTCTGTATTTTTATCGGTACCATACCTAACCGCATTTTCAGTTTTACCGTAATTGTTATACAGCGACGAGGCACGATACAAATTTTTTGGCAAAATATTTTCTCCGGCCGTACGGTTTGTACCATTTTTCTTAGTCAAAGAACCGTACTCAAATATGGCTTTTTTTCGTCGCGGCGAAATCGCATACGGGCTTGCTGTTATTGTACTTGACAATGGACTGCTTTTAGCTATTGTAACTGCCAACGGATTGGCCTGCCGATCGAAGTCGATTGGCAGGGTGCGTGGAATATCGTAGGCCGGCATGAGATAGGTCTCATCCGCTAGTCGATTTAAATCCGCGACGCCAATATCCAACCCGTCCATGGCCTTAAAATGGCGAGACTCCATTTTCGGCTCCTTCAACCCACTTAAAGTCGTGTTGCGATAGCGCTCAGCCAACGCGGACCAGGCCGGACTCGAGTTCATGTAGACCGGAAGCAACACGAAACTCTCTTCGTCGATCTTACGATAGGAATACGGTACTGGCTTAAAAGTTTTTGTCGGTCCATTGATAGGCGCGATGTCTGCTGGTCCTTTGCCTGCTGGTTCATTGTCAATTCTCTTCTTTGGGTATTGTACTTTTGAGGCGACGTTACCGTCGTTATGAAAGGGCCATAAATTTTGATCCCTTACTTTTGGGACTTGATTCGCTTTTAAACTTGTCTCTCCTCCTGTACCATCTAATCCGCTATTTGTACCGTAATTTTGCAACAATCCCGTCGAAAATTTTGTACTGTATTTTCCCGCAATACCGTAATTGTCTTTACTATTACCGTAAACGCTAGATTTGTCTAAAGCCGATTTACTGTAATTACTCGCGTAAAAATTTGTGTCGGATAATGTTGGCAGTTTACTGTAGTTATAATCCGTTTCACCATTACTGTAATCATTTCCTTCTCGAATTTCACTGTACAATATTGTCGGTACAGTAGCACTGGGCTGTTGAGATATGATAAATGCTGCGGTAGCCGGTACGGTATCGTTTTGAATCGTCGGATAACGATAAATTACAGTATCACCGGAACCAGAATCGTTGAACATCCTACCGTAATTTCATTTTTTATCGTAATATCATTTTAATATACAGTATCCAAAAAAATTTTAACTAAATTTAGAATAACCCAGGCTAAATTAATAATTTATTAAATTAAATTAATAAATCAATAAATTTAAATTAATTAATTTAAAAATCTTTCAAAAAAGTAAAAAAAATAAAAAAGTAAAAAATGATCAATTATAATCTTAAGTGCTAGCTGATTAATCTTAAGTTTAAGCTTAAAATAAATGCAAAACTTATTTTTGCGTCCAAAAAACTTTAATTATGAATTTAAGTTCAAGTTTGAGCTTAAGTTTTAAACTTTTAGTAAAAATTTAGCGTTTTGATTATGCTTATAAAAAATAAGATTATGCTCATAAAAATAAGATTATGCTGATAAAAATGAAATTATTATGCTTGCAGTTTATGAAATTAAGCTTAAAAAAAGTAAGTTTTATGCTTATCAAGTTACATCACATCATTCAATAGCCTATATATGACATCATTCAATTCGTTATGAGATCATTTTCGAACTGTGATAATATCAGATTTCAAAAATTAAAAATGATTGAAATTTGTAAAAGAATCACATAATGCCAAATGATTGGACCCATTTTTTGGATATCTTTTAATAAAGTCTCAAATAATAAGAATCCGAGAAAATTTTGGTAAATTTTTAACGAGGAAATAATTAAAAATTTATTAGTAAAAAATCATTTTTTTCCTTTGATTTTTAAGTTAAAAAAATGACGAAAATTTTGGGAAAAAAAATTGAAAAAATGCGGAAAAAAGCAGCTGACAAAAAGGCCAAAATGCGATAGGAAAATTGAGAGAAAGAAGGGAGAGAGAAGAGAGAAAGAGGGAGAAAAGAGACAGAGAAAGAGAGAAGAGAAAACGAGAGAGGGGAGAGAAAAAAAGGAGAAAGAGAAAAGAAAAGATAAAGTGAAAAGAGAGAGAAAGAGAGAAAGAGAAAGCGAAAAAGAATGAAGAGGGGCGCGAAAGAGAAGAGAAAGAGAGAGAGAATGAAAGAGAGAGAAATTAAAAAACAAAAAAAAATTCCGAGAAATGTTTTCTTTCTCCTAAAAAAAATATTTCAAAAATTTCATAACCGAACTTAAGCTTAGTCTTGAGATAAAATATCTCAAATCTCAAGGCTAAAAAAGTTTAAAAAAAATTTTAATTAAAAAAATAATTTTGCGGTTTATTTTTTACGTAAAATACGTGTGACACGCGAGATGCCAAATTTGAGAAGGAATTAAATGAAAAATTTGTTAATTTGAAAAAATAAAATTTATTTTTTGTTTATTTTTTAATAAATTTTAATAAAAATTTGAAAAAAATATTTTTTTTAAATTTTTTTAAATTTTGCTAAAAAATATTTTTAAAAATAAAATTGGAAAAATTTTCTCACGAATATTTTTTCCCGATGAGGGGGGAAGATTATTTTTTAGGATTAGAGAAGTTTGATGGAAGAAGATAGAGAGAAGAGAAAAGAGAGAGATGGGAGAGAGAGAGAAAGAGAGAAAAGAGAGGGATGAAAGAGAGAAAAAAGAAGCGGAAAAGAGAGAGAGAGAGGGAGAGAGAAAGAGAAAGAGAGAAAAGAGGGGGACAGGAGAGAGAGAGAGAGAGAGAAGAGCGGGATGGGAGAGAGAGAAAACAATATAGAAGAAAAAAAGAAGAGGAGAGAGAAAGACAGAAATAAAGGCGAAGAAAAAAAAATTTTTTTTAAAAATATTAAAATTAATATTAAAAGATTAAAATCTAATTTTGAAAAAAATTAAGAAAATTAAGCCAACGATTTTGGACCAAAATCGTTGGCTTAATTTAATTTTCAAAATGCAACACCAAAATTTTTGGTGTTGCATTTTGAAAGCGAAAATATTTGCTTATTTGTCTCTGAGACGCCTTAAATTAGATCCAAAAATAAAGAGTCAGTACCACCACTAGCTGAACTAAATTGGTCCGGGACCAGAACAATTAAATCCGTCAAAAGTCCCATTTTACGCAGAAAACAATCAATTCGGAGCTTGAACCTGGATAACGCAGTCGATAATTATCCATTAGACCAGCTAGGTGAAAATTTGAAAAAAATCGAATTTCTAAGCTCAAACGTAAACAAGAGTGTCTCGCTTAAGCTCTTAAAAGTGCGTAAGTTTACGACTTGTAAGTTTGATTTTTAAGAGAGAAAATTTTTATTTTACTTTAAAACGTTGAAAATATATTTTTCGAAAAGAGTAAAAAATGGAAAATTCAATTTTTTTAATATTTTTTTACTATTTTTTACGTGAAAATAAAACGCCTAAAAAAAGAAATTTTATTTCTTTTCAAAGAAATTTTATTTCTTTAATTTTCCAAATTTACTTTTTGCCTTTTTTATTTTGCCTAAAAACGGACAAAAATTTCGAATATTTTTCAGCCTTTTTCGAAAAATTTTTCTATTTTTTGAAATTTGACGAGGAGAGAGAGAGAAGAGAGAGAGAGAGAAAGAGAAGAGAGAGTGAACCTTTCGGGGAAGTTTCTGGAGAAGCCTTTTGCGATATAGCAGGATTCGAGAAAAGCTCATGAGGACGCTGGGCAAGACCCTGAGGATACTGTTTAAGTCCTTCGAGAGAAGTTTTAAAGAATTCCGGAAGGACTTTAAAAAGCACATTGCGATAAAGCAGGATCCAAAAAAAACCATATTAGTCTTTAAGTTTTCTGTACTTAAGAATCTCTTTTTTCATTCTCATTCCAATCAGGCTCAACTCAATCGGCAGCACTTCTGTTATCTCTTAAAGAGAGTGAGAAAATTATTTCTTTCACTTAAACGCTTAATAAAGAAAATGATTTATATTTTATCAATAAAACGAAGAGAAATAAATTAGAAAAATGCGAAGAAAGAGAGAGAGAAAGAGAAGAGAGAGAAAGAGAGAAATCTTTTTTATAAATAAATTTTCTTTTTAAACAAATTTTTTTGCTTTGAACTTAAAAATACTTTAAAATGCGTTTTATTTATGCAAAAAATGCGTAAATAATGAAAATTCTTTACCTAAATTGCCTTAAATTTATCGGTTTATGTATTCGAGTTTAGACTTAAGCTTAAGCGCAGGTTATTAGTGCTTGAATTTAGTCTTTGATTTTTTCATTGTAAGTATAAGCTTCAAGCTAAGCTTAAGTTTATAACTTAAAAAAAAAATTTTTTACTTTAATTTTATATATAAAATTTATTTATTTATTTAAATTAAATTAACTAATTACATTTTATCATTATCATTATTAGTCAATGAATCTACATATTTTTATTATTATTCAATTCATATTTAATAATTATTATTTCTATGGCTTAATAAATAAAAATCAATCATTAATGATAATTTTCATATTGATAATTTCGGAACACATGCCTTTTTGTCAATCAGCTTCGATATTTAGAAAAAATATAATTTTACGTAAATTATCAATACGTAATATTATATAATAAAATATGATTAAGAGAAAAAAAGAGTGTGAAAAAAGAGTCAGCGAAAAATAACAATGATAATCAAATTGAATAAAAAATGATTGATTGATATCATTTATTTTTTTGGGTCGTTTTTTATTCTTTATGCATTCTGATATTATCATTAAATTTGGTTTAATTTTTAAATGATATCAATGTTTATATATTATTACTACATTTATAGCATTTTTCAGATAAATTATTGCTCAATCATAATTAAATTAATCCACTAATTTAAATCAACTAATTTAATTCCTTCAGTTATGACATCACTAAATGGTAATTTAATTTTAATAAAATAAAATTATTTTATTTATTTTTACTACCAATATCGTATTCAATAAAAATTATTTTATTATTAATAAAAATTGAAAAAACCGTAACATTAGAATTTAATAAACTTCATTTATTTTTCTTACTGGATCGTAACCACAACTTAAAAATGTTTTAACAATTTTTATTGGATCGTAACGCTAACTCAAAAATGTTTTTCAACATTTATGTAAATCGTAACACTACTCCGAACATGTTTTTAACAATTATTGCTGAACCGTAACATTAATTCTAATTCAAAAATGCTTATTAAATTTTTCTATTTAGCTTCCAATTTTTTATTTTTATTTTGTGTATTTAGACATACATATATGCAAATGTGTTTTTTGGCTTGTGTTTTTCATGTGTGTGTGTGTGTTTTGATTATATTATTTTCATATTTTCTTTGAAATTCACAATTAGTAAACACTAATTATTTTTAGACATTTCGAAAAGAAATTTAAAAAAAAATTTTTTTTTTGAAAAAAATTATTTTTTTATTTTAATTTTTCTTTAAGCTTTTCGTGAGACATTTTTTTCTGATTTTATTAAATATACACACACATACATACATGTACATAAATGATGTATTTTTGAGCGCAACATTTGAGAAAAATACACTCTGTGTTTTTTTTTGTCTTTTGTCTATATTAAATACATTGAATACACATATTAATGATGTATATTGCTAGCATATCTATTTTTGTGTAAAATACGGCAATGTGACAAAATTGGAAGGGCCTAAACGGGACGCGTCGAAACAGGATGTCTGTGCCCGAGCCTAAAACTTAAGCTTAAGCTTAAAGAGTCCGGGTCTAAGATTAAGTCGAAGCCTAAGCAGATCTCGCACAGCAAAATAATATATTTATATAGGCTAAATTTTGTTGTATTTTTTGTAAACATAAACACACATTTTTTAAAAATACATAATTTAAATAATTATATGTATTTTATAATATATGTACATATTTTGTTATATCATATTTTGTATTTTGTATTGTTTGAAGAAAATACATTTTTATGCATGTTAATAATCAAATTTTTATGTGTTTTATTATTTATTTAAATAAAATTTATTTCAATTTAAAATTTAGATTAATTATTATCTCATTCTTTTATAGAAATTAAATTAAAATTAATTAATTTAGTTTTGTATTTTCACGTTTAAAAATTTGTATATATTCCTTTATTCAATTTAATAATAAAATTTGCCATTTAATTATTTTATTTTTTCGATTAATTTTACGTTGGGTAACTTTATCATACGCTACTGTATTTTTATATATTTTGTATTATTTGTGTAACTACGTAACTGTATTTTTTTGCCATTTAATTATTAGCTGACCAAAAAAACTGTACATTAACAATTATTTTTTCGGCTTTATCAATAATTGAATTTATCGTAATTAATTTTGGTCAAAAGTTAATTATGGTAAATATTATTAAAAATCTTGTCTTCAATAATGCAGTAAATAACTTTTGGTTTTTTATAACAGTAACAAAATTAATTAATCTTTTCGCTTATTACAGTAGCATAAGAATTGAATTTTGCTGAATTTATTTGAAATATTTTTCTACATTACTGTGAATTTGATACTGTGAAATGATTCCGCGCGTTCGCTCTCAGTCCCACAATCAGCATCGTCATTATCGTTACCACCGTAACTATTACTATCAGCATTGCGCAAGTCTGATTCAATTTGTAAGGCCTCCGGCGAGTCTCGAAACTTGCGAGTATGCAGCAACTTCGAGTTACAAGACTCGAGTTCGTTCTGCCTCCGCGTCTCCGTTTTTAGCACCGTCTCAGTCACCGTCAATGGACCTGAAAAACGACCGTAATAACCGTAACAAAGGCTGCTTAAGCGCAATGCTAAAGGTGTTATTGTAAAAAAAATTAACTTAACTAACAAGAAAATTTTTATATTCTTACTAATAATACAATAATAATATAAAATTATTATTTATTTGATACTGTATGCGGTATTGTAATTTTTCTAGCATTTTCAAATTTTCTGTAAATTTGATTAAATATTTAAAAGAAAAAATATTGAATTTCCCAAATAAATTTCAAGTTTTAAAATTTAGAATTTTTTTCTAGATACTGTATTTAAAATTAACGTATTTAGAAGGTGCGTAGCGCCAAGTCGGACACCATCTACCGCTACGGAGACGAGTCCTTAGCACCGTTGGCACCGAATCTCGTGATAAATCCGAGCGGGCCAAATGTACTCGACATTGAGGCGACGGTATTTGGTAAAGCCAACTCTACCGTTTCCTTCGCAACGAACCAACCGCAAGCCGCACCTATGCTGACTATGGTAACCGCGACCTCGTCAAACTCTAATTTTATCGTATCCACAATGGCGGCAAATGTGAATACGAATTCAGGCATATCCTCAACTTCTCATCATAATCCCACAGCTACCGTATCTAATGTATATACAGTGTCGGGCGTCTCAGTGCCGTATCTTTCCAACGGTCAAGTAAACGCCTTAAAAAGTGTCGCTTTTTGCGCGCCAGCCGAAAAAGAGGATTTGCGCCCCGCAAATAAAACCCCGTTTCCCCCCTCCAATTCGTTGATGGTCGTTACAGCGCCTACGCTAAAGCTCAATGTGGGCGGACGCAGTGCGAAAATTCCCATCGAGTCGGTAAGTCACCATTTGAGTTTAATATTAATGTAATTTCCACATTTGTGTTTTTGTACAGATTCGCTTGCGCTTTGATCATAGTCGTTTAGCCGGATTCGTCGAGAAGTCGCATAGGGAACGGCTTACGGTAATTTTATTTAAAAAAAACTGATGGGATTTGGTCTTTAAAAAATTAATTTTAATCTCTAAAAGCCTATAGTATAATTTTTCTCAGTGCTTAAAAAACTAGACCTCGAATTTTCAGGAATGTGACACGTTTCTCGTCTCATCTGAGGAATATTACTTTGAAAAATCGCCGGCCATTTTCGAATACATTGTGGATTACTATGTTACGGGTACGATAATGTTGTTAGCACAGCTGTGCAGGCAATGCACAAATGATTACTGTAAATGTAATCTCTTAATAGGTTTTTTTTGGCTTATAGGAAGGCTACATCGACCGCCGGACATGTGCCCGATTCGGCTGCGCGAGGAGCTCGACTTTTGGCGGGTTTCCGCGGATGCATTTGCGGAATGTTGTCGGGCCGACGAGTTTTTAGGTTACGGAAGCCGAGGTCCCGATTCGAATTATCACGGCTTAAAGACTACGCAATTAGCTAACGAACAGGTTTGAGGCATATTGTAGTGATATACTATATGATGTTTACGATAATGATATGATATAATATTTGCTTGACCAATAATCAAATTTCCAGGTCCACCTCGAATCCAGTTTCCCGCCGGCGCTATTTGACCGTATTCCATTTGGCCGGATTCGTTTGGTCCTGTGGACTTTTTTCGAGAACCCTCGTTCATCGGCGGCCGCCAAGGTTCTGTCGATAGCGTCCGCCACTTTTGTACTACTCTCTCTCTCGGGTACGAGTTGTGTGTTTTGTGTCTTTTTTTCCATAATATTATGAGCTCAGTTCAGGCCTAATTATGAGCTCAATGCCTGAATTTCAAGAAGCTGACGGAGTGACGCCCATTTGGTACATTCAGGCGCTAGAGATTTGGTAGGTGCTGATTTTTGTAAGAAGTTAATAGCATCAAATTAAGTGCCGACTTGCGCCTTATAAGCTCGTTTTAAGCTTTATAGCTATAAGATACCCAACTTTTGGTGGACCAGCCTTTTGGGTCCTAAAAAAACCTTTATATAAGTTTTCAAAATTTGAGATCGGGCCAGGCATTTTCTTAGCCAAGAAACGGATTATACTGGGCCAATAACTCACTAGCCTATCCGAAAATCCGTCTAATGAATTTGATAAATGCAACCTTTTTAGCTGTATGATTTTCTTCACACTCGAATACGTGACCCGACTGGCGGTTGTGCCGCAAAAGTGCATATTCGTCAAGCAGCCGTTGAACGTCATTGATCTGTTGACGATTTTGCCGTTTTTCGCGGAAGCCTGCCTGCCACTCTTAGGCATCTATGACGTGGAGTTGAGGAACTTACGAGGTACGTATGCTATTTTATCGAAGCCCCTAATCTTAGCCTAGGCTGAAGTGCCTTTCTAAGCTCAAGTGCTCCTTCTACTTCTAAATCAGAGATTCTAATCTCCAGGACACGCTCAATTTCAGCTTCATTTTGCTCGGAATAAATGGCCTAAAATTTCCCTTTAAAACCACAAATCGACTCATTTTTTCCAGGCCCAATGGTCGTGATTCGAGTGATGCGATTAGCACGAGTGGCGCGCATTTTCAAGCTGGCGCGTTACAGCATCGGCTTGCGCGCATTCGGTGAGACGATGCGCAAGTCGGCCGCCGAATTGAGTATGCTCGGAATGTTCCTATTGACAGGTACGCGATATGCGAAGTAAAAAGATTTAATGTGCCGGGTTGACGAATTTTCAATTTGGGCCGAGTTGGGCTGATCAGAAAAATTTTTGGACAACGGAGCAGAACCGGGCCGGAACATCTCCATTATATGTATATACCATATTTTTTAGGCATAATGCTCTTTTCGACAGCAATTTATTTCTTCGAACGAGACGAACCCAACTCCAAATTCTATTCGATTCCGTCGGCGTGGTGGTGGTGCGTTGTGACGATGACTACCGTCGGGTGAGTGCTCACTGTTTTGAGAGGATTTTTTAGAAAATTTTGAATATTTTCTTATTAGAACTTTTATTTTTTTACTAAATTGCAGTCCTGACTATTTTTCAGGTACGGCGATTTGGTGCCGGTGACTACGGGCGGAAAAGTGGTGGCCGCAATGGCCAGCGTTTGTGGCATTATCGTGCTGGGTGAGGCTTAAATAATAAAAGCCATATAGAATTAACTATAATTGCTTACTTCCTCACCCCATTTCTCAAAGAGATAAATGGCAATAGCCCAAGGGCGAAAAGATGAGTTGAGTTAATTACAAACGCGGCGAATATTTTTCCCATAATCTGAGACATTTTCAGCCTTTCCCATTTCGATGATAATCGACAAATTCGCGGAAAGCACCGACGATTGGCGCGGTAACGAATTTATGGCGCGCCGATTAGCCGCGATGCCCAACGATGCGGCGGCGGGAGCAGCTGAGACGGCCGCGCCGCCGTCGGCTGCCGGCGCCGTCGACGAGCCCGGCGCGTGGTCGCCGCCAGCGCGCGCAAATTTCAAACGCGGAAAATCCAAGCGAGCCAGTCGACGATATTTGTTCTAATTGTGCGGCTTATTATTTCTCTCTCCTTTCTCCCCACTCATTTAGTTTGAACTCTTTTTATTACATTCAAATGAATAAATAAATTAATAAAAATTTGTAAATATAGTTTCAAAACACCGTAAAAGTAAGGAGGAGAAGAAGACATTCCGGAAGGAATTGCAGCTGGCCGCGGTACGAATCGCAGTGAACGAGTCACAATGATGGGAATTCCGGCCCCGATACAATTTGATTTTTGTAATTGATTTGAATCAACACGAGTCGAATCGATTTGATTCAATTCAAGCCGTATCAATCCGACTTTGTTGGTCTTGAATTCATTCAATTCTATTCATTTTTTTTATATGTATTGAAAAAATATACCTATATGATTTTGTTATGATATAAATTGAATAAAGTATACGTTTATTTTTAACATAAAATTGGGACTCTTTTAAAGAGCCAAAAAAGTTCAATTTTATTCATTCTTAAGACAAAACTCATCGTTCATTTTTAGCCATTGAATTGGTGACGAAATAACATTGGAGCGTCCGACTTGTCTAGCCATCGGGCGAAAGCCAACGATAGCCCGGTTATATAAGCCGAAAATTAAATCCCATCCCCAAGAACTAATCAATCCTGGTTGTATTCACGAATTTTTTTTGTTTTGTATGTGTTGGCACAAATATAATAAACTGATTTTGGCCTTTACTTATCGATTGATTTTGCAATAAATAAAAATATTTTTTTTAAAAAATTTATTTTATTACAGTATCATAAACATATAATTTTAAGGCATTTCCTTCTTGGAATTACAATACTTTAGAGTATTGGCTCAATATTCACCGTGGCCGCCGTACGCCGACTGCGGCTTATTGTAATTGGGCTGTGGGGCCGGGTTACTGTACGATTGTTGTTGCGGGGCTCTGTAGCTGGGCTGCGGCACCGGGACATTGTACGATTGCTGTTGCGGGCCGATGTAGTTTGGTCGGGGACCTGGAACGTTGTAGCCCTGCTGTGACTTACTGTAACTGGGCTGCGGCAATGGCGCACTATACGACTGCTGTTGTGGGACGCTGTAGCTGGACTGCGGCGCCGGGGCAATGTAGAATTGTTGCTGTGGGGCGCTGTAGCTTTGCTGCGGCTTGCTGAAGCTTGGCTGGTTACCATACGACGGCTGCGGAACCGAGGAGCTGTAGAACTGTTGCTGCGGAGCGCTATATCCCGGTTGGGGTGCCGGGGCACTCCGCGATGGCTGTGGAGCACTGTAGCTCTGTTGGGGCTTACTGTAGCTTGGCTTTGGGGCACTGTAGCTCTGTTGTTGTAGAGCACTGTACATGGGCTGCTGGGCACTGTAGCTCGGCTGCGGCTTACTGTACGTGTGCTGGTTACCGTGAGATAGTTGCGGAATCGAAACACTGTAGCTTTGCTGCCGTTTGCCATACGATGGCTGGCTACCGTAAGACAGCTGCGATTGACTGCCGTATCTGAAATAAGTTGAAATGTTTGGAAATTTTTGCATTTATTTAAAAAAAATTAACGAAGCTTTCAGTGAACTTAGGACCTTAGAAAAAAATTCTCCCATATCTAATAATCCCACTTGATAATTTCATTTTGAAGACTAAAATGAGTTCTAAAAATCCTTATAAAATATGAGCAAAACACAGAGTACAGACCCCGTTGGATTGGCGTTGACGGCGATGGCGACGAGGCTCAACACGAGTACGGTAACGGCGAAATTCTAAAAAGGTAAATAAAGGTTTTTTTACAGTAATTCAAGTTCCCAATTTTCTTAATTACAAAAGTCCGATTTAAAGAGTTTTCAATTTAGTGAATCTAAATGGTCTAAATATTTGGTAGATATTTTACCATTTTTGAAGAGGTCAGAAATGAAACACGGTAGAAATTGGTGTGGAAAGAATAAAGTGATTACGATAGGCAATTCGGCCGCTTTTATACAGTAAATTTGATTTTTGTCTATTAAAAATAGAAAAAATTAGTTACTATTTTTTCTGGCAAATTTGACATTTTCTTTACGAAAATTTTGAACTTTTCGACATTCTTGAAGAAAAAAATGCTAATTTTTGAATAAAATTTGAGAAAAAATTGAGAAAATCGCAAAAATCGGACAAAACCGATGAGTCAAAAGGCCACAAATATATTGAGCAAAATTGTAGGGAAATTACAAATTTTTCCGTATATTTTTTTTTTTGATTTTTTATTTTTTAAAAAAAAATTTTTGCAAAAAAATTTTTGTGTAAAATAAATTTAATGAATCAACTTCATTTAATTTAATTTAATTTAATTTAATTTAATTAAAATCACACATTCGTCCCCGTGTTTTGGCCTTTTGTTTCATAATTCATAAATTACTCTCGTTGTATGGTCTCCTCGCGACACACGCACACACATTATTTCTCTCTCTGTTTCCAAATTTTCTTCTATTTTATCCTTTTTTCC
The DNA here is from genome assembly GCA_024678965.1 of Bradynema listronoti. Taxonomy (NCBI): domain Eukaryota; kingdom Metazoa; phylum Nematoda; class Chromadorea; order Rhabditida; family Allantonematidae; genus Bradynema; species Bradynema listronoti. The sequence continues at coordinate 5,001,322 of JANLNO010000003.1, forward strand.
ATGCTTTTTTCTCCATTTCAGAACCATTTTCTCTTTTTCTCCACTTTTTTCTCTACATTTTTTCTCTCTATCCATTTCTCTCCACCAATTTATTTCTACTTTTTTCTCTCCATTTTTTCTCTAAACCCATTTCTCTCAACTCTTTTCTCTCCACTCATTTCTCTTCACTCTTCATCCACTTCCTCTCTTCACTTCTCTCGTCGTCTTATCCTTTTCCCCCTCTCCATTTTTTTCATACTATTTCGATCACATTTCGCCCCGCCGACTTTCAAATGGACAAAAATCAAATTCGTAAATTTACGATATAAAAGCGCCCGAATTCCTATTGTAATTACTTCATTCGTTTTCCACTATCATTTTCTACTGTATTCCAATCTTGACCTCTTTAAAATGGTAAAAGCATTTCTAACCGTATACACAGAGCTTTATGAGTAAAAAATAATATTTTAAGAATAATAACACTTTTATATTGATAAATAAATAGTTAGCCATTTAAATTACAGTAACAACTAAATTTTTACGATTTTAGAACTCCGCCGTCACCGTACTTGTGTTTGGCCTCTTCGCCGTCTCCGCCAACGCCAATTCAGTTGGGTTGGTCCTAATTTTGAATTATTTATTAGTGCTTATCTGGAGCTGAATTGAACAGTAAAAATTTTTTTTTACAAATAACAAGACAAACGATTTACTGTATAAGTTCAAATTCTCAATTTTTTTCAGATATGGTGGTCAATCACAGCCATCTTACGGTAACCAACCATCGTACGGCAAACAGCAGCAAAGCTACAGTGTTCCGGCCCCGCAACCATCTTACGGTAGCCAGCCCACATACAGTAAGCTGCAGCCGAGCTACAATGCCCCGCAGCCCACATATAATGCTCCACAACAACAGAGCTACAGTGCCCCACAGCCAAGCTACAATAAGCCCCAACAGGGCTACAGTGCTCCACAGCCATCGTACAATGCCCCAGCTCCCCAGACGATTTACAGTGCCCCGCAGCATCAGTCTTATAGCGCCTCGCCCTCGCAGCCGTCGTACGTTAACCAGCCAAGCTTCAGTAGGCCGCAGCAACAATCCTACAATGCCCCGGCACCGCAGTCCAGCTACAGCGCCCCACAACAGCAGTCGTACAGCGCGTCCAGCTACAGTAAGCCACAACAGAGCTACAACGCTCCAGGTCCCCGACCAAGCTACATCGGCCCGCAACAGCAATCGTACAATGTCCCGGTGCCGCAGCCCAGCTACAGAGCTCCGCAACAACAATCGCAATCGTACAGTGCCCCGGCCCCACAGCCCAATTACAATAAGCCGCAGTCGGCGTATGGCGGCCACGGTGGATATTGAACCAATCGTACTTTAAAGTATCTTAATTCCAAGAAAATTCCTTAAAATTATATGTTCATGATACTGTAATGAAATAAATTTCTTAAAAAAATATTTTTATTCATTGCAAAATCAATCGATAAGTAAAGGCCAAAATCAGTTTGTATGTATGCCAACACATACAAAACAAAAAAACACATACTCACAGCCAAAATACATTGAAATTTTTATTGAAAATCATTTTTTGCTTACTGCATTATATGTAAATTACAATATCAAAAATGAAGCATTTTGGCGCTGATTTGTCCGGCGGCCAACGTGAATGAAAAAAGGGGCTCCAAACGCGAATCCACGAATTTTCCCATACACTAATATAAGCTCATTAAAAAATTGAATAATACATTCATAATCCAATAACATGAATTGTATGATAATTTTCTCATAATACTTGCCTTACTCTAACTCTAATTAAATTATATAAAAAAATTGAAAATGTTTTAAAATTTTTTAAAAGCAAAGCTGTAAAAACAAATGATTTTTTTGGCCCAAAAGCAGAGCAAAAACACTCCAAAAAACCAGCAAAATTCTATAAAACAATTGTTTTTTGCATTGAAATTTTAAAAACATTGAAATTTTTTTGTATTATCAGCGGGAAAACGGTTAGTTTTGAGAAAAACATCCGAATTTATAAAGCGAAAATTTAGAATTTTGTTTCAAACGAATTCGAAATATTATTGGAAAAAATGGCGTATGGTCGGCTGGGGGTTACTATCTTTGTGCTGTTTACTTTTTTTCCATTAATGCAGCAGAGATAAAAGAAATAAATGAACGACTTACCGAATGCCTTAATGCGCTGTCCACGAAGCTGGAGACGCCCTGTCTGGGCAGCGACGAAAAGCTCATTAATGGGGTGTGCATAAGAAATAGTTAGTGCCATTAATACGCAGATAAGAATAGAGCAGATAAGAATAAAAATTGTTTAGGCAGCAGCTGTGGAGCCGAGTATGAAAGAGTGGCTCGCAAAGATAATACGCACATTTGCATGCTCAAAAGCGATATGAAAACTAAAGGTATTTTACGGTATTTTGTAGTCATTTATGGTTCTAATAAGCTCATTGATTTCAGTCACAGCCTTGGAGTATCAGTCAACTGGTCCTAATAAGCTAAAAGCCCTATTCTTAACCCAGTCATATGGTCCGTCTTGGACCAATTGAGCCTTTTTAGTAAAACTTTTTAGTAAAACTTTTTAGCCTGTGACCGCAATGAGATGTGCTTGAAGTTTGCGCGTGAGTGTGAACCCACTTGCAGCAACATTAAAAGACCTCAACGTCGTCCGAAACAAGACTGCCGGAGTCTGGTGGCCATATGCTTCTGTAAGGGAGGCTATGTTCGTAAAAACGGCATTGCATCCCTGTTGATATACTAAATAATTTAAGTTGATATACTAAATAAATTAAAGAAAAAGTAATTAAATTATTTATTCAAAAAATAAAAATTTATTTAAAAAATGTAGTGAAAATAAATATTTAATAAATAAATAAATAAAATTTAATTATTTTACCGTGTCAAAAAACATACAAAAAAGCACAGTAATTTACCCTTTTTGTAATTGAATATTCCAATAAGATTTTTTATACGATTAAATTTTTGGCCTTGTTCAATTTTTGGGTCATTTTGTTCCATTTTATCGGATCCAATTTTTCCGTTCATTTTTATCGTTTCTTTTCTTTTTGTTTAGGGCTCCAAAAACAAAGAAAAAAAATGGAAATGAATAAATTTTTTGGGCGATAAATTTTTAAGCGGCAAATTTTTTAGAAAGAAAAAAGTAAGAGAAAAAAATTTAAATTTAAAAAAAAATATTTTTTAAGCCCAAAAAGCTATTAGGTGTACAAATATAAAAGTTCGTTTTTTTACGATTCAAAAAATTAAAATTCCAAAAATATTTCAATTAAACTTTTATTTACAATAACAACCATTATTAACAACAATATTATTCCAATTTATGGGCAACTTATGGATTCCATCAAAAAAAAATTTCGGTTGTTTCGACGCAATCCGCGAGCCATCGAGCCATTTTCGCACTTCATGTTTTGTGAACTTCTGTTCCGCCAATCCGTGAACCATTGATCGAAATAAGTGATAATCCGACGGAGCGATGTCAGGAGAGTAGAGCGGGTAGGGTAAGATTTCCCATTTCAGTTCTTTTATGGCATTTTTGACCGGTTCTGCAACATGACGTCTGGCGTTGTCATGAAGCAATATTGGGCACTCGTGTCTTGTGGTCCATTCTAGTCGTTTAGTGGCAACTTCTCTGTTCAAATTATTAATTGCTCTTTATAACGAGCCGCCGTAACAGTTTCGCCAGGTTTGAGAAGTTTATAATACAAAATACCCTTCTGATCTCACCATACGCAGTCTTTGTTGCTCAGGTCAAAATCGCCTTCTCTGAACCTCTTAAACCACTTCTGACAGGCTCTGGCTATGATCGTATCTTTGCCATAAACTTTAGCAATCATTTTGTGAGAATCGGCGGCACTTTTCTTCCAGTTAAACATGAATAAAAGAACTAATTGCCAAATAATGTTTAATTAATTGCCAAATAATCTTTAAACGTAAGCAAGTGTTTAAGGTTGAACTTATAATTTTTAACGTACAAATTTCGATAATTCCAAATGTAACTGTAAGTTAATGGCCTTTTCGGAAAGTGCATAAAACTGTACAAATATGTAAAAAGTGTCCTTAAAAATCTTTCAAAAATAAATGCGAAGAATACTTTTAAGAAAAGTGCCAGAAATAATAATGCAAAAAAAATACTGCCAACACAAACTTAAAATATTATAAATAAAAAAAGGTAAGAAAAAATTACAGTTGTAAAATTCGTTTCCAATATTGCTTACTGTTAAAAGGGGAAAGAATTTTTACAACACTTTTAAATTACGATAAAAAAACGAAGAATAAGAAATAAGTTATGATAGAAATGAAAGGAAAAAGCAGAAGTTTTACATTTTTACAGGATTTTCAATGTAATAAATTCTTTATTTTCCGCCATAAATCTTCTCGTTATTAATTATGCGACTATATTTTTGCAATTTTTGCATTTTTTTAAAAAGCTTTTTCTATATTTTTTTTATTTCAAATACATTTCATTCCTTTGCATTTTTTTACATTTTTATACTTGTTACGATATTTACAAAAAAAATTTTCTTAAATATTGATTAATTTTTTAACTTTATTTGCTTATGTAAATTGTTACGCTATTGCATTTAAGTTTAGCAAAGAAATTAGCGATAAATACAATATTGATGATAATAAAATTGTTAATTCTTATATCTAGCATAGAGTAACGAATAATCATATACAATTATATATAAAAGCTAATTATATATAAAAGCTAAAAATGCAACAACCAAAAATTTGTTTAAATATTTTTTTTACTCGGATTTGGCGATGGCATTTTTATAAAAAGAAAAATGCGAGAAAAAGCGAATCAAATAAAAAAAGTGCCGTCATTAAAACGCAAAAAATGCGATGGAATTAAGTGGTTTGAAAAAGTGTCGGAATGATTTTTTCACAAAAAAAGTGTTTACTTACTGTTGTAAATTTGTTAAAAAAAATGCGGTGAAAATGAAATTTTTTTCTCTTTTGTCAAGAGATAAATTTTTTTTCTGACAAGAGAAAAATTCTTCTTAAAGTTCAAAAAGAAAAATTATAACAAATTTTCGGGAAGAATTTTAGGATTTAAGCCCATCTTCATTACAATTTTCTCGTTTATTTGTTTATTTTTTCTCTCATTTCTTTCTCTTTTCATCTTTTTTTCTTTCTTTTTTAAACATTTCCTTCATTTTTTCTTTTTAAATTTTTAAAAATTTACAGTTAAAACTGTTAACCGCTTAAGTGAAAATATTTAAAAAAAGTACCGTAAAAAATAATATTTTACATTTTTAAATTTTTTACAAGAGATTATACGATATTTTCTTCTTTTATTTAAATTTCATATTTTTTCGGACACTTAAAAGTTTAAGTGTAACAATATTGTTTACTATATAAAATTTTATCAAATCATTTTGTTTACGATTTTTTAAAGAATTTTCTATCTTTCAAAATGATTTTATTTACCGACTTTTTTTAATTATTTTGCTCCAAGCCAAAAAAAAAATGCATTTTACATATATACAATGTGATGTGATGACATTGAAGAAAATGATAAAGAAGAATGAAAAATGATGTGCTAGTAAATCTAATCTCGAAAAATGAACAGAAAAAATGATATCGAAGAATGAGAATGTGAATGAGAATGTGGATGAGGATCACTTTCGGCGGCTTTAAACGCCTCATTTTTCAACATTTATATAGGCATTGTAATCGAATGCAAATGATTGAAAATAAATGAGAATTATATGATAAAATAAGAATGATCTTATTCATTCACTTACAACTTGTCAATACTTTTATTAAACATTCCTTCTCACATTTCTTTTTCTTATTATCATTTTGCTTAAATATCACTAGGTTTAGCCCTTTTAATATTATTTTATTATTGTTTTATCACATCATTTTATGCTTGGCATTTCTTTTTTTATCACCTAACTTATTTAATTTACTTACTTTATTCACTTATTTACTTACCTTGCTCTTGCCTATTCTCTTTCCGCTTTCTTTATTTTTTTATCCTTTTTTTCACTTTTATTTTTCTTTGTATTTTTCTCTATCATTCTCTCACTTTTCTCTAATTCTTCGTATCTCAATATACCATGTACACATATCAACCTACTTTATTCATATCGAAAAAAAATTATTTTTCTTTCTCAGTAAAATGATTGTGATTGGAACAACTGCTCCGGCTCTTATTATTAAGCCATTTTATTCTTTTTCATTGCTTTCCTTTTTCTTCTTCTCTCTCTTCTCTTTCCTCCTGATTGATGGGCCAATATATTCTAGTGGGAGTACCGTTATTAATTTTAGCGATTAAATTCGTTTCGTTTCGCATTTGCCTCAAATCTAAGCGTAAGATCCAAAATGATGCATATGCTTAAAGTGAGCTCTAAGGCATTTATCTCTTTTTTTACGATTATTAAAATAAAATTTAAAAAAAATTTTGGATACTGTATTTAAGATTAATTACTTATCACTTACCAATAGCTCACAAGTTACTTATAATTTATGAGTGATTAGAATAAGGACTAAAATCTTAATCACTTTACTTTTGTTCAGTCTTGCCTTACACTTGGACTAATATTCTTGAATATTTAAAGTATTTTTTGTGGCATTTTTTCTAATTGTGCTAGAAAAACAAATAAAAATAAAAAAATGCAACTTTTTCGCACTTTTATATACTTTTTTACTTTAAAAGAAACAAGTTGCATTTTTCTTTAAAGACAACTGTTACCCGCGCCACGAGAGCGCCAAAAAATGACCAGCCGACGCAACAGGATGAGCTAGTCATTTGTTTGGGCACATTGACCCATTAACCATCCGACCATTATTCTGGGCTGTTTTACTTTTTGACCATTCGGCTAATTGTTTGGGAGGGGAGTGCCAACTGTCTCAGCAAGGTGCCAACTGTCTCGACGGTGTGTTCTTTCTGGTTCAACATTCAAAACATTCAAAAAACAAAATGCCAAAACATCAAAAAACAATGGAGACAACGAGACACGTGTTCCTAATAGCGCCCGCAGCCAAACGCTAAAGCAACTGGCTTCTCTCATCTCTTTTGTTATTATACATTTGTTTGAGTGCAAGTGCTTAACCTTAAGTGTAAGTGTAAATGTAAAAAAAATAAAATGGGGTTGTGCAAATGGCCGGAATGGTGGAAACAGATGACACAACACAAAAAAAAACATTTTTAAAAAAAAATTTGTTTGAAAAGGGTCAGCTGTGTTCGAACAATCGGTCAAAAGGTCAAAGCGGCAAAGTATGTTTCAAATGGTCACGTGGCGAAAAGGAGATTCACGTAACAATTGTTTGACATTTTTGAAAAAAAATCGATGAGAAATTTTGGAAATATTTTACTGTACATTTATGAATACTGTAAATATTTTACTGTACGCCCATAAATACATCTTTAAATATTGTATCCATATGAATCCTAAAAACCTTATAACAAATTTGAGTTTTTAATAAATAGCTTTAGGAAGTATAGTATGCATTTTAATGTTGAAAAATTACCATACATTGAATTAATGTTCTTTTTTATACATATTTTTTTCTTACAGTAATCCGTTATAAATGAACGGTCACGAGTCGTTAAGCGCGCACGATTACGATGCGCTGTACGGGTATGTGGACGCGAGCGGCGGCAACGGCGGGCAGGCTACTATCACTACGTTAACTTCATTCTCGCAACAACTCGCCGCGAATGTGACGGGAGGCGGCGGCGGCAGCATCGCTGGCGGCGGACTTGACCCATACCAACATCAGCAGTTGCATACCGACTACGATCCCTATCGATACGGTGGCTATTACGCGCCGCATTCCTCCACTGCGCTACTGTATCATAATGGAGGTGAATAGCTTTTTTGAATACTGTACCTTTTTAATTACCGTAATTTTTTGGATATTGTACCTATTAGAAAAAAAATGATTGTAATGCTATATACGATTATTTTACAATAATTCAAATAACTGTTCAAGCAATATTTGAATTTACAGTACTTTAGGAGGTCGTTCTAATAGTATTTAAGTTTACAGTAACTCAAGGGGCCGTTTCAATAATATTTGAATTTAAATTTTTTAAAAATATTTAGACCAATTAATTCAAAAATGTTTCGAACAATCCTTTATGTTTACAAACTACAGTATTTTTTTAAGTAATCATTTTTTCGCCTAACAGGAGCTATACTGCCCGGTCAACAAGGCCTTCAAGGCGTACATCAAGCCGCGCTGCTGCAACACGTCTTGCCACAGCATACGCTGGACGCGCCACACAGCCACGAGTACCACAGTCAGGCATTGGCCAACTTTCAGAACGTGACCGCATCCGGCGGCGGTCTGCTGGGTGCTGCCGCCCCGGTGGGCTCCATTCCGGTGATTGCGTCTACAAACGGTGTGGCGAGTCTCGGCGGCGGCGCTGGTCTGGCCAACGTAGTGGTGCCCTGCTCATCGTCGATACAAGTACAACAACAACAAGGTAGCTCGTCGCCCGGCGCCGCCGGCGGCGGTAGCGCCAATTCCGGACGCTCCACTGCGCTTTCCTTATCGTTATCCGGCTCTACTGTAATTCTACATCAGGACGAGCTCATTCAAGTTGCCGAAATGGGCGAGTTGGCCGGAGGCGCTAATTTGAGCGTTCAGGAATATGTACAACAACAACAACAGCAGCAGCAAAGACAACAGACCCCCACTTCGGCCGGGTCAACGCGTCTCGCGGAGCTGGTTACGGTGGGCAGTGGTCGGCTTAAAGGCGGTGCGATGAAGCGCGACAAATTCGAGTCAGGTGCGTTGGAAATTGACTTGTTGAGGACGCTACGGTTTTTAAAGACCATCCTATAGTTTACTAAGGATCCTAGCATTTATTAAAGACCATTCATAATTCCTACATTCATTAAGAACTCATATAATATTTACCAATGAACCAAATTTACTTTACAGAAAGTCCCCCCAAACGCCGAATGACTTCGAGCGCGGCGCGCGCAAATGATACAGTGACGAGCGCGCGCTCCACCGCCGCGAAGGCTTTTTCGCCACACGCGTCCTCCTCAGACGGCGTGTCGGATGCTCGTGGAACTGGAGGAGGAGGGGGAGAGAGCACAGCATCTGGAGCCATGTCCGCCATCGGAGAAGCCATCCCGCCTAAGAGAAGTTTGTACATTTAGAATTTTATGTGCCTTTTAAAAGCAATGAATGCGTTGGCTAAGAGTTTGAATGAGAAGTATAGGACCCATTAGAACAAGATTAGGCTGGATTTAAGTCAATTAATTAGCGCGGTTTAGTGGAGCGGCGCAAGGCGGCAACTATGCGCGAACGCCGGCGTCTGCGCAAGGTCAACGACGCGTTTGAAGTGGTGAAAATGCGCACATGTGCCAACCCGAATCAGCGCCTGCCAAAGGTTCTCATTTATTTCTCATATAAAACATATAAGAACTTTTATCGAGTCATAAGGCATTTATTAAAAGCAGAAGACTTACAGTTAAGTCATAAGACCTCCATTTGAATTATGAACATTCATTTAAAATATACGGCCTTCATTTAAGTCATGGGATCTTCATTTGAATCATATGATATCTATTCAAAAAATAAGACATCCATTCGGATAATGAGACTTCTATTTTGATTACGGGTTATAAGACCTCCAATTATCTTTTAAAATGATAAAATTAAGGTGGAAATTCTGCGTGGCGCCATCGATTACATCACTCGGCTGGAAAATGTACTCCAGGCGCATGGCAAAATGACCAACGTGATGGCCGCGCAGGCCGGCATTCACATCGACGGCGATTGTGCGGATTTTATGGTAAAGCACTTACCCAACTTTGATAATTAGTAGAACCTTGTGTTCAGGGCTTATGGATCAATTAGTACCTATATGTACGGGGCTTTTTTGTCTTATCAGCTCTAAGATTTCTAGATTCTCGGCGGCGCGGCTGGTACGACAATGCAAAACTTCTACAAGAATCGACCCTACATTGACGCAAATCACGAGCCCGTGGGCTGTGTGGCCGGTTCGGGCGTGGGCTCAGCAGGTGGAAGTTTCTTTGACGGGCCTTCGCCTAGTCAACAACAACAACAACAGGCCACGAGCCAACAGGCTCAACATGGCGCGCGACAGCGCTTCGCGATGCAGTCGAATACTGTATCCACCGCGGCTATTGATGATCCCGGCGGCTCCCATCAGCACAATTCCAATGGTACGTTGGTTTTAATTGGCGGCGAATTTTCACACAGAAATTGTTTCAATAATACTTTTTTGTCTTAATAGTTATCTTCGAACAAACGATATAAAGTGGATATTGTATTATGCATTTGGTACGGTTTTCGCTATTCATACGATATTTTTAGGCGATTACTTCTCGGACGTACTGGCGGATCAAGGCTGTTTTGACGCGCCAAAACACCCCAACAACAACGAAGTGCCAAAAATAGAGGATACGGTAGGCGCGCGACTTGGACAATTGGCGAAGAGCGGTCGGGGCGCCGGCGGCGGCGGGCCGGGGCGAGGCCGTGGACGCGGTCGCGCTGCTTTAAATACTGTAGGTGGCGCACTGAAGGCGGCACAGAGCAACTTCGGCGCGGTCAAAAGCGCCGCGAAAGGCGGCGCATATGTACAGTCGCAAGCGCTCGGCCAAACACAGCAGCAGCACGCGGGCTGTATGGCAGCCCATCAGAGCCATCACACAGACCAACAGGCGCAAATGAGCCAACAACATCAAGGCCAACAAGGCCAACAGATTCCGAGTCAAGTAAACTCAATACCGTCGACCTCGGAGGCGATTTATGTTCGCTATACGGTAGCGGATACCGTAATCTGCTCAATTGACTCCACGTCGCCTTCGGCGGCCACCGCTTCGAACACCCGTCACACCGGTTACGGTACACCTTTTCTAAAAGATTTTGAGAATAGTACGATAGTGACAAAGTGCGGCGTTACCATATCCGATACGATAATAAACTCTAACATGAAAAGCGACGAGAAGGATCAAAAAATTAACTTTGCTATTGCCAAATAAACTACCATAATATATAATTCTTTAGACCATTTTTTCTTAATGTAATTTATATTTATTATCGATTTTTTGAGCTCAATTCTTAATTAAATTTAAATTTAAATTTTAAAACTTTCCATTTAATTTAAATAAATTTTTTTTTATTTGCATTTAAATTTTCATTTATTTTTAATTGAAAATTTAAATTAAAAATAAATTTTTTTTGTTTAAATTTTAAAAAAAGCAAAAAAAAATAAATTAAAATTTAATTTTTTTCTTATTTTTTAAATTAATTGCAATTTAATTTTTTTCAATTTAATTTTTTAATTAATTTTTCAATTGATAAAATTATTACAAGGTCATTTTTCAACAAAACTGATTTAAAAAATCAATTGCGAAAAGCATTTAAATGATATTTTTTCTGGAATTAAAATTTAGATTAATATATTTATTTGATATCATTATTACTTAATCAATATTACTGATATCAATTTATTTTTTTTCGATATCATTATAAATAATACTAATTTAATTATAATTAATATCATTTTATTTGATATCATTATTATAATATCAACTTATTTTTTTGATATCATATTAATGATATTAGTTTAATTATAACTAATATTATTTTACTTAATATTTTTATTAAAATTGATATTAACTTAATTATAGTTAATATCGAATTAAGTTAAAATTAAGATCATTATCCTGGTATTTATTTATTACTATGGCACGTATCCTAATGCTATGTTACTATATTCTTGCATGGGGTTATTTTTCAGTTGGCCAACACACAAACGAAACTACCGTAACCACAATAAGCGAGAAGAATGATATCACTTTGATGAAAAAGGATAATGATATTAAATTATTCAAGTCAATTAATCATCTTAAAGAAGGTTTTAAAAATTATCGTAAAGTACTTAAAAATCGAGAAAAAGCTACAGTAACTAATAATACAAAAGTTGGCATACCATAGAGCAAAAAATGATTACAGTAGGAAAGTGTCAATGAGTGCAATGCTGACTACTGTAAGTTTATTTCCAGAGTCGCTGGCGAGAATTGCAGCCGAGGACGCGGAGCGGGGCGCGCTCCACTTGGCGGGCACCCCATTGGCCGGTGATACGGTAAAAAAGATGTCGTCGATAAATGCGCCGCGCTACAGACTTTACTACTTTGACTTTCGCGGTCGCGCCGAGCCCATTCGACTGCTGTTCGAGCTCGCCGGCCAGCCATACGAAGACTTTCGGATTCCTGCCGGCAAATGGGCCAGTCATTATAAAGCGAGTAAGTAAATTGACTTTGTGAAAGAGAGAGCTTGATAAAAGGTTTGCGTCCAGAGTAAGTAAATTAAAAGATTAGGATCTTAATGGAACCATCAAACTTGTTTTTTTGACTTTTTGATAAAACTTCGTGTATAAGAGTGAAAACACAAATGATGGTGATCATTCGGGCACAAATCCCGTTAAGGGGTTGGGGGTTCAATGAGAGCACTTAATTTTTTTTACTATTTAAAGCATCTTAAGGCTTATCTTAGCCATTATACACTGTTTTAATGGCATTTGCAAATTTTTTCAACCCTAAAAAAACCACCCCCAAATTTAAAGTTATAACAATATAACAAATTCGATCGGCAATTTGAGCCAAAAAACATAAATTTGTCCTTTGCCAAATCATGATTTTTTTGCAGTGGAATACAGGATGCTTCATTCATTTTGGGAACCCGATTTATTTTTGTTAAAACTTTTTTAGTTTTTAACCAAATTGTAAAATTTTTTTAGATTCGATTCACAACTCTTTAAGAATTTCTTGACACCAAACTTTTCCATATTGGTACAGATTTAGAAATTTTATTTTTATTTAAACTTTTTTTTCAAAAATAGAGGCAAAATGATTAAAATTTGTAACATAATGATGGACGCATCTTAATCATCAAGCTTATATTGAATGATTTTGACATTTTGGTTTAAAATGAGGATAAAATTAATCATAATGAACATTATTTAAATTATTAAATGAAATTTTAGCAAAATTTAGATTAAAAAATTGAGTCAATTTCAGGTCAATTTTACCCATTTTTCATCTTTAAAAATAGTGTCAAAAAAGTTTAATTCGAGCAATTTTTGTTTATAACTTTTTTTAATTAATATCTGAAGAAATATCACGGTGTATGAATTCTCTAGCCGTCTAGCTAAAGCCATCGCCGCGTTTCCGCAAATGATTTGCGGGCTATATAGGCGAAAAAATCCCCGTGTTTGTGGTTTACTGGACCCCTGTGCAAAGTTACTGCACTTGGCTCTTCGGAGTGTTCCTCGCTCCGACGGGGTTTGGCACGTCCCACAATACCATAGTCGTTCCCAGATATAAGCAAGTAATGTACTTATGTTTTTCGGGGAATCAATGCATTGTTGGCTTGCCCGGTCGATCCAGCTCGCATAAAGATTTAAATTGCTCAGTTTGAGTGGTATTGGATCTCGGTGCCAATGATCTGGCTTGCACCAACTTTTTGTCATTTTTTTGCTCGGACGATCCGCCTCATTCGATGAGTCTCTTGCCCAAAAGGCATTGGAGGAGTAATGATTTGGCTACATGCGAAAATTTTTCAAAATTATTTTTCTTTTATTGGTGATGAAACGAACTCAAATTCGAACCCGAGACGTAATTCTTTATATTTTTTTAATGAAAAATTCGAACAGAAATATCTTTTGTTTACAATTAACAAAGGCTTCAGTGAAAAAGAAATAAAAAAACAGTGGCCAAAATAAATCTTGAGCTTTAAATAGTGGAAAAGAAATAAAATGCTCTCATCGGGGTTCGACCCATAAAAAAGACATCCTAAACGGGGTTTGTGGCCGAATGACCCCATCACCATTGGTGTTTTCCCCCAAAATACTCTTATATACGAAGTTTCATCAAAAAGTCAGAAGAACAAGTCTGGTGGTTCTCTTATAAGTCGAGTGTGGCTGGGCCGGGTCGGCGTGTATAAATAAGCTCGACTCTTTTACAGACACGCCATACGGTCATGTGCCGGTTCTCGTCGAGACGCAACCCGACGGAAAGACGAAAACCTTGGCTGAGTCCTACACTATTCTACGCTATTTGGCCAAAAAATTCGGTGAGTTTCCTTTTTTAAGTGTCAAAAAACCCGTATTTATATTTTCATAGGACTAACCGGAGCGCCTAAAATCCGCCGGCGAATCGAAGAGGCCGAAGAGGAGGAAAGCTCCGATGAAAATGAGTTCCGTGCGGATATGGTAGAGAACACAAATGATACTGTAAACAGAGATCGGGCTCGTGGCGAATCCGGCCGCGGCGTTGGAATTGTACAGAACCAAGACCAATCGAACGATGAGGAGATGTTTTGGCACGAGGCAAAAGTGGACGAGTTTGCAGATTTTCACAGGGATGTCGCCGATGAGTTTCACGCCATTTTGAGCTCGTCAGAAAAGGTTGGATGAAAGATCAGGATTTATAGATCCTAATTTCGATCTTATAAATCCTCCTAGAATCCATAGAGCCTAATTCTAATTTTATAGATTTTATTAGGATTCATAAATTCCAATTTTGATTTTATAAGTCCTGTTAGAATTTATAGAGTTTGATTCAGATTCTATTATTGGATACTGTATTTTTTTAGGAAAGAACACCGGAACAGCGCGTTAAAGCGGTCTCGTTGGCGGATAAATTCTTTCACGTCTATGAGGCTCAATTGACGCGAGGAGCCCAAAGCCAGGACTATTTCGGCGATGGATTCCTGTTTTCCCAGGGAGTAAAGTCAACGGTTTCAAACAAGAACTTGGACTTAAGTTCGGACTTGGACTCGATTAATAATTCAGGTAAATTAAATTTACTTACAGAAAGTCAAATAGGACTTGAATTAAGGATCTTTTGAGCTAATAATCTCACCGAAATGAGGAGTCATTTCGTTAAGTCAAGAGTTTTTATTTACTTCCCCATCTCAAGCAGTCCTTGAGGACTTTTAAAAGATCCCTTAAAAGACTTTTCGTTTCTATCTCATTCAAAATAATCCTTTCAAAGCGATCCCCTCGGCGGATACGGTAGTGACGTGGACGGACCTGTTGGTGGCCGACTTTTTTGAGGCCGTCAACGACGCGTTCGGCACGCGGCTGTTGGCGCGCGGCTGGCCGCGGCTTGACGCCTATCGTAGGCGCGTCCGCGCGCTGCCCAAATTGCGCGCGCATTTTGCGCGTCGCGCGCTTGTTTAAAATGAAATAATTTTCTTGGCATTTTATTTTATAATTTTTTTCTATATTTTATACATACTGTAATTTTGGAAAAAATTGGCTAAAACATATATTCGGGACTATGCGTTACTATAGAAATGGGAATACTGTACATTTTTGGGATACGATAGCCGAGTATAATATAGGGACAGTACACTGTAGATTAAAAGAATATGGGATACTATATGTATGAAAATACTAAAGGCCAACAAAGGGTAAGGGACATTGTACTGTACAGAGAGAAAAATATATGGGATACTGTAGCTTATAATGGACTTTGAAATACGGTAAACGAGTAATAGAAGAACGTAGAATTTCCTGGCAGTTTACGATAAATTATTTGCTTATAATTGAAAGCGATACTGTAAGTGAAATTTTCTGGAAAAAGCATCCTTTTTTCGGCATTCGGGCAAAGTTTTTCGGATTCATTCATACGGTAGTAGTTTATGGATTTTGTGCCATTCGCTGAAGCCGACGCTTTCTGGATAAAAATACACCTGAAAAAAATGGTCGGAAAATTATATTGGGCGACTGTAGGTATAATTTTCGGACTTTATATTATTAAAAGTGGCTCGGGGCCGGAGTCGCCGGAAAACTCGACAAAAAGCGTCCAAAAGCCCTTAATAGGAACCGCTTGTGAGTGTTGGGTATTTTAACGGCTCGGCCGGGCCCGTTAAAATGAAAAAAAGCCCGGCCGCAAAGCTGAGAGGCGGCCCGGTCATTCATACTCTAGATATATAAATAAACATGGGGACAAATCTGCGAGGTCAATGATTGGTAAAAAAAACCATGAGGAATAAGTACCTCCATGATCCAGTGGGGATGCGAGTCGCGCGAAATAATTTTGCGTGGCGATTTCGCGTACCGGTCCCCGGGGAACTCGACGAAAAGCGTCCAAAAGCCCTTTCGATTCACCTGAAAAAAGGAATAGACAAAACTCAATTGGCAATAAATTAAACGCGAAAATATAGGTCCAAAGAGTGATAATTTGAAAAAATGATGTTGGGCCTTTGTAAATGGTTCTAATAGGCACCTCATAAGTGTTGGTGAAAATTTTGCCGGGTTCCACGTGAAAGTCGACGGTATTATCCACGCCGACAAGCCGAAAGAACCGCGCATCGGTGACGTTGTGATTCCTGGAAGATTGGCAATCGGGATCATTTAAAAAGCAAAATTGGGATCAAACAGCCTTCAAAGGCCATTAATGAGACTATTAAAATTGGAAAGTTTGGAAATAGAGCTCTTGAATTGGGCGCTTGAAAATAGGACCATTGAAAATTAGTAAATCAGTGAATCATGAATTGTCCCTGGGGTCCTGTGCCTAATGATTTCCATTAAAAATGGGCCTAATTTTTATTACCGAATCGATAGCGTGATCCTGTAGAACCTGGACTTGTAGTAATAGCGATTACGGTGATGATGAAAGCGGGAATAGCGCCGGGGCGACAAAAGCTCGGAACTGTGAAAATCCTGGTATGGCGACCATTGAGCCAAAGCTGCTGACGCGCCAATTGAGCGTCGCGCTGCGGCGGCCGAGGCGGTGGACGCGCTTCGACGCTTCGAAATCCGGTCGATTTGAAGCTCGTCGGAGCTTCGGAGTCTTTCCGGAGATCTTGCATATGGGTCAAACTCGTATGGGTCCTCGAAATCCGACGGCGTTAAGGGCCCAAAGGGAGGCGCGAGTAGAATGAATAGAAAAAAAAGAAACGCGACGAAAAATGAGCTCGAAGACGACGCCCGGCAGGAACTCGATGGCAGAGCCGGCGGCGAGACACGCCTAGGGCTACGGACACGCAAAACAGACTTTGAAAAATTCTGGGAATCGGATGTGAGAGTTTTGGGCTCGAAATGGCTCTGAACCGCCCATTGAAATCCGTTAAAAGGCCTGAGCCCTTTGAAATTGATGGAATCCCAAAGGCCGGTATATTGAAAATCACTAGAAAATCCTTTAAAAATAATTGAAAGGCTCATGGATGTGGATCGAGTTAATAGTGGAGAGTCGTAACTCTGTGAGCTATTCGAGAAGCTCTTCGGCTCATCTGTGCCCTTGAACGTATTCGAATAATCCCAACGAGCACTCGGTCCCGGTTGGGAATCTGTCGCGTCGCGTAGGTCTTGTAGACATTTGCTGGAATATCGGCGACCATCCGAAAAATCTCCGAGTTCTTCGCCATCGTCGAGCCGTCCGGAATGGAGTCGAGGAACTCGGCCAAGACGCACTTTCGAATCCGGTGTGGCAAATGATTTGGATGATGTATCAAATGGGCCCAATGATTGAGATGCATTAAGCAAACCCGACGACCCCGATGAACTCGCCGACCCCGCCAAGTCCGCGAGGTCGCGTACCACTTTTACGCGCATACGACGCGGCCGTCGCGCTCGCGCGGGCCCTTCCGACGCGACGAAAATTTTGCCGTTTTCTTTTCAAATTGCAAATATTTTTTGGGCACTTTTTTAGGCCTAAAAACCTTTGAAAATCTATAATATTGAATGTAATTGGACTTTTATAAAGTCAAATTAGTGTCCGAATGGTTATTTAAAGAATCAAATCAGAGTATAATTGGAGTTTTATAGAATCAAATTAAGATTCGAATAGCTTTTAATAAGTTCGAATTAGAATGTTTCTGGGATCAATTTGGAAACAAAATAGCAATTGATCCTTTATAAAGTCAAATCGAAATCCGAGTAGTCCTCTAAAAGGTCAAATCGGGGCGTAATCGGATTTTTATAAAGTCAAATTGGGCTTTAAATGGTCCTTTAAAAGATCAAATTGGGTCCCGAATAGCATTTATATCGTCAAATTAGAATGTATTTGTTTCTTTCTGGGATCAATTTGGAACCGAAATAGTCTTTTAAAGTGTCAAATTGGGTTGTAACTAACCAAAATCCAAAATGCGAAAAAGTCACTCGAAAATATTTAAATAAATAAAAAAAAATTGAAAAAATCGAAAAATTTCCGCGCAAAAATTTAAATAAAATTTAAATTTTTTGAATTTTTCGCTTAATTAATTATGCGCAAAAATAAAAATAAAAATGGCAAAAGTTTCAAAAAATTTTGCGAGAAAATAAATTATTTTTAAATTTATTTTTAATCGTGAAAAACTAATGGACCCTATTTTAGGATTTAAATCATATTACATCCTAATCAAGGGGTTTAATGTATCGATAGGACCTGTTTTTTTAAGTCATTTTTAGCGATGGAAAAATTTCGAATTGGAAAAATTCAAAGCAGAAATAAAATGAAATTTGAAAAGAAATCTGAAAGAAATGACTCATTTAACACGGGACAAAAGGGCGAAAAAAGGCTAGAAAAATGGGAAAAATGGAAAAAAAAATTCAATTTATTCGAGAAATTTCTGGAAAAAAAACTGAATTTTTCGATTAAATTTCAAGCTGAAAACTGAATTTTTCGATTAAATTTCAAGCAAAAAGCTAAAAAATACTTTAAAAATAAAGTGCTGATAAAAAAAGCCGAAGAAAAATGGCGCAAAAAATTTTGAAGAAAAAAAACATTTTAAAAGTTCAATTTTTTTCTCACTTTTTTCGAAAAAAATTGTGAAAAATTATTGAAAATAATTTTTGGCGTAAATGGAAAAAAAGGGAGGAAAAAAGGAGGAAAAACGTTGAACTTTTTGAGAGAGGACAGACTCCGGAAAGACCTCAAAAACACCCTTGAAAAGATTCTGAAAAAGCCTTTTAAATGGCCTTTAAGCCATCTTTGAAAAGGCCTCTAAAAGGCTCTTTAAATGAATTCAAAAACACTTCTTGAAAAGACCTCCAATACATCCCTAAAAAGGCTTCAAAAAAGCTGGTTAAAGGGTCTCTAAGCCATCTCTGAAAAGGCCTCAAAAAGCTCTTTAAAAGATCTCAAAAACACCTTTTGCAAAGACTCCGAAAAAGTCCTTTAAATGGCCTTTAAGCCACATTTTAAAAGACCTCTAAAAGGCTCTTTAAAGGGGCTCAAAAATATTTTTGAAAGGTCACTAAAAATCGCTGAAAAGTCTTTAAGAGGCTCTTTAAAAGGACTCTAAACATCCTTGAACATGCATCAGACACCATTGGAAAGGCTTAAAAAAGCCCTCGGAAAGGCGTCCAAAATATCTCTGAAAAGACCTCAAAAAAGCCCTTGAAAACGCCCTTAAAAACATTTTCATTCTCAAAAATTTGACCCCATTGATGTGATATGTTCCCGGGCAGAAAAACGTTAAAAGATATTTTTAACGTTTTTTCGAAAACATCAATTGAAAAAATTTTTATTGCATTTTTTCAACTCGTCAAAATACAAATTTTTTTTGGACTCTCATAAAGAAATTTCTCCATTGTATATTTTTCTTTTATCATTTTCTTTTATCATTCTCAATTATCATTCTCAGTCTTTAAATTTAATCATTCAGCTGTGTTTTTGATTCTCAATCTAATTACACAAATTATCCCGGTTTCAATCTTTCTCAATTATTTCTTTTCTCAATCATTTCTCTCTCTCTCTCTCTCTCTCTCTCTCTCTCTCTCTCTTTCTCTCTGAAACGTGTTCAAACCACAAAATAGTGAATAGCCCATTTTGTTTTTTTCACGTAATTTCACGTCAAATAAAAATAAAACGAATGGAAATGAAATGGCTCAAAATCGAATGAATTTTTCTTTCAGCGCGTAGAGTTCACAAAACGAAATTGAATTAAATGCGAGCAAAAACAAAAATAAAAAAATAAAAAGAGAGGGAAATCAAGACAGGGAGAGAAAGAAAAGAGAGAGAGAAGAGAAAGAGGGGAGCGAAGAGTAAAGGCAGAGAGGAGGTGGTGGATAGATAAAGAGAAAAAACCGGGCAGGAAGAGAAAGAAAGAATAGAAATAGAAATAGAAAAAATACGAAGGATAGAGAGTGAGAGATGAGAAAGCAGAAAGAGAGAGATAGAAGAGGGATATAAGAGTGAAAAGGAGAGAAAAGAGAGAGAAGAAGAGATAGATAAGGAAGACAAGGACAAGCAGAGAAAGAAAGAGGAGAGAGAGAGAAAAGAAATATTTGAAAATGATAACCGGTTTATTTGTTAAAAAACGCAAAAATTCTTTCCCTTTTTCGTCTCACAATTAGTACGAAACCGCGCGCGTTCCCATGCACCAGACCACTAGGCCACATTTTGGGACTTCGCAAAATACCACCAGATCAAATTCAGAGCCATGTTATCATTTAGGGATTCGATTCCTAAATAAATTGGTTTTGCTAGCGGGCTATTTGGAGAGGTTTTTGATCCTCAAAACTCGGAAAAAAGTTAATAAAAAAATAAAAACATTTAAAAAAAAGTATTTAGAAAAAGCAAAAAGAAAAAATTCAAACGAAATTATCGACGAAAAAAATGCAAATAGAAAAGCAATAAAAAATGCGAACACAAAAAAAGCAAAAAGCAAAGTAAGTAAAAAAATGCACACAAAGAAATGAAAGGGGAAAATGGGGAGAAAAACAAGCAGAAAGAGAGAAAGGGGGGAGGAGAAAAGAGGAGAAAGAGAGAGAGAGAGTTCGAAAGAAATTTCGGAAGAAAAAATTCCCCGCGGACTCGTTAATTTCCGTTATTTTTTCCGTAACTTTCCGCAAATTTCAGGCTCTAATTTTTTTCTCCCTTTTTTTCTACCTTTAAATTCATTTCGGATTTATTCCATATTTTCCAGAAATTTTACTCGGTAATCCTGGTTTCAATTACATTTTTCCTTTGAACAATATTTATTCAGAAAACATTTTTCGAACGTTTCGTAAAAAATATCTGGAGCCCAGGGATCAGAAGCCAGAAAACCTGGTGGGAAGGATTCTTTGGGGTTCAAGAATCAGGAGCTAGTGGGAAACATCCCGGCAGAATTTGAGTGGTCAAAAGCTAGGAAATTGTGATAAAAAATCTCCTGGGACTTGAGGGGTCAGGAGATTATATCTAAATTGTTAGAATCGGGATACACGAAACAAGATTAATTCTCAACGATCCTGATTAAATCTATGGGATCCCGATTAAACCTCTATAATCCCGATTAGATCTATAGAATCGCATTAGACCTCTATAATCTCGATTCTAGAATTCTGACTAAATCTATAGAATCCCGATTAGGCGTCTATGGTTTCGAATAGACTTAGGTTCCGAATAGATTTAGACAATTTGCATTAGGCTCGAAGATTTCTATTAGACTTATAAAATCTTGGTCGTTAAACTCTCATTTAAATAATAATTCATACACAAATGGCCACATTTTCTTTCTCAAACTTTTCTCTTTCTCTTTTTGTTTTTGTTTCTTTTTCTTACCCAAAGAAAATTCCCAAAAAAAAGAAATTTTTGGAAAAGCATTAAAAAGAATATTTTTTTGAGAAAATTACATAAATCATTTCACTCCACTCTCAAAATTAAAAGCTTATAGAGAATGAGTTTGGATAGTTAAGCGAGGGGGGAAGGATTAAGCAATAAGCGGGAACAGCTAATTCAAAAAGAAAAAAGTGAATTGAATTAATAAAAAACAAAATTGAAATTGAAAAGATGAGTAACACACACTTGAACGTGTGCTCTGGCTCTTAAGCTTGAGCGCTTAAATCTCCCCTCTCTTTTCGCCCAATCATGCCACTTGAGTTTGTTTTTTTTTGAAGTTCTTTTTTTCCAATTGGTAATTTAATTCAACGGATTTTTTTGGGATGAAAACTTTTCTGCATTTATAAATACGTATAAAGTTGAGCTTAAGAAAATAATTTTTTTTATTAAGCTGTATTAATGGGTAATGAGCTGTGTTTGGCTCACGGTTTTATCGAAACTAACCTGGGTGGCTGACTGGGATCGTGTTGGTTCACAGAAATCGTGGTTGACCGTGTTGGCTGGTCGAGGTCGTGTTGGCCAACTGAGTTTGTGTTTGGCGGTGGCTGACCGAGAGCGTTTCGGCTGTCGACTAACTAGAGCCGTGTTGGCTGATCAAGGCTCCGGTTGGCTCACCGATGCCGTGGCTGGCCGAAAAGAGAGGGGAGACTCATTGAAACTGTTGTTAACCGTTTTGGCCGGCTAAATCTGTGTTTGGCAGTTGGCTGATCGAGATCATCTTGGCTGACTGTCGACTAACCAGGGCTGTGTTGACTGATTAGGGCTCCGGTTGGCTCACTAGGGCTCCGGTTGGCTCACCGATGCCATGATTAACCAAAGAGGCCAGTTTTGGCCGTTGTTGGCTGGTAGGAAGCTGTGTTGGATCACCGAGGCCGTTGTTGGCTGGTTCTCAAAAAAGCGTAAATTGCCTCAATTTTTTTCAATTTTCGCCAAATTTTAAATAAATTTTTTAATTTGCATTAAAAATTAATTTTTTTTAAATTTTTATTTTTTATTTTTTTGCAAAATACCGTAATCATTAATTCCATTCAAAACAAATAAATATACGGTAGAAAAATAATTGAAAAATACAGTAGAATGTCGAAACGAAAAAAATGAGCTGATTTAATTAAATTAAATTAAATTAAATTAAATTAAATTAAATTAAATTAAATTAAATTAAATTAAATTAAATTAAATTAAATTAAATTAAATTAAATTAAATTAAATTAAATTAAATTAAATTAAATTAAATTAAATTAAATTAAATTAAATTAAATTAAATTAAATTAAATTAAATTAAATTAAATTAAATTAAATTAAATTAAATTAAATTAAATTAAATTAAATTAAATTAAATTACATTAAATTAAATTAAATTAAATTAAATTAAATTAAATTAAATTAAATTAAATTAAATTAAATTAAATTAAATTAAATTAAATTAAATTAAATTAAATTAAATTAAATTAAATTAAATTAAATTAAATTAAATTAAATTAAATTAAATTAAATTAAATTAAATTAAATTAAATTAAATTAAATTAAATTAAATTAAATTAAATTAAATTAAATTAAATTAAATTAAATTAAATTAAATTAAATTAAATTAAATTAAATTAAATTAAATTAAATTAAATTAAATTAAATTAAATTAAATTAAATTAAATTAAATTAAATTAAATTAAATTAAATTAAATTAAATTAAATTAAATTAAATTAAATTAAATTAAATTAAATTAAATTAAATTAAATTAAATTAAATTAAATTAAATTAAATTAAATTAAATTAAATTAAATTAAATTAAATTAAATTAAATTAAATTAAATTAAATTAAATTAAATTAAATTAAATTAAATTAAATTAAATTAAATTAAATTAAATTAAATTAAATTAAATTAAATTAAATTAAATTAAATTAAATTAAATTAAATTAAATTAAATTAAATTAAATTAAATTAAATTAAATTAAATTAAATTAAATTAAATTAAATTAAATTAAATTAAATTAAATTAAATTAAATTAAATTAAATTAAATTAAATTAAATTAAATTAAATTAAATTAAATTAAATTAAATTAAATTAAATTAAATTAAATTAAATTAAATTAAATTAAATTAAATTAAATTAAATTAAATTAAATTTAATTTAATTTAATTTAATTTAATTTAATTTAATTTAATTTAATTTAATTTAATTTAATTTAATTTAATTTAATTTAATTTAATTTAATTTAATTTAATTTAATTTAATTTAATTTAATTTAATTTAATTTAATTTAATTTAATTTAATTTAATTTAATTTAATTTAATTTAATTTAATTTAATTTAATTTAATTTAATTTAATTCAATTAAATTCAATTAAATTCAATTAAATTCAATTAAATTTGGATTGAAAGAGCTTTAATTTTGAATTGGCGCCAAATTTTTGTGAAATTTAAAATTTTTGACATTAAGCTGAATATATTTAATACTTAAACTTGAGTTTAAGTTCAAGCTCAATCTTAAGCTCAAATTTATTTAATTTTAAATTTAAGTCCCTGCTTAAAATTAAGCTTAACTTTGGCGCCAATTTAAAAATATTTTTATGTGGTAAAAATGAAAAAGATACAATAAAAAATACGGTAAAATTTAAAGAAAACCGTATTTGCAAAAAATACCGTAAGAAAGTAAAGTAGGCAAGAAAGAGGAAAATCTCGGAGCAATTATTAACCCTAATAATTTTAAATACGATATGTTTTTTTCGTAGAGAAAATTCGTATACAGTATGCAAAAGGAGCGAATAAAATATAAAAATCCATTAATACGTAGTCAATGCTAATTGATACAGTAATTAATTGATAGCTGTAGCCAATCAAATAATACAGTGTTCATTTGTAATTGAAACAGTAGTCAATCTACTAATATCGTAATCCATCGGCTAGGCGAAAGTCGGCTGTGTGATACTATGCTTAAGCTTTGCGCCGGCGGCGTTTGCGTTGGCGCGCTCGCCGTCGCTGCTGCCGCCGCCGCAGCATCGATTGTGCGACGGCAGGCGCAAAAAGTTTTGCGAGGTGAGACGCAAACGCAGCTCCGCGTCCACGCAAAAGTATAGCGTGCCGACACCGTCAAAGTACAGTATCTCCTCGGTTCTTTTTACGGTCCTAAAAATGACAAAAATTGTATAATTCGTAGAAAAATGCATTAAAAGGCAAAATCCACTCCCATTTCAAATAGGCATCTCGCACACTCGAGAAATCTTCATTCATAACCAAAAGGTCTCTATATTTCTTAAAAATTCTGCTATTTCCTAAAAATCCTTTTTTATATCCAATATGTCCTCTTCGATCTCCAAGAGATCCTTTTTCATAACCAAAAAGTCCCTATATTCTTAAAAAAAATTCTCCAAAAGATGCTCTTTTATTTTCAAGGAGTCTTTGCCATTTCCAAAAGATCCTTCCAAAAAAATTTGCTCCTACTTTTTGGGATTTGACGCATCCTGAACGCGAATTTCGAAGTGCCAATTGCCGTGTCCGCAGCCGGCTCGACGCGGCGCGAAAAGCGCGGTTTGACCGCAGCCGAATGAGAAGCGTTCGCGTTCTCCGGACGGCGCGCAAACGGATAATTGAAAGGGCGCGGCTGCCAGCGAAATGAACTCCATTTCTACCTGAAAAAATTCGAAATATAGATTCATGAGACCGCGTTGAACCGGATCCCAAATGATGAGTTCTATGAGTCCAATGTAATTTTTTGGATGTAAATATAGGTTCTTAATCGAGATTTGGAATTTATTTTTCGGGCTCCTAATGATGAATCCGATTTTGTTAAGAGCTCCTAATGATGAGTTCAATCCAGTCAATGGCTCCTGATGATGAGTCCAGTAAATCGAATTAACCGTTCCTAATGAATGAGTCCCGATCAAAGATTCCCCAATTAAAATTCGTCTCAACTTGCGCGTACCTGATTGGCCTGTACTTGGCAGGCGACGTTTTGCCAACACAGCGATGAGGCCAGCGGCTGTTCGCCGCCGGGCGACGACGCAATCGACGAGGAGCGCGACGCCGGCGAACTCGCGGTGGACAATCCGGACGCGCCGGCGGCAGCGCCGCGAAAGTGGAGCGACGATACGATACGCTTGAGGCCCATGCCGAGCGCGGGCGCAGGCTGAGCCGACTCCGACTGAGCTGGCGCGACAGCGGCGGACGTAGACGCGCCGGCCTCCTCGCCAAACGCTATCGTCGTATCCGCAGCGCCGGCGAACGGCCAGGGCGCCATTCGCGAGCTGTCGAGACCGTAGACTAGCCGGCGGTTACGATAGGCCGAGTCCAAGTTGAATTTGGCGAAGGCGTCGGCGAACTCAACCGCGGCAATTTCCGCGCCCTCCGGCTCGTCTTCGTTGGCCTCGACGAGCGTGACAACGGGCGTCAACGCGCCCTTGGACGACCTGTTGCCGCAGCGCGTGGTCTGATGCGGCTGATGAGTCTGATAATGCCCGAATGGGAAGAAACGCGCCAATCCCGATGATACAATCGACATTTTTGATTCTGTTGATGCTGTTATTTTAGTCCGACTATTGCTTGCTTAAATCCTTCTGGTCCTTCGGGTTATTTTGGTCTTATTGATCCTTGAGGTTCTTTGACTCTTTTGGTTGGCTCGATAAATCAATCGACGAAATTATCAATTAAGCAAATTATCAATGCAATATTAGTGTGGTTGATATTTTAAGGTTTATGTCACTATATCAGTGTTGAATTGAAACCTAAATTCCCCAAAAAAATTAAATTCAATTTAAATTTAAAATTTAAATTAAATAAAAATTTTTACAAATCAAAAAATAATTTTAAAAAATTTAAATTGAAAAATGACGAAAAATTCAATTTGAAATTTATTTAAATAAATAATTTTTTAAATGACGCCAAAATAAAAAAATTTAAATTAAATTAAATTATAAAAAATGGAAATGCGATTAAAATTTAAATTGAAAAAATAAATTTAGCCACGAAAAATTTATTTAAAATAAAATGAAAAAATTTAAATCGAAAAAATTTTCATTAAACCCAAAGCCACGCCCAGAAAAAAATGCTCTCGCATTTTCTTTTGCATTTTGCTTTGCATTTTTTTTTCAATGCATCTCTTATTGCATTTTTTTACATTTTCCATTGCATTTTTGCTCCGCCTTTTTCATTCCTTTGTATTATCGCCTGACTTCCTAACTGTCTCTTGCTTTACAATACTATTTCGTTACAATGAATTTTTTGCTTTCGTTTCTCTAACCGTCTCTCAATTTCGTGCAATATTCCGTTCAGATATTACAACTGTATTTTTGTCTAAATTTTGCGTGGGACTGATGTGATTTAAGTGGGACAATACAGTGCTGGGTAAGTGGCTCACAGACAAATGTTCGGAACGGTTTCCACAATAATTCGACGTTATTTTTTCATTTTTCGTGCAAAAATAAAATACAAAAAATCTCGCGACGATCAAAGTGTAACACATTAAAAAACATAATTTTTTTGGAAAAATCCTCAACCACACCAAAGTAAAAACCAAGGAAATTTTCACTACTTCCCAGTGATGGGTAAAAACAAGCGTCTGGACTCTCTTCTTTTCACACACTATTTCTCAATAAAAAAATTTTTTTTTTGACGAGACAGCATTTTTTTAGTTTTTTTTTGCTTTGTGAAGTCTATAACTCAATCATTTTTTAATAAAATTACTCCCAAATAAACATGAATCTCGAGCTTTTCGTTGTAATGAAAAGTTTTTTTTTCAAAATTTAAAAATTTCTATTCTGGAAAAAGAACGCATACTTTTTTTCTTTTTCGTTTCCCTTCATCGCGAGCCACGAATTTCTAAATGGCTCATTGGACCATAACTTGATCCAGAATAGAAATTTTTAAATTTTGAAAAAAAACTTTTCATTACAACGAAAAGCTCGATATTCATGTTTATTTTGGAGTAATTTTATTAAAAAATGATTGAGTTATAGACTTCATAAACCGAAAAGAAACTGTAAAAAAATGCTATTTCGTCGAAAAGAAAAATTTTTTATTGAGAAATAGTGTGCGAAAAGAAGAGAGTCCAGACGCTTATCGATGAGCCACTTACCCATCACTGGTTGCGTACCTCTTTTTCCACAGCCTCCATCCCAATCAGATAGGTCAGCCAACCCGTCCCGCCCCATTTCATTCCTTACATTATAATTCATCGAGAGGCCAATCGTCCGACAATCACATCACATACATATATCGATAATGTTTTTGATAAAACTTTGTCCACTACTGATAATATTATTTAATGAATGCGGAAAAATGATAATGAGAATGATAAATGAAAAATGCCGTACAAAAACGCTCACCAAAAAAATTGACGAATGCGAAATCAAAAATGATATCATTTCTGCACTTCGCAAAAATTCGAATGATATCATTTATATATATATGGATGAATGTGATACAACACATTCAATGAAATGAATTTTCCAAATGACATCAAAAATCATCTTGATGTTTGAAATTTTCTTATAAAGAAAAAAACTGTCGACCGATTATGATAATATCAATCATTACAAAATGCAAATTCTGTCAATTTTGCAAAGTTCAATTTTTTCACATCATTTTTCTGTCTGGTAACGTGATACGTGAAAGTCCCAGATCGATCCTCCTCCTTGGAACTAATCATTTTGCGGCCACAGAAATCCAGGCTGGTTTATTGCATAAGCGTGCGATATCGCTGCTTGAAAGCCTGGTCAGTACCGCCGTATCACCCACATTGTGCAAAGTGGTACCTATTGTCTTCCAAATATGGAAACACATAAATGGGGTCGGGGGTGGAACCGAACTTCGTCCCAAGCAAAATGAAACCTATGGCACAACCTCTAGGCCACTGCTCCCCTCTGTTTGATAAATGATGCTCTAATGATGTCATATACATTTATATATTTTTCCCATTTCTCTAACCGTCTTTTTCACATTTGTATTATATTTCTCCCTCCATTTTTCCCTTTATTTCTCGCATTTCTCTAACCTTCTCGTCGCATTTTTTCCCCCCATTATATTTCTTCAATTTCTATTTTCATTTTTCTCTCTCATTTCTCTAACCATCTCGCTTCATTATATTTCTCCAATTTCTGTCTCTATTTTCCTCTTGTTTCTCTACCTATCTCCTTCATTCCCATTATATTTTGTCAGTCGAAAAAAAATTCTTCCCACAAAGTTTTTTTCCACAAAATTCGCTAGAAAAATTTTCCTTCAAAAAAAAAATAATAATTATTAAGATCCTTTAAAAAACGTACATTAAATGGAACACGCGTGATTTCACGTGATTTCGTGTAAACCGTTTTTCTATACTGATTTACCCCTCTCCCTCCCCCGCTTAAAAAGTGACGCCAAAAAAAAGTGTGAGAAAATTGACACGCAAAAAACGCCTGATAATCGAAAAATGTCAACTTGTGATTGTATGCGAACTAAAAATGCTTCAATGCATGCAAAAAATGCTGAAAATGCTAAAAAATATAGGAAATTGAATAGAAAATGACTTAAAAATGAGCAAAGCTCCAAAAAATTCCTAAAATGGTAAAAAAAAATTCCCAAAAATGTCACAAAAATGGTTTGAAATGGTGTTGAAAATTCTTTAAAAATGTTTGAAAATGTTTAAAAATGCTCAAAAACGCATCTAAAATCTGGAATATTAAAAAGTGCAAACCTTTTAAAGCATTTTTAAGCCTAAAAGGCATTTTTTTAGCTTGTAGAAGGCCAAAATTCGACTTTAAGCCTGAACTTAAGCTTTTAAAACTGAATTCGAATGTACTAAGTAGCTAAAAACCGGAAATACAAAGAGAGAAAAGTCTTAAGATTTGAGTTAAAAGACTTAGAACACTTAAGTGTGAAAATGATAGAAGCAAATCGATAAATTGCCACGGATTAGTCTAAAAATGCAGCGAAAAAAATGGACATTTTACGTCATAAAAGTGGTGAGGAAAAATGCTTATCACAAAATAAGTCCAATGTTTGAGCATTTTCTAGCAAAATTCAAACGTCATATTTTTTTGAGTAAAGGAACTTAAAAACTAATAAGCATTAAAAGTTTGCGCTTAAGTGAGGTATGCTTTAATACAGAAATCACTTTTTTTCTACGGCGTGAATTACACGTTTTCCACGGTAGTATTGCATAATAATTCACACAATTTACGTGAGCATTTCGCATTTTGCGTTTGGCATTTTTCTCACACGTAAAATGCGCGTGAAAAACGTATGTTAATTGAGCGCTTGCCAACTGGCAAATACCCAATACACTTGCCACTTAATTTTCCAATTCCAATAAGCGTATAAAAAGTTTGGACGCTTAAGCTCAACGCTTCTTAGTATAAGTGAGTAAGTACAACAAGCATTTCTGTTCTCTTTTGACTTAAAAACAAGTGCTCGGGGCTTAAGCTTATGCTCAGACTCGAATGCACATAAGAGCTTAAGTATAAAATTGTTTTTTTGTTTTCAACTCAGACTCAGATGCTTAAGTTTGCCCCTGTTACTTATTCCAATTCAGTTCAGTCTTAAGTCCAAGTCTTTTCTTCTTGAATAGAGTACAAAAATTGCCAAAAAAAATTCAAATTTGCGCAAAAAAATATTGGCAAAATGTAATTTTTTTGAAATTTTTTGCAAATATTTGCTTCCAAATTTGTACTTACAAAGCCAACAAGCCAAGCAATACTTCCCTTGCACTTGAGCGCTTAAGCCAGCCAATTAAACTTGGCTCTTCTTTTCACAACATCACCAATATTCTTTTTTTCACGTCATTTTCTTATCATTTTCACGTCATTTCGCCCATTCTTCCTCATAATTTTTTTCATGGCATTTTCTCTAATTTTTTTTGTTATATTTTCTCTCATTATTTAAAAGAGAAAGAATGATTAATGAGAAAATTATTTATTTATTGTAAAAATATTCAAAAAATGTTATTTTTATACATATTTTTTCAATGAGTAAATGATATCAATATGCTCAAATATGACCAAATTTGTACACGAATGATGTGTAGAATGATGTGAAATAATTGCTGATGTGTATGAAGTGATTTTATAAAGTGATATTTTTGTATTTTTTTAATGTGAATGATATCAAAATGCTCGAATATGCCCAAATATAATTAAATAAAATATGTCTAAATATGACTAAATGCCTATATACACGAATGACGTGTGAAATGATGTATTATGAAATATTTTCCGTGTGAGAAATTGATAAATGAATTCCATTTTTCTCATTTTTCTTTTTTTTGTAAAAATAAGAAAAAAAATTTTCTCGGCTTGGCCCAAAAAAGTGCTAGGACAAAAATTCAGTCTATTTTAAGGCATTTTTGTCGAACCACTTTTCACAAAATTTAAGGAAACAAAAAGCAAAAAGCAGAGAGAAAATTTTCACGCAACTCACGCGCAAAGAAAAGAAAAAAAATTGAGAAGAAACGCGCTTACGTGCTTAAGCTTACGCTTAAAAGCATTGGAAAGCACACATTGGTGTGTCTAGCCTTTTTTCGAACGTCTAGAAATTTATGGAACATAGCTTAAGCTTGGACTTAAGCCAAGAGATGGATAAATGCCAAGTGTCAAGCGAGAACTTGAGAAGTAAAAAATTTTCCAACTAGAAATTGAATTAGGGGTTAACTCAAGAATTAAATGCCCGCCTGGAAAAAATGCTTACGTTGATTAGCATTTTTTTATGGAACAAAGAAAAAAGTGCGTGGGGAACACCGGAACTAAAAATAAAAAACGAAAAAAAACAAATAAGTCCAGGCTTAAGTCTAATCTTAAGTGTTTTCGAAAAAAAGCAAAAATTTTGAGCAAACAAATTTTTTTTTAAATTTAGAAAAATTTAAAAGAAAATTTTTTCCTATTTTTTCGGAAAAAATAATTTTTTGCGTTTTAAATTGTAAATTTAAAATGAAGAATTTAGAAAACTTTTATTTTAGCTTAAATGATTTCAAGTTCATTTTTTAAGCTTAATTTCAAATTTTTTGCAGGTTTTTTTATTGAGCTCAAACTTAAGTTTAAGCTTAATTTGTATACACGCATAAAGATTTTGCTTAAATTTTTTATGAGCCCTAAAAATTAGGCAAAAATAAATTTATTTATTTTAAATAAACCGCAAATAAAAATAAATTTGAATTAAAAACGACGAAAATAACGTAAAGAAAAAAATAAAAATTTATTTAAATTTAATTTTATTTAAATATAATTTTCTATAAAATAATTTATTAGGCAAATATTTATTTTAAAAAAGTGGAGAGAAATTTCCGATTTACGCAAATTTTATTTTAAATTTCAATTAATTATTTCATTTAATTCAATTGTAAAAATTTAATTTATTCAATTTAAATATTTTCTCAATTAATTAGTCAATTAATTTTTAAAAAAATGGAAAAAAATTAATTAATTAATTAGCGTATCAAAAACAAAATTAAAAACTAGTATGTGTGTGAGGGCCGGGCTTAAGCTCAAGTGCAAGTATAAGCGCTTAAGCTCGAGCACGGACTTCACTCAATTTAATTAATCATTGGCTTTATTATTATTTCATAAAAATTTAATAATACGAGCGCAAGTTCAAGCTTAAGCTTTGTGAAATGTAAATATTATGCCTGGAACGGTGTCCGTTTATTTAAGTTCAAATCTAGATTCTTTCATTTAAGTTTAAACTTGAGTTTTTAGTGGAGTTTCCTTTGAGCTCAAACTTAAGTCTTTAATAAAGTTCCATTCGAGCTCAATCTCGAATTCAAAAAAGAAATCTCTTAAGCAAAAAAAATTCCAATAAAATTAAATTAAAACAAAATGAAAATAATTCACATCAAAAATACATTTCATAATTTGTCTACACATTCGTCGTATGTTTTTGTCTATATTTGTGTATTTTTATGTGTTTTTCCGTCTGTTTTTTTTTTTTGTTTTTGTTTTGTCACAAACTCAAAAAACAATTTATTTTTAATTCGCTTTTCTTTACTTTAATCTATTTTTACTTTCTTTCTTCTCTTTCTCTCTCTCTCTTTGTTTTCTCTCTTTGGTTTTTCTTTCTTTCTTCTCTTTTTTCTATATTTTTTTCTTATATCTCCCTCTTTTTCTCTTCCTTTTTCTCTCTTTCTCTCTCTCTTTTCTCTCCCCCATCTTTCTCTCTCTCTTCCTATTAATCTTTCTCTCTTCTTTTCTTACATTCATTTCTCCATGGTTTTCTCCTATTCATACATTTCTTCACGTTTGATCGGTTATATTTTATTTTTTTGATTTTTGCATTGATTTTGTCCTTTTTCCTATTAGTTCAATATTGTGTGCTGTTTTGTTCTTCCCCCCCCCTCCTTTTTTTCTTACAAAAGAATTGAAAATAAATTTGTTTAAATGTCAAAAACCAGCCAACACCAAATTAATTCCCAGCCGAACACATTCGAAAATTCAAAAGTGTTTTGTAATGTTTGTTCGCTTAAAAAGTTTTCTCATTAAACCGTCGCATATCAATTTCACGTACGTTCACGTACGTTCTCTTTCTATTTTACGTTTATTATTTAAGTCTACCATCCTGTATGTTATCATTTTGTATATTATCATTCTGTATGCGTATTTTTTACAGACGATCAATCTCGTGTTACGATTTTTTTATGCTTTTTTTTCTGTATTTTAAAATAATCGCGTTATGATCTTTTTTCTTTTTTTGTGGGAGTTTATAATTGTATCTTCGCCCTGGCCGGTACACACAGTTAAAATTTGCGTTAAGTAAGTATTTAAAATTACTGTACATTTAATGCAGTTACATGTTGCGATTACATTCTAAAAATTTTGCAAAATATCGTAAAAAAATTCACATGAATTTTTAACGACACTTTTATTTCTTTTCTCGTTATTATTTTTGTAATTTGGCGACTGTATGTCGCGACACACGTGAAATGAAAAATGAATCTAACGTATCGTAAATCATCAATAAGCAAGTAATCGCATGCTCACTTACGCAATTTACAGTGACAAAAAATGCTTAGATAAAAATAACAATAAATACTTTTAAAAATTACTGTTATAAAAATAAAACAAAAAAAATTTCGTAAAACGAATATTAAATTTAAAAAATTAAAATTTATCTTTTAAGCAATTTATCTTAAACCTCAATTTTAAGCTTACTATAAGCATAAACTGTAATTAGGAAAAAATTTTAATTCAAATTTTATTACTTAATAATTATTAGTTACATATAAACTTATTTACAAGTTAAAAATTTAAGTGGCTTAAATCAAAGTTCAAGTTGAATTTTGACCGTAGCAAAGAGTAAACAAAATTTTAATTTGACTTTCAAAATTAAAATTTAGTCGTAAAAAAGTTAGCGAAAAAATGGAAATTTAGAAAAATATGAATTAAATCGGTTTGAAAATGCAAAAAGTTAAATAAATTGCTACTATTTTGGCGCAAAACGAAAATAAAAAAAAGATTAAAGAATAAAAAAAATGGAAAAAAAACCGTTCCCATTCATTTATAAAAATAAATTAATTTTAATTTATTGCAGAAATAAGTTTAATTTAAAAAAAATAAAAGAAAAAAATTAAATTAAATAAAAGTCGTAAAAAACGTGAAAAAAGTTCAAAAATTAAGTACCCTCAAGCCACCGGTTAAGAATTAAAAATGCCAAGCAAGAAAAAAAGCACAACAAAAAAGTTACTACTTGGTGCTTAAAGATAGTCACTACATAACGATATAGTCTTAGCATTTAACATTAAGTTAACAGTTGCATTTTTTTATACTTAATGCTTAAATTTCATTGTTACGGTACCAACCTTTTTCTAATAGACGTTTTCTATAAAGAACCAAAAGCTAATTTTTTTAAATTGAAAATGATAGCAATAAAATTAAAATTTTAATGCTACCGTTACGTTATAATACTCAAATTGCATTGTTAGAATATATTGTTTCTCTTATTTTCTTCCAAAATCAAACATTGAACGAATGCTATTACTGTTAAATTTGTGTGTAACTGTTTTACGTGTAATTTATGTTTTGTGTGTAATTTATGTCTGCAATTTAAAAAATTTATTTTTTTTATTTACATTATGGTACATAATTAAAATTAAATTTTGTAAAAAATATTGAAATGATCGAAAGAAAAATTATTACGATACAATAAAAATTAAGTACAATTTTAGTTTTTTTTTCATTTTTCGAGTAAAATGCAATACAAAAAAATGCTAACAACATTGTCAACATTGTCAAGCATTTTTTCAACACAAGTAGCTACTTGCAAGTAGAGTACATATAAAAAAAAGATTAATACAGCGAAAATGCCAAAATGGCAAAACAAAACAATTTTCTTTAAATAGGCTAATTTTTCTTCATGTTTTCGCACTTTTTTAATGCATTTTTATTTGAAAATAAGGAAAGTGAAAATAATAAAGTAGGAAAGTGCATTCAAAAAATTTTTTTTGGCGCTTAAGATTAATCAAAAAAATGTCAAAAATTAAAAAAAATGCCACAATGACAAGAAATAATTGAAAAATTAACAAGAATATTTTTAATCACTTTAAATTCAATCGAAATTCTTAAAAAATAAAATTAAAGAAGGTGCTTTTGGTCAGACTTATAGATTGTAACAAGACACGGAAAAAAAGTGTGACATTCACGTGCGCTTTTTTCAATTGGATTTTTTCTTGATGAGAAACGATGAAGAAGAAAGACTTTTTTTATAAAATTTAAAAATGAAAAGGACATTTCTGGTCTAATGTTCAAAGCATTTTTAAGAAATTTCAATTTTTAAACAAAATCAATATTAGATATTTATACATACAAAAATGTGCAAGGTGCTCCAAATTTGCGGCGGGATTCGTTTTTGTTATAACTTTTTTACTTTTTAGCCAAATTGTAAAATTCTTTTTGCATTCTATTCCCAATACTGGGAGAATTCGTTTGACATCAAGCTTGTAGATATTGGTTACAAGTTACGAGTTGCTAAACATTTAAATTTTTTTGTCACTTTTTCAAAAAAAAGACATTTTTATCAAAATGCATAAGGATCAAGTCTTCCAAGCATTAAGTCTATTTTGGATCATTTTGAGTTTTTAGTTAACAAGTTTAATGTCAAACAAATTCTCCCAGTTTTGGAAATCGAATGCAAAAAGAATTTTACAATTTGATTGGAAAGTAAAAAAGTTATAACAAAAACAAATTCCACCGCCAATTTGGAGCACCCTGTAATGTAAAAATTTAATGGAATAATTAATTTTTATTAATACCAAGTGGTTTTAAGACTCTCGAAAAAAAAGAAAATGGATCAACTTTAAAAATCATTTTTTATCCAGAAATTAAAGCAAATTAATGGGTTAATGGGTTAATTTTTTTTCCAAATTTTTTTTTTTTCTAGAAAGTGCAATGCACTTTTTATTTAGGAAATAATTTCATTTTGCAGAAAAAAGTGAAATTGTCTGATGCATTTTTCCTAAAACTTACACGTGAAAACGTCTGATAAACATAGAAATGCACTAAAAAAAAACTACAAAAATTTTTTTACATTTTTTGAAATTTTTTTTCGAAAAAAAATGCAAAATTAAGATTTTTATGCTAAGGAACTATTTTAAGGACTTAAAGCATTTTTAATACAAAACGCATTTTTTCTTGATATTTCTAAATTTTATTTTATTATTATTACTAACATTTGCAAAAAAAATCTTTATTAATAATTTTTTAGAACTCAAATTTTGTATCCCGAAATGCAAAAGCATTTTTGATCATTTTTGGCTTATTGAGAAAATAGAAAAAGTTAGTGTTTAATTACTTAATTATTTATAAAAAAAGTAATTGAATTTTTAATTAAATTATATTAAATTAATATTTAAAATTTAGCGGTTTAAAAATAACTAAAGAAAAGCTTATTAAAAAAGTTGAAAGAAAAATTACTGAAAAAAATTAATTTTTATGATGATGTACTTTAGGTTTATTTCGCATTTTTCTTCTCTTTGGCTTTTTCATTTCTTTGCAATTCCTGGTACGCCATGTCACATAAATGCAAAAACGAAACATACGTACAGGAACACACAATCGAACAAAATACCAAAAACATACCACTTTTATAAACATACAAAAAGACAAAACAACACAACACACAATATGCATATTACATATATGCAAAACACGAACAAACAGCCAGACAGACAAACAGAAAACATATGTATGTTTATAAAACGGCGAACGTCATAATACATACGAAACAAATCTGTGCATACATAAATACAAAAACGCAATATAATGATAAAAATATTATAGAGAAATTATAAAAAAATATCTATTAATAAAAATTATAGTATCACTGTTAAATTTGTATAAATTATTTATATACATATACGCCAATAAAATAAAAACCCAAACATTTTACTGTATAATATTGAATAAATTAAATAAAATTAAATATTTTTATAAATTTAAATTTTAGTTTTAGAATTTTTCTATCATAAAAATGTATGTATATTTTTATTTTTGTTTTTTCCAAACTTTTCAAAAATTTTAATTTTTTAAACATCAAAAATCATTTTTTTTATTTCAACCGTATAAAAAAATGTGATCAAAAAAATTGAAAAAAAAGCTCGCGATTTTTTTACAATGAACAAATTGCATCAAAAAAGTGCTCGGCACGAAACGGCATAAAAATGAGAGAACGAAAAGAAAATGCGCGTTATTTTGATTTTTTGAAAAAATGCCAAACAATGTGATGATGAAAAATGAAAAGTGCTAAGATTGAACTAAACGAAAAGGAAAAAATGTAAAATAATTATAAAGAAAAATAACAAAAAAGAAAGGATTTTTTTGATGGAGAAAAATCGCGGAACGTAACAAAAATATTTTTTAGTTACTGTTTTTGGGAGAAAAAGTGCTGGGTACGGATAGGCAAAAATGCAAGTAGTAATATGCGTAAACCAGCACTCCACACAAACACATATAAAACACATGGATAATGTAAAATACACTGGAAAATAAAGAGATAGACATACATAACACATGTAAATAAAGGATAAATACAAGTACGTAAACACATTATCACACAAAGAAAACACATAAACAGACGTGGATAATACACATTAAAAGCCCGTGTTATCAAGCATCAACATATAGATAAACACACATATGCATAATGTGCAACACAAAATAGACAAATTCGGAAAACTCTCAAAACGTAAACATTTTTTTGCGTCTGTTTGCATTAATCCAAAAACAAAAATAAAAATAAAAATGCAAAGAACATATTCGAGACATTTTCACATGCTTATGAAACGAAAAAAAACGTGACGTCTGAAATTAAAATATGTTACGATATTCCCAAAAAATAAAAAAAATAAAAAAGGTGATTACAAAAGGGACAGCAAAATTAATTTCAAAAAATAACAATAACCACTCGAATTTATTTAAAAATAACAATAAACAATAACAACAAATTACTTTACTGTACTGTAAACAATTAATATAAAAAATAAAAAGCATCTTTTTTCGCATTTCCAATTGTCAATCAACACAATTTGGTTAATAAAAACATTAGCACGCACTGGCATTTTTTAAGAAAAAAATGGAAAAAACGCAAAACAAAAAATGCCAACTAACTCGTGTTGTGCAGCATCTTGTTGGTACTACCCATTTTTATGTATATCTTTTTACTTACCGTTATTACTGTACGATTGCTTTTAAAAAATTTGTTGTTTATTTTTTTTTTTTTGTATTTTTAATTGAAAAATGCATTTACAAAGTTTAAAATTCTTTAAATTTAAATTTTTAATCCTTTTTAAAAGTTTAAATAAATTAATTAAAATAGATTTTTAAACGTGTAAAAAAGTAGTAATTAGCATTTTTTGGCATTTCTCGTCATTTTTGCATTACAAAATTTATATTTTTGACCAGACAAGTGAAAAAATTCAAAAATTAGAGTGTACTGGCAGTGTATTTGCAAATAAGTGGCACATCTAATATTTAAAAAATTTAACAAGAAAATGCAAAAAAATTAATTAAAAAAGTTTTTAAAAAATTAAAAAATAAATTAAGTTTGTCGGCAAATTGAAAAAGCGTTTTTGAAAGCTTTTCCCACGAAAAATTGCGTTAAAAATGCGTTTTTTAGCATTTTTTTAGCGTTTTTTCGATTGTTTTTAAAAATTTTTTTTAAATTTTAAAATTTTATTTCCAAAAACAATTTTTTTTGGCATTTTTATTTTTTTCAATAGGTTTTTCATTATTATTCAAAAAGCATTTTGTTTAGAAAAATAAAACGCCAAAGTTCGAAAAAAATATGGAACAGCAAAATGCCCCAAAACAAAAGGGAAAAATACAGTATTCAGAGTGCATCAGCGTCGACCACACAAAGGCCGAAACAAAGAGAATAAAATGAAAGGAAGGATGTTTTGGTACAAAAACACACTTTGTATCCAATGGGCCACCCAAAAATCGAAAAAAAAAACAAAAATAATAGAAAAATATGTGTGTGGCCCATTTGACTTTTTTATTCACTTCCTCCTTTTTGACCCTTTGTTCAAATTTTCTGACTTTTGCTCAGATTTTACCCGAAAAAGTTTAATTGAAATCGACGAAAAAAACGCTATTGAAAAATGCTTTTCAAAAAAAGGCAAGGAACATTTTAATAAAATGCCCCAAAAAATGCTCAAACAAAAAAATGCATTATAATTTAAATTAGAATTTAAATTATAATTTAATTTAAATTAAATTAACTAATGTCTCTAATAAATGAATGATATCATTTGGTTCCGAATCAATTGATTTTTCTCGATTTTTCTATTATTTTCTTTTGTGTTACCATAATTTTTGATCTTTTTTACGATCTGGCCACATTTTTTTGTAGAGTAATTTTTGGTCGAAAATATTTGAAAATTATCGTAACGTGCGATAGAAAATTCCCAAAAAGCTTTAAAGCATTATCAATGCGACTAATCTTTTTTCGTAATGATATCATTCGCTCGCTATGTGTAATATTGATATCAATCAATCAATTTATTTCCAATTAAAAAAATTTAAATAAATTAGCCTAAGTT
The DNA here is from genome assembly GCA_024678965.1 of Bradynema listronoti. Classification (NCBI taxonomy): domain Eukaryota; kingdom Metazoa; phylum Nematoda; class Chromadorea; order Rhabditida; family Allantonematidae; genus Bradynema; species Bradynema listronoti. The sequence continues at coordinate 5,040,850 of JANLNO010000003.1, forward strand.
CGGGTTAATAAAACGTGCCTTAGACAATAAACTTGTCCTGATTTTCATTTTTCAAAAATTAAATTGGTCATACAACTTAAGGTTACGTGATACGTAATACGTGAAAGCTCCAGATCAATCCCTCTCCCCATTGGAAATGATCTTGGAACTAATGATTTCGCGGGTTCGGATGTGGCCATCCAGCCACCGAAATATCGGCTGGTTTGTTGCATAAGCATGCGGTACCGCTGATGTGACTTGCAAGGCTTGGTCAGCACCGCTGTATCACCCACACTGTGCAATGTGGTATCTATTGTCTTCTTAATATGGTAACACCTAGGTGGAGTCGGGGGCAAAACCTAACAAAGTGGAACCTATCGCACAAACATTAGGCCATTGCTCCCCAATTTTAAGATTATTAAACATTATTTTGCACTTTTTCCACTCCAAAAGCAAAAATAATTTTCAAAGAAAATGAAATATTTTTGAATTTTTTTACAGTTAGCCAAGCTGCGCCATATGCATTCTGGCGCCTTATTTACATGAACTTGGGGTAATTAAATTAAAATACCGAATTATTAGAGAAAAATGTGCCAAAATGTACCAAAATGTGGGAAAAAATGCTTAAAATACACAGTAAGACGAAGAAAAATGCCTGAAAAATAGTGTAAAATGTGTCAAAATGTTAGATAGAAAAAAATGCAGTAAAATTAATTGGAAATATAGTTGGCTGAGATTACGAAAAATAAAATAATTTCGTTTAAATTTTCTTTGGCATTTTGACAATGACAAATTCAAATTTTCTTAAATCCATAATTACGGTAGCATTAAAGGCGAAAATGGAAAATACTGTAGCGTACTCCGCGCATGCGAATACCGTATAAGCTGAAATTGAAATAAATTATTTATTTACTGTAATATTTGAATGACGGGAAAACGTACCATGCGGAGTACAGTATCGATAATTGAGAATGAATGCTATCGTAATTATTGCAGCTAAAACAAATGTGACTACGGTAATTGCAAGCCGGAGTTTTTGTTGATTCCAACTGGCCAAAGTACGATATTTAAATGGAACTAATTTCAAGCACTGTAAATTTAAGCGTGATGTGAAAATTGAAAAAAATGACGTGAATTTGCATCGAAATGATGCGTGAAATAACGACTTTGAGCATCGTGATGCTGATGTCGCGCGTGATGTGCGAGTTGAAGGTGAGAATGATGTCGATGTTGTAGGCGAGGATGACAAACCTGACGCCATTTTTATGCAAGACATCGTTGATGAGATTGACGATAAATGTGATGTCAATAATGATGTGGAATTTGGCGAGGCTGTTCCTGATGATGACGAAGATGTTGATGCAGACAATAATGGAAAATTTTTTAATGTTTCTTCATGCAGGTATGATGTGGAAAATGACGCAAAGTTTAATGTGATGCGTGACAAATCATCCGAAAATGATATACATAATGATGTGGCCGGAAACGATGTTGAATTGTGATGAGTCAAATCATTCCTATCTAAATCAAATGTTAAAAAAGATTATATAATCAAAGTGCATATAATCGAAAGAGAGCAAAAAGTTAATACACAAACTGGCGGAATTAGGCCCTTTTAACTCATGAGCGAGGAGACACGGCCACTCGAAAAATCCAAATTTGGCTTAATTTTGAAAATTAATTTGAAAGATCAAAAATTTTTAAAGGGCCAAAAGTTACCTTAAATAAAATATTTTCTTCTAAGACCTATAGGTCATTGGATTCAACTCTTCAATGGCTATCGAATGAGTATATCCACGTTGCTGTAGCTCACAAAATCCATTTTGAAAAAAACCATGGACTACAGTAAGGTCATTTTTTCAAAATTACAAAAAATTCAAAAATTTATTTTCGAACGAAGGTAATGTCATTGGATAGCTGGTAAAGTGATAAGAAAAAACTACTCTTACACTGGGCCCTTTCGACTCACGGGCAAAAAGTTACAGCCACTTGAAAATCACGAATATGGTCTAATTTTGATAGTCACAAATTTTCAACGGGCCAAAAGTGCCCGAAAATTAAAAAATTGATTAAGAGACCCATATATATTTGGAATCAACTCTTCAATGGCTATCGAATGAGTATATCCACGTCGCTGTAGCTCACAAAATCCATTTTGAAAAAAACCATAAAAAAAATTTATAGTAAGGCAAAATTTTTAAAATCGCAAAAAATTCAAAATTTTATTTTCGAACGAAAGTGGTGTCATTGAATAGCTGGTAAAAAGATAATCAAAAGTTACTCTTAAGCTCTTTTGACGCATGGGAAAAAAGTTACAGCCATTTGAAAATTCCAAATTAGGCTTAATTTTGATAGTCAAAAATTTTCAAAGCGCCAAAAGTGCCCTTAAATCAAATATTTTATTTCGAGACCCATATTTATTTATAATCAGCTCTTCAAGCCCAATCGAATGAGTATATCCAGGTCCCATTAGCTCACAAAGTCCATTAAGAAAAAAACCATAAAAAAAATTTTCAAAATCGGCCAAAATTCAAAATTTTATTTTGGAACGAAAATGGCATCATTGGATAGTTAGTAAAGTGATAAGAAAGTGTCACTATCGAACTAGGCCTTTTTGAGTCAAGGGCGAATCATTTGAAAGTTGGAAATTTTTGTCTTTTTGCAATTTTTTCTTCAAAATTCCCAAGGCAAAATCGACTTTTACCGTATTCGTTTCGCGGTGTTTGAGCCGTTTTCGATTCGGTAAAATATGTCAGTAACATGAAATGCATTCCGCACGTGAGCAAAAACGCCACAAACAATGCCACGTGAAAATTGCCGTTCTCGCGTTCGCCGATTACGGTAAGCGCGGCGAGGAGGGCACATTCCACCGTGGCCGAAACGCCCATAAACGCAATACCATAACGTATCAAAAATTCAAAGTCACTGTAATGACTATTGTGTCTGTGTTTTCGCTTTAAAATACGCCTCAAAATGTTACGATCTATAAATTGGTTACGGTAAAGTTCTCAAAAAATACGGCATTCATTATGAAGATTTATTAAATAACACCGTACAATTTAGAAGAAGAATAATTAGTCGGAACGGTATATGAAACAATACGGTAACGTGCCAAATGATCCGCTCCGTGGGTAAATTAATCACTCGCGACACCGACGGCAAAAATTGTTTCTGAGAAAAGTTTTCTTGATATTAATCCGCTTTAAACGAGTCAAATTCGAGTCAAAATGAGCCAAAATTAGGCTCAAAACGGATCAAAATTTGGACTAAACGAATCAAATTTAAGCCGAAATGAGTTAAAATTAGGTTAAAACGGATCTAAATTAGAGTCAAAAGAGCCAACACTGAGTCAAAAAGCCAAATTACTGCCAAACAGATCGAAATTGGATTAAAACGGATCAAATTTAGATCAAAATGGGTCAAAATCAAGGTCAAAACGGTTCAAACTAGAATAAAAAGCTCATATATTGAACATAGACTCTGTGTGCTAATTGACCCGGGCCAAAACGAAGCTCAAACTAATGGAAAATTACCCCGCAAGTCCATTCGTAGTAGAAGAGTTGAGCGTAGTCCGCCAAAAGACCCACGCCAAATGCGCTAAAAAAGCCGAAAAGAGGCGGCAGAATGGCCGCCGCGTAAACGACGCTAAAACATGCGCGCAAAAGCACCGCGCTGCCGATGCTACGCTGATACCGTATAAAATGCGATGAGGCCAGACGTACGGGAGGCAAATACAATAGCCCAATTTCCGAGGATTTTTCAACGTTCATTCTTCATCCGGTTAAATGCAATTACGGTAGTTCCGAGTGAATACGATATATTCACGACGACATATATATAGTAACCACCGACGGTTACAATAAGCCACCGACCGACTCGATCGATCAATACGTTTACAATTTCAAATTAAATTTTTTTAAAAGTAATAATAAAAAGTTTGACAGACAAATGAGAATGATAATATCATTCCTTCGCTCCCCAATCAATTCGCTTTTGTTTTGTTTCTCGTCGTCCTTTAATATTGATATTGTTCAATAAAAAATTATTAAAAGTATCAAAAAATTTGTTGTAATAATTTTCAAAAAATTTTTCATTGAAAAATTTTCCGCAAATTTTTCCAATTTTTTGGGTTAAATTTTTTTCCAATTTTTTCAACTAAAAAATTTTGGCGAGAAAACAAAACGGGGACGGGACGAAATATAAAACGGGACGGAACGAGACGAAATTAAATGGAACAGGGCCGGCCGGACGAAACGGAAACGTGACGGGATGTGGAAGGGGGGGGGTAGGATATAAAACAGGACAAGATGGTGACGAGACGGGGTTTAAATGCGGCAGGGCGAGAAAGTAACGGAGAGGAGGGAGGGAAGATATAAAACAGGACAAGATGGTAACGAGACGTGGTTTAAATGCGGCAGGGCGAAAAAGTAACGGGGAGGGGGAAAGATATAAAACAGGACGAGATGCGGAAGGAACAAAATTAAACGGGACGAGGCCGAAATGAGACGGGCCGAAATAAAATGGGGCCGAAATAAAACGGGGCCGAAATTGGATAGGACAAAACGGGACGTGCCCAAAAAGAAACGACTTAAAAATGTTTATTTTTTTCACAAAAAAATTACTCAAATATTTCGACAATAAAAAAATAAAAGTTTCTCTTCAAAAAAAAAGGGCAAAAAAAACATACAATATAATAAAAGTCAAAGGAAAAAAATTGGCGTGCTGTATTTGAAAGAGAGGAACAAAAAAAAAAAAAGGCTTACGTTAAAAGGCCTACAATATAAATAAATGAATGAAAAAATTCAATTCGAAAGATTCACAGAAAAAAAATGAATTGCTCAAATAACCGCAGCTTCTTTACTCAAATCCTCAAACAGGCGCCAAAAAAGTAAGTAAGGCCTGCGCCTTCACTTTTAAACGAGAAAATCATTGGCCTGTTCGATAATGTTTGTGGCGCACGCGTCGCAGGTGCTAACGCGTCGCATCGATTGCGCGGTGCGCTCCATGCTCACCACGTTCAACGCCATCCGACCCAAATAGAGCGCCAGCGGCGTGGACGAGCCGGTGGTCGAATTCGCGCCGCCGCCATTACCATTAGCGCCTAAAACTGCAAACAATTGAGCCTTTTTTGGAATGCTTAAGTCACTAAAGATTTTCTAGCGACCCTGATGATTCATTAAAATGTTTTTTTTTTCGCGGATCCTCAAGATCCTAAACTGTCCGGCTGGCTTAATTCACAGACAACATTAAAAATGTTCGATTAAAGAGATTGTAATAATTTTTTGAGTCTAAGACTTTCTAGTAATCCTTAGAAGTCTTATCGAATCCATAAAACTTTCTAAAAGTCCCTAAACTAAACTACTTGTTTCAGTGACTAATAAATTTTTAAAAATCCTCTAAAAATATCTGAAAGTCATTAATGTTAATATCGCAGAGTCTTATAAAGTTCCTAAATGATACATGGAATGGATCCGAATAGAATTAAAACACGCATACATCGACTGGGCGACGCATGTGAGCTGTGCGCGCCGTAGTGATTATGCGGCGCGGAACGGCTGTGCATACGCGACAATCGTCCGATGGCAACGCCGCCCCAGCCGCCCAAATATTTACGAATTTCGATTTCGGCTCTGCAAAAAAATAAAGTCAGACAAATTCGAGCAAAACCCATTTAAGAGTCAAGCCGAGTCAAAAGCCCGAAAGCCAAAACTGGATAGAAAGCCAGACCGAAACGACCCAGTTAATTTAACTATAAGTCAATGTAAGAATGGGTTAGGCCAACAATGGTCAACTCAAGCCCTAAATTGCTGAGCAGGGGCCGACTGTGTTCAACTCAAGCCTAAAATTCTGAGCCAAAGCCAATTGAATCACATCGAGTCTAGCCCACGATGCTGGATGAGGCAGACTATGTTCAACTCAAGTCTACAGTACTAAGCCAAAGCAGACTATGTTCAATTCAAACCCAAGGCCAATCCAGCCTGCCGAAAATAGCATAAGCCATAAGCCTAAGCCCAAGCCAAGTCGGCTCAATTCATTCCAACTATATTTACATACACAATTTCTTAATCGTCCCATCTCCACATGTTTCTTAACTGGCCTAGAGAAGACAGGCTTGTTGACTTCAAAATATTCTCTTCTCTCATCTCATCAAAACAATTTCGTCTCGCCCCCCCCCCACTTACTTGTTGCCGATAAACACGTCCTCGGTTTGAAATCGTATCGCCGGATGGTTAATCGACACGCACAATTGCGGCTGGGCCTGCGTGGGCGCGCAGCAGTCGCCCGTTGTCGGCATGCCGGAGCCGGGCGCCGTTGCGACAATTTCCAGCTCGACGTTCTCCACGCAAAACGTCTGTCCGGCCTCGCCATCCACCACCGTAATTGTCATCGTACGTCGCGTTATCGACGTCACGCCGTCGTGATTCTTGATGTCCGGCTGGCTGCGCGCTTCGCGCTCCGCCTGCAGCGCTCTTTCGAGCGCCTCAAGCGGATCGGCGCGCGAGTCGCTCGCCGCCGACGTACCCGTTATCGAAATGCTTTCCTCGTATTGATTGAGTAGAACCCCCTAAAAAATAATGCATTTTTAATATATGAGACTCGTCTTTATAAGTCTTTTAATTAAGCATATTTTGCGGCCTATTTTCGGTCCTAGTTCGAGTCCGTCCCAATCCAATTTCCAGCCTATTTTCGGCTTTCTAACCTTTTTTTAAGCGTAATTTTAAGAACTGTCATGGTCCAATTTCCAACCCATTTCAGCTATTATTTTAAAGCCGTCACGATCATATTTTAACCCGATTTCAAGACTATTTCAAGACGCTATTGAAACTCAATTTCCAGAGTATTTTCGACTTTATTTCCCTTATAAGCCTAATGAATTTCCCAGCCTACTTTTGGCCTATTCGTTCATACCCCATTTCAAGCCTATTTTCGAGCCTATTCCGAAGCTGTCCAAATCTAATTTTCAAGTATATTTCAATGCTGTTATAATCCAGAATTAAATCCATTTTCAAAACTTTTTTTAATATAGAAAAACTACCTTGAAGCTAGTGAAATTATTAGTCTATTTTCAAAATTTTCAATTTTCAAAAGCTGCCAATATTCAATTTTCAGCCAATTTTCCACCTTTTTATACTCTCAATTTCAAACTTATTTTCTTTCTTCCGTCTCATATAGCCACTACAATAGTCACCAAGCCATTCAAAAAAAAGCCAATTTCGAGATGCGAAAAAAATTCACTTTAAGCCTGGTGAAATTCTCCTCAAAAACGAGTCGTGCGACTCCGTTTTCAGTAATAGAATGCACAATTCCGCGACTCTTCGGCTCGCTGACCACGGTGACAATACTCGACGTGGTGGCCGCGGAAGTGGGCGAAGGCGCCGTCGACGTCGTCGGACAACAGCATCCGCCAATCACCGACCCGCTAACCGTCGAATGGATTAGTGCCGACTCGAAGCCGCGTGTCGAATTCGTCGATTTAATCATTCCGTTTTGATTGCTGCAAAAAATTAGCATAAAATTTGAATTTATTTTTTTTAAGAAAAAAAAATGATAAACGAGCCAACTCAAAAGCATAATCTGTTTAATTGCGTTGTTATAATCAAATAAATTATATGCCGAATTTTGAATCAAAAATATACTCTATTTTAGGTAGGAAATTATATCCCTATATTATGAGTAAGATACGCTTGAAAAATAGGATCCAATTAGAGTAAAATCGAATGGACCGAATAGAACAAAATAAAATACAATTAAAGAATCCAATTACAGTAAAATTATAAAATCCAATTAGAGTAAAATTATAAAGCCAAACAAGTCCAAAAAAAAATGATAACATTAAAATAGCAAATATTAATAAAATAGCCTCAAATTTATGAAAAATTTTCCGCTAAAAAAATAGTCAAAAAATAAATTTTTTAGAGAAAAAATTTCTAGAAAAATTTCACGCGCAAAAATGTACTAAAAATGCATTGTTTCATTGCATTTTTAGTGCTCTTTGAGCTTTTTTTGTGCTTTACGTTTTTTCGGTATGCGTTCATTTATCAAATTTTTTTAAATTCGTTTTTAATGAATGAATGGAAAAAATTATATTAGTCAATCGATTGCACAATCATAGAAATGGAAACAATGAAAATGATAATAAGAGTAATTTGTGAAGAAAATATACACTTATGTATAATGTGTGTGTGTGTGCATATTGATATCATTTTCGTTGTGCATTGATATCATTCACTTATTCATTCGTTTTTTTCCCCAATTTTTCTTTGAACTTTGAACTCACATAACAAAAAAATTTCCACTTTTTTTTCTTCCTATTTTCTCTTTCTTTTTCTCTCATTTTTTCTTTTCACATTTCTCTATGAACCTCTTAAAAAAAATTTTAAGTAGCTTTTCAAATGATCCCCCTCAAGCAATGCTGGAACATGACTTCTTAAATGATTCTGGATAATTAGTGAGTCATTTAGAAGTTATAATGACTCTTAATAGTTTATAAATAACTCTCAAAATTTAAAAGATTCGTTTAACCATTTCACCTTCTAATGAGTCGGAGTCAAATCAGTTAAGTCACAGCACTAATGCTGAAGCGAGTTAACTTCCATCGTAAATAACTTATAATCAGTAAAACCATTTAGGAGTCATAACCCTTGAACACTTAAAGGTTCGTGTCACACGTTGTTATCCCGTGCCGCTTATATTGTTTTGTCTTCTGATAATTGTCTCTAATTAGGTCCTATGCGTTCTTTCATCAACTTTCGCCATCTTTCCGCTGGTCTTCCTGGTGGTATTTTGCAGTTGTATGGCCACCAAAATGTGGCTCGTGTCGTCCATCTGTTGTTTGTCTATCTGGCTACGCGCCCTGCCCAAAGAAGTTTTCGTATTGTGGCTGTCTGGTATGCGTCTGCAAATTGCGTTTTCTTTCTGATTTTCTCGCTTCTGATTTTGTCCATAATTCGCACTCCAATTGCTTTTCTTTCCATTGCTTTTAGCGTAGTCGTTAGCATGTGCTTCTCGCATTCCCTCATTTTCTGATCCGTATGAGTGCAGGTATTACAGTGGTGTTGAAAAGATGTGTTCTTGCTTTTTTGTCGTTTGTTTTCTTTAGGACTTCTTTTATGTTGTTAAAGCTCAACCATGCTGCACTTCGTCGTCTGCGTATTTCGCCGTCGATTTTGTGTTCCGATGTTACCAGTTGTCCGAGATATACGTATTTGTCCAACAAGGCAATTTCCGTATCCTCCAGTTTTTTGATTGTTGCACATTGCTTGTGTTTTCGCCCGGAGTCATAACCCTTATACCTCATAAATGACTCCAAAAACTACTAAGGGCTGTGAACTAAAAGGCTATGAATGGCTGGGATCTAAAGGGCTACGAGGGGATGAGAACTAATAAGCCAAGAGCTACTGAGGGCTGAGAACTAAAAGGCTACAAATGGCTAATAACTATGACTACAGAGAGTTGAGAAAGAATTAAAGGATTACTAAAGGCTATTTGATATTAAAAATTTTAACGCATTCATGCTCACCGGTAACAAAACTCACTAAAAATTGCCTTGCTCCTTCTTTAAAATTTTTCAAAAATTTTTTTTCTCTATAAACACTCTTCTAGGCATATTTTTACTTGAAAAACGCAAATTTTTTGATTATTTTGACTATTACAGACTTCTTCTTCATATTAAATTGGTTGATGAAAATATCATGGGAAATGGAGAGAACGCAGTGAAAGTGAATGTAAATGAGTGAATGAATTCTTAACACATTTGTAAATTATTAACGCTTAAATCGAATAATCCAAAATATGCAAAATGTGTTCCGAAATTAAGAAATTTTCTTCAAGTTTAAACTTTTCGTATACAGATCCTTTATGAATCAGACTCTATTTTATTTGTTCATAAAGAAAAAAACGACAAATATACACATTAAAAATGACACAAAAAAGTCAAGTCACCCATAACTTCTTCAAAGTTTTTGACTAAAATTTTATTGACGAAATAAAAAATAAAAATTTGTCTACGGAAAACAAAAAATTAGAAAAAGATTTTTGGACCAAATAAAATTTTATTTGTCTCTCATTTGAGCGATACGAACTAAATTTCACGTGAAAAACGTAAAAAATTGAACAAAAAAATGTTTTGCTAAAATATATTTTCACATAGAATCAAAAAACATATTTTTTGAGTAAAAAGAATTATAAAAAAGGCCAAAAAAGTTTTTTAACTTTGGATAAGCTCAAAATGATCAAAATAAGATGAGATGGAATGTGTTGATCGAATAGATCGCTGATTGAATGGGGCATTAAGTCATAAATCTTTGAAAAAAAGGCTCTAACAGCCTCGTAAAAACCCAAAATGACCATCAAAGAACAGATGTCTCATTACCTTGGCAAAGAATCTTCAATAATTAAATCAAAGATCTCCGAAAAAAATCATTAAGTCGAAGATCTTCGAAAAAAATAACTCGAAAACCTCTATCCTCCCTCCCTCCCAAAAAAAAACTGGCAAAAAATAATTTTCCTGCAAAAAATTGTTTCAACCGAAAGTTTCCTACACAATTTCTTCAGAGTAAATTTGAAAAAATAAATTAATATTTTTCAATTTATTTTTAAATTAATTAATTGCTATTAAAATAAATGATTTTTCCATCCATTTTATTTAGTCTCATTTTGATTCATTTCTTATCGCTTTGTTCTGACAATTATTTTTGACTTGAATTTTGTCTTTCCATAATCCAATAAAAGAACACAAAAAATGTTGGTTTTTGTTTTTTGTTTTTGTGATTATCGAGACAGTAAAAATTTTAATGGGCTTACTCTCACTCTCATGGTATGGACTCATCGTTTATTCTATTCTCCTAGGCTCAATCTCATTATAAACTTAAGCTCAAAAACAGAACAGGCTCACGCTCGTCCTAGGTTTTTAGACTCATCCTCACCCTAATAAAATTTTTGATATGCCGATAATCCACAAGAACTAAAATGTTTTAGAATATTATAATATTAATTCAATTTAGATATAAAGAACCAACCTTTCTACGTAGAGTCCGTTACGAAGCACGGGTTCGTTGTAAAATACCTGAGCGCATCGCTCCACTTGAACAGATCGCAGCCGCGAACGAGATGTCATTTAGACCAATATGTTAGTAAACGGTGAAATAATAGTCGAATTTGTTTTAGAAAATACAAAATTTGTCGTAAATTGAAACAAATAGATTCTAAAAGACGAAAAATTAACAATACTATAACAATTATTTATTATTATAATAAAAAATGACCAGGTCAGGCTGAACATTTACCAGGTATCTGAGTTCCAGTTTTATTATTATAATAAACGGATCAAACTAAACATTTATGAGTTCCAGTCCTATCTGATATAGAGCTCATATAATTACAAATAGATAAAAACCCGAAAATTGGATATAAAACGTTTTTTCTACAAAAAATGTATTTGTGTATGCAAATAGAACACGCACATTCATACACACAAATACATGATATAAAATGCAAAAAATAAAAATAAAAATAAATAGGAATGATATCAAATTTTGAATGGCTATATACTTTGAACTCCCGTTTTATATTAATACAATTAATATTACTAGAGGCGAGTAATGAGGAAGAAAGTACAAAGAAATAAACCGATCAATATTAATAATATCATTCAATCATTTTTCAGGAGCTTAAAACGTAATTTTCCAATGGATAACTGACTAATTTCTAAAAAAAATGATTCTATTAAAAATTATACACGTAATAAAGATGCTATTTATAATATCAATTACACATAAAATATTACTCATCGAATCATTTGGCCACGCGTGACCATGTGCGAATTTCCCCAAAGAAAAAATTTTTCTTCAAATGCCAAAATGCTAATAAAAACTTGCAAATTTAAATTTCAAACCAAAGGCTCAACTACGGTAATAACGAACAATTTTTTGATTAGCAATTATTCATAAAATTATTTTTTTCCATTTTATCTATAGTCTTAAAACCTCTCGATCAATTCTTCTTTGGCCTTGAAATCCTTGCTTCAAAACTCTTTGTGGAAATCCCAAAAGTCTTTCAACTCGCTTAAAATTATTCGCCGATCGAAAAGGGCACTAATATTGTTTCGTTGTTTAAAATTTTGCACTTTCACGTCATCACGCGTAAACACGCATTAAAAGGCAATTAATTAGGTAAAAAATAAACACCAAACACGAGACATCAACCGAATTTCAGACATTATTGAGTCATGAGATTTCTTTCTAATTTCTTTTTTTTCTATTCGTTTTATTTCCCTTTTTTATCTCCATATTTTCCGTTTTTATTCTTTCTTTTCCATATCATAGAAAAAAAGATATGTACATAATTCAAATTTGTAATGTATTTGTGCAGGGAGAGGGGGGGGGGGGGGATTAGGGAGATTTTGTCATACATAAAAAAATTGAATCCAAGGATTTTGCATAATTTTAAATATTTCTCTCTTTTCTTTCTCTTCTCTTTGTTTTCTTTCCTTTTTTCTCTTTAGTTTCATTTTCTTTTCTTCCCCAACTTCAAATAGGCAAGAAAAATTTAAATGAAAAACGTGGTCAAACCATTCGGCAAAGCAACGTGAATCAATTTTAATTTATTTTATCGCTTTTTTTCAACGAATCGAATAATTTTTAATGCATTAATTCATTCTTTTCTCAATGATTCCTTCCTAACTTTCTCAATCACTTTATCATCCCTTCCATATCATTTTCTCCCATTCATTTCTCAATCATTTCCTTCTCGTCTCCTCTAACTCCTTTTATATCATTCTCAATCATTTTCGGGACTTTATCATCCCTTTCTTATCATTCCCAACCATTTTCACTCATTCTTTTGCCGATCATTTCTTCCACATTCCTCCAATCCCTTCACCATCTCATCCCTTTCAGATCATCCTCAATCATTTCCTCATTTTTCCTCAATCATTTTCTTCTTCGCTTTCTCCAAAAAATCAAAATCAAAATATAAAAAATTGAAAATTTTCTCCAAAGATTTTTTCGGAAATTTTTTTTACTATTTTTTCGGATTTTCCACGTGTTGGCAAATAAATAAAGAAAGTAAAAAAGTGAAAAATCAAAGGTTTTTTGAGTTCGTTTATTTGCCACTTTTTTTTCTGCTAAATAAATTTTAAAAAATTTTAAACATAAAAAATCCTATATATTTATTTATTCAAATTTTTGTTCAAAAAAAGAAACAATTTTTTTTATACAATTTTATGATTTTTCGAAGAAAGAAAAATCAAAACACAAAAAAAAAGAAAAAATAATCGATTCAAAATAGTTGTGAATAGGAAAAGGATTGAAAATGAGATAGACCAAAATAGACATCATTTTTCTTCGAATTCGAGCTCTAATTTGGCCCCAATCAATTTGGAAGTGTCCCACGAAATTATGAACTAAATTAGAATTTTAAAATTCAAGAGATATGAAACAAAATTAGGGATCATTCTCTTAAATTTGGATCTCTAATTTGGTCCCTATCCCATGGAATCTACAATTGTTAAACCTTTTATATATTACATCCTCCAAAATCCAAAAAAATAAATCCAATAAAACCGTTATTTTACAAATCTAATGACTCGAAATTTCGGAAATTCTAATCCCGGTCCCATAGCCAAAATCCTATGACAATGACGATAATGATTTGGCAGTGAAAAAGAGGCCTACGATTCAATGATGATGACCATGATTCGCGAGTTTATCGCCGGTGACCTCCGGACTCAAATGTGCCATCGGACCGTAGCGATGTTTATACTTGTAATGAAGTTTGTCCGGCCAAAACAGATAATAGAACAGGCCGGTGCCGCCGAGTATAGCGCCAATAGCGAGAATCCCACCGATTTGACGATACACCGGCCACTCCGGTTGCCGTATCAAAAAGTTAGGATTGGGGTTCTATAAGCGAAAAATCAAAAAATTAATATCTAAAAAGATATCAAAAATGGCCTCATCTGGCACCCATAAATTAATCAAAAATGATTTTAATGAAAATATTTTTATAAAACAGACTAAATTAACAACAAAATTCCCACCAGTTTTTCCCATACTGCCCAGATCTCTCTGCGGTCACGTGGGTTTTGAAACGGCTTAGGACAATGGTTCAAATTGCTGAACTTACCAGCGCGATAATACCCGTCTAGCTTTTGAAAAAATTCGAGATCCCCTCTGAAAATGATAACGTTATAAAAAGATAAATAGATAAAAAACGTATTCTTGGAAAAGCGTTAATCCCAAATGAGAATAGCTATATATAAGGGGTGCATTTTACACTTGCGCCAACCCGATATTTGGGCATACTTTCATGAATTCTTTTTTTATTCTCTCGTTTTATTTATATTTGATAGTGTTTCACACTTTGGCAGAGCGATCACATTAGGGGGGGGAACGTAGGCTTAGGCTTAGGTTTTGTTCTATTGACAAAAATCAAAGAGTGCAAAAACCTGTGTGAAAAAGTAACATGAATAACGGGGCTTTGTTTTGCCATATATACATGAATTTAAAAAAATTCATAAAAGAAATGCAAAAAATTTAAGGTATTTCATATAATGCACAAATGTGAAAAGCGTTGGTGTGCCATATAAGAAAAGAAGATGGGAAACAAACTTTTCAGACATTTTCAAAAGCACAAAACAAAACTAACTTGTTCTTGAAAAATGGTTGGCCGTGGACGGCGCGTCGACTAAGAAGGCTTGACGCAAGCGCTCGAGAAATGTGAATGTTCCCGTTAAAGCAAAACATCAGCTGAAAACTGTGTTTTGACTTGGCTCCGGCAAACTCACGTCAGACGAGCAGAGCATCATTATATTTCGCTATTTTTATAAAAAAATATGACGGGTTTGTCCGCTCGTCTGCCAGAAATGCGGGGAGTCAACTCGAAGCCAAGTCACAACACTGGCTGAAAAACTCTTTTAGAAAAATTCAGGGTTGAAAAACCTTTCATTGTGCATTTTCGAGCAAAAGAAATTGAAATGTTTATGAGCCGAATTATTAAAATACTAATTAAAAACGACTAAAAAGATCAATAAAAGCTTAAACTGAGTCCATAGAAACGGAACCAAAATGAACAGGACCCAATCAGAAATTAAATTCTGAAAAGTCATTTTCTAAGAATTTAAAATGACGTGAATCGTTGTGAAACAAAATGCTTTTAAATGTGAATTAAAATCCCTTTTCGTTGAATAAAAGCTCCACTCAAATAAGTCAAAATTTAACATCTTTTACAAGAAAAAATAGTTTAAAATAGGATTTAATGACTTTATGCTTGAATGGTTAAAGCATAGCATTCTGCTTTATCGTTTTTTAAAAAATATTAAAAAAAAAATTGCCTTCAACAAAAATATGGACAAGACATAAAGTAGGATGCAAACTCTTTCACGCCATCATTTTTCGGAAGAAAATTTTATTTATTTAAATCGCGTCGAATAAAAAAAAATAGAGTTAAATATAAACGGACATGACAGAAAAAAACAAAGTGATGAAGTTAAGAAAATATTTTTAATAATGATACGCAAAAAACATTCAATCATTTTTTCCATTCTTCTCTCTAGCGGCGCCCCAATAGAGCGGCGGCCAACGCGGCCGCGTTGCCGTTGGCGGCCAACGCCGCGGCGGCGGCGCTCGCGTTCTGAAAGCCGGGCACCGGCACGCCGACGTTTGGCGCGCAGGCGTACTTGGCGTGCAGACGCGTCAGCGTCTCGATCACCTGCGGCGTGAGGCGTTCGCGCGCGTGACGAAGCTGACGCGTCGCCTGAATTATCTCGTTGACGTTGCGGGAGTGATCTGAAAAAAAAGAGAAATTCAACTCATATTCTAGGACATACCAAAATAAAAATTAATCATTCGTTGGCTGGATTGGTGCCATTTTGACCGAATAATTTCGGATATTATATGACACGTGATAAGCGAATACATTCAAGTTCTTCGATTCTGTCTCGTTTCCAGGCCGAAATGATTCTAATGATGATGTGCTATCATAATATGAATATAATAAAGAAAAAATTTACAATAGTTCAACAAGAGGCGAACATCAACGTTGCGGAAGGGCGAACGCGCCAATTTTCGCATGTTGAAAATTCGTTTTGGAATAACTCTAAAAATATCAAGTCGAAAATGTTAAATAAGGCATTGGGCTGTGACTTGATTCCAAGTCATTCGGAAAAAAAATTCCTATCATACTTTATCAAACTCTTTCACTCTCGTTTCTCGCCCCTCACAAAAACGAATATTCAAAACTAAGAGGTTTAAAATAGGCCCCAACTAATTCAATAATAATAATAATAATATAACCGTCGCGCGATTCGCGTCTGTAGCGTGGTGTTCAAATAGAATGTGGGATGCGAAGTGCCGGGTCCGGTTGAAAGCTGCTGAGGACCACCGCCGCCGCCGCCGCCAGTGCCCGGGCCGGCTATGAGCGCCGCTTGTTGCTGCTGCTGCTGCTGTTGTTGAAGCGTCTGTTGAAGGGCGGCAGCCTGTTGCGCAAAGCTGCTTGCGACACCGCCGTGGCGCGCCGCCGCCTGCAGCAAATTATGCGGGACGCCGCGTAGCGCGGCGGCGGCCGCCGCCGCGCTCATACCTCCGCCGGCCGCGCCAGCCGTTCCGCCGCCGGGCATCGACGCGTTGGCGCCTCCGCGGCCGGCGCCCGAACCGCGTTGCTAGAAAAAAAAAAAACGATTATCACATGCCTTCAAAAATCAATTTTAACTGGTATTTCCCTCTTCCTCGACCTTCACACTTACATTCGGCTGCACGTGCGAGGTCGGCTTGACGTTTGCGTTCGCGTTTCGCGTCGCCGCACTTCCAACGTTGTGTTGTGACGCGTGCGAAGATGCGCTCGGATGGTGATGATGATGATGATGCTGATGATGCGTCTGATGCTGCGATTGCGCGGGTTGTGGCGCGACGCTGGCCGCACTGCTGGCCATCAATTGTTGAGATAACGACTGTTGTTGTTGTTGTTGCGGTTGCTGCTGCTGGCTGGACGCCGATTCAACCACGCCGTCCAAATCGTACGTGTCTAAACACAATCATATAGATAGCAAATTGAAAATCGTGAATAAAATAGGCCGCGGCATATTTGAGCATGCCTGCGCCTAGCTAATCGAGTCAATTCACGCCCATTTTCTTCAACACACCAACCGTATTCGTGTTCCCGCGCCAATCCGCCCATTTTACGCCAACGCGTCCAGCATTCCGCGCACAAACGCATTTGCTCCTGTGCCGGGCCCCAGTGATACCATTGCAGCGATCGATCCGTCTTGCAGCTCTCGCACGGCGTCGCGCTCGTCACCGGCTCGAGCGTGGTGTTCGAGGGCTGAACGAGGCTGGCGCTCGGCTTATTGTACGCCGGCACAAACACCTGTTTCAGTTGTCTGCAAGCAAGCGGGAAAAAATAAAATTCCAGTAAATAAACTAGCTTAAATCCTTCTAATTTGCATACTCTAATCGAGGTTCACACTCGGGAAGCCAATAATTGATCCCGATTTTTTCTAAGTAACTAAAGAGAATGAATGGCAAAAAAAAAAAGGAAAAAATTGCTTTGGCTTCATTGTGAAGCTCAATTTTGGCTAGTTAGAAATCAACCGGATCTCTAGGTCCTCAATACACTTAGTCCCTCTAAACTCACTTCTCCTTTTCGGCATTCTTATTCTTTTTCATTTCCGCATAGCGGCCGGTTGTCTTCCACATGTAATAGTACTCGACAATGTCACGTATCGATTTCCAAGGCAGCTGAAAAAGAATCAAATATCAATAGCTGATCGATAGAAGCTTTCATTTCATTTTGCGGATCAAAATCGAAATCGAAAACACAAAAAAAAAAAAAAAAACGTACGCAATCGACGCGAATATCGTGAAAGTCCTTTCCGTACTTTTCCATGGCCTCTTCGAAAAGCGTCGCCTCGGCGGCCGACCATTCCTCGAGTTGATCTCTGAAAATACGAGAAAAAAAGCGTTTTTAAATGCCATTAGCCCCCCAAAAAAGCGTTTTTAAATTATTATTCGTTTCGCTTATCCTCTCCCTCCCGCGACTAAATTCGAACCTGCATAAAATTGGCCCGCCGACTGGCGTCGTGTGATGACCGGTTAGCTCGTCCACAACCTTCGGATATTTTTCCGCGTACGGCACAAGAAATTTGGTGGCCTTTAAACGCAAAGAATTATGCTCAAAATTTAATGGAGGCCAATTTCAAAACCAACGAATTTCAAGACGCAACGAACCTGTCCAATGTCATAATTGGCCTGATGAAGCAACGCCATCGCGTGCAAAAGTGTCACGTCGCGAGACGCCGCCGCGGCCGTAATATGCAACGACGGCAGTTTCATTGTCGCTGAGCTGTCCAACGCACGCGAAAACGTGCCAACAGCCCTAAAAAATAAAAAATTGCGCCAATCAGCTAGGAATTATCCGCCAAATTCCCTACCTTGCAATAATAAGAAACTGATCGATTTCCTGATCCGTCAGGCCGTGATGCGAATGATAGACGAGCTGCTCGCGGTCGGTCAACGGCACTTCGCCGAATGCCTCTGATTTGGCCGGCACAGCCGCGTTCAATTTCGCTATCGTATTATTGCCGGGTCTAGCCATTGCCGTTCCATTCGCGCCATCCGCGATATCCTCCTCATTCGCGTCCTCGTCGTCCTCGACCATTTGCAGAGCGCTAAAGAAGCGGCATATGAGAGTGAAATTTGAAGCCATTTCCTCCAATTGCTTCTCAACCAACCAACCCATTCTCCTTGAAATCCTCGTCGTCCATGGCGTCGGCGTAGTGCGCCGAGCCGCCATTATTGCTAGGCCTCGGCGGCGCGTCGCGCGTTGCGTCCACCGCTGGCGGGTTGCTCCATTCGGGCACAACGGCCTGATGCCGGTCGCCGATTTCGATTTTCCCCTTATCGGCCAACAAAGTTTGATTTGCCGGATCGTAGACGAGCGAATAAAAAAATGCATCCTAAACATATTCATTAACGATAATCCAAATAGGGACAAACCAAAGTTTAAAAAATTATTCAAATGTCCACGTAGTTTATATACATAAGTAATATAAACGGTTGAGTAAAACTCACTTCATTGTTGAGATACATATCGGAGGTGGCCACTTCGCTGAGAATCTCAACCGCGCACTTGCCGCGAATATGCGACGTGCCGAGCGATTCCGTCTGTCGCGAAAGAAACAGCTCACGTTGCCGTAGCGCGTGCACTTTCGCGGCCGGTAGAGCGGACGCGCCCTTTGGAAGTCCCGCGAATCCAAAGCTGCGTTCCAACTCGAGTTCCCCATCCACTTGCGCATCGTCCGCCTGTACCTGCTCCGCCTGGAGCTCATTTGCGTCCTTAACAGAATCACCGGCCTTCGCCGTTTCGTCCTCGCCGGCGTCGGTAGCAATGGTGAGTTCAGAGTCCTCCATCTTCACAGTCTCACTATCGAGACCCGAAGTCGAGCCCTTAGGTTCTTGTGCGTCTTTCTCCACATCGACACTTTTCTCTTTCATATCTTTAACGGATTTGTCGACGAATATTGACTCTTTCTTGATCTTGGTTGGCTCGGTATCTAAAAAATAAAATATTTTCAGAAACAAAAATACAATAACTGTTAAAGCCAAAGTCCCTACCGCGCTTGGCCGCCAATCGCGCGGCGGAGCCATTCGAGACGGACGCGCTCGCCGACGTGCCACCGACGCCATTAAGCGCGCCATCAAACACGTCGTCACCATGTCCGCCGTTGGGTGACGCGAGCGGATGCCGCGCCAAAAGGGAACGACGTGGCCGCCATACTTAAAAAAATTTTCAATTATCCCAACATTTTTCCAATCCTAAATTCTAAAAATCAACTCACAAATTTGCTCCTGCCGTTCCGCCTGATCGGCGATCTTCAACAGCGAAGTGGGTAAATCGCGCCGACGATAAAAACAAGTCATTTTGGCCTCAATCTGTCCGGAGGGCGTCTCAAAATTATAAGCTTATTATAAGCTTAAAAAGTGGAAAATCAATATAAAACAATGAACAAAAAATTTCCTATGTTTACTTTTATCAGCTCGTCGATGCGCTTAATTTGATAGGGCGCTGATGGGCACGCATCGTAGTAAACGTAATCTAAAAAATATACGATGAAAATTAAAACTATACCTAAAAACTGAATTTACCTCCAACTCTGTACAAACTCGTCGACATTTTTTGGTTTATGTCCGTTGAATTAGATAATTATTAGAAATTGTCAAAATAGCTAAAGAACGGGAAAAATAATAATTAATGAATCGTAGAATCGACCCAGCAAGCAATACTGAAAAAAATTAATTAAAATGCCTAATGATTGAGCGTGATAACGAGATCAACAATAACAATTAAGAACGATCAATTCGTCAATGCCTTGAGAATTTTTGGGAGAAAATTGAAAAAAAATTAAATTGTCTCAAAATACCAAACAAAAATCGCTTCAATTTAAATGTGAATTTTGAATTCGGCAAAAATTCAAAAATTTTAAGAGCCGAAATGATTGATAATGTGAGGGGTTAAGCGTGACTGATATTGCTTTTGACTGATATCAATATCAAAACTGGATCTGAATGATATCAATTGAGGAAGAATATTGCTATCCAACGTATAAAAATAAATAAAATAGTGATAATTATAATTGCAAATGTTTAATAAGTCACATTGATATCGAGCAAATTATTATCATCGACGATACCAAACGTGATGTAAAGTGTTTTAAAGGGCGTAAAACTAAAATTAGACTTAAAAATTTCACTTAAAAATTCTTTCGGAAAAGTGAGAAAAAGTGCAAAAATTTGAAAGTCCACTTTTCTCCATCTCTCTTTCTTTTTTTTATTATCGATTCTTCGTTAATGCCGAGGGGAAAATTGAGGAGGAAAAAATGGGTAGGAAAAAGCAAATAAAAAATTTCCCTTTTAAAAATTGAAAAAGTAAAAAAAAAAGTAAAATTAATAGAAATGTACAAAAATGTATAGGAATATATTCGAAGAAAAAAAGGAAAGAAAGTAAAAAGTAAATGAGAAAAGAAAAGAAAAATGAAAATTGGACAAATAAAAATGGCGACAACTAACAAAAAAAAAAGAAAATATTTAAGTTAAATGTATGGGGAAAAAGGAGGACTTTTCACTATCACGCAAAGTGGATGGAAAGGGAGAAAGGGAGAGAAATGGAGAAAGGAAAAAAAGGAAGTAGATAGAAAAATATATAAAAATAATGAAGCCATTAAGTGAAGAAATAAAAGTAAGGCATAATGTAGTGTGATGGGAGTGGAAAATGAGAGAAAAGTTATATTTGTGAAAATTGATAGAAAGAGAAATATGAGAAAGGAAAGGGATATTTATGAGAAAATTGTGAGAGAAAGGAAAGAAAGAAAGAAAAGAAATGTTTGTGAGAATCGTGGGATAATCGTGAGATGAGATAGAGAAAGAAAATAAAATAGGTAATATTTATAAGTGTAAGAGAATTGCAAGAGAGGAAGAAAGGAAAGAAATAAAGGATAAGAAAATGAAATTTGGAAGAAAGAGAAATTAATGATAAATCCATTAAAAGAAATGTGAAAAGAAAATTTCTGTCCGTATGCGATATAATTTTATAAGCACAACAACCAAAAAAAAATGAAATGAAACAACAATAAAAATAAAGAGAAATTTATATGTACGCTAAACTACAACAAAACTACAACGACAAAATTGTTAATGACAAAAAAAAATAATTTGGTAAGTTTGAGAGAAAAGAGAGTGAAAATGTATAAAAGAATTTGTAGCAAAAATTCTCTTTCTCAATAATAGCCATATATAATAATTTAAAAAACAATTTTTCATTCGCATTATTAGGTAGATAAGCGGATCAAAGTGTAAAAATGAATAGTCCTGAAAGTGATATATCGATGCATATATCTTGAAAGGCCATGGGAGTTGGCATCATTTTGAATATCGGATGTTAAAATATTAATAATTTTTCGCAAAACATTTCCACTATTCCCCCACCTCCCAAATGAATCTTTTATGGGTGAAAATATCCCGTTGACCCCTCCCCCGCTAAAATACATTACAAATTTCACTTTTCTTAAAAACTCATAATATAGATGGAGAGACAATTTTTTTTTTCTTCATCTTATAAATAAGTTTTAAACAATATCGTTGTCCCTCTTTGTCCCTCTAAGTTTCGTTGTATAAGTCCATACGTTATGAACCAAGTTTAAATTGAAAATATCTGATTTGTTTCATAATGTACCGGCTTATACAACAGAGTATCTATTGTATATTACCAATTCTCTGGCAAAATAATGAAGCATCTTAGCCATTCGTTTTTAAAAATTTCGAAAATGTAACGAGGAAGGGACAAAGGCATACAATTAAAAGATAATTCAATTCAAATTTATCAAATAAAGTTATTGAATGAAACAAATTGTATTAAAAAAATGCAAAAAATAAAATTATTTATTTTTAAAGTCAATAAATTATACGTAAAGTAAAACAAGAAAACAAAGGAGAAAATGAATTCACGTCCAAACTTGGGGCTAATCAAATACAATCAAACCTGTCCACTATGGCCGCAATGCTCGGTCCCAACAAAAAATATCTTGGAAAACCGGTCTAATATGTCAATCTGGCAATACTATGGCACCTTTCACCTTTGGCCGGGTCCCTAGGGCTGCCATAGCGGACAGGTTTGAGACTGTATTTGACATTTTTTTTTTGGAACCCTGTTGAGAGGGAGGGGAACAAATCGATGGTTACATTTGAATTATTTTGCGGAACATTAGCCGGAATCCATCCCGGTCGATACTACTTCTGGCACTTTTGGCAGGGTCCCTAGGGGGTGCCCAGGCGTAGACCGGTTTGACGGTAAATGCCCACGAATTCTAGACCAGTTTTTTTAGGGCTTATTTTGCGCCGATTTAGCGTAGAATTATTGGCTAGCCTCATATTTGTGGTGGATATGCGCGGGTGGGCTTAATAATAAGGCATTCTCCATTAGCACCTTTCACTTTTGGCCGGGTCCCTGCCATAGCGGACAGGTTTGAGACTGTATTTGACATTTTTTTTTTGGAACCCTGTTGAGAGGGAGGGGAACAAATCGATGGTTACATTTGAATTATTTCGCGGAACATTGACCGGGATCCATCCCGAGTCGATCGATTCCATCCTATTCCACATTTCCGTCAATTCATAATAGAATCTTGCGCACCAGACCACACGCACGCGCTCGACTCAAATCGAGTCGATCCAAACGCGAACCGAGTCCATGGATAGCGCGCTGCCCGAATTATTCACGTCATGTTCGTCGCGTTCGACGCCGTCGCGTTGCGCGCTGCACTCCGTGAATGAGACGAGCGCGTGCGACGCACCACGAGGACGACGGCTGAGTTCCGTCCAGCGAAAATCCGCGCCACTATTGGTTAGCGTACGCGCGGACGACCCGTCCGCGCCACCGCTCGTCGACGCCAGCGAGATGGCACGCGACAAGTTGATCAGGCCGAATTCACGCTCCAATTCCACGCTAATCGCCTGCGAAAATTCGCATAGGTTACAAATTGCTTTTAACTCAAATGGATTTCAATTACTATTCGATAGCCCCCCATCTATGGAATTCAGGATATTTCACCTCCGACGAGTAGACCTTGTTTGTGGAATTGTTTTGCGAGGAGGAACGCAGATCCTGCTTATTGCATGCGACGAGAATCGGCACGTCGCTGGCCGAGTCCGCAATCACGTCGTACAACAGCTCGGCGACGTCCTTGGAGTTGCGGCCGAACGCCGCGCTGTCCACTGCGAAAATGATACATTTGAGAGAGTTGCGATTCTGTAAAAAAAGGTCGAATCGGATTATTTTATTCAAAATTTGCAAAGAAAAAAACACACAAATTAATATAATAAAAATAAATGAAAATTGGAAAACCTTAATAAGCCATTTGTTGAGTAGGTTCTTTCGAATGGACTCGGCGCCCGGCACATCGACCAACTCGCAGTGGCGGCCATTCCGCGTGAGGAATTCCGAAAAGCGATTCTCCACCATCGATGCGTATGTGCGCCAAGCGTTTTCTGAAATAAAGTAAAGTGAGCACGAGGCTGAGCCTAAGCCCAGAGTAAGCCTAAGCCTGAGCCTAAGCCCAGAGTAAGAGTGAGCCCGAGGCTGAGCCTAAGCCCAGAGTAAGAGTGAGCCCGAGGCTGAGCCTAAGCCCAGAGTAAGAGTGAGCCCGAGGCTGAGCCTAAGCCCAGAGTAAGAGTGAGCCCGAAGCTGAGCCTAAGCCCAAAGTAAGAGTGAGCCCGAGGCTGAGCCTAAGCCCAGAGTAAGAGTGAGCCCGAGGCTGAGCCTAAGCCCAGAGTAAGAGTGAGCCCGAGGCTGAGCCTAAGCCCAGAGTAAGAGTGAGCCCGAGGCTGGGCCTAAGCCCAGAGTAAGAGTGAGCCTGAGGCTAAGCTTAAGCCCAGAGTAAGAGTGAGCCCGAGGCTGAGCCTAAGCCCAGAGTAAGAGTGAGCCCGAGGCTGAGCCTAAGTCCAGAGTAAGCCTAAGCCTGAGCCTAAGCCCAGAGTAAGAGTGAGCCCGAGGCTGAGCCTAAGTCCAGAGTAAGCCTAAGCCTGAGCCTAAGCCCAGAGTAAGAGTGAGCCCGAGGCTGAGCCTAAGCCCAGAGTAAGAGTGAGCCCGAGGCTGAGCCTAAGCCCAGAGTAAGAGTGAGCCCGAGGCTGAGCCTAAGCCCAGAGTAAGAGTGAGCCCGAGGCTGAGCCTAAGCCCAGAGTAAGAGTGAGCCCGAGGCTGAGCCTAAGCCCAGAGTAAGAGTGAGCCCGAAGCTGAGCCTAAGCCCAAAGTAAGAGTGAGCCCGAGGCTGAGCCTAAGCCCAGAGTAAGAGTGAGCCCGAGGCTTTGCCTCTAAGGTTGATGAGGATGAACCTATGCATAGAGTGAGACTCGAATTGACACTCACTCGAATTGATAAGCTTCCCAAACATGAGAGTTTTGCCGGCGTTATTCAACCCGACGAGTAAAATGGTGTTGGCGCGTGAGGCCATCCACGATCGCCACACAAATTGATGGAGCAGCATGCCGGTGAGCAGCGCGACGAGCACGCCGACCGCCAACGCGATCCACGACGCGTCGCCGGGCGCGCCGAAAAATGCCCACGAAAGCGGAAGCACGCCGTCGATTTCCGAGCGCACATCCGAATCGACGTTAAGATCCTCGGGCTTAAGTGTCATCTTCTCGTCCTTGTTGTTGTGTGCTATTGATACTACAGGTTCTTAATCATTGAGAAAGAAAAAATGAAATTGTCGCGAACGCGAAGAAAATCTAATAATCTCAGTTTGTAGCTTAAGCCTTAGTTTATTATTTAAACATTTGTTGGTTTCACCACGAAATTCCTTTATTGCAATAATTTGTTCGCTTATAATGTTCTAGGCTCAATTTTTTAGTTTTGAGTTAGTTAAGTTTTTTGCTTGATTAAAAAATTGTTAATTTGTGCTTGAGTACTTTTGTTGAATAAAAAAAAAATATAAATTCGAAACACCAACAAAGAAAAATAAATTTTGGTGGCAATCACTCGGCTATTACCACAAGGACCATAATAAAAATAAAGAAGTGATTGCCACAGTAATGTAATCAATCAGCGCATCATCTTCAATTAATTGTCTATTCTCTATCAGTTCGTCGAGCATCGCTCTTAGACTACATTATACTTGACTTGAAAAACTTTACTCCTAAGCCTTTCTTTCCTCTATAAAAAATATGATCCCATTAATAAATTAGGGTCTTAAAAACTCGTTATTAAGCTCAAAGCTGAGCCAGTGAAAGAAATATAAAACATATGAAAATTTAAACTCCTAAATCCCGAAGAAATCAACTTATATTATCGTGCGGCGATATCATTGCATTAAAATAATAAAATGTAGCAAAAAGTATGAAAAAGCGAAAATTTATCGCTATGATAAAATGAAGTGGAATAGATAAAATTCTTTATACATTTAAAAAATGTGGAAAAACATTGCCGACGAGGCACAAATTCAATCTTTAATGCCGTATCGAGTCTTCACATAGCCCGGCAACGATGCCTTGCCTTTTATGTGTTCAATCTCTTTGAAGAGGACCTTTTGACCGACTGAAAAAGCGTAAAATAAAATCATATTTCAAGTCAATTTATTGGTAAAATAACTATTAAAAAATTATTTAACATAATGAGTAGTTAGTTACTCGCTGGATCGTAGAGAATTTGCGCGGCCTCCGGCGCGGCCTTGTCGCGAACCCAGACGCGCGTCGTGCCGCTAACCACGCTAGCCAACCGGACAATTGCGTACCTGAAAAAGTGGTCCTGAAAGGTTTCATATAGAAAAAGCTATAGGGGAAGAGGAGGAAATAATAATAGTAATAATAGAATTACTAGATACTCGACAAAAATTATCCAAAAAAATATAGCCTCAAATCGCAGCTCTTTAGTCCTAATGCCTGGTGAATTTCTTTTTTATTCCCAAGTGAGTTAATCTCATTTTTCACCGGTTTAAAAAAAAAATCTAAATAAATTTTCGACTTGCTTTGATTTGGCGCCCATCCGCTTAAAAGAGACAATTCGATTCCTGCAAATAATTTGTAGTTAAATCCAGAAAATAATCTAATTATAAAAGAATAAAAAATGTTTTTATAAAACAACGAAAAATAGCCAGCAAAAAAGTCGAAAAAATATTTATTTTTTGTAATAAAAAAATTGAAAAAATATTGAAAAAAGTGAAATAATTTTTTAAAAAATTTTCTGATTAAAACAAAATTAATCAAACAAAAATATTTTTAAAACTTCAAGACCAAATTGACGAAACAAATGTTTATCATAATAATTATAATAAGGAACAGTGCTGAGGGCTCCCATTTGAATCATTTAAAATAATTAAACGACTTTCTTTCGAATTCGGAAGCTATTAGGAGCTATCTATCATTAGGAGTTATCTATCATAATTCCCAAATCACTCACCGATCAAGATTCATTAAAAAAAAAGTCGTTTAAAGAGCCAAATTCCCCGGGACTGCTCAGAGAAGTCCAGTTTATATAGGAAATCATAAGTATTTCGTGCCTCGCCGCCCCACTCCTTTTATTTAGCCGCCTCGAAGCGCGCCGCTTTTTGCTTTTTCGCGACCGCCGCGACGGCGGCCGTCGCCTCGGCGACGACGCGTTCCTGTTCCTTTTTCCGCTTCTCGTGCCTTTCGCTAGCTTGTTGATCTAACTTCCCTGAAAAATTCATTCCTAATTATTCCCAAAATTCTTTTGTGTATTTTCGAACGAGATTCTTTAAAGAATTTTTAAATATCGACCTTGGATTATAAAAGCCGTAAAAAAATGGCCAAAAAAAAAACCCACGAAAATGATCGTAAAAGTCCTCGCGGCGAAATCGTTTCGGATTAAAAATATGCTCGGGAAAGTTGGTGCCCTTTTCGTCGATTGCATATGTGTTAACAAGAAACTCGTAGATGGCCGGATTCTTAAAGCTCTTATTGTTCGTAATTCGCTCATTCATGCCCGCCCCGCCGGCGGCTTTCAATTCAAAAAAGCGCTCAAATTTGGCCTAAAAATAATAGGTACAATGAATGGGTTACTCAGCTAAAATTGACTTCGTATTAATTATATTTTTATTCGAGACAGCAATTTGTAATAAATTTACAAAATCATTTCACTAAAAAGCGTTCAAACATTTTTCACCTTGAGTTTAGGGTCGCAATCGCCCGGCGGCGACGGAGGCACCTCCACGACGCCGGTGCCGGCCGAGGTAGAACGCGGCGTGGCCCCGCCGCCCAACTCCACATTAGGCGTCAACTGCTGTTCCTCCGTCTAAATATAATTGAAACATTACTCTAGGACCTTTTAAAATCGCCATAAAAACTTATCTCAATACAATAAAAAAACAACTTAAAACTCGGATGAATAAAAAAAAATAACCCTTAAGGCGTCCATTCCATCCTTAATGATCGTCTCCTCATCCGCAGACGTTTCCGATTTGCTGTCCTCGTCAGAAGGGCGTTTCGGAGGCTCGGGTTCGGCTTGCACTAAAACAATTACAAAATCTTAATCTTTACTAGAAATATTTGCCAAATCCAAATTATTAAAGTCTTTTTCTAGTAAAAAATAATGATTTCATATTTTTTTCCTATTAAACCTTCGCCGGCTGGCGATGAAGCCATGGAGGCGCTCGGAAGTGATTCTTCCTTCAATCGCTGTTGCACTTCCGTCTGCTCATCTTCCTCATCACTATCGCCATACGCCAACAAATGATCCATTACCACTGCTCTAAAATGTCGCAATATAATTCGATAAATATGTAAAATTTAGGGATTCGGAACTATTGGCAACCGAAAAGCCGATAACAAAAGGCCGCCCAGCAAAATTTGCAACGAAAAATTTTTTATTCCATAATTTTTTCGATTTAATAAAATTTTTTGTGGCTTTTTGAATTACGCGCAAATTTAAACTTTTTTCAAATAACATAAATTCAGACATTTTCTAAAATTTTCTCACTTTTGACCATCATTTTTTGGGGTCCTCGGATTGCGTTGATGGAGCTTATAAACAATCCAACTTCTCATTAATTAATCAAGAACTAATTCTATGAACACAAAACTTACAAGAATTTATTTTTGTCTGTTTTTTTTTGCAAATTTTCTGGTTTTATACACTCAAAAGTTTAGCTTATATGCGATAGCATGCAAAATTATAAATGAAAATCATGAAATATTGATATTGGATGTGATCTATACCAAAAATTATTCGTTTGTTCAGTGTTTCTCACTTTAAAAAATGGCGATATTCGGTTTTCATTTTGTGCTCAGCCTCATAGCGGTGACCGTGTTCAGCAAGATCAATTCACGTTTCTCCATTTGCGAGTGGGCTGTAATTCGTGGGTAGGTTCATAATTTATGATGGAATTTGGATCAAATAATGTCCATTATTTATCATGTCTATTTCAGTCTTTATTATTACCTCCTGCAGAGCTCAATCGTGCCGAATATAAAGTCGTTTAACGGCAAGGAACAAAAGAGACGAAGAAGGAATGGGTATTTGAATTTATTTCTTAACCATATTTTACTCCGTATTTTATTGTGGCTTGAATAGAAATCACTCCTTCACAACCTTGGCATATTTCCTTATATGAGCCTGCTACGCAATATTTAACATATTTTCCTTCATATCATTCTCTGCAAACGCATATGCCTTCCAGATCCGCGTTAGCAGAGGATGATGCCGCAGCGGATCGGCTGGTACGCGTGCCGCTTTCGGTGGCCGCTCTCGACGGCGTCCCATTCCTGGGCTTCCTTCTCTGGACCTACAACTATTTCGTCTTCGCTCTTGCGATTTTTGTGGTAAGCGATCTGTTCGGCTTACTCTTTCCGGCGAATCTCGACCGCAACACGTCCGTGATTTGGCTGGTCTGTGCGCTATTCTTCTTTCTTCATGTGAGTTTTTTTTCTTCTTCTTCTCATCCACGATTATGCCCTTTTGTATTTCACACACATACACACAGGTCCTCTTTCATCTCACAGCGGTCAAGCTGGCGGTACGCGAATTGCGCGCTGAGCGCAACGTGCTCGTCTGTTTTGCCGCAGTACTATTTCTCGGCGCTCTAGTGCTCGTGATGTTCGGCGACGCGTTTCTCGACGTCGACATAGGCGGCGGTTATACGGCGCTTATCGCCGCGCTCGACGATGTTTTAGCGACTCGAGCCTTCGGCTTCACGGCCATCGGCCCGACAACCACGATGGCCTCTGGTGGGTTCAATTATTACCAACCCGTTGAATCATTAAATCAGTTCTGAGACTCTGTTCAGAATTCTTGGACCATGAATTCTATTGAGCATGCCCAATTTTTTTTTTTCAATTCAACTTCCCAAACAAATCGAAGCGCCTTTCAGAATCTCCCGTCTCGGGTTCCGTGCCTCAGGCCTCACCACTGCTTTTTCTTGTTGCATTGGCAGTAATATTGACTCTCATTGGCACAACACTTCTCTTTCCCGTCTTTCAATACGCCGGCCAATATGTCGAGCTGGCGGAACGCCTCGACGAACGATCTCCAATCAAGTGAGTCCAGACCTTTTTGTGTCTTCAAAAAGTCCTGAAAACTTCTCGCCAAATCTTTAATCCTTCTATTCCATAAGTCATCCTCTTAATTCTTCCCAAATAAAACTTATTTCAAAGCTTGCAGGTTTACTTTACACGCATCCTTTTTCCTGCCGCTTTTCATTTTTCTTCTCTACACAAATCCGGTCAAGGAGCACTTTATGCGAACCAGCGGGTAAGAAGCGATTTCTTTTTATTTGTGGGGGGGGGGGAGGGAAAGGGGAGCAGAGTGAGAGAGCTGGGTTGAGCTAAGACTCATTCAAGTGAATGTGAAAAAAAGGTGATTTCTGTGGAAGGACTTGAACCCGCGACCAAACGCTTAACCGGAGCGCTGCTCTACCGACTGAGCCGCACGGACGTTGATCACATACTTCGAATTTCTTCTTATGACTCCGTCATAACAAAAACTTACGAGACCATTACAACTGTAAAATATCAATTTTTTTTTTTGTAATTTTCTCGAAAGGGGCCACGATTTAAACGCGCTTAAAAGTTAGAGTTAGCGAATTTTCTGAACCTCTTTTACCCGACTGGCCCCTCTCTAGCATTTCGTCCGACGCGTTGGACGCGCTTCGCGTCGCATTCGTCATTGTGTGGGCCGCGCTGCGATGCTCCGTCGCGCGACTTCATCTCCAGGCCTTTCTCGATCAGCCGTTAGCCAAAGCGATGGAATGGCGCCACGAGGCCAATCATCATCATCATTTGTCCGCCGATGAAAAACGAACAAAAGTGAAAAATTTCTCAATGATCTTTTCTCAAATGCTAATTTTTTTTTCTTTGTTTAAGATCGCCTATTACGCATCGTATTTTTGCGCGGCCGCGCTTCAATACTTTCTGCCGGTCTTTGTGACACTCTCTACGGCACTTCTCCTCAAGCATTTGGGTTTGCTAATTTTTCTTCCAACAACTCGCAACTTATAAAATCCCATTGAGCTTTCAAAAAACGAATTCCTTTTTGCCGTTTAGGCGCAATCGAGTTTACGACTCTGCTGGGTTGGTTTACGCCTTCCACTTCGCCCCCGACGGCGGCCAACAACGCGACGGCGACGACAAGCGGCTCGCGCGCACTCGACGCGTTTCTATCGGCGCGCACGCAAAAACCGCTTTGGACTTTATGCCTGGCGACGCTGCTCGGCATGCAGGCCGCGCTGGCCGCCATCGGCGTCATTTTCAAGCGCGTCGACGCGGACGCTGTCAGCGCGACACGACGCCACTAATTGGCTTCGCATTGGAATGTATAAATAAATAATTTTTCCAAAATATGTAAAATAAAATAAAGGCATAATAGGCTTCACAAAAAAATGAAAAATATAGAATCTGGCATTGAGTTGGCATTGAGCATTTTATATTCAAGTCAATTCCATACTCCTAAATGGGATGTTTAATAACTAAAAAAAAAAATTTCTTGAAATTTTGTCAAAAATTGGAAAAATTATTGATAAAATTGTATAAATATAATTGAAATTTGGGTTTATAATTGCGATCAAATTATTGATCGTATGTCATCTTCAAGAGCCTTTAGGTTCTCAAGAGCCTTTAGGGTATTCAGTGACGTCCTCGAACGGGAACATCGGATGCTTCAAGGCGCTAAATTTTAAGTAATATTTAGAGGATTATTGAATTAAGTGATTGAGATCAGTTCCATGTTCAAGTCTCTCGAATGATCGCTTCATTCTTCATGGGGTTTCAGCCGCGGATCCTAGTATTTCTGGTCCCAAATTTAGGCATAAAATCCCCACGTACAAATAGAACGCGAAAAGCCGTTTGTGGTTCTTGATCTCGGTATCGAATCTAGCCATATCTTCCGCGCTCAACTCAAAGTCGAACACGTTACGGTTGGCGCGAATCCGCGCCGGATTGAGACTCTTCGGAATCACGCAAAGTCCGCGTTGAATGGATTGGCGCAAAAGAATCTGAAAAATCAAATAAATATTATCAATATTTTCGAAATTTAAATAAAATGAGAAATTGGTATTAGTGGGAAGAGGCTGGGGGATCGGATTCATAACTTAGGCTTGAGAAAAGTCTTTAAAGATAAATGTAGAAAAATGACCTGCGCCGGGATTTTGCCATATTTCTTAGCCAACTCGACCACCAATGAATGCCCCAGACAATCAAAATGGTCACCGCTGCGGATCTCGACGCTGCCCGGAGATCCGAGCGTACCGTAGCCGGTCACCTGCATATTCAACTTCTTGCCGAGTCCCACCAACTCGTGTTGTGGATAAGCGATTTGAACTTCAATCTGAATAAAAAAAAATCATCAATTTCGATAAACATTCAATTAATCCAATAGCCTAATTGTTGAAGCACTAATAATAAAGCCGCGAGTCTCATTAAAGAGGTTTTGTACCTGCAAGCTGTGCGGTTTGACCTCGGCTTTATCATAGAGATCGTGTAATTGTTTGGCGTTGAAATTGCACACGCCAATCGCCCTAAAAGTCCCTTTTTTATAGAACTTTTCGATATCGCGCCACGTGTCAATGTGCGGCACTATTACGAACTCACATGGATCCTCAAAAACGTTGCCTTCTTTGAGTCCATTGGAAAACTAGAAAATAATTTTTTTACATATAATTCGGTTAGGGGTTACCTGATTAGAGAAAATCCACGGGAAATTGAGCTTAAGATCAATTAAACAAGATTACAATTAAATTTAATTTTTATCATTACTTTAATTGGTGTCGGCATATGAATGAGGTAGAGATCGATATAATCGGTGCGAAGGCGCTTTAAAGAGAGCTCCACAAAATAGTCCACACAGTGATGACCATAAAAAGGCAGCTAAAAGTAAAATATAATTTTATACAAAGAAAAAAGTAGGAATTTTCAAACCTTTGTAGTAATAAATACGTCAGAGCGCTTGAGTTTCCCGCTTTCGAAGTACTCGTGAAGAACCTCGCCGACCACGTGTTCATTCGTGTAGAATGTGGCCGTGTCGATGTGCCGATAGCCGGCGTCGAGTGCGGCGCGCAACGCCTCGCGAAGGGTCTGCTCATCGTTGGACTTAATCGAAATCATATTAGAAAGCTAAAGAAACTTTGCGTGAGCACTCACCAGCCAAGTGCCATAGCCCAGCTGAGGCATTTCCACGCCATTAGCCAGCTTTAGATTCGGAATTTTTGCGGTCATTTCTTCGAATTTATAGAGCCCAAAATTTTTTTAAATATTATCTCAAAAAAAGTTTTAAAAATTTTGCAAAAAACAAAAAATTTAATATTTTTGATCACTCATTTTTAATCCACAACCCTTCAAATTACCCTAATTTCGCGTGTATAAGCCGCGGGTGTTTTGAGTCAAATTTAAATTCGCGCCAATGAGTTTATTCTGTTGTATCGGATCCGTTGGAGTCCAAATTTTGTGCTCGCCTTTGTTTCGGTTTCATAAAAGTGGGCACAAAATTTTGGACTCGCTTGGATCCAATACAACAGAATGAACCCATTGGCGCCAATTTAAATTTGGTTCAAAACACTCGGCCTTATAGACGCGAAATTAGGGTAGTAAATCACACGCTTATACGCTCATCACTCGCAAACTTAATCGCTCAGCTACGCACATGTTTTTAATGTTTTTTCAATGTTAACTCAAAATGAAATTTTTTTCGTAATTTACGAAAGAAAAATTTTAGATAATTTTAAATTTATAACCGAATTAAATGGCCATGATTCGAGCAATTATAGAACAGCCTTTATATAAAAGAGCGATTTTTCACATAAAAAATTTCCTTCGCTTTTTTTCCACTTTTATCCTTTTAACAGACTAATACGAGTTTTCCTTTTTCGAAAAAAACATTTAAAAATTTACCCTTCACTTTTTTTCAAGTCTAAATCCCATTAAAATTAGATAGGCACGAGAGCAAAAATGTATTTTTTCGATCTTTTCGGGGCATACAGCATAAAAAAAATACTATCACTAAAATTTTTTTTTATTATCTCTTTCAATCGCTGATGGTATGTTGTCGCATATTTTCCAATTTTTAAATTAGGTAAAAAGTGAATGTGGTTAAAAAATTCAGAGCCATGGGGACCAGAAGACATGTAAATGAATAACTCACATTTGTTTCATAATTCGAAAAAATTTATTTCATTTTTACGAGTAAAAAAAATAAGTTAAAATACACAGAGAAAATAGAAGAAAAATGATATGGAAAAAAGAATTTGATAATTTACATCAAATACAGCGGAAATTTTATGCTTTGAAAGTGGGCTTTTCATTCAAAAATAATAATGGCTTTCATAGATTCGCAAATAAATTCTTTACAATCATTAGGTGGTTCAATGCTCAGTAAATTGCTTTTTCTTTAGCTAACTTATATATGAGACGTTAATAGCTTGATCGCCTGTGGAATAAGGTCGGGTTTGTAAAAGGTCGGATTGACGCCCAAGAGTTCCGTTCCGTTATATAATAGGATCCATACAAGTCCTAAATTTTATACCCGCTCTTGTTTCCAACTCATATAAATGTGGGCACAAAATTCGAACTCGTATGAATCTGATATTCATAGAACGGAGCTCATGAGAGCCAAATAAACAACCCAGTCTACTGGAAATTAAGGTAATAAAAAAAATGAAAATCGAACTGCACTTTTTATTAAGTAAACGACAAAACCAAAATGGAAATATACCAAAAATAATAAACGAAAACGAATAAGCAAAAAAAAAAAGACAAGTTCTAGAATCATGCAAATCTAACTAGAGGTTCTCTTGTGGGTTATTTGATAATCCACAGTGTCTAACTTAGGACCTAGGGCCGAAATTGGTCATTAACCGACGGCGGTGGAAAGCGCGGCGATGGCGCGCCTCCCATTCTGCCGCCACCGCGCGGTTGCTGAAAGAGCGGACGCGTCGGCACGCCAGACGCGTGCACAGCTCCTTTTTGTTGCTGCTGCTGCTGAAAGCCTACCATTGCGGCAGCGAGTCCGGCCAACAGCGTTTGAGTGCTCGGAGTGCCGAGATTTGTCGATGGTGGTGCGCTCGGTCCGCGATTCGGCGCCGTCGCCAGCGATGAGGTCGATGAAGATAGTTGCTGCTGAACATGACCATCGTTCGCCGGATGATGGCCCAGCAACACCGATGATGGACTTTCAGTGATTCCGGCGCCGGGAAAATTTGATGTTCGCGAAGGAATGCCGTCCTGTCGACCGATTAAACCCGGCGGCATTGGATTTCGTTGAGCGGGTCTCATGCCGTTTCGCGCTATTGAACTCGATGACGAATTTGAGGATGAACTGTTGTTATTCGGTGGCTCAATTCGAATACGAAACGCGGGTTGGAGCCCGCCGCCGCCATTGGCGGGGTCGACGGATGGATGAGAAGATACAACGGAAGACTGAATGGATTGAGGTATTTGTTGTTGTTGTATGTGTGAGGACAACACAGCCGATAGGTTTACTCGCGTAATCGGCGCACTCGAAGACGACGGCGGCGGCAAATAAGCGGATTGTTGCGGCGGTTGTTGCGAGACGGGAGCAAGGCCTCTAAAATCTCAACGAATTAATTTACGCGCGCTCATTTCCTAGCATAGCGTACCCGATATTCGAGGCCTGTGCTGTTTGTAGGTTTATCGGCGGTCCGAGGCCAGCTGCTTGTGAAGGATATATGCCTTGTGCGCTGTTCGGTTGTCCTCCATAGACGGCAGGCGGTGGACCGGATACTAAATTTTTGTAATTCCATTTCATTTTAACTTTACCAATAGACTGGGTTGTTTATTTGGCTCTCATGATGAGCTCCGTTCTATAAATATCGGATCCATACGAGTTCAAATTTTGTGCCCACATTTATATGAGTTGGAAACAAGAGCGAGTATTAATTTAGAACTTGTATGGATCCTATTATATAACGGAACGGAACTCTTGGGCGTCAATCCGACCTTTTACAAACCCGACCTTATTCCACAGGCGATTAAGTTATTTACATTTTAGAAATTAACAAAATCCTGCTGAATACTCGGGACCTAGTCGAAACGATAAAAATATTACCCGATACCGGCGGTATGAGAAGTGTGTCTCTGCCTGTGCCGCCGGCGAATTGTTGTGGCGCCACCGGCGTATGGTGTGAAAGATGAAGATGAGCCGGCGGGGTTGAATACGGTTCGAGAGGTCGTACCGGCTGCGATTGTGGTGTTTGATGCGGTTGGACGATCGTTATTGTCGGCATGCTCGGCGTGGATGACGAGGACGCCACCGAGGACAATATTGACGGGCCGGTGCCGGAACGTCCCGTCAAATCGATGGTACCGACGTGAACCGGCCGATTGTCGGCGACGAACGCGCCGACGCGTTGCAACGCCTCAATTTCACGGCGTAGACGATCGCGAAAGAAGAAATAGCGTGTACGCGACTCCACGTACTCCTTGTAGAGAGTACGCAACTCCCTGAAAATTATATATAATAATCCAAAACTCGCCGTTGATATTGATAAGAAGAACTCGCCGATAATGTCCGCGCTTAAAAACTTACGGATTCTGTGGACATGGAAGCTCCGCGTCCGCGTCCTCGGCAGTGGCTGTCGTCTCGTGACTTGAGCCGGCGTTAGACTTCGCCTCCGCGCTTCCACCACTCAAATACGATGAGAGAAAACGAGCCTTTTTTGGTGTGGCCGCGTCCGTGTCACCGCCGGCGGGACGCTTGACGGTCGATGCCGAACCAGTCGATCCAGAAGCCGACGCCGCGATGTCCGTGGCAGCGTTGGATCCCGCCGCATCGCAGCTAGTCCCTCGTGGACATAACGGCGTTTTATGGTCGCCGGCGCCACACGTAAAACACACGGAGCCCATGCCGGGATCTTTTCGCAATCGTGACGTGGAACGCTCCACGTGGACCTCACGTCCGGCTAAAACGCGTTTGTTCAACCTGGCGATGGCCACATCCGCGTCTCCGTCGGAAAGCACGTGCTGGAAAACGATGGCAAGAAGCAAAAATGAAATTGCGTTTCATTAGAATACGTTAAAAATTGTACCACAAAAGCGAAATTCTTCAACACGTCGCACTCCTGTACGGGCACGTGCTCGCTGAAGAGTTTACGAAGCTGATCCGAGTCCACCCCGTCCGCTAAATTACCGACAAAGAGCTTCACCATTCCTTTTCTATTTCGCTGCGGTTAGACTCTAAACACTTCTCTAAAGCGTTTTCAGCTCGAAAAGACAAAAACCCAATTTTTATGGCTCAGCTTTACGTTTAGAGACTGAAATATGCATAATAATTCATAAAAACTAATAAAAACTGTTTCTTGTGGGCTATAAAGTATCATTAATGTGGTTCAATGGGTTCAAGGATCCGATTAGTTGTAAAAATCCGGAAAATAAAACTACAGTCAAACCTCGATCTAATGACACCCCTAGGGACCGAGCCTAAGTGTCATTTAGATCGAGGGTGTCATTAGATCAAGGTTTTCGAAATTAGCTAGCATCACTCAGGAATTCCTGTCTCAATTTCTGTCGATCAATGCACTTTATTCGCCAAAAGACCAGGGAAGCAGAAAAAAAACTGTAAAGCAATATAATCGGGAAGCATAATTCTTAGAACAGCAAACGAAAAAGCTTTTTTTTTCAACACTATCACACGAAAACAATAAGCGAGAGAGGAACACGATCGATCAAGCGAAAAACTTGAGAATGAATATAAAGAAAAAACATTTTTGGTGGCAAAATTTGAACATAATGCCAAGAAAAGATGAGCGAAAAAAAATTTGAATTTAAAAAAGAAATTTCGTAAACCCAAGTTTACGACACCAAGGTAAAAAAATGGCTAGCTGAGCGCAATGGGTGTCATTGGATCGAGGTTTGGATTCCTTACAACTGTCATTGAAAGAAGATTTTTACGTTAGTTTTCGTCGGGACCGAGCCTAGGTGTCATTAGATTGAGGTTTGACTGTATAACAAATTCAATTTCCACAAAATTCAATTAAAATATTATTGAAAACTAAATAACATATAAAATAATTTCGTTAAATATTCAATCCATTCAATAAAAAATAGGCTAATTTTACCTGTGATAAAAATAAACAAAAAAAAAATCGGATGAGGAATAAAATGAAAGTCATTTATTTATTTTCAAGTTAACGTAAGATTCAAAAACATTTTAAATATTGACGCCCACAGCGGATTGGGGCAAAAAAAAGAAAATAATTATTTCTAAGCGGTTTCGGTCGAGCCGGCCGCGGACGTTGGCGGCACATTGCCAGCAGTAGTAGTAGTGGCGAAACGGCTCTTTTCTTTCAGCAAAAAGTTAGCGACAAAGTCAATCGGATCAGCTGGACGTTCCTTGGCGAGTGCGCCGAGCGCCTGCAGAAGAATCGGCACAACGGTTTGGTCCAAATACTGACGCGTCGGAAGGGTGTTTAAAGTGCTCGCTGTAGGTG
Source organism: Bradynema listronoti (assembly GCA_024678965.1). NCBI lineage: Eukaryota > Metazoa > Nematoda > Chromadorea > Rhabditida > Allantonematidae > Bradynema > Bradynema listronoti. The sequence continues at coordinate 5,079,254 of JANLNO010000003.1, forward strand.
TTGGTGTGGCGGTGGCGGCGGTCAAAGTCGGAGCGGGAGCCATCGCTGCAACGGGACGCGATGTCGGCGTAGAGGAACGAGTTTCGTCCTAAATATTATTGTTAAAAGATAATAAATATATTCGAGAAAAGTATTTTTTAAAACAATAATAATTGCGTATAATTATAAACTCCTATATATTTCAAAACATTGCAAATGTTTTGATATTTGAAAGAAGTAAAACTTACCGTTTTAGATTCCTCATTATTGTCCTGAGTAGCACTAACATCAGTAGTCTTCTCGGCTGCGTCAACTTTCTCCTTTTCCGGTGCGTTGCCAGCTTCTTGAGCTTGCTTAGCCTGCTCTTCGGACGACATTTCTACATCAGCCATAATAATAACAAGAATATGAATGTAGCAAACCAAAAAAAAATAATAATTAAAAAATTTTTTTTGATAGATGTACAAGGAAATACAAATAACTTAATAGTCACTACCAGTTTTGAGACTTGATTAGAAAAAAGTCATTTAGAAAAAAGTAAAATGGTTAAATAATTTTCTTTAAAATTTGGAAGTCATTTGGATTCATTTAAGGGCCTAAGATCAACCCAAATCATTTAAGGAGTCGGAGTCGTTTAAAAAGTTAAGTTGTAAACTGGTAACCACTAAAAAATAAATAATTCCTCAAAAAAAAAAATAAATAAATAGCAAATTTAATTTTTTCACAAATTAGATATATGCTTATAATTTGCGCTGGTCCCACATTCGCCATCTAGCGCTCAAAAAATTTTTCTAAATTATTAAATGGTAAAAATATTGCAAATTGCAAATTGAACTCAACCTAGTACTATAGTACATGGGCAAAATAAGTTTCTTGAACATTTTCGATTCTTGATAGAAAAGTAATTAAATTTATATGTTTAAAAGTTAATCCCGATTTGCAGTTTAATTCGAGTGAGGCTCTAGGTGGATTAACTATGAGAAAACGGGTCTGAAAAGTCCCTCTTCAAGCAAAAAATAAAAAAATTATGAAAGAAAAATTTAAATGCTAGCGAGCGTTATGAGAAACTTTGGCAAGCTGCGTTTCAGTGTATGCCGGCTGGGGAAAAAAAAATTTTAAAAAAAAATTAATTTTTTTAAATTATTAAAGCAAATAAATTTACTACTTACTACTAGTAAGTGACCGCCTACTTCAACTTACTTCAATCGTTCGATTTTTTTTTTGTTTTAACAAAATAGCAATTAAAAATTGAATAATGAATAGTTTTTAGGATGAACATGGAGGATATAACCGAGGAATTCTTCACTATTTGCAAAGGTATTTTTCATTATATTTTTCTTTCGTTTTTTGTTTGTAATTTTTGATTGATTTTAGAGAGGCTTGACTTGGGTGAAGTCGTCACAATGCCGGGCTACAATCTGGCAGACGCGATGAGCGCCATCGAGATTATGGACCCGAAAATGGACATAGGCATGCAGCCATTTGACGAAAATCTGGGACTGGATTATGCTATCCAGGTTATTTTATAAAATTTTTGGATAAATAAATTTTTAACTTAGATTTTTATTTTAGAAAACTATATTTAGTATTTAGACTGGAAAAATCGACGTCTCTAATGTGGAGCTTAAGGATCTCATAGCGGTGATTGACGCGACGATGGCGATGGTCGTTTCATGGTTGCATTGCCAACCGCTCGATCAAACGGTGGGACTTTTAGTTTTGTCATTTTCGATTTTTATCAACTTTTCAGGTGCTTACGAACATTTGTTTATTGGGTGTCGACAAGATAAAGGATCCGATATTGGCTGGATTTTGCTCGGCTGCTCTCAACTTTGTCTACGCCTTAAAGTCATGCATAGAAATGGCAAATGTATATCGTGAGGTGGGGTTTGTTTTTTCAATAATATATTAAATGAGGATTTATTTTTTTCAATTTTATTTCAGGAAGATTTTGTTTCATTCTCTTGTAAGCTGGACATGAATGAAGCGTATCGTTCCTCGGTTGACGAACTCGATACTGCTATTGAGATTATTCGGACAAGGAAAACGGTAAGCCAAAGAATGTTAGCCGCTCAATTATTCAGTTTGCAAAATATTGGTCTCGAAATTTCAGGATAAAACCGCTATAAAATTGGTCGAAGCGGTTGAATGTCGGCTTTGTTTGTGGCAGGCGCTTTTCGAAATTTTCTCCCATTTAATGCCCTCATCGCAAAACGCGTCGGCGAACCTCCGCAAAGCCGGCTTGGCGGTGGAGCGAGCATTGGCATGCGTCGATGTGGCGTTGGCCACCATACGACTAGGCACTCAGCCCGCGTCATCTTCAGCCGCCGCCAGCGATGAAGTTGATGAGGGTAGAAATCATAATATTAATATATTTAGTTAAAAAAATCTTCCAATAAATTGTATTTTACAGGCGACTTCTCCTGGCTCCCATACTTTCAGCCGAACTTAAATCGTCACCTATTGCCTCCGAGTTTTCCGCGTGCGCCCAAAACAACGCGACGCGTTGACGCGCTAAAATACTTAAATGAATTCTTGTTTATAATGAAACGAATGATAGCCGAATTGCCGGATCGAATTCGTGACATTGAGGGTTTAATGGTGCAAAATATTTCTAAATTTGTTTTAAGTCATTTGAAAATTTACAACTTTCCAAATTTTATAGGACTTTTTTCAACTCTATGGCGATTCGCAGGGCACCGTGCTGACGCGTTCTTTCGCTCAGCTTCTTGTAATGCCGCACAATACCCACATTTTCGGTGTCTATCCGCTGAATAGAATAATTTTTGATTCCATTCGCCAATCGGACACAATGTTTATCGGCGAAAATGCTCAGTGAGTTTTCGAGTTTTGAACTCCTTCCCTAGTTAGTCAATGGAATTTTCACTATATGTAATAGGATGGCAAACTTCATTGTAAGTAAACCTTTTTAGAATTTCACTATTAAATAACGAGTCCCTCCAAGAACAATTGAATACATTCGTACAATATTGTAAGCACGCATTCCTCAACATTTTCCAAATGTTCGGCCATAATGTGGCTCGACAACGCGACAAATTTCTACGGAATTGTTTAGAGGATCTCGGCGCGTTACTGACTGAAGTTGGCCCCAATTTTTCGATAGGAAAATTTTTCTATTCCGCTTAATTTAGGCAAATGAAATTGAGAAACAGCACGCGTTAAATTTATTGTCGGCTGAGGGAAGTAGCAACACGGAACTCGACGTTTATTCGCCCATTTCACGACCTCTCACCAATTTTGTCATCTACTACGCTCTTCGGCTAATGCATTATCACTTTCATTTGGGCTTTCAACTCGATCTCTTTGTACCGTACGAGTTCAACTATGTCTATTGGTAAAAAGGGTTTTCTCAAATGCGAAAATTTTAACATCATTCTTTAGGTATATGGGCAATATTGCGACGAATCATCTCTCATCAGTTCTGGAACGTCGCTGCAATATCACCGTTCTAATGTACAGCCATAGTAAGTAAACCTTTTGTATGTATTATTCCCGGGAGAATAATAAATATGTATTGAAAATTATATTTATTTTTGCCGCAGACATTGCCACGCTTAAGACGAAAAAGTCCGGCCGAAAACAGCAGCTGAGACAACGCGCCGAGGCCGAGTTGTCGCGGACAATCGCGCGAATGCAAGCCGCTATTATACGACTCAAGTTGGAGAATTATTTGTGCCAGGCGTACGCGAAATTCGCCACTGCACAGCGCGCATCCGGCCGTCTTACGACGCCGTGCGACGAATCGCACGAGGCAATACGCTACGCGCAACGCTTCGACGCGTTCGTTCCATTGTCGTCCGCGCCCGTTATGTTGAGCGTGCCCTACGAGTTTTTTCAAAGCTTTACAAAGTATGCGCGTTTTTTTTTCGAGCAAGTAGTGAAAAAAAAATTGTATTTGCCCCGGTATTTAGGTCGGAAAGTCCGCCGGATCTGGCGGCGACATTCCGCGAGGCGGCCTCCCACTTTGATGACGCGGTGAATTTTTTACGCGACGTCGAATTGCGTGATTCACTCAACGAATCGTGGCAACGATTGGCTCGTACGGCGAAACAGAACGCTATTGTCTCACGGCTTTTGGCTGCTTCGCCCAACTTGAAGGTTATTTTTCTCAAATTTAATGCGAACCAAGACTTGAATTTTGAGTCAAAAAATGTGACCATGCCCCCAGGTTCAAGTCAATTTTTAGAAAAAAGTGGTTTTCGATCGAGACGATCCATCGTTTCCGCTCATCAAATTGGTGTAAAATATACCTTTTTATTTCGAAATAAAATGATTATTTATAATTTTGTGGAAGATTTAAACATCGAAAACAAAAACAACACTTATAATAAACATAACAATATAGAGGTAAAAATGGGAGGGGGGGGGAGGGAGGGAAGAAACATGAGAGCTAACCGAAAAAGTAAACTCATCGTTGAGGCGGAGGAGTATGTTGTTTTTGTCGGTTCCTATCTTGGTTTCGAGACCGATTTCTTCGCTCGTAGTCGGCGTCCTGAGCGAGGCGTACGCGTCGACCGGCGTCCATGGCTCGATGAAACATGGACAGGTAGTAGAGCAGCGAGGTAAGTGAATCGTCGTTGCCGGGAATCGGATAGGTAATGTAATTGGGCTCTGAAAATTGAAAAAATTATAAGGCTTTCTGTTATGACGGAATCATAAGAAGAAATTCGAAGTATGTGATCAGGGTCCGTGTAGCTCAGTCGGTAGAGCAGTTAAGCGTTTGGTCGCAGGTTCAAGTCCTGCCACGGAAGTCGCCTTTTCTCACATACACAACGCTTTCCCTTATACAAATCGAAAATAACGAACGGACCCGCGTTCGAGTCGACGATCGCCACCGTCGGTATTGCCAATTTCGCGCATTCGATCACCGCCGGATGGCGTTCGAGTACGGATGTAAGCACACTGGTGAATACCACCACGTCCGGTAGCCGAATCGGCGCGCCGAAAACCGCGCGTGAATTTGAAAAGGTATCCGCTTGCCATTTGCGCGTATGAGCGTATTGGCCGATGTTGCGGGCGAAATGCTCGACTGGTAGAATGTGAGAGCTATAAGGAGGGGGGAAATTCAATGATTAATGTGCATTAACTAAATGGACTCGCAAAATTTCATATAGAAAGTTTAGGGAACCCGTTAATTTTTAACGACAAATCCAAACTAATTTTTTCTACGCATTTATTTCTCCTATAAAAAATTATTTTTTCCTAAAGCCTAAGTTGAAATGATTTAATAGTTAAGCATAAGCCAGATGTCTAAACTATTTTGGAATGCCTAAAATGCGATAAGGCCAAGGAAATTAAAATTTTTTTCTAAACTGACCGATTTGAAGAGACGAAGAGAAAAATGCCGTCCTGATAAGACATAGCCGCGAGAAACTTTAGCGCCTTGAGCATATACTTTTGCGTGATGTTTAAATCGAAAATGCACACGTCGAGCCGTTCGCCGAAAATGGCAAACTTCATGTTGTCTTTGAGAGTGCCGACCTGTTGTCGAAAAAGAATTTTCAATCAATCAAATAAATAAAAAACCTATTCGATTTTACTTGCAAGTATAATTCAAATGTTATTATATCTACACATTAAAAAAAACAATAGAAAAAAATCAATCAACTTTGTGACCATAGTGAACCCTGGCCTCGAACATTTCCTCAATTGAAACGGCATCGTTAAGCTTAAAATAATCGTCGGCTGCGATAATTGGATCAATATAATCCCTGAATAAAGCAAGAAAATAGAAAGACGTTTTGAGTAAAAAAAAGCCGAAAAATAAAAATCGACTTCAACGTTGCCGGATTGATGACGGCCCGTTTCAACGCATTAAGATCCGGCAAAGAGTCCATAACGTTGTCCGATTCCATAACTGGGTCCAACGAATGTGACGATAGCTGTCGTACTCCGCCATCCATTTGACGGCGGAGAAAGCGCCAACCCGAGGAACGTAGCCAATTCGCAGACATTTCCAAAAAAAAATTGTACTCGATTATCTATTCTTCCAGTCAAAAAATTTTGATGTAATGAACAGAATCAACTGAATGGTTGCCTTCGACTCACCAATCATATGCTCATTGAAGCAAAATATAATAAAAAAATTTAACGAAAAGAACGTTAAAACTTTGGGGGCGAGCCGGGGGTATAATAAAAGAGTACCGGGTAAAATTGAAGTCAGAGCTGTTCAAGGGAATTTATGGAATAGCTGCGGTCAATAGTTTAAAAGTTAAAAAAAATTTTAATTTCAAATTTATTCATTAAATTGCAAATTGGAAACAATGTTGGGGAATGAAGAGAACGCAGACTGTTAGAGTGGGTAAAACCCATCGCCGATTTTTCGCGTTGGATATGTGGAATATATAAACTCGTAACTTCGTGTAGCGTCTTCCAGTAGCGCCTACAACTAAACTCTTGATTACTATCACTGGCGGGCAACAATGAGTTCGATCTTCTGTGGAATCATTTTCCGGGCTCTTGCGGCGAATCATTTTCCGAGTCCTACCATCTCCTCATGGGCACAATCTTCCGGGGGTTGTGTACTAGTGGATTGTCGATGGGCACGCAACAGTCTAGGATTTCAGGCTTCAGATTTCCAAATCGGGACATGAAACGTCCTCTCCTGGATTATGGTTCAAAATAGGGGTTTAGAGATTTCTGTAGATTATCTGCTCATCCGCCATCTGACGACATCGATCCAGCTCGTCTTCTATCTTCGATCATCAACTCCAAATTGTGTGAAAGAGTGTGTGATTGAGCTTGAATGACTTCGAAAATTTCTAACAACTTTGTAAATTCTTAAAAAACCTTTTTAAATTAAAAGGCCTTATTTCTCCCAAAAAATAAAAAAAAATCCAAAAAACCCCAAAAATATGCCAAAAATGAAAAAATCCTCCCAAAAAAGACCCCAAAAATAAAAAAACCTCCAAATAATACATCAAAAAAAAAAAATACTCCAAAAAATCCCAATTAAACCCCAAAAATTCCAAATGCCCCTAAATATATAAGATAATTTCCTGTGTCAAAAAAAAATCCCAAAAAAGACGCAAAAATAAAATGATTCAAATTCTTTGTAGCGACCCAAAAACTCCAAAAAATTTGTGAAGATCCATAAAAAAAATTTATATTATATAACCAGAAAAAAAATAAAAAAATTACATAGTTTATTAACAGTTGCTTAATCGACGTACGGCAGCTTGGAGAATTTTACTAATTGCACACTAGCATCTTTTTGATCTAAACTTTCTTTGGCTGGCGTCGCATATTCGAGGCTCATTAAAGTGGTTATGAATTTTGATTCCGAAAGTCGAGATGAATTAAGAATGGTCTTGTAAAAAATGTTAGCTGGTCATAATATAAAATATATGAAAATGTTAGCTGGCCATGATATAAAATGCATGATATTTATTTACCTATCAACTTTTAACATTTTCAATGTACATGTTCATCTATAGATGAAATGGCGGATGTCGAAAACGATCTTCAACAACATCAGCCGGCAGTTTCATCCGGCATCGACATTGAAAACGGCGCCGATAGTTCTGAGACGTCCGATGGGCGAGACCAGTTTTACAACAATTACTCGGACGAAAGTATTGTCGAATTAGGCTCTCATAATCCGCGTGAACTTGTCAAATTGCCACTTTTAAATGGTAAAAACTATTTCGAAAATTTCTAATAAGCCTCCATTTATCAGATTTCAAAGTATATCTTGTTGATAGGCTGATGTTTACACAAATTTTAGAAGTGGATCCAAGCAAACGCGAAGAGCTTTTCCTTAAAAAATTACGCCAATGTATGGTGGTTTTCGATTTTTCTAGTGATCCTCTATCAGATCTCAAGTCAAAAGATGTGAGTGATTTTTAAATGTTAAATAAAAAATAGGGATGGCCGCGCTTATTTTTCCTTTTTATTCTATAACTTTTCAAAATTTTTTACTAATTTTAAAATTTAAAATTCGGAGGGGAGGGGGGGGGGCGCAAAATTGTACCACTCGGCCCGGGGCTGGTTATATAGAATTGTTTTTTGTGCGAATTTTTTTCATTTATAATTTTGAGTTTAACTCCCATTTTTTAGATCAAAAGAACGGTGCTCAATGAGTGTCTGGATCATATTATGCATAATAAGAATTTACTTACAAAAGCCGTCTATCCGGCCGTAGTGGAAATGGTAAATTTTAAACTTATCTTTGGTTTTTTCTAAACTAGTCAAATTTTTTATACATAAGCTTATACATGAATATATAAAAGAACAATTCTTTTAACAATTCTTGCCGTTTTAGTTTTCCGTGAACGTATTTCGTGTTCTCTCACCACCATCACATCCATTAGGCGCCGACTTCGATCCGGACGAGGATGATCCGACTTTGGAGGCGTCCTGGCCACATCTTCAAGTATTTTTATTTCGGAATTCGTTAATTATTTATCTACATTAATAATGTGAAAATTTAGCTGGTCTACAATTTCTTTTTTCTTTTTCTTGAATCCTCAGACTTTCAGCCGCAAATTGCCCGCGAATACATCGATCAGCGCTTCGTTTCACAGGTAGAAAATGATACGCCACTTTTTCTATGATCTAAAACTTCTTGTATATCATTTTCAATCATTTTCAATCAGTAAAACATTTTCTAGTTATTGGATCTTTTCGATAGTGAGGATCCTAGGGAACGTGAATTCCTCAAATCAATTTTGCACCGAATTTACGGCAAATTTCTCAATCTTCGCGCTTATATTCGCAAGGCAATTAACAACATCTTCTACACTTTCATTTACGAAACGGAACGTCATAACGGAATCGCGGAACTTCTCGAGGTCTTAGGCAGCGTGATTAATGGTTTTGCCACGCCGTTAAAAGAGGAACACAAAACATTTCTAATGCGAGTTCTCTTACCCTTACATAAGGTAAAATTGTAGGAAATATCGAATTATCATTTTCAAATCAATTTTTATTTCATAGGCAAAATCGCTAAGCTCCTATCATCCTCAACTGGCGTATTGCGTGGTGCAATTTCTCGAAAAGGATGCCTCACTTACGGAGGCCGTCATTCTTAGTCTGCTTAAATATTGGCCCAAAGTTCACAGCCCCAAGGAGGTTTGTTGGATTTGAATTTTGCATTATTAGCTATTAATATTCTTTTAAAAAGCTTTTTAGGTAATGTTTCTAAACGAATTAGAAGAAGTACTAGATGGTATTGAATCGGTGGAGTTCAAAAAAGTGATGATCCCGTTGTTTTATCAGCTCTCGCGTTGCGTTTCATCGCCGCATTTTCAGGTTTTATACACATTTTTCGGAGTCCCCCTCCCCATTCTCAATGACTGAGTGTTAAATACTATGAAATAATGAACTGGTGTAATTACGTAGAATTAAAGGACACATGAACATCCAATATAGATTTCCACACAATTTGTTCTAACTTTTTTTCTACGATAGATAGAGACGTGGGTTATTTTGCATTTTGTAGAGCATACCCGATTTGTGGGGGACGTGTTTCAGCGATTTTTAAAATTTTCATTTTTAGCATTTTTATAAAGGAAAATGCAACGAAAAAAGTGCATGTGGCTGAGCATTTTTTTCGGAGAGTGATCCGATGGACTCGAAATTTTTGCTATGAGCTCCCCTTACATACACTATTACATTTCATGAATTTGAATCTGATCGCTGATCGATTGGATATGAGCCGAGTTATGAAACTTCAAAAAACGTCGAAAATGCCGAAATTTGTCATTTTTTCCAGTTTTTCGGCATTTCTGCCGTTTTTCGTTGGTTCATAACTCGGCTCCTATCCAATCGATCAGGTTCAAATTTATAGAGTGTAATAGTGTATGTAAGAGGAACTTATAGCAAAAGTTTCAAGTCCATCGGATCACTCTCCGAAAAAATGCTCAGCCATATGCATTTTTTTCGTTGCATTTTCCTCTATAAAAATGCTAAAAATGAAAATTTTAAGAATCGCTGAAACACGTCCCCCACAAATCGATAACGCTCTACAAAATGCAAAAAAAACCCACGTCTCTATCTATCGTAGAAAAAAAGTTAGAACAAATTGTGTGGAAATCTATATTGATGTTCATGCGTCCTTTAACTTGTAAATTCCATTTTTTTTGTGTAATTTTAATTTATTTAAATAGGTCGCCGAACGGGCACTTTACTTTTGGAACAATGAGTGTATTTTGGCGTTGATCAGCGAAAACGTTCAAGTAATTCTGCCGATCATGTTTCCATCGCTTCACAAGAATGCTCGAAATCATTGGAATAAGTAGGCCTTTAAATTGATTCTTTATTTTATCGCTCCATTTAATTAAAATTTGATTAAGATCCGATTAGAAACATTAGGAATGGATTAGGGTTAATTTAGGGAATGATCTATCAATTCTCATTTCAGATTTAATTTCTGGATTTTAGATTTAAGAAAAAAAAAGTTGATTTTCGAATTCTCGATAATTTAGAACAATTCACGGCCTTATCTATAACGCATTAAAACTCTTTATGGAAGAGGATCAAAAACTCTTCGATCTTTGTGCTCAAAACTTTGCTAAACAAGTTGGTTTTTGAGAAAGCATTTTCTAATACTATATACGATTTTGCATCGAGAAATTGGAATATTTATAAAAATTTTTGATTGTTTTCTTTTTTTCAGGAAAATGCGGACGAACAACGCGAAATTGAAGCGCGTAAAAAGTGGGAAACACTCGAAAAAGTGGCTGCCGCCGACAACGCCGCCGGCAATGCTAATGGCAACGTGCAATAGAGAATATTCGCATCGCTATGAATAATCAAGTAGGTTAGTATTTGGCGAAAATTTCTTTCTTTCTCTTTCTTTTTTGACATGGAAGGATTATCCTACGTTGAATTCTGGATTCCAACTTTCAAATGGCTTTCGAATTTTCTCCAGAGAAATCTTCAGCACGAGCTTTTCATAACATACTTTCCACTATTGACTGATCTTTCCATTTTTCGATTGTTTCAGGCTCCTTCTGCCCTACTATGTCGAAAATACTTTTATAACTAATTTATTTATTCAATTTCAATTGATTTTTTTCTCATTAATTTATTCCATCGTTTTTAATCTTTAAAAATGGCTTATTTTGCTCAAAAATTGCGCCAAAGTAATAATTTAAAAAATATGTTATAATTGATATTGATATCGCATCATCAATACTATCCTCTCAAATATACAATTTTTCATTCGTACCAATCAATAATAACAACACTAATTGATATCATTTAACATTTGGCGTATAATTTGGAAGTCGTCACTCATTTTTATTTATTATTTATTTATCTTTTTCTTTAAAAATTGCATAATAATTATCCTAATTTCGCGTGTATAAGGCCGAGTGTTTTGAACCAAATTTAAACTGGCGCCAATAAGTTCATTCTGTATTGTATTGGATCCAAGCGAGTCCAAATTTTGTTCCCACTTTTGTGAAACCGAGAAAAAGGAGAGCACAAAATTTGGACCCTCTTGGTGGATCCAACAGAATGAAGTCATTGGCGCCAATTTAAATTTGACTCAAAACACCCGGCCTTATACACGCAAAATTAGGAAATATACAAATTTAAATTTTAAACCAATTTATCGTTTATATATGTATTAAATACCTAATCTCCACAATATAATGTATAAATTTGCATAATTTTCTCATATCATACATACATGTATCAGATCAGTAATTCTTATTAGAATATTAGAGATGTTTTAGGAATCGGCCTGGCCTGTTTTTAGCCGGTCAGACTGAGCCCCACCGGATTCAATAAGTGAATTGACCTTACTCGGGGTGGATCGAGTTGAAAATTGTTCGCCCAATCTAATTTGGTCCATGGGTATGGGTTGATCCGTCTCGGGATCTGCCCGTGTTGGAAATTCCCGACCTGGCACATCTCTAATTGATATCCTTTGAGAAAAAGAATCAATAGAGCTATAAGACATTAGAACAAAATACAGCTAAGCTCTACCATATAACTCTGACAACAATGATTTTTCAAACATTTTTGGCCTCCGATTTTTTTCCGAAAAAATTTTCTCTAGACACAGATTTGATACATACAGTCAAACCTGTCTAATTGGGCACTTCTCGGGAGTGCCCAATTACAGAGGTTTTGTGAAAATACTCTAGATAACTTTCCGATGGGAACGTTGATCACCAAAAACAAATACTTCTAGAATAATCTTTACTCCATCAACTCTTTATTCCGCCTGCAGTCAACTGAAGCGATAATAACTATCCTACTGTAGCTTGCAAACTTTGCCAAAAATTTATTGTTCGATATAAAAAAGAATTTATAGAATTTATTTGAAATTTTGTCGGGAGTGCACAATTAGAGAGGGTGCCCAATTACAGGAGTGTCCAATTAGACAGGTTTGACTGTATAAAATATACATAAATATTTTAATTAAAATTGTATTTGACTAATTTCGTTTAACTATGTTGTATATAAAGAAAAAAAACGTTTTTAAATTGAAAAATCACTATAAATACAAAAAATTAAAATAATTACAAAATTGCATTCATAACTTCGTAGAACACGTCAATTCTATTACATACAATGCTCATAATTTACACACTTTTATCGACTAGCCATCGATTAGTTTTTTTTTCTCCGAATTTAAGATTAAACTCAAAAGAATTGAAAGATTTTTTCCCGTTTTCTACCCTTATTTTTTAGACAGAAAAGTTTTCTGTTTTTTAAAATGAAACAAAAATTCAAAAATTTTCGCATTTTTAATGCGCTATTTTTTTCGATTCTTTCAAAAAAAAATAATCAATTTACATTTTTTTTTGTAACATTTTTCTAAATGGCATAAAATGATACAATTTGTATTTTTATACACATATTTTTGCGGAATTTAAGTTGATTTTTTTTATATCTCAAAGAATCTAAAGAATCCAATTTTATGGTAACCAATGTGTTTTCTAGCGCTTTTTATAGGGTTCTAATCTTTTTTGAAGAGCTCTAATACATTTTTTATCTCAATCCTTTTTGAAAGGTCCTAATACATTTTGTAGGACCCAAGTCCATTTTATGGAGTCCTAATTCATTTTTACAGGATTCTAATACTTTATATAACAAGTATCTAACATACAACGTCCTTTTTTCTAATTTTTTCTTTTTTTTCGTAATATAATTTTTTCTTATTTTCTAAAAATTTCAAAATTTTTTTGGGAAAAGAAAAATTCCTCAAATTCCTAAATATGCAAAATGCACTTTTTTTTGTGTTTCTACAAATGATTTCATCTTTATACTCACTGATTATTAATATTGATAATATCAGTTTGCCCATTTCCGTATGGAAGTACAAAATTTTCTTAATCATTATATAATTATCATTTACGAAAGATAAAAAAATTTAATGACTTTTAATTTTTTTAAGTACTTTTTTTCGACATATTGATTGATATTATTTAAACAATTATTAATGATAAAAATACAAATACAAAAATAGAAATCTTTTAAAAAATTAAATATTAATTTAAAATTAATAATTCTTCTACAATAATGCTTTATAAAAATATTAGCGTTTAAAAGCTCAAAAATGCCTGAATTGACATTTTAAGGCTCAAAAAATGTTTTTAATTATTTAACAAATTAAAGCACTTTTTATATACGTTTATATACTGAAACATATACAAATGTGTATCAAGTGTATCTAATTTATTCATATTTTAAATAAATGTAATTTATTTAAATCTTTTCATTAATTTTTTTCCCGCATTTTATCTCAACCAAAAATCTTTTATTACTATAATTTTGCAAAAAAATAAAATAAAAGAAGTAAAATTTTTATTCTAATTGATTACAATTTTTTATACAGTAAATATATAATTTATAGGTATCCTAATTTCGCGTGTATAAGGCCGAGTGTTTTGAATCAAATTTAAATTGGCGCCAATGAGTTCATTCTGTTGTATTGGATCCACGCGAGTCCAAATTTTGTGCCCACTTTTATAAAACCGAGACAAAGGCGGGCACAAAATTTGGACTCCAACGGATCCGATACAACAGAATGAACTCATTGGCGCGAATTTAAATTTGGCTTAAAACATCCGGCCTTATACACGCGAAATTAGGGTAATAATAGGTTAATTTCCAAATTGTACTGTAATTTTTTCATTTATTTTTGTACGCCTTTTTTTAGAAAAATGAGTAATATGTATATACAGTTTAGTATGACGCATAAATTCTTAAATATTTCTATTGAATTTTTCTTGTTTTTTTCAAAATTTATTATTTGTAGTTAAGGTATTTAACGTAATTTAATTGAATATACGGCATTTAAGGGAATTCAATGAATATAAAATAGGTGGAAAATTTTTCGCTTTTAAGCCTTTCCGAGTGTGAAATGTCTCGGCTAATAAACGTCACAATTATTGATAAAATTTTTTGGAAAAAATTCTTTAAAATTTGAAAAATATCAAAATATTTGATGGAGAAAAAAATACAAAGCGAAGAAATTGAATTTTAATTCAAATCGAACAATCAATGCGATATAATGAGAATTTAACAGCGAGAAGAGAGAGAGTGAGAGAGAGAGTAAAAGAGAGAAAGAAGTAGGGAAAGAGAATGAAAAAAAATAAGATTTTTGTGAGATTATGAGATAGAGAAACGACCAAATTGGCCTTGACCTTTAACTTTTCTTTCTTTCTTTGCGTTCATCTTAAAAAAGTACCTAAGTAAAATTTTGAGATGTTCGTAGAAAAATCGCTAGCTTAATTGATTTGACGTTTTTCTTTGATTAATGAATTGTTTTATTGTAAAATGTGTTTTTTTCTCATTTAATTGTAAATATCAATTACATTATTGTATTTACTTTATTGTATAAACCCGAGGACAGAAATTTGTCAATATGTTATGTATGGGGAGCAGTGGCCTAATAGTTATGCGAAATTGTTTTCATTTTAATAGAGGTTAAATGATTCCGTTCTCGAGAGAAAGAGCGGAGGTTGATCTGAAGCTCTCACGTATCACATAAATCCATTAAGTTATTGTTTAATGTAATGCATAGTGAATATAGTCAAACCTGTCTAATTGGGCACTTCTCGGGGTACCCAATTACAGAGGTTTTGCGAAAATACTCTAGATAACTTTCCGATGGGAACGTTGATCACCAAAAACGAATACTTCTCGAATAATCTTTATTCCATCAACTCTTTATTCCGCTTGCAGTCAACTGAAGCGATAATAACTATCCTACTGTAGCTTGCAAACTTTGCCAAAAATTTATTGTTCGATATAAAAAAGGATTTATTTGAAATTTTGTCGAAAGTGCCCAATTAGAGGGGGTGCCCAATTACCAATTAGATAGGTTTTACTGTAATAGGTAACAAATTATATTTTTTAATTCAAAAATATTAGGTAATCATTTTTTGTCTTGTAAATACATATACATTTAATGCATTTATGTATGCTAAACAAAAATACACATATTCAACACACACTATACACATGTATGTAAATGTTTTTGAGTATTTGTTCAAAATGTGCGTATTTTAGATACACACAAAAAAATATAAATCATCTGCATTTTTGTATGTGTGTGCGAGTTGCAAATAACTTTATTTCTCTTTCGATTTCTTTCAATTTTTTTATGATTTTACGTTCCTTTTTTACCTCTTTATTCAAAAGTGCCTTTATACATTTTTTTTCACATTGCATTTTTTTCTTCTCACATTGTCCACAAACATTTTTTCTTCTTTTAAAAATTACGTAAGAGATTGCAAAATGCAGCATTTTCGACAATTTTCTTTGCCTTTTTTTCCCTGCATGTTTACTTCATTCCAATATGAAAATACGTTCCGGATCGTACCGGATCGGTGGGTCGATACTCGCATTTTTACAGTTTCATTATCCAGAAAAATGTACACGACACAATTATGTTACGATATAAACGTCATTTTTTGTTGTTATTGTCGTTAATTTTTTTATTCTTAGCAAAGCATTTTTCAACTTTTAGCTAGACTTTGCCAGCTTTTTTTCCAAATTTTGCAGCATTTTTTTCTATATTTCGCATTGATGCGTCTTTTTTTGCCAACTTTCTTTTTTGTTTCCGATGAATATTTCTAAACAAAATCTTTTTATTTTTTAAATTTGATACATAAATTTCGAAAATTTTTCAATGTTATGTATCTTTAAAAAAAAAATTAAAGTGAATTACAATTTTTCATTTATTAAGTTGGCAAAAAAGTTATGTCGGCAATATTTGTTTGGCTATTTCTTGGATCTAATAAAGTTTTTGTAAAATAGGTTTATCTATCTGAAAGCGCGTTTTCTTGAGAATATTATGATACAAGAATTATTTGTAATATCTCAATTTTTGGGACGATAATTTATATTTATTGGTAATCGACCAAAATTGAGAAGTGCCGAATTTGCAATAAAAACATACTTTTTGAAGCAACCTTTTTGAAATTAATTTTTTTAGCTTTTTTAGGTCTAATTAATACTATCATAGCAAAAAAAGAAGGATTTTGAAAAACTTTAAAATTTTTCATATGTCGATGAAGATACTCAAAAATTTTATGGGTCTAACGTTAAAAATTTGTATGTAATTCGGTTAATATGTCAGATAAAAGAGCCGTTTTGGTACCGCCAAATGGCCCAGAAAAATGGCTTCTTATCCCCTAGAACCTCGAGCTGTTATAATAAACAGTATCTGAAAAAGAGGCAAAAACTTCCAAAATTACAAAAATTTATCGGTTCAAATTCTTTCGGTTCAAGCCGGCTAAGTTCTTCTAAAGGCATTGCATGATTGTTGACGATGAGTCATAGATTATAATGGAAAATACCTCTTGAATTAATTGGATGTTATAGTTTTATTTTTATTATAAATGTCGTTCCACATTATTTTTTTGCCAACCTAATATTATTTATATTTAATTAGGTAATTAAAATTCCAAGAAAATTAATCCAAATGGCGGTAAAAAAAGAATCATAAATTAGCCGTAAACGGTAGTTTTTCCCCAAGAAACAAATCGATGATACTTGATTACGATTCCATTTAAGTATTTTATGCACATACACTCACATGGTGAACTTTTTTTAGCGGTAAACTCAACAAACACAAACATATTGTAAATATATAATTTTCAAATGTATTTTATAAACACATAATACATACATATGTATTATATTCAACATGTCCGAAAAGAAACTGTGTATGTGCTTAAATTTTTTCACTGTGTTCGCTCAAAAATTAGAATAAATCGCATCAATTTAATTAATTGTGCGTCACCACTTTTTTACCGTTACACATGTATGCATGTAGCTGTATATTTGTATGTATGCATTTATATATGCGATCTGTACATTTTCGAATTTTTTTTAAATGAAAAGTTTTCATGTAAAATTTTCTTGAATATCATAACAAATTAATTATGTTTAGGTACATATGTAACTGTATAACTGTGTAAGCCAATCTATGTATTCATTGTACATTTTTTGCATTTTAAAATAAGAAAAGTTCATAAAAAATTATTTGAATATCGTATCAATTTAGTTTAATGTATAACGATATTTTCTATAGTTGTTTAATGAACGCACTTTTATGCGCATTTTTCGGAGAAAATTTCTCAATTTTGAACGCCAAATTTTTCTCTTTTCAAAAATTTTTTTTCTTTTTGTTTTCATTTATAATTAGAAGATTTGCCTTAGAGATTTATTTCTCTGTGTTTTGTTTAAACTATTTTTGGTTAATGGAAAGAAAAGAAAGATTGGAAAACAGAGAGAAGGAAAATAAAAATTTTCAAATTTTTGAGTAGGTCCTCTCACTTTTGTGCATATATATTTTTAAGGGATTTGATATCAGAACTTTTTTCTAAGTGAAGTTAGAACTATTTCGATTTGAGCTTAAACTTGGTTTTATAATTCCTTCACTCAAAAAATGGATTGAACTGAAACACATTTTTGAACTTTATATGTAGGCCACGGTTTATAAGTCACATGAAATTAGGCCAAAAGAAAGAATTTAATAAAGAGATAGAAAAAAGAACGAGAACGAGAGTAAAAAAAGAAAGATTGATTAAGAAAGATTTTATCATTTCTGTCTCTCTCTCTCTCTCTCGCTCAATCTCTTCTCCTTCTACAAAAGAAGAAAAGCGCTAAAAAATCAAAACAAAACAAAAATAATTTCTAATTTTTATTTTGTCCGTTCGTCGAAATTCATTCTTGAAGAGAAGGAAAGAAAAAAAAGAGAGAAAGAAGGACGAAAGAGAAGAAAAAAAAGTGGGCAGCGAAAGAGGGAGAAAAAAAGAAAATTCTAAGAAACAGATTTTCCTTTTTTCGGGAATTTCGCAGAAAACAGAAAATTTAGAGAAGAAAAATAATTAGTCGAAAATTTAATAATAATAATCATCTTCACCTTTAACACGTTTATTATTGTATCGTATGCATCAAGACGATAATAAATCTCTTGATAAATCACGGTATTAGTTTATTGGTTGGTGTTAAATTACGCACTTGAGAAACTGTATAAATGAGGCAGAGTTGGCTTAAATGTTTCCAATTATTTTAAACCAATTAATACTTTTCAATTACGGTAATAATTGAGTACCCGAAACCTAAAATATCGTACATTATTGATTGTTTTGTATACTGAATATTTAATTTATTTAAATTTATTGCCATTAATCCATTTAATTGAATTACGAATTTACAGTAATTGGTTTAAAATGTATAATGGTAATAAAAGCCGTTACGATTATTTGATGTCGAATAATAGCCAGTTATACAGTAACGGCGACAAACGGCAGCAATACGGTAGTTCGGTGGCCAGTTACGGTAGCTCTTCAACGAGACCACAGCAGGCACAACAACAAAGGGCATTGTATACAAAGCCGGCTGCCACGATACCGTCGACGGCGGCGTCGCACGCAAATCAAGCGCCTGAGGACGAGTTTCAGGACGAGACACTGTACTTTGAGCGCAACCGTATCCAACACTTAAAAGACGAGCGAATTCACATACAGAAAAAGACATTCACAAAATGGTGTAATAGCTATTTGAACAAGGTCTTATTTATTCTTCCATTTTTTCGGCCCATAAAATAATTTGGCAAGAGGTCACATTTTTGGCTTTTCTCTTTCGGATTTTTATACCTTTTGACAGAAATTGTGACCTATTTGACCTTTTGACACGAACTTTTTCATCTTTTTTACCTACAAATAATAATTTTTAGGCACGCCTAGAAATTAATGACCTCTTTACGGACTTTGGCGATGGGATTCTGCTGCTCAAGTTCCTCGAGATAATCAGCAGCGAAAAATTGGGTAAGCCGAATCGTGGCCGAATGCGGGTTCAGAAAATCGAGAATCTCAATAAATGCCTCGAGTTTCTCAAATACAAGCGAATCCAACTCGAGAACATTGGCGCCGAAGACATTCTCGACGGAAATGAGCGCCTCATTTTGGGTCTCATTTGGACGATTATTTTGCGGTTTACCATCGAGAACATCGAAATTGAAGGGCAAGAGTCCGGCGAGCGTAAACACGCCAAAGAGGCCCTACTGCTTTGGTGTCAACGCAAGACCAGCGGATATCCTAGTGTTAAAATCGACAACTTTACAACCAGCTGGCGCAACGGACTCGCCTTCAACGCGCTCATCCACGCTCACAGGTATGCTAATAAAAAATCCTCGAATCCCTTTTTCCCTTCAGTCCTCGAGTAGAACATTTTCCGCCCTCCGGTCCTCGAGTAAGACTTCCCTCCTCCTGCTCTCTAGTGAATAAGTAGGACCTCCCCTGTCCTAAGCAAGACGAAGAAACTAATTTTAATTATTGTCAGATGGGTTTAAGTATCTCCTAAGAACTCTAGAACTCGATTCTATAGAATTTTTATTAATTTAGGCCCGAATTGGTGAGCTTCGAGTCGCTGAACTCCCAAGATGCCATCGAAAATTTGAACTCAGCATTCGATATTGCGGAGAAAAGGTTGGACATTGCGCGGCTGTTGGACGCCGAAGACGTTATTGTCTCGCATCCCGACGAAAAGTCCATTATCACATACGTCTCGTTATACTACCACTATTTTGCCAAGCAAAAGACCGAGCTTACGGGTGCCCGACGAGTGGCAAAGGTAATAGTTTCACTGGCTTTAAGGCTATGAATTAGGCGTAACATTCAAAATGATTCAAGTTGGGACCTCATTTTAATGAGCATTTCAGGCCAAAGATTTACTAGACATTCCGTTGCCTTCTCTAAATCTAATATACCTTTTCATGGCTGACAGGTGGTCGGCGGACTCGTGGAACAGGACGGACTCCAGGACGAATACGAGCAGATCTCGTCGGAGCTGCTCATCTGGATCGAGCGGACCATCGCCTGGCTGACGGACCGTCGATTTCCGAATGGACTCCGCGAAATGCGCTCCCAACTACTGGCCTTTAATGAGTATCGAAAGCGCGATAAGCCTCCCAAATATAAGGAAAAAGGCGATTTGGAGGCGCTTTTCTTCGCTATTCAAACCAAACGAAGCGCCATGAAACGCAAACAATATCAACCCCCTGAGGGTATGATCGATTTTGAAATTGCTATAACAATTTCATTAAAATGTGAAAATACGCTAATTTGGTTCTGAAGACTATTACGGTATCAATTTACAATATGAATATGAATTTGTAAAGAAATTTTCAAATTTGAACAAAATTATAAATTATCGTAATTGTTTAATTTAAAAGACTTTTTAAAATTGATTTGAACGAGCGCCAAAATTATTGGCATATTTTAAGCGGAAAATATTTTTTAAAATATAGAAAATTTTTTCAGGACTCTTTATACACGATGTGGAAACGGCCTGGAACAGACTCGATAAGGCCGAGAATGAGCGACAAGTGGCTCTCATTCATGAGCTTCAGCACCAGGAACGCCTCGAAATCAAAGCGAGACTTTTTCACAAAAAAGCGGAGGTACGAGACGCCTGGCTAAAGGAAATTATTAATGTATTGAGGAACTTTGACGTGGCGCCGACTATACCTAACGTGGAGGCCGCGTTGAAAATGCTTCGTAACATTTCTACACAAGCCGGGCCTAAGGTAGGGAAGCATGATTATATCTATGATCGTTATTTTGGAACATAAGGTAGCGCATTTTTGAAAGCTAAGTTGGAATGATAAGCTAGCTAAATAAGATTTTTTCTCAGACCATTAAAATCAATTTAATTTTTAGACTGATCGTTTTAAAATGCTTTCGGAAATGTCGGCGGAGTTGCAACGCGACAATTTTCACGACAGCGACGCGATTCGCCAGCGCGAGCGCGAAATTATCGATCGATGGAATCAGTTTTTGGCGATGCTTCACGCCAAAGAGAAGCAACTGGCCGGACTACGTGAGCTCACCACTCTTATTCGCGATTTGGACACTTTGGCTGGCGAGTTACGCGCCGCTGAGGTAGCGTAAAATTATTTTCTTCAGCTGGGGATGTCCATTTCTTGCGAAGGTTATGTATGAAATTAGAAGGGAAAAGGAACTTGAGGCTTTTAAAGCTTCAAATTTATGAGGTTTATTTCGGACTAATTCGAATGAAGTCTGAAGTATACTTTAAAATATTTTGTTTCTGAAAATTGGGCCATGAGAAAGGATATGTGTGATACATAGGGGGGGGAGAGGGAAAGTTACACTAAAATTGAATTTCGGGGAATGCAAAGAGGGAAAAACAACATTTTGAGAGATTTCACCAGTGGGCTTATGTATTCCAATTATCGGTATGATTAAATTCAGCCGTCCGTTCGTAATCGTGATCTCGGTAAACACATGTTGGCGGTCAGCGATTATCTTCAAAAGCACGAGCTAATCGAGGCCAACATCAACGCCAACGGCGAATGGCTTCAGAATCTTAAGCAGCAAGCGTCTGACTATATTCGCGCACGCGGCGAAATGTACGAGAGTCTCGAGACGCGTCTGGACGACGTGGAGCGCGACTACGCGCGTCTCGTCGAGTTGTGCCGCGAGCGGCGCGCCACTCTACAGCGCGCTCGCGACTATTTTCAATTTGTCGAGAACATCGAAGAGGAGATGGAATGGCTCGCGGAAAAGGTGGAATTTTGCGCGGTTATGTTGAATGGACGCGACATTTCGAACGTGCCGCACGCCACGCGACAATACAAGGCATGTTACTTGCATGCCGCCGAATTTGTTCTAACATTTAATTTTTTTCCATACTTTCAGGTACTCGAGTCGGAAATGCAAGCGCACTGGCAGCGCAGTAAGGGCGTTATTAGCGCCGGCGAGCGACTGAGCGCGGTCGGCGTTGTCGCCAGCGACGACGTGTCGCAGAAAATCGCCGCACTTCAATCGCGCTGGGAGCGACTTCGCAAAATTGCGGCCGCGTTGGTCAAATGGCTGGAAGAGGCCGAACAGGCCTGCCAGTACTTCCAGGACGCCAACGAGACCGAGAGCTGGATAAAAGAGAAAATGCCGTTGGTTCGATCCGACGACTTGGGCCGGGATTTAAGCGCCGCGGAGTCGCTCTATTCACGCCACACGCGACTCATAGAAGAGATTCAGGCCTATCGGGCGGACATTCAACGCCTGGACGAGGCGGCCGCGCAATTGGCGCAAACGCATTTTAATTTCGACGCCGACGGCGTAAAAAATGCCGTCGGCGACGCGACGCCCGACGACGCGATGGAAATGCGCGTGGAGGAATTGCTTGTTCCCAAGGTTAATGATTGGCCTAATTCGGCTCTCACGGGGCTTGACAATCAAGTTTATGGTAATAATAGTTTTTAGGTGGTGGCTCTCTACGCGTTTGATGGCGTGACAAATTCCACGGGCGATGGCGAGGCGGCAAACGCCGGCCCGGCGATTCGCGTACGACGCGACGAGCTATTGGCGCTATTGGAGAGGACGAACGCCGAATGGTGGCGAGTTCTAAAGCACGACGGAACCGAAGGCTACGTGCCGGCCAATTATTGCCGCGAGGTGCCCGGCGAGACGGTAATTATTTCGGGAATTTCAAAATTAGTGGGGGATTTAACCGGAAATAAAAAAATGACTTTGTCTAGGTGACCGTAAGCCAACAGGTCGCGGTTGCCAAGTCCAAAAGTGCCCTCTCTTCTTCTTCGGCCGCCGGCGCTGGCGGCAACACGATTCTGACGCGTCAGGAGGCCATCGGCGCGGACTATCGCCGTCTGGCCAATTTGGCCGCGAATCGCCAACGGCTTTTGGCCGATGCGATTAAGCTCTTTCGCTTCTACAATCACTGCAACGATTTTGAGGCGTGGGCCAAGGAGACGGCAGTGCTATTCCGCGAAGACGTCACCGTCGAGCACATTGAGGCGTTGTGCAAAAAGTTTAAGGTTTATTATCGAATGTATTACTGAGTGAATGGACGCCAATGGTCTTGTGAATTGAGGTTTTGTCGTTTTTTCAGGGCATTAAAGAGTAATGAATTTTGCTTTAGAAGCTCGAAAACGATCTGCAGACAATCGGCGGCGCGCAGTTGAAGCAGATCAACGAAATGGCCGACGAGTTGATTACGCACGGTCATACGCACGCGGAAAACATCGCCGCGCGCCGACGACGCGTCACACAGCTTTGGAATGAACTACAGGTCTGGGGGAAAATGGGAGGCGGCCGGGGATCGCGTTGGGATCGCGTTTAATATGAGTTAAAGAGAAATCATTGAGCGCGAGTTTCAATCGGGGAGCAAATATGGACAATAGATGGACAATGGACTTCTCTCTCTCTCGTATTTACGTCAACGTTTTTTTTTTGAAATCATTTTTTCCAGGACATTTGGAAGTCAAAGGCCGATGATTTGACGAGCGCGGAGCGTATGGCCGCTTTTCGCGAGCAATGCGCCGATACGCGCTCGTGGATTGGCGAGAAATTCGCGCTGCTGGAGAAGCGCGCAGACGTCGGCGATTTGAAGGCGTTACAGGTGAGGAGGAAGATGTTTGATTGGGTGGAGTTTGCCGTTTTTTGCTCAACCAACCCGATATTTGTAGAAATTTACTCTGCCACCACCTTAGCCGTTATGTTGAGAAGGATTGAGTGGATTTTGAGTGGTTATATTGAGGAAAAAACTAGACATGGCTCTTGTGAAATTGATTCCCATATATTGGCGTGGAAAAGCTTATTGTATTCGCCTATATCAAATGCTTTACTACACAGACACTTCAACGACGCTATCAGAACCTGGAAAGGGATCTGAAGCCGCTGGACGAGCGAATGTGCCAATTGCGCAAAATGGCCGGCGAAATTATCTCGCGACATCCCGAGCATCGCGCGGATGTGGAGCGCGCAATGGCCGAGCTGGGCGCAATGCATGCGGATCTACTCAAACAGGCGCGACTGCGAATCAACGAGGCGGAACAGTCGCAGGGGCAGCAGATGTTCGAGAACACGGCCAGGTGGCGGACTAGTATATTTTTTTGGCAAGGAAGAGAGGGGAATTATTCCGTGAGATAGGGGCAGATTCATCGCTGTGACTCATTTGGATTTGATCCAGAGAAATTAAGCTCAGATTTTGAAAAATAACGTTGAGTTGGGATTCGAATCGCCGGGCGGGTACCCGGTAAATTATACTCCGGACTATTGGGGGGTTGAATATAATCGTATAGATTTAGGGACTTTTTCGATCAAATTTGAGTACTGTAGGGAATAGATAATATTCTTAATCGGTCTGCGCGCTCAATAACTATTCCTTACAAGACCTATGTGCACAAAATGTAATAAAGACTTTTTCCTTTTTATGTAATACTGAGTGTAAACGAGCCCAAGAAGAGAACTTTATTTTTTATAATATCTTTTTTAACCCATAAGTGACGACGTGTACACTTTTGTGTACACGAATTTAAATTTGTGCAATTATTGGCAAATGTGTTCATTCTGTGTTCTGTATGGATTTATAAACATAAAAAGAATTTGTCGTATAAGAAACCTGCTAGACACATGTTTTAAGTGTGGTTCCAAAGCTTTACCCAATTAAAGAACAGAATGAAGGCAAACGCCAACTTGCGCGCAAATTTGAACTCAAAACATTCATTGTCACTTATGGGTTAAACAAAAAAAAAACAATAAAAAACAATAATAATAAAAAGTGCAGCACGGCAAGAAAAAAAACTGGAGCCAAAAAGCGCTTTTTTATTTTCGCAACAAAAAAAACCAAAACGCAGTCAAAATGCCAAAAAAAAAAAAATAAATTATTAGGTTGAAGCAAAATTTTTTACCCATCCGTAAAAAAATTTTTTTCTACGATAGATAGAGACGTAGGTTCTTTTGCATTTTGTAGAGCGTTGTCGATTTGTGGGGGACGTATTTCAGCGATTTTTAAAATTTTCATTTTTAGCATTTTTATAGAGGAAAATGCAACGAAAAAAATGCATATGGCTGAGCATTTTTTCGGAGAGTGATCCGATGGACTTGAAACTTTTGCTATGAGTTCCTCTTACATACACTATTACACTCTATAAATTTGAACCTGATCGATTGGATAGGAGCCGAGTTATGAAACCTCAAAAAACGTCGAAAATGCCGAAAAACTGGAAAAAATGACAAATTTCAGCATTTTCGACGTTTTTTAAAGTTTCACAACTCGGCTCCTATCCAATCGATCAATTTATCGAGTGTAATATTGTATGTAAGAGGAACTTATAGCAAAAATTTCAAGTCCATTGGATCACTCTCCGAAAAAAATGCTCAGCCACATGCACTTTTTTCGTTGCTTTCAGCCACATGCACTTTTTTCGTTGCATTTTCCTCTATAAAAATGCTAAAAATGAAAATTTTAAAAATCGCTGAAACACGTTTCCCACAAATCGATAACGCTCTACAAAATGCAAAAAAACCTACGTCTCTATCTATCGTAGAAAAAATTTTTTTTACGGATGGGTAAAAAATTTTGCCTCAACCTAATAAATTTGAATTGTTTTAAATAACCAAATTCATGTTTTCGCTATTCGCGACAAGTACTCTGAGGAGCGTATGGAAAATGGAAAAGCTTAAAGTTTTTTTTTTATAAACTCTTTTAAATGTTATACGAGTCGGGGATATGAGTCAGGAAAATTCTTCAGGGAGCTGCTGGACTGGTTGACCAAAACGCATCAGAACATTCGCATGGACGCGAGCAACCACGGCGGCACGACGCCCGCCGAAGAGATCGTCAAACGGCACATGGAGCTGCGCGACGAAATCAACGCCAAAGACTACGAGCTCGACTATGTACGCGAGTTGGGCGATCGTCTATTGGGCAAGAACGCGGGACTGCAACGCGTCGCCGAGACGTTGAACGAAATCGACGCGACGAAGAGCGCCGTCGAGGCGGCGTGGCACGCCAAGGACGCCGAGTACAAACAGCTGTTGGATTTGCAGGTTTTCACGCGCGAAGCCGATCGAATCGACGCGTTGACGAAGGCGCACGAGGCGTTTCTTGATCTCGACAATTTTGGGGTAGGCTCAACGTTTTTTTGGGATGAAAAAAGCGAATGAACGGCTCATAAAATGGGCGAGAAAGTCTAAGAGATGTTAACTGACTTATGAATGTGTACAGCTTTAAGAAATTGTGTTTAGGAGACTCCGGACAGCGTTGAGAACTTGATTAAGGCGCACGTGGACTTCGAGTCGAAGCTGGCCGCACAGGAGGAACGTGTACGCGCATTTGCCGATTCCGCGGATCGACTCATTCACGCGGAGCACAATCGGCACGCGGAGTTTATCGACGAAAGACGCGCCGAGGTGCTGACGCACCGCGAACGCGTCTACGCGCTAGCCGCACGACGTCGCAGGCGTCTAGACGACGCGCTTGTGTTTGCGAATTTGCGCCGGTCGGCGGACGAGTTGGCGAGTTGGATCGCGACGAAGCGACGCGTCGCATCCGCCGGCGAGGACGAATCGCCGTCCGAGAACGAGGCCGTCGCGCCGTTGGTCTCGCTGGATCGCCAGCTGCTGAAACACGACGCGTTTGTGGCCGAACTCAACTTTAATGCCACTCAATTGGACAATATTAATAAGGTACGGGTGCTAAACGATGATAAACGATGGAGGTGGAAGTTATATGTATATTGGGCATGTGAGAAGTGATTTGGACCTGAGTGGAACCTGAGAGGAGTCTAAACCTCTTAGTACATGTACTAGAAAAATCGGGCCCGCCGCATACGCGGCGCTTATGCAAGCGAGTCCAACCCGGCCTTATACACGCGAAATTAGGATATTTTATAAGTAAAAGCGCTCTGTCCGTTCCACCGAAAAATATTTGAAGTGCTTATGATCTTAGATAGCCGATATGCCTAGTTTCTCTTGAAAATTTTTCGAATTAGGGACCGAAAAGGCCTCAAAAAGCGTTGAGGACATTTTCGTGACGGACATACGAACATGCGAACAGAACATAGCACTTTAGTAAATGCTCATTTTTCTAGGAAGGCAAGGCGCTTATCTCGCAGGACCACTGCGAGAAGCCGCGCATCACAGCCCTTCTGAAGAACCTCAATTGGGAGTGGACTCAATTGACGGAGTTGGCACAAACCAGGAGCAAAACATTGGCGCAACGCGACGCGAAATACGCTCTTATGCGCGTCGTGAACGACGTGCACGCCCGACTGGATGACGTGGAACGACAGCTGGCCACTAGCGCACCGGGTACAATTTCCAGGCGCCTTTTAATGCAAAATATTTGATTTGCGCTTTTTTTTAGGCAACGATTTACGCGGTGTGAAGGAACAAATTAAGCGCAAGAACGCCATCGATCAGGAAGTGAATGCGCTAGAGCAACGCGTCGCGGACGTGACGCAACGCGCACAGCGCATGATCAACGAAGGACACTATGACGCGTCGGCCATTTCGCGCGCGGTCGACGCGCTCGCCGAGCGATTCGCTGCGCTTCGGGTTGGTCGGGACTGGGATTGATTGGAACTCTAAACTTCTATTGTATGGGAATTTGTTTTTCGTGAACCCTAGGCTTCTATTGTAATGGCTGGAGAGGATTGAAGAGACTATATAAAGAATATAGGGAATTATTTATTGGATATCTATATGGATATGTAGATTAGCGAAATTAGCCAGTTTCAATCTATTAGACTATATTAAAGGACATTTATTATTGCCTAGGTTTAGTTTAACGCCTTGATGAATTGTAAATATGAAGCATATATTTAGGAACCACTGGAAAAGCGTCGCATTCTCTTAGAGGACTCGCTTCGTTGCCATCAACTGATCTTTGACGCGGACGTGGAATTGCAATGGATTGAGGAGAAGCGTCTGGTTGCGGAATCTCGTCAACAGGCACGAACGCTTACCGAGGCCGCGAATCTACTAAAGAAGCAGGATCAGTTGGACGCGGAAGTGGATGCGCACGCGCCAAAAGTCGCAGCAATTCTAAAGGAAGGTGATGCGCTACTCGACGACGTTAATCGACGACTTTTTGCGCCAATGATCGATGCCAAATGTGCCGAGGTGAGGCGATTTGAATGTAGGCCGACTGTGCAATATAAGATAGCTGATATAGAACGAATTGAATTGCTAGAGAATGAAAGAGTTTTATAGGAGAGATTATACTGATGATTCAATAATGACTATTAGAACTCATAATGTGGGCCAATTAATTAGATGGCTAATAGACGACAATTGCATCTTTAATATGGACTAACAGGACGTTTAATAGCGAAATAAAACGTTTATTTAAATACGGGCCTACTGATTAGTGCTAGATTGTTTAGTATAGGCCAATAGGACCTTTTAATAAAGACTTATAGAACGTTTGTGTTAAATGGGGGCCTACTGATCGAAGCTAATAGAACGTTTATTAATAGAAGCTTCATGCTCAATAGGTTTATTAATAGAAGCTTCATGCTCAATAGGTTTATTAATAGATGCTTCATGCTCAATAGGTTTATTAATAGATGCTTCATGCTCAATAGGTTTATTAATAGAAGCTTCATGCTCAATAGGTTTATTAATAGATGCTTCATGCTCAATAGGTTTATTAATAGATGCTTCATGCTCAATAGGTTTATTAATAGAAGCTTCATGCTCAATAGGTTTATTAATAGATGCTTCATGCTCAATTAGTTTAGGCTGACCATGCATTTAATAGGAAATGTGAAATTATTTCAGTATACAATTTTTCGTTATTTTTTCAGCTGTCTTCCGCTTTGCGTGGATTGAGTGCCACGGTGGCGCGACGTCGCGCCGCATTGACTCACGATTTGGCACGAGAACAATACCTATTCGATGTGGCCGAAATGGAGGCCTGGATCGCCGACCGGCATCGACACGTTCTTAATCAATGCGAAAAGGTGGATGAAATCGCGGCGCCAAAAGTGCTGGCCACCGTTCGGGCGGTACACACCGATATGGCCGTTTACAAGTTTGTTTTTGGAGATACTAGTACGCATAATAGAAGCAGCTGACGTTTAATCGATGCTGGACATCTCTATTAAGGACTAATATAATGTTTAATAGATTATATGACAAAAATCGGATGGGAAATTTTTTGAGTTTTTCAAGTTTTTTTTTTTTTAGTTTCGGACTTTTAGAACGTCTAGTAGTAATAGTTTATTATAAAATAATCGTTCAACTTTATAGGGAAACTCTTTTTCGACTCGGCGACAAATGCGCGGAACTTTGCGCGCAAACCGCCGACGCGTCGGACGGCACAGCGGCCGCGGAGGCGGCCACGCTTTTGACGCGTCGCCAGCATAAGGTTGAAGCGGATTTCGGACGTTTGGTTCAATTAACGGACGCGAAATGCGCCGAAATGGAGAGTCTTATTCGACTATTCGATTATGAAAACGAGAGCCGCGAACTCGAGACATGGATTAACGCACAACTACAGACGGCGGCCAGCGAGGATTATGGTGGGATGATTAAGCGAAAAGTTTGGAAAGAAATAAGCGTGGATGGGCTCCGGGTTTAGGACGTGGATGGGATGGGCTTCGGGTTTTGGAAAGGACGTGGATGGGCTCCGGGTTTTGAAAAAAAAAGGACGTGGATGGGATGGGCTTCGGGTTTTGGAAAAAAAGGACGTGGATGGGCTCCGGGTTTTGGAAAAAAAGGACGTGGATGGGATGGGCTTCGGGTTTTGGAAAGGACGTGGATGGGCTCCGGGTTTTGGAAAAAAGGACGTGGATGGGATGGGCTTCGGGTTTTGGAAAGGACGTGGATGGGATGGGCTCCGGGTTTAGGACGTGGATGGGATGGGCTTCGGGTTTTGGAAAGGACGTGGATGGGCTCCGGGTTTTGAAAAAAAGGACGTGGATGGGATGGGCTTCGGGTTTTGGAAAGAGATAAGCGTGGATGGGCTCCGGGTTTAGGACGTGGATGGGATGGGCTTCGGGTTTTGGAAAGGACGTGGATGGGATGGGCTCCGGGTTTAGGACGTGGATGGGATGGGCTTCGGGTTTTGGAAAGGACGTGGATGGGCTCCGGGTTTTGAAAAAAAAGGACGTGGATGGGATGGGCTTCGGGTTTTGGAAAGGACGTGGATGGGCTCCGGGTTTTGGAAAAAAGGACGTGGATGGGATGGGCTTCGGGTTTTGGAAAGGACGTGGATGGGCTCCGGGTTTTAAAAAAAAAGGACGTGGATGGGATGGGCTTCGGGTTTTGGAAAAAAGGACGTGGATGGGCTCCGGGTTTTGGAAAAAAGGACGTGGATGGGATGGGCTTCGGGTTTTGGAAAGGACGTGGATGGGCTCCGGGTTTTGGAAAAAAGGACGTGGATGGGATGGGCTTCGGGTTTTGGAAAGGACGTGGATGGGCTCCGGGTTTTGAAAAAAAAAGGACGTGGATGGGATGGGCTTCGGGTTTTGGAAAGGACGTGGATGGGCTCCGGGTTTTGGAAAAAAAGGACGTGGATGGGATGGGCTTCGGGTTTTGGAAAGGACGTGGATGGGATGGGCTCCGGGTTTAGGACGTGGATGGGATGGGCTTCGGGTTTTGGAAAGGACGTGGATGGGCTCCGGGTTTTGAAAAAAAGGACGTGGATGGGATGGGCTTCGGGTTTTGGAAAGAGATAAGCGTGGATGGGCTCCGGGTTTAGGACGTGGATGGGATGGGCTTCGGGTTTTGGAAAGGACGTGGATGGGATGGGCTCCGGGTTTAGGACGTGGATGGGATGGGCTTCGGGTTTTGGAAAGGACGTGGATGGGCTCCGGGTTTTGAAAAAAAGGACGTGGATGGGATGGGCTTCGGGTTTTGGAAAGGACGTGGATGGGCTCCGGGTTTTGGAAAAAAAGGACGTGGATGGGATGGGCTTCGGGTTTTGGAAAGGACGTGGATGGGCTCCGGGTTTTGAAAAAAAGGACGTGGATGGGATGGGCTTCGGGTTTTGGAAAAAAGGACGTGGATGGGCTCCGGGTTTTGGAAAAAAAGGACGGGATGGGATGGGCTTCGGGTTTTGGAAAGGACGTGGATGGGCTCCGGGTTTTGGAAAAAAGGACGTGGATGGGATGGGCTTCGGGTTTTGGAAAGGACGTGGATGGGCTCCGGGTTTTGAAAAAAAGGACGTGGATGGATGGGCTTCGGGTTTTGGAAAAAAAGGACGTGGATGGGCTCCGGGTTTTGGAAAAAGGACGTGGATGGGATGGGCTTCGGGTTTTGGAAAGGACGTGGATGGGCTCCGGGTTTTGGAAAAAAAGGACGTGGATGGGATGGGCTTCGGGTTTTGGAAAGGACGTGGATGGGATGGGCTTCGGGTTTTGGAAAGGACGTGGATGGGCTCCGGGTTTTGGAAAAAAGGACGTGGATGGGATGGGCTCCGGGTTTAGGACGTGGATGGGATGGGCTTCGGGTTTTGGAAAGGACGTGGATGGGCTCCGGGTTTTGAAAAAAGGACGTGGATGGGATGGGCTTCGGGTTTTGGAAAGAGATAAGCGTGGATGGGCTCCGGGTTTAGGACGTGGATGGGATGGGCTTCGGGTTTTGGAAAGGACGGGATGGGCTCCGGGTTTTGAAAAAGGACGTGGATGGGATGGGCTTCGGGTTTTGGAAAGAGATAAGCGTGGATGGGCTCCGGGTTTAGGACGTGGATGGGATGGGCTTCGGGTTTTGGAAAGGACGTGGATGGGCTCCGGGTTTTGGAAAGAGATAAGCGTGGATGGGCTCCGGGTTTAGATAAGCGTGGATGGGCTCCAGCGTGGATGGGCTCCGGGTTTAGGACGGATTTGTTAGCTATGATAAAAGAAGTCGACATTTTAAAGGTGCTGCGAATTGACTTCTTAAACGACTCCGATTCCCTAAATGACTTCGGGTTGATGAGTTATTTAGAAGTTATTCGCTTAATGACTCGCAAATTTCAAAGGAGTCGTTTAATCATTTTATCTTCTAAATAACTTATAAATGAATTTGAATGATGCTATGAATGTCTATGGCTTTCAATAATTCTTCTTTGCGCTTTGACTGGCGCATTTGGTGTGTGGCTATCCAACAATGGCTTTAACTGCTCAAACTTTTAGGCCAGGACTATGAGCATCTGTTGGCGCTTCGCTCCAAGTTCGACGAGTTTAAACAGCGTATACGAACGGGCGGCGAGCGTTTTACGCAATGCGACGTCGCAGCACAAGAGCTGTTGGCTCGTTCGCCGCCATTTTCTCGGGACGTCGCACAACGTCAGGAGACTTTACGCAACGCATGGGCTCTTCTATTGGAGAATGTGGAAACGCGTGAGGCCAAGTTGATCGCCGCCGGACGGCTGCACGCGTTCAATCGCGACGCGGACGAAATGGCCGAGCGAATGGCGTCAAAGCGTGCCGCGTTAGCACAGGACTTGGGCCGGGACGCCAAACAGGTGTGCAGTCTGATTCTCGCCCACGAGGTTTTCGAACACGAATTGGATCAACTACAGGAGCAATTGAACGATTTGATTAAGGTCTGGACGGACGTTTGTTATTAGATGAGACTTGAGATAGATTATTTTTGCTGGGTTTTCTCTCTTCTTCTTATATGTGTGGGGCTGCTCGGGCTTAGATCCTTGCCGGGTTTAGATTCTTGCTGGGCAAATTCGACTTTATCGAGGTCATTTACCCCAGAGCCTGGGAACTGAGATTTTTTTTATTAGGCAAAAGACTTTTTTAACTTCCTCTCACTTCATTTCATCCACTTGAACACTTGGACACTTGAACACTTGAAGATCCGTGTCACACGTTGTTATCCCGTGGTGGATCATACAATCGCCGCTTATATTGTTTTCTGTCTTCTGCTAATTGTCTCCAATTAGGTCCTTTTATGCGCTTTTCCATCAACTTTCGCCATCTTTCCGCTGGTCTTCCGGGTGGTCTTTTGCAGTCGTATGGCCACCAAAAAGTCATCCATTTCATCCAATATATTTTTAAATCTTCTCTCTTCATCCAATACATATACTACTAAATAATATTTTCTTTATCTCTTCTCCCCCCTCCTCCCCCCCCCCCTTTAAAATACATTACAAATTTTATTTTTTTTATTTTATAGGAGGCCGCCACTCTTCAGAACGCCTATCCCGGCTTCAACTCCGAGCAAATCGGCGATCAATTGGCCACGCTTACTGGCAAATGGCACGAGCTTAAGGAGGCCTCAATGGCGCGTGGCGCCAAGCTGTTGGCCTCCTACGAATTGCAGAAATTTTTGTCGCGCGCGCGCGATTTTATCGGATGGTGCGCGCACGCGAACGCGGAAATGCAAAGCGACGCGAAAGTGCGCGACTTACAGGTATGCTTCTAGAGGCATTCAATCAATTTTGCAAGCTGCCATTTTTGAGTTTAGGCCGCCGAATGGACCCAACAAGAGCATCATCGACTGCGCTCGGAAATCGAGACGCGCCACGCCGAATACACGGCGATTTGCGCGTCGGCGCACGCGCTTTTGGACGCACAGCACTACGCGCAGGCGGACGTACGCGAGCGACTTGCGCTCGTCGAGCGCGCCTACGCTGAAGTGAAACAGGAGTGGAAATTGCGCAACGAATGGGTGGAACAGGTGGGTTATTCTGGTTGTTGGTATGTCTATTGGAATGAGAATTGGCTAGCTATCTGATTTGGGCTATTTACTTATTTGATTAGGAGGATTATTCTGCTATTTGACGACCTTTATTAGACTCTCTCCCCCTTCCTTCCCCTCCCCCCCCCTTCCCTCCCCTCCCCTCCCCTCCCTCCCCTCCCCCTCTCTTTTGGTAGACTCGGCTTTGGCTGCTTGAACTAGGTTTGAAAGCCACAAACTGCTGCTCCTTTTAGATCGTCGACTGGCACGGCTTTGAACGCGAGGCCCGACAGAACATCGCCGCTATTGAGGCTCGCGAACGCACTTTGGCGCAATCGCCGGTCGGCGGCACCGTGGAAGAGGTCGAGGCGCAAATGCGCCGATTTGAAACGTTCACCAAAGCGTTGACGCAATTGGAGGAACGCGTTTCGGCGTTGGGCGCACTCGCCGAACAGCTCGTGGAACGCCGTCATATGGAGGCGCCGAATATCGACGCGTGGCATCGAAAGGTACGTGATGAGTTTTTCGTCAAAAAAAATAATGCCAATTTTAGGTGCTCAACGCGTTGAATCATTTGGGCGGCGAATTGGACGCGTTTAAGGCGCGTTTGGAGTTCGCACTTGTTGTGGCGCGCTTCGACAGCGACACCGCCGAAATGACGCGTTGGTGCGACGAGAAGGCGCGTCGCATTGGCAGCGCAACGAGCGGTTCGTCGCCTCGCGGCGACGACTCGCATTTGACGCTCGGCGAGAAGCTTGCGCACCTAAAGCGTCATCAAGCATTGGAAATCGAGTTGGCGGCAAACGCGCCGCGCATCGACGCGCTCCGAGCGCAAATGGAGCGCCTGCGACGAGTCGGCGAAGCGCCGCGTGACGTACTCGAACGCGGCGAGCGCCTGGCGCATAAGTGGGACGCGTTGAATGAGTGAGTGAGCGTTGAATTCGATTAGAACTTTTCTTTGAATGGATTGAGTTCGCATTTTTCAGCTCTGTTCATCAATTGAACGCCGCCTTCAAAGAGGCCAAGGATCTCTTCGACTTTAATGAGAGTGCGGATCGAATTTTATCGTGGATTCGCGAAAAGGAGCCGATGCTTAGCGCACAGGATCTCGGCCGCGATTTTGAGCACGCCAATGCGTTATTTGCGAAGCTTATAGGTATGGGAATTGGCGAAACATTTAAGCGGCTTTCAAAAACCTAATATCTATCACTAGCGAATGAAGTTGGAACAAAGGACAAGCGTTTCGATAGGACCATAGGCTCATGTTATACAATGTATTTATAGGCAAGGACGCGGATCAAAGCGTGGACGCCTCGTCCATTCATCACGTCAACAATTTGGGCGCAAAACTCATTGCCGCCGGGTCGGATAGTCGCCCGGATATTCAGGCGCGTCTCGACGAGCTCAACGAAGCGTAATTCGTTATTATATTAGCTTATTATTGAAGTGACTTAATTTTTTTTTTTTGCATGAATTTCAGTTGGTTTTATTTCCAAGGCCGAATGGATCAGTATCGAGAGACTCTTCAGGCCGCCTTGGCGGTTCATCGGTTTAACAGTGAAGTGGATGAAACCAATGCACGAATTCAGGTTATTTTTGTTTATGCGTGCCGTTTTGAAGGCGGCGACTTTGAAGGAAGCGTTTTGGATGGTTTGTATGGCAATTGGGAGGCTTTTTAATAGAAGCTAAAGAAGGATGGCTATAGAGGACTTTAGAAGATCTTTGAGGGATTTTAGGCGCACTATATGAGGCTTATATATGTCTTTTTTGAGAGGATTTTCGGACTATAAGAGGCCTTACGAGTTCATATGGCATTTTGGGAAGATTATGAGGGACTTTAGAAGGCCTAATTGAGCTTTTTTGTCCTCCCCCCTTAGATGGCTTTAGAAAAGCTATGTGGGGAAGACCTGGCTCTAGGGGCTTTAGGAGGCCTACATATGGCTTTAGGAAAGTTATAGGGCAAAATTGGCTGAAAAACTTCACTCTTAAGCTTTCAACCATCCAAAGAAAGTTCTAATCAAACTCAAAGCTCACTCACTCATTCAATATTATTTAATGGGATGCGAATAATCTTGTTAATCCACGATTTTACAGGAAAAAGCTGCTTTGTTGACGTCGGACGAGTTGGGCCGCAATCTCGCCGACGTGGAGCGTTTGTTGCGTAAACAGGACGCCACCGAACGCGACATGAGCGCAATTCACGGTAAGTTAAACGCGCACGACGACGCGGCGAAAGCGCTGCTGGCGACGCGGCCGCCGCTGGCGGACAGCATTGCGGCATCGTTGCGCAAATTGGAAGTCAGCTGGCAGGCGCTCTCCGAGTTGGCGCACTCGAGACGGCTCAGTTTGCAGCAATCATTCAACTTACAAAAGTGAGTGGCGCTTGGATGATGATGATAGTGATGTATATTGGATTGGGAAAAAGTGTAACGCGAGGCCTTAAAGAATGTCAATGAACTATAGGGCTTATATGCTTATGCTTTATAATTATATCGTTTTGTTTAGAAGCAATAATTATGCGCCTTGATTTTGACCGATTTTAATGTGCCCATATATACAATCAGCATTATTTCAGATATTTTGACGCGGTGAAAAAGCTCGAGACATGGGCCAACGAAATGCGCACGAAAATGAGCGCGCATACCGCGTCACGTTCGGTGCGTGACGCGCAGAATGCGCTAAAGGCGCACGAAGAGCGACGCGCTGAAATCGACGCGCGCAACGAGGAGTTACGCGCGCTACGCGATTATGGCGCGCGAGTGGGCGGCGAACAACCGCAGCATAAGGCCGAAATTCAGCGCGTTCATCGCCGGTTGCAAAACGTCGAGCATCAAATTCGACAGGCCTGGGAACAAGAGAATGTGGTGCTGAGACGAGCGCTGCAATTGCAGAACCTGAACGAGCAGATTCAACAAATCGAGTCGTGGCTAGCCGCCAAAGAGACGTTTGTCAGCCAGTACGAGTTGGGCGACTCGGTGGACGGCGTGGAAATTTTACTCCGAAAATACGACGCCTTCACGCAGACGCTTCACTCACAGGCGGAGAAAATTGCGCAACTGCGCGCGACGGCGCGCGCCATTCTGCCGGCCGTCGACGCGGACGAAGAGATTGACGCGGCGCTGGCTGACGAGGCTGCCGTCGCGCGGCAAGCCGCCGACGCCAACGCTCCCGAAGTGGAGCGCATCACGGAACGCTATCGTGAGATTATGACGCGTCACGCGCAACTACTAATCGCGTGCGAGGCAAAACGTCAACGACTGCACGACTCGCGTAAGCTGCACGCGTTTATACGCGAATGTGGCGAGCTAATTATGTGGATGAATGCCAAGCTACAATTGGCCTACGACGACGCGTTCATTGATCCGACGAATTTGCGCTCAAAGCTACAGAAGCATTTGGTGTTTGACTCGGAACTGCGTGCTTCCGGCGAGCGCGTTGACACGTTGCGAGTGGACGGCGAACGGCTCGCCGACGCGCTTGAAGACGTCGCAGACGCGGAGCGCGTCCGCGCACAATTGGACGAAGTGCTCAGCGGATGGAACGAATTGAAAACCAAATCGGCCAGCAAAGCGAAAAAGCTCCAGGAGGCTCATGAGGCCTATCAATTGGCGCGACGTTTGGCCGAGTTGGATAAGTGGCTCGACGGCGTGGAGCACTCGCTGGCCGTCAACGATCACGGCGCGGATACGGAGGCGGTCGAGCGACTGATTCGACGCCACTCGCAACTCGTCGACGAGATTGAGGCGCGACGTGCTGCCGTGCAGGACGCAATTGTGCGCGCCAACGAAATGCGCACAAAGAACTTCGAGGAGGTCGATGAGCTCGTCGCGCAGGCCGAAGGCGTCCGACTACGCTACGAGGGACTCGCGGAACCGTGCCAAATTCGACGCGACAACTTGATCGACTCGTTGCGCTTCTTCCAATGGGCCGGCGAGGTGGACGAGCAAATGGCGTGGATCAACGATAAGGTGCCACAACTCGAGAGCACGGATTATGGTCGATCACTTCACGCGGCGCAGTCGCTTAATAAAAAGCATCAGATTCTGGAGCAGGAAATTGCCACTCGTGCGCCGATAATTGAGGCGTTGGCGCGCGACTCGCGCGTTGCTTTACTCGCCAACGACGACGGCGTGCAACGCACGGAGGTCGAGGCGCGTTGCGCGGAGCTACATGACGGTTTTGCGCTATTGAGCGCACTCAGCGCGCAACGCGCCACTCGACTCGTGGAGTCGTTGCGCTCGCAGGAATACTACGCGGAGGCTGGTGAGGCCGAGCAATGGATTTGCGAGCATTTGCACTTAATTACGGCGGCAAACGATGACACCTCGGCAGCATCGTGCGCGACTATTATCGGTAGTAACAACGCCGGTAGCGCGGACGTGCAATTGCGTCGGCTGGGCGCACTCGAAAACGAAGTGGCCGGATTCGCGGAAGAAATTGATCGACTCGCCAAAATGGCGGACGCGTTGATTGACGCGGGACATTTTGACGCGCAACAACTGACGGCACGTCAGCGCAAATTGACCGACGCCTACGAGGCGCTACGCGCCGCTTGTCGTAAGCGACGCGCGCAACTCGTCGACGCGAGCCGCTATCAGGACTTTATTCGCCAGGCGGACGATTTGTGCGCGTGGCTGCGCGAAAAGAAGCGCGCCGCCGAACGCGAGGATTACGGCAGCGATTTGGAGGACTGCGCGCTGCTCATCGAACAATTCGAGCAGGTCGTACGCGAATTGTCGGCCGCCGGCGAGCGCGTAGCGGCCGTGCAAAAGTTGCAGGAAACGCTGCTACGCGGCTCACATCCCAACGCGGGCTCCATTCGTGCAAAAAGTCAGGATCTGGAGCAATTATGGCTGAACGTCAACGAGATCGCCAACGATCGTCAGCAGGCCCTTTTGGACGGCAAAAACATTCACGTTTTCGACCAGAAGGCCGACGAGATGCTCGACCGATTGGCGGAACAAGAGGCCTATTTGTTGGCGTTGGACGGCGAGGAGTTGGTCGTCGGCGACTTTGCCACCGTACAGGCATTTGTTCAACGCCACGACGACTTTTTGCACGCGCTTCACGTGCTGGAAAAGCAGGTAAGCCTTTGATTTAAAAATAGCTTGATCTCATAGCCGTGGGTTTGTAAGTGGCTAAGCTATTCATTTATTGAGTCTAAGTTAAAGGGTTTTATAACGTATGCTTAGCTAAGTAGATGAGCTTATATTAATTTTTTGTCTAAGGATTTTTTTAGTGAAGGTTTCGAAGAAAGAGATAGCTAAATGGCTATCTCTAAGCCTAAACCTGTTTAAGAGTTTTATAGCGTGGGCTTAAAAGAGATATGTCGCTAAGTAAATGGCTAAGCTAATGATTTGATTTTTTTTCTTCGCCTTAGGTCGCGGAAGTCTGCCGCGAAGCCGATCGTATTATACAGCATTTTCCGCGAACTCGCGAACACTTGAACGTTCGCCGAGACGAGCTCATCGAACAGCTCAAGGACGTGCAGGACGGCGGCCGACGCTTCGGCGAGCGACTCGCGCAGGCGCAAAGCAATCACGCCTACTTTCAGGAGTATCGCGATTTGATGAGTTGGCTGCGCGCCATGTACGCGACGATTACCGGCGAGATTTTGCCGCGCGACGTCGCGGGCTGCGAGGCGCTCAACGCCCGACACGCCGAGTATCGCGCGGAGATTCGCGCGCACGAGACGCGCAAAAACGCGTTCGTTGAAGGCGGCCGCGTGATGATCCACGCCGGCAACGCGTTGGCGCTGGAAATCGCCGGCAAAATCGAGGAACTTGAGCACGGATTTCGTCAGTTGTACGACGCCTGGCATCGCCGACAAATCGTCTACGACGAGAATTTGGACGTACAACAATGGTGAATTATAAGGACACTCTTTCTTCTCTTCATCATAATAAGCTTGTCTTCATTCTGTGCTCTTGGGCTCGCTCACTTTTATCATAAACTTTTTAGGTCTAGTTCTAGGCATATTTTCATTCTAGTCCTGGACGCGGCTTTTTTTTTGCTGAGCCAATTTGATTTTAGATCTCATTAGATTTGGTCTTTAAGCTCACCTCCATGCTCGACGTTGACCCACTTTTACGGCCATTTTTATCCTAGGTTTAGACTTAGTTTTAGGCTCAGAATTTGTACGTACAGCAAATGTGTGGTGGTATTGAAATACATCTCTTTCCTTAAGGTCTATGTCATTGCGGGGGGAAAGAACGCCCTATCTTTGAATACAGGGAGCAGCAAAAAAAAATGACTTCTAAATTGAACTTATTGTAGCGCGAAAAACTTTAAAGTTCAGAATTTCTACACTTTTCTAGAAGATTCTACATTAAAAATAGTATATATGTTGCGGGAAAATATGTTGCACGGCCAAATACGTATATTCCCGGCCAAATACGTATTTTCCCGGCCAAATACGTATTTTCCCGGCCAAATACGTATTTTCCCGGCCAAATACGTATTTTCCCGGCCAAATACGTATTTTCCCGGCCAAATACGTATTTTCCCGGCCAAATACGTATATTTCCGGCCAAATACGTATTTTCCCGGCCAAATACGTATTTTCTCGGCCGAATACGTATTTTCCCGACCAAATACATATTTTCCCTGCCAAATACGTATATTTCCGGCCAAATACGTATTTTCCCGACCAAATATGTATTTTCCCGGCCAAATACGTATATTCCCGGCCAGATACGTATTTTCCCGGCCAAATAAGTATATTCCAGGCCAAATACGTATTTTCCCGGCCAAATACGTATTTGGCCGTCGGGCGGGAAAATACGTATTTGGTCGTGCAACATATTTTTCCGTAACATATATAAGCAATGATTTTATGAGCTTTTCACTCTGCTTATAAGTTTTTTCTGGGATGACGACAAAACAAGAGAAAATTTTGGCGTTACATGCGCTGTAGGAGATCGGTACTGTGACATTGCGCGGAAGTAAAGGAATACCTTCTTATCTCCGAGAAATATATTATTTCCTTACCTTGAGGAAACGTATCTCTCTTCCTATCCCCTCATGCTCATTTAATGCTCGAGACCTCAATTCATTAAGAATTGTAGGATGTCGAGCGCGGAGTTCCTCGAGAACTGGCTGACCGAACGCCAACAATTTCTCGCCGAGGACTGGCATACCGCCGACGGTGTCGACGTCGTTGAGGACCTAATCAGTCGGTTTGACGACTTTTTGGCCACGCTTGACGCGCAAAGTCCCAACTTTGAGAAGTTGAATAGACTCACCAAATTGGAGGCTTCATTCAAGCGAATGCAACAACAAGAGTCCGGTTGGTTTTGAGCTAGGAGGCTTAAGAAGCTTTTGGCTAGCTAATAATGCGAGGCTATGGAGTTTCCGAAGGTCTTTTTTTCACTCATATAAACGGTTTTGAAGCTTTTCTAGTTAAGTTTTGGACTTGATTTCTATTAATATAAGAATCTCTTTAGTTTCTATCGATTTTTGAGCTCAATCTTAGGCTCTAATCGGATTGTTTTACTGAGTCAGAGTCCCTGCCGAATCTTGGAACTTTCAATCATCTACTCTAGTCTTTTTTTTCTAG
Source organism: Bradynema listronoti (assembly GCA_024678965.1). NCBI lineage: Eukaryota > Metazoa > Nematoda > Chromadorea > Rhabditida > Allantonematidae > Bradynema > Bradynema listronoti. Next base: position 5,120,669 of record JANLNO010000003.1, read on the forward strand.
GCGGTCTCAAGCGTCGCGAAAGCAGCAGCAACGCCAGCGTAGTGACCGCCGGCGAGGTGCCGCCCGGCCGACGCGACACGCAACAAATTAAGACGCTCGAGAAGAAGAAACTTCTGCAGGAGAAACGACAGGAGCGCGAACGCCGTAAGACGCAGGAGATCTCGTTGATGCGACAAAATCCGCCGGCACATGTATGGCGTATTTTTGGGACTTTTATGGAACTTTTTGAGCTCTCTCTCTCTCTCTTTTTCTTTCTAAAACGAATTCTTTGGAGCTTATTCGGTATTGTTTAGCTGACGATTTTGCCGGGGTATTTCTTGCAGTGATGAGGGTAGAGTGACTCGCAATGGCTCGCGAGACCGAACGAGTCAAATTTCAAAAAAAAAAAACCCGATTTTTGGCTTGTTTTTTCGCAAGCCATTTTTTTCCTGAAAATTTGGCTCATTTTTGTCGAATTTGGCTTAAAATTAAGCCATTTGACCCATTACTGATCCCTATAATACAATTGTTTCTTACGAAGGAATGTCCTTCTCTAAATTCGACGAAATTCCAGGAAAATGGGGAGGGGACGCTAAACTAGAGTATAAGCCCACAATGGTTATCGATAAAAATTTAAAAAATCTATTCCTTACAAAATGTATATACTCCAGAGTTGTTTATGCAGCAATTGCCCACATCAAATTAGAGGGGCTTAGGATTGCCAGTTAACCCAGGTTTGCCAGATGAAAATAAAATAAAAATGAACGCTGGCGACGAAAAAAATATTTTATTGATAATTTCCAACAACAACAAAAAAGATTTTTCTAAAAATATCTGAATTGAGGCTATTTCGTTAACTTTTCGGGTCAGATTCTTTATTCTCTCAACAATTAATACTTCTCGGAACGCCTGATCCTGTGTCTAAGAGAGCCATTCTTCATCAGATAGTCAAACATCTCAAAAAAAGAACAAAAAATAAAAAAGAACAGACCCCCTCAAAAAAAAGAACAAATCCTTTTAAAAAGGACATCTAGCAAACCTGGATTAAACGATAAATTCGAGATGGAATAACGAGATTGCAGTAATCGGAACTGTCAGAGAATCGATATCAGCCTTTTGTTCGTAAGAGAATAAAACAAAGAATAAAGAACTGAATCGATGAATCTCGGCAAATGGCTTAAAATTAAGCCATTTGACCCATTACTGATTCCTATTCGCTTGATGAGTCATTTATGTCATAGTACAATTGTTTCGTACGAAGGAATGTCCTCCTCCTCTAAATTCGACGAAATTCCAGGAAAATGGCGCCGATTTTATGACGCTACCGCGGGCGCGTCCAGCCGCCAATCGTAACTCGGTTACGGGCGCTGAACTTGATGTTATGTCGTCTACGAAATTGACGACGCCTCAAATGCCTAATATGGCGGCTAAAGATCCCACCAAAAGGGCCTCAATCGTGTTGGACCGTTCGCCGAGTGCGTTGTTGATGGAGCCAACGCCCGAGTTGGGCTGCTCCTACGCCACGTTGAGGCCGCACGCGGTCTCGGGTTTCGCGTCGACCAGCGGCACGATGGAAGGCGGCGCGACGTCGGCGGCCGCCGGCGACGCCGCAAAAGTCGCGCTACGCCGGCGGCAATCGCTGGCCGGACGAATTCCCGGCTTCACCACACGACGTCCACAGAGCATTAAGAAAATGCGCCAATGGGACGAGCTCAAGTCGATCGACATGCACGGGTTCGTTTTTGATTAGAAATGATGCTGAGGGGCAGGGGATGATTAAGATTCAATGAAAGCGATGACGAGATTATCTGAATAATTATCATGAGGAATTTTGGAAGCACAAAATGTGATTATAGATTCACAAAATGGAGCTGTGAACCCACCGAAAGGGAACAGCGTTGTGTAAGCGTCGAAATGGATTATGGACCCACAAATGGGAGCCTCTATGATTACAAAATGGGATTGTGAACTCATAAAAAGGGATTTTGGATTTGCCAAATGGGATTGTAGAACTACAGAAAGGGATTATAGATTCATAAAATGGGATTCTGAATAGCTCTGAAGCTTTTAGGAAAAGGCTTGTAATTTATTATAGAATCATAAGAAAAGATTATGGGTTTATAAAAAGGGACTATGGATTCTGAAAGTAAAATTATGGAATTACAAAAATTGGATTTTCTAATCTCAAAAGGTTCAGAAAAAGGATTGAGAAACCATAATGAGAGATTGTAGAATCTCGGAAGGTCCTGAGGAACGCATTATGGAATCCCATTGAATCCATATTCACTTAAAAAAAAGTTGAATTTTTCAGCCATATTGACCGCAAACAGGAGCTTCAGGGCGGCGGCAAAAAGGCCACGTTCCGCTCGTGGAAGAATTACTATACGATTTTATGCGGACAACTGCTTTGCTTCTTTAAGGTAGGCCAATAAAATGAAAAAGTCATTCACCTCAACTCAAATTACGCTTTTTTCTTTTTAGGACGAAGAGAGTTTTATGGAGAATATGGCGGCCGCACCGCCCGTCTACATTATGAACGCGACGTGCGCGATACACGTGGACTACGTGAAACGAAAGCACACATTCAAGTAAGTTTTTTCAACTTGTTGATGGCTGATCATTTCGGGATCGAAAAAATCGGCATCGACGTTGAAAAGATACTACGTCTCATAAGGATGGTGAAAACAATTTAACGTAAAGCTTAAGCCTAAAGTCGAGGCATAGTTGGCTAAAGCATAAACCTTTTGTTCAGCTCATAATTTGTGTCCGCCCCGAATTGTTTGTTTTCCGAAATGTCCCGTCCTGAATCGTTCCATCCCAATTGATTTGTCCAGAAATGTCCCTTAACGATTATTCCGCCCCAGTTCTCCATCCGGTCCCGAATGTCCCATCCCAATTGATTTGTCCAGAAATGTCCTTTAACGATTATTCCGCGCCAGTTCTCCATCCGGAAATGTCCCGCTCCGAACGTCCCATCCCAATTGATTTGTCCAGAAATGTCATTTAACGATTATTCCGTTCCAGTTCTCCATCCGGTCCCGAATGTCCCATCCCAATTGATTTGTCCAGAAATGTCCCTTAACGATTATTCCGCCCCAGTTCTCCATCCGGTCCCGAATGTCCCATCCCAATTGATTTGTCCAGAAATGTCCTTTAACGATTATTCCGCGCCAGTTCTCCATCCGGAAATGTCCCGCTCCGAACGTCCTATCCCATTTGTTCATCTCGAATTGTTCCGTCCTAAAATATTGCGTTCTAAAATATCCCATCTCTGACCCGAATATCCCAAGACCTTCAATCCAAATGAAACTCAAACACACATAGTAAGTTGGGAACTTAATTTTCGGAAATATTTTCAAACGGTTGGTCTCGCCTCAAATTATTGTTGTGAGAGAGCCCGAAATTGGTCTCTAAGATTAGCAGCAAATTTTTCTAGACTCAACACTAGGGACGGCGCGGAGTACCTGTTCGCGGCGGACTCGCACGCAAAAATGATCGAATGGATGGAGAAAATCAATTTTCACGCCGCGCTAGCACCCAGCAATCAGCTCGTCAGCTTTGAGGCCGTACGAATGTATTGATGGACTTGATACCGCTTTATTATTGATTAATATTGATTTTATTATGATATAGCCCCCGCATATGAATCATAACGTTCACAAATAACCCCAAATTATAATTTAACTATTTATTTATTTAATTTATTTTTATAATTCCGAATTTATCTGCCAGCTTTTTTCACTTATTTTTTCTTTATTTTCTCGGAACATTGTTAATAATTTAATTGAATTTATGGATTAAATAAAAGTTTTAACATTGAATTTGCCAATAATATTTTTTGTGTCGAATGCATTGATTAAATTGAAATGCAAATTAGACATTCATTTGCTACAACGTGATCAGAATTTCGAACGGTCGGATGTTCAGGCCTCGGTCTCCTTCAGTTTGTATTAATATTATACGATGTCGTCGCTGGGACGCTTCGACCGGGGCCACACAGCGAACTGCTTTCGACGATGCTGTATTCTCAGTACAGCTTCACGTTGCTGTATAGTCGCATATTTTCGATTAAATTGTTTTGTGGACATTGCAAAAGGTGTGTATTTGCTCGAGCGTATACAGAAAGTTTAATTCACGCTCCTTGTAAATCGCTTTTAAAGGTACTGAAGTTTAAAATGTTTAGGGTTTCTTTAAAAAAACGATACGGTGTCTGCACGAAACTCTTTTCTGAATACAGTAAATGTACGGTAGAAATCATTGAGATTTGCTTGTTTAATCGGGTTCCATATGTTCTTTAAATTGGGTTCCATATTTATTTGGAATCAGCTCTTCAAAGGCTATCGAATGAGTATATCCACGTCGCTGTAGCTCACAAAATCCATTTTGAAAAAAACCATGGACTACAGTAAGGTCATTTTTTCAAAATTACAAAAAATTCAAAAATTTATTTTCGAACGAAGGTGGTGTCATTGGATAGCTGGTAAAGTGATAAGAAAAAACTACTTTTACACTGGGCTCTTTCGACTCACGGGCAAAAAGTTACAGCCACTTGAAAATCACGAATATGGTCTAATTTTGATAGTCACAAATTTTCAACGGGCCAAAAGTGCCCGAAAATTAAAAAGTTGATTAAGAGACCCATATATATTTGGAATCAACTCTTCAATGGCTATCGAATGAGTATATCCACGGCGCTGTAGCTCACAAAATCCATTTTGAAAAAAACCATGGACAAGTAAGGTCTTTTTTTTAAAATCATTGGATTGTTGGTAAAAAGTTAAGAAAAAACTACACTTACACTAGGCCTTTTTGACGCATGGGTGAAAAGTTACAGCCACTTGAAAATTTCGAATTGTCAACTAAACTGAATCAAAACTGAATCAAAAATGAAAAAAAAATTAACTAAACCCTTATGAATTATTACATTTTACGCCCAAAAAATGAGCATTTGAATTTCTTTGTAAAAATGGCAAAAGGTTGGTGCGGCCGGGATCATTGCTCAATCTTTCGAGACTACAATGTGCACTTTCTTCCGTGCACATCTGGACCTCAATCGAAAGAGAGCGGATCCGGCCAAGCAAACCAACAGTTCGCGTTCCGCATACCGGCGTAATTGCGGATTCGTTGTGTCATGTGGAATCTAGTTGTGCACCATCACAATACTTTCTCATCCGGCTGACTCAGTTAGCTGTGGGACGTACCGAACCTCCGAAGAGGCCACTGGGAATGGTGCCCAGAGGGTCCAGTGAACCACAAACACTGGTATTGACTTAACTCTAGCTTGGCCGAGTCAGACCGGAATCGAAATCATGCAATCGGCGAATACAACAAGATTGATTCATCCTTGGGAATGGGATTCAATTTTTCGCTTATATACCCGGAATTGCCTTGACCGAAACGCGGCGATGGGCTTCGTCAACCGGTCAGAGAAGTCAGACACCGCAATTATATTTCTCCATTTTTTCAGAACTCCATTAATTGCAAGCTATTAAAACATAAATGGCTCGAGATGGTTCGTAGATTCGATAGATGACTCCGATCAATTAACTCCGCAGAGGAGGAAAAAATTGATTAAGAAATACATATGTATTTGGAATCAGCTAGCTCTTCAAGGCTATCGAATGAGTATATCCAGGTCGTTGTAGCTTACAAAGTCCATTTTTAAAAAAACTATGAACATAATAAAATTTTTAAACATTGTAAAATTCCGAATTTGGCCTAATTTTGATAATCAAAAATTTTCAAAGGGCCAAAAGTGCTCTTAAATCAAAAAATTAATTATGAGACCTATATACCGTAAATCCTCTAATAGCTCCCCCGGGGGACTTATTTTTCAATCACCCTCCAGGGGGGGGACTTATTAGAGGGGGAGTTATTAGAGGGGGGGGAGTTATTTTTCAACCAAATTTTTTACAAAAATAAACGCTATTTTTGTGCTTTTTTTCTGTTTTTTTAGTTTTTTCACTTTATTTTTAACTACCTATAAACCAAATTAAATTAAAATCACCAACAAAAACAATCATGTAAGCAATTAAACAATTAAACAAATAAACAATTAAATCAAAATCAATTAAACAATTAAATCAAAATCACTATCATCTTCAAAGTGGATAGATTCATCGGTAATATATCCATTTTCTTCATCCTCATGATTGTCGTGTTCGTTTATGTAGATCGCTTGATCGATTGAGCCCGACGACCGCGCTTTTAACAATTCTAATTTTCCTTCAGGCACCGGACCATGATCTTTAAAGCAATGAATTTTATTATCTTCACTGCCATCTATAGACACTGTTAGGCCACAATCTAGATGACTAATTTTTTAACGTAGTCGGACGGTGGTTTTTGACAAACCGTTGTAGGAATTCGGAGACGAAAATTGTGACGTAACATAAATTTTTCGAGCCAACCTCGACTACACTAAAATTAATTTGTTCATATAAATTACTAAACATTTCCAATTGTTACTTTAAATTTTTCGACATCTTCTTCTGCATGAAAACAAATTTTTGCGTGTGATTGAATAATACTACGAGACACACGAAGTTTTTAGATCGACGTTCCCGAATCCAAATAGCGAGCTGATCATCAAGGTCTTTGAATTTTATCGGACGGCCACCTCCACAAAGTCTCTTTTTAAATTTGCCAATTAGCGATGCCGTTCTAAAACAATTATAAAAAAACAAAACTTGACAATTGATAGAATGCAAAATTACTTGATGCGATTTAATGATCCTTCTTGGTTTTTCCATAAACGAACCGTTTTTCGATCGACTCCAAAACTACTGCTGGCCGAATGGTTTGAGAATTCCTGGGCATGTTTAATCACTTTTAGTTTAAATTCTGTTGTATAAGACTTTAATTTTCTTGGCGTCTTAACTTCCTCCTGTTCCTCATCAGAGCTACAATAATTTTCTAAAAGATCCATGTCGGTATGCTAAAATCAGAAAGTGGCTAAATACAAAGTTAACAAGAAAAAAGAAATTAAAGAAAATTAACAAGAAATTAAAGAAAATTATAATTAGCAAAAAATAAAACAATTTCTTTTCGTGACAAGACAAATTTTTTTCAAATTTTCTTATTGAAAATTTGTTTAGAAAAAAATTTAACAAAAAAAACATTAAAAATTTTTTATTGGAAAAAAAAAGCTTGGTCCCCCAAGCACTTTTTTAAGGGGGGGAGTTATTAGAGGGGGGGAGTTATTTTTCAATCACCCTCCAGGGGGGACTTATTAGAGGGGGGAGTTATTAGAGGGGGAGCAATTAGAGGATTTACGGTATATTTGGATTCAGCTTTTCAAGAGCTATCGAATGAATATATCCACGTTAAAATATTTCGACTTTCGTAAATTATTTTTCTATCGTTTTTTTGGATTACTGTATTTATTTTATTGTCAATTTTTACTGTGTTCATTTTTGCAATTACGATATATATATAAAATTATGCATTATTTTTTCGCAATTTATAAATAAATTTTTTTACAAAAATAACAAAAAAGAGAAAAACTGTAAAAAATAGGAAAAAACTAGAAAAGTTACAGTAGCAAGATCACTGTCAAAAATATATTCATTTATACAGTATACATTTTGTTGTTATCTAGTGGATTGATATATAAAAAAGAAACGAGACCCGTACATGCCCAGTACACGATATGAACGATTTTTTTGTGGTAATAATTTTGGTTATCATACAAAAAATACAATGCAATACAATAAAGAGATTATGGTGGATTATGTGGAATGGGTTACGGTAAACGAAATGGAATGCCTTAATATGGTAAATTGCAAAAAATTAAAAAAAATAAAATATAATTTGAAATGTTATTAAAAAATTAAATTACAATTTAAAAAACAAAATAAATAATTATTGGAAATTAATATAATACAGTGTGGATGGATATATGGTACAGTAGACTTTATGCTAAAAATAAGCATTCGAATCACATTTGAATTTGAATTTTTTTTTGGCGTTTTGTATTAAATTGAAAATAATAAAAAATTGGAAAAAATAATTAATTAATAAATGAATAAAATAAATAAAAAAATAATATATATATATATATATATATATATATATATATATATATATATATATATATATATATATATATATATATATATATATATATATATATATATATATATATATATATATATATATATATATATATATATATATATATATATATATATATATATATATATATATATATATATATATATATATATATAATCTGAAAAAGGCCCAAATGGAAAAAGTACCCCTTTCTGTTCATTTTGTCTTTTGTCCGCACGACCCGCCCCCCTCCCCTCCTGTGTCATTTTAGCCAGCCTCTCTCGCGTCTATTGTGCCTTGTGCGCGGATGTATGCACTGCCTTTTGCAGCGACAAATTCGACGCGCGCATTGACGCATATCCGCTGGTCGCTGAGCTTTGCGCGTCGCCCAACGAGGTCGTCAGCATCGCGGTGCCGCCGGCGTGCACCAGCGAGCCAATGCCCGATGAGGCGCGACGCGCCATTTGCGTGCTCGTCGGCACCGACGCGGACAGTGGCGCGTCCGTCGTGGAGGCGCGTCGTGTCTCCACCGCCGCCAGCCGATTGCCGAAAGCCGCGACGCTGACAAATAAGCCCGTGAAGGCGTTTTGCCGACAGTGCTGCGCTGCGTGGACCTCACCGTTCGGCGCGCCATTATCGCGCGACATGATCTTCCACGTGTCCGACGGAGCGTTTTTCTCGTCTTCCGCAGAGTCTTTTCGCTGCGCCTTGTCGACTAGCGACGCGTCAGGCCGCAACGTGCACAAATTGGCCTCTTCGCACATTAGCCGCAGTGCCTCATTGTCGTCCCAGCACAGCTCGTAGCGCCACCACGCCTCGGCGTCTGTGCCGCGAAGGCGTTCCGCCACGAGGGCGTCCATTCGGTCGCTCTGTTCGCGCGTCATATGTTCCTTCCAGTTTCGACTTCCGCCTTTTCGGATGAATCCGTCTTTTTGGCGTCTAAAAAAATGCGGAGATAAATAATTTTTTGCTGAATCGACATTACTATATACAGGAATACGGTTAGGATCGTAATCAAGCGAAAATGAATCGTAATCAAACGTTAGGCACCATAATCCAATGAAAAAGAGCGTAATCGAATACAAAAAGATCGTATCCAGTGGAAAAGCCTCATAACTAGTGGAATAGAATCGTAATTAAGTTTAAAGGATCGTAATCAAACGGAAAAAAATTGTAGCCAAGCGGAACGATATCATTGTATTGGATTTCGGCTTCAAACGCATAAAGAAATTTGAAAAACTCACAATGAGCTCTGGCTGAAGAATCGGTCCTGGTTTTTCTTCATCGAATCGATTTCACTGGCGTGAACGACGCGCGCCAACGACGTGAGATCGCGGACGACGTCGCGCGCCGCGCCTCCAAGAAACTCGCCGATCCGGAGGACTGCCGTCTCGAGGTCCGCGAACATGTCCTCATACCTGAAAAATTTTCGAGTACTTTAAATGAGGATTGTAAAAGGTGAACAAATAGAGTATTGAAAAAACTTTAAAGGAGCAAAAGAGCACATGAATGCTGCTCCGATCAACAACAAACAGGACATCAAAAAGGCTCAAATTCGCACAAATTGCCTACTTTAAAAAGAGCACATTCTCGTCGTGAATATGTGGCAGCCAGGAAAGCAAATGATCGAAATAATCGCCGAACCCGAGGCGTCCCGCCAAAAACAGGTCCACGAACGTCGCGAAATCGCCATTCTCAAAATCGTAGACGTTGAAGAGCTGATTGTGAAAATAGTAGCTGACGAGCGCGTCCTTCGGGTTGCGCACCACGTAGATGTATTTGGCGTTGGGGTTCTTCGGGCAATTTGCGTAATTGAAATGCGTTTTGAGCAGACGCGGATGAACCAAATTCTCCAAATATTTCGCGCCCATTCGCTCGATCATCGGACTCGTCAGAAAGAGTTCTGAAACGAAAATGTACTGATGAGATACGATAGGTTGGAAAAAATGGATGGATACGGTAAATTGAAGATAAATAGACGGATACAGTTAAAAAACAAACAGGACATCAATTGTATTGAGTTAATATGTCCCAGTATCAAATGTTTAAGCCTAAACTTGAGTCAAGCTTAATTTAAGCATAAAAAATTCTCGAATTTTACTGTAAAAATTTAGGCTTTTAAGCTTACTTTAATTCAAATAAATACTGTAAATTTCCAGAAAAGGAATAAGATATTTATTATGGAAGTATACGATATTAATTTTCCTCATTTTTTTACGATATTTTCACGTAAAATTTCCGTGGAAAATTTCCTATCAAAAAAAATTATTTTTTTCTTTTGCTTGGCAAAACGCCAAATTTTTTATCTTTCAAAAAAGAGATGCAAAAAGAAAATAATGCAAAGAGAAAAATGCGTCAAAAAAATGCGTTGCGGAGGCGTATTTTTTTCCCATTTGACTACAAAATAAAAAACACAAAGAAAAAGTAAAAAAAAAAAGATTTTCCACGTGGTTTTTTGACATGAGTTACGTGGTCTTATAGATTTCGCCCCCCTCCTTTCTCCCTCCCCCTCATCTTGTGCTCATTGTATAGCAATTTTCGTTTCAGTTCGTATCACGCGAAACAAAAAGTCAAAAAAATTTGTATTATAAATTTTTGAAGCCGTAAATTAGGCTGAAGTTGGAGCCCGAAAAGGGCCTTAAAATGGGATCCTGTGCCGTGTGCGAAATTCCTGAAAATGGATATTGCCGTGCATTTTGGACCCCAAAAGGCCCTAAAATAGACTGTCATTTCTAGCATTTCCGACCGCAAAAAGCTTAAAATGCTCTCATGCCAAATGCCCTCCTTCCGAAAAAGAGAGCTTCACAATTCTATAATAAACGTGGTCCCGGAATCGTAAACAGATAGGGCTTTAATATAGGACTCAAATTACCCTTTCCTTCCGCCGGCTCGTAATTCTTGACCATTATCTGCGAGCAAATGTGCTGAATCCAGGTGGTCCCGCACTTCGGATACGTCACCACGAACACGTCCGAGTCCTGGGGTTGGTACTTTTTAGCGGAGCTGAAAAATTCGACCGTACTGCATATAAATTTTGAATTAGTGAAAGATCTATGTGAAGTAATGAGCTTCACTCTCAAAATACTTAAGCCTACGCTTAAACTTAACTTATGGGTTTAAGCTTTTAAAATTCTCGTATTTTACCGTAGGAATTCGGGCTTGAATATAGGTGGCCAAATTTCGCCGTCGATCATGACCTGCATGGGATGTCCAGGCGGCTGGAAGAATACCGCCTGGTTGGGGTCATCGTCGAGCGCGGCGGTGGCGGCCTTCTCGGCGGCGACGCTGAGCGCCGCGGCGATAGATTGTTGTGGCGGCACGTCGGAGTGGGACGAGCCGCGTAGTGCGCCCGTCTTCGGCGAGCGCCTCTCATACGCACGGAACGTGGAACGATTATGCTGCGAATGCGGCGGCGCGGTCGGATTATGCTGCTGGTCCAACGAGACTCTCGAGGTGTCCACCTCGAGGCCGTCCGCCTGAAGATTTGTCGAGGAGGAGTCCGGCTGAGCGACGGCGTCCACCTGTACGTTGCTACCGGGCGCCAGTGACGGCAACTCGTCCACGGAGAGCCGGCTGAGAAACTCCTGAGCTTGTTGAGTCACTTGCGAGAATTTTGAGCTCATTTTGCGTTGTGTCCTTTTGATCCTTTTAGTTTGGTCCTATCCGTTGATCCGTTTGATCTTGTATTCTTTTAGGTCCTTTTCTTTAGATTAAGAGTCCTTATGTGAGATCCACAAAGTCAAAAAGTCGAAAATATCGATTGAATCCAAGCTCAAAAAATTAAATGCCGTCAAATAAAAAGATAAATTAATTAAGCCTTAATTGATTAATTAGATGATTAATTTAAATTTAATTAATTAAATTTTTATTTTTTTCAATTTGATTTGAAGCCTTCTAAAATTAATTTGACTCAGAACTTAATTTAATTTAATTTTAATTTAAAAATGTGACAATTAAAAAAAAGGAAAAATTTAAATAAATTTTTGGCGAAATAAATTTTAATTAAGTCAAAAGTGAAAAATTTTTACTTTTATATTCGAAAATTTTCGCCAAAATTCTAAAATTACAATTAAAAAGCGAAAAATAAGGCGTGGCCAGATGAAAACGGTGGAGAAAAGTGAGAGAAAAGAAAAGAAAGAGGAAAAAAGGGGCGGAGAAACTATGGAAAATGCATAAACGAAGAAGAATGAGAAAAAGGTGCGGAGGCATTTTTTATTTTAAAGAAGGCGTTTTAATATAATATAATAAATTTTTAGCATTTTTTCTTGCAAAATTTTTCACTTAAATTTAGCATTTTTTCTTTAATTGTAAAAATGCGAATGAATAGAATTATTTTTAATGAAACAATGCGCCCAAAATGCAATGAAATGAATGGAAGAGCCTTACGCGGACCCAACGAAATGATTCATTGAAAAGCACACGTAGAAAAAATTCAAAAGAAAGAAAAATGCCAAATTGTGATCAATTCAAAGAAACCCAAAAAAAAATGCCAAACTGGATGAATTCAATGAAAAGATATTTAAAAAATGCAAAAAAGATCAAAACCCGAGAAGAATAACGCAAAAAACGCATTTGAATGAAAAAATGCCAAAACCCAATTAATAAAAAAAATCTCCTAGAAAATGCCAAAAAAATATTTATCCACTAAAAAATATTAAGATATAACCCATTTTCATAGAGAAAGTGCCTAGGCATTTTTTGAAAAAAAATGCTTGCAAAAAATGTATGTATATAAAGTGCGTGAGCGTGTCAACTCATTATTACGTATTTCACGTCTATTACGTGTGTTTGGTGGAAATTTTGCAGAAATTTTTTTCTTTCCATTCGCATTTTCTATTGAAAAAGTCGGAAAACGGCGAAAAAAATACAAAAATAAAGAATGTTTAAAAATTTTTCACATTTTTCTGTTTTTTTTGAATAGAAATTTTTAACTCAAAAATAAATTTTTATTTTTATTTTCTTTTTTACAATTTTAATTTTTTAAAATTAATTTAAAATTTGCGTAATACGAAAAGTAGAATGGCCTAAATTTGACTCGAATGAATGATTTAAAAATAAATATAAAATGAAAATATTGCAAAATTGAGTTGATTGATAATAATAAGGAAAAAGTAATGATACATATATAACTAGCTGAAAATGGAAAAGGGAAAAAAACTGTAGAAATTAATAATGTAGTGAGGAAAAGAGAAACGAAATGGTAGAAATAAAAGAAAAGGAAAAAAACTAAAATTTTTTCTTTCTCTTTAAATTTAATGCTTTTCTTCATCCTTCGTTAGATAAATAGTTACCGATTTCTATAAAAATACAGTTATTATCCTTATCAAATCTATTCAATTTTTCTTGATAAATTAATAAAAGTGCAAAAAATTTCTTACACAAAATATCAAAAAATGCGAAAATTGGAAACGTTTTGTACTTTTTTTTATTTTAAAAATTCCAAATTGGATGCACTTTTGCACTTTTAGTACTTTTTGTATTATAGAAGGGGGAAGAAAATGCACGGCATAATTAATTTTACAGCAATGTTGCAATTTCACTTTGTTTTAATTGATATGATATTTTTTCACTAGATGCTTTTTTCAAATAATTATCAAAAAAGTGCTATTATAAGAAAGTGTTAAGAATACGCTAAGAAAGGAATCGGCAACAAATTTAAGACCTGACTTGAATAATATTAAACCAAAATTTTTTAGTTTTTGAAAGAATATTTATAATGATAATTTAAATTGAGTGCAACATTTATGTAACTGTGGTTTATAATTAATGATAACTTTAATCATTATCATTCATCAATTTATAGCTAAAATAATGCCATCCTTTATTGTTTTCTTAATTAAAACATTTCATTTTTACAAATTAATTTAAAAATATCATTTTCTGGTTTATTTTTATCAATCAAAATGATTCTTTCCTTTTTTTAAATCATTCAGTTGCGAATATGTTGCGAATCTTTAAATGATATTTCAATAAAATTGATAAATAACGAAAATTAATTGAAATTGAAATTCGGTTATCATTTAAATTCTTTTGAAAAAAACGTGATTAACTTTTCTGTTACGATAAGACTAAAAAGAGAAAAAAAGCTAAAAAAAGAGTTTAATATGGTTACAATTAAAAAATTTGAAATTTTAAGCTAATTTATAATAAATTGAAAATATCAATTTGAAATTCAGTTATCATTTAATTTCTTCATTTAATTAAATGAACATTTTAAATAAAATAGGAAAAAGATAAAATTAGGAAACTGTAGGAAATTCTCAGATTTTAAGTAATTTTAAACCTAATATAAAGGTATAAAAATGTATAAATCTGCATGAAAAAATGATGAATTAATAAAATGCTTTAGAAAAAAAATGCAATTGGATATCAAAAAAGCGACGGAAAAAAAAGTACAAAATTATCAACTTAATCAAGTTCAAAATATTTTAAAATAAAAGCTTAATTTTGAACAAAATAATAAAAAATGCTAAAATGCTTTTACATTTAATGCCGAGAGATATTTAGAAAAATTCGAAATCTCAAAATCAAAATGTTTGAATAAAAATTTGTCGAGAATCTCGAATCTTAAATAGAGCAAATTCCATAGTTTGGACTCCGCCCTTTTTCGACACACAAAAACACACAACACACAAAATATATGACGAGGGCATTTTCTTCTGCATGCATTTTTTCTTCCCACTACCATTTCTCTGCGTACTTTTCCATTGTATTTTTCCTTTTTTCTTATTTCTTCGAAGATTTTCATTTTTGTAAAACTTCATTTTAAAGCATTTTTTTTTGCATGAAAACTTTTTTTCTTAAATGCATTTTTTTGATGGCATTCTCTCTTCTAGTCGCCGGACAATTCGTATGAAGATTGAAAAAATTGAGAAAGAAAAGAAAAAAGAAGAAATTTTTGAAGAAAAAAAGGGGCGTGAAAAATTGAAATTAAAATTTTCAAAGTGAAAAAAGGATAAAATCGAAAATTTCAAATATTTTTTTTTTCTTTAGAAAGATAAAGTGCTAAAGATTTGAGTGAAGAAAAAAAAAGTTTTATACGAGAAATTCCGTAAAAATTGCGAAAGAAAGAAAAAGAAAGGGAGAGAAAGGAAATTGGAAAAAAGAGAGAAAGAAATTATTTGAACGTGACATGGGAGGGGGGAGAGAAGGGGGAAGGGATAGATTCGAAACCAATCGGAATCCAAAGTTTCTTTGCAAAAAACAAAAATGAAGGAGAAAAAAGGAGAAAAAAAGAGAAAAGTGAAAGGAAAGAATTTTTTTGCAAAAATCTCGTGGAAAAGTATCGTAAGAAATTTAAAACAAAGGTTGTCAAGAAAGTTATTGCAGTTTTGTTCTAACTTTTTTTCTACGATAGATAGATAAAGACGTGGGTTTTTTTTTGCATCCTGTAGATCGTATCCAATTTGTAGGAGACGTGTTTTAGATTTTTAAAATTTTTATTTCTAGCATTTTTGTAGAGGAAAATGCAACGAAAAAAGTATAGGTGGTTAAGCATTTTTTTCGAAGAGTGATCCGATAGACTTAGAATTTTTGTTATGAGCTCCTCTACATACACTATTACATTTCATGAATTTGAATCTGAGGATGGGAGCCGAGTTACGAAATTTTAAAAAACTCAAAAATGTCGAAATTTGTTATTTTTTGCAGTTTTTCGTCATTTTTGAGAGTTTCACAACTCGACTCTTATCCAGTGTTGTGATTTGGCTTCAAGTTGACTCAAGCATTTTTGGCAGATGAGCAGACAAATCGATTTCTCTAAAAATGGCGAAATATAATGGTGCTCTGCTCGTCTGTTATGAGTTTGTCGGAGTCAACTCGGAGCCAAGTCACAATACTGCTCCTATCCAACCAAAAAGGATCAAATTTACAGAGTATAATAGCGTATGTAAGGGGAGCTCATAGCAAAACTTTCAGGTTCATTGGATCATTCTCCGAAAAATGCTTAGCCACTTATACTCTTTTAGTTGCATTTTCCTTTATAAAAATGCTAGAAATTAAATAATTTTAAAAATCGCTAAAACACGTCACCCACGAATTGGGTACGCTCTACAAGATGCAAAAAAATCCACGTCTTTATCTATTGTAGAAAAAAAGTTGGAACAAAAGAATTTTCATGACCTAGAAATTAGAAGTGATACGACAGTCCGGTACACCCTTGCTTTGTTGCAAATTTTTTTAATTTGAAAATATATTTTCAAAATTTTTGTATTTTTTGTATTTTTGTATTTTTTTGTATTTCCAACATTTTTACATGATGACATTTATAAAAGCGCAAAACACAAAAAGTTAAAGCATAAAACAAAAATTTCCTGCCAAAACAAATAGCATTTTTTGAAATTTGCCTTTTTAGGCGTTTTTTGCACATTTTTACCCATTTGCGAAAGCATTTTTTGTCTTTTTTTGCAACTATACTATAATTGCACTTTTTGAAGTATTTTTTTGGTTTTATCCGTAGGCATTTTTTAAATGTAATTTCAAAGACATTTTTTTGCGTATTTTAGAAGTTTTTTTACCGGTCACACGATTCCCCTCGATAAGAGAGTATCCCACGCTCATTTGAGCAAGACGCGCTTAAGCTAAACTTTAAGTTCCCATTACCGCATTTTATGTTTTGCCTTTTGTTTTTTTGTCATTTTTTCTAGCTATTTTTTACATCATAAAAAAAATGCGTTGAAAAGTGCGCGAAATTCGTAAATGTCACGAAAAATTAAATGAAATTTGTTTTAGTAAATTTAAAAATAAAAATGAAAAATGTATTTTTAGTTTTTTTTTTCAAGTCATATGCTTAAGTCTACAAACTTAAGTTTTTTTTTAAATAAATAAAATTCTTGAAAAGTGCGTGAAAATGATTGGAAACAAAGAGAAAAAAATGCCAGACATAACAAAAAACAATGCATTTTTTGCTGCTCATTTCATAGCATTTTATTTTTATTACACAATCAGAGGTGTGACATTTCGTATTATCTCAGGTTATATTTGTTGAAGGGAAGAAGGGGGAGAATGTGACGACGTGTAATAAGGTCACGCATGAAACGGTAATTAACATAAAAAATATTTTTATAACGTGGAAAATATTTTTATAATATAGCACAGTTTCACATTAACTTAAATCATTACAACTATGTTTGGATTTGTATTAGATCGAATACTAGATCAATCAAGAAATTATTTAAACTTTAAAGTATAAAAATCAATTGAATTGAATTCTCAATTTTTGAATAGAGAATTTAGTCAAAGAATGAGAATGGTTCAAGCGTAAATTTTACATTTAATTGGCTTACACTTGGCCCAAATATGATCTATGAGCCAAGGAAACAAAATGATACCAGCCAAAAGGTCAAATAGAAATTTGAAAATTTTCTATTCAAAAATGTTTTTATTTTTTGAAGTTTTGACAAATGTTTTTCACTTTAATTTTGTTATTATTTTTGGCATTTTTCCTTTGCTTTTTTTGGTACATTTATAAAGTGCATTCCGTGAAAATCCTGTGTAGCATTACTGTAAAAAACCCAACTAAATAAGAAGTAAAAAATATCTTATTTTTGTCACGCGATTCAATTTCGATACCGATACTGTAATATTGATAAAACACATAACGAAAAACATTTTTACAGTTTTGCTTACTAAGCGAACTTTACAATTATAATTTACAATATTAATTATATTCGTTAAAATGTAGCATTACAAAAAATTTACACGTGAGAATACAAAAGCGGGCTAAATTAAATTAAAATTTATTTCACTTTTATCATTTAATTCAAATATTCAAATTAAATGAAAAAATTAACAATAAAATTAAATAATAAAATTTTTTTCCGATTTGACATTTTTATAAATGAAATAAATACATTTTTATTGCTAAAAATATAAAATGTTTATTTTAATTTAATTTCCGACTATATAATGCAAAATGTCATTTAATTCAAATTTGAATTTAAATTTTTATTTTATATGAAAAAAAGAATTATTTTACGTCAAGTTAATAAATTAAAAGAAAATTTTAAAAAGTTAGCAATTTAAAATTAACTATCACTATCATTAAAATTATCATTATCATTACTATTATCAACAGTACTATCATTATAATTATAATTATACCCGAAGTTCCGGTAAAATAAGACGCGGCCGTTCGAAGAATTTTTGCATATTGACTTGGCCTTCATTACGTTATTTTGTGTCTGTAAAGCATAAAATATAAGAAGCACCATCATTAAAACAGGCCCAAGCTGTAGCTTAAACATTTTAGACTAAACTTCGTTTATAATAGAATGAAGGTCAAGTCAAAATTCAAAAATTCTTCGAACGGCCGCGTCTTATTACACGAACTTAGGGTAATTATTATGAATGGTTGTGATAAAAAAAAGTGCAATTTTTCTTTAATTTAGTTTTATAATAGATTCACTCAAAAACTGAAAAAATATTATTAACCGTAATAAAAGTTTTTTAGACCTTAAGTTAAGTTTTTAAGTATAAAACGCACCTTATACTCAAGAACTTAGAATCAATTTTGTAACTGTAGTATAATCAAAAGTTTATTTTATATTTAAAAATTAAACATTAAAATTTTTTGAAAATATGAAAAAATTAAAATTTTTCAATTAAAATGCAAAATGCAAAACTTTAAAAAACTTTAAAAATGCTATATTTTTACTTTAATTCCATATTTTTACAAAGCTTAGAAAATTTGTCTAGGCAAAACTTTTCCCCGCAATTCAAAATTCGTTATAAACATAAATAATTACGATTGATCTTTCTTCATTAAATTTTGGTATTTTTTCACGTAATTGCGCAACTGTATTTAGCGCAAATTGTAATAAAAATGATACTTTGCAACTGTATCTCACGTATGTTTGTGAGAGATAATTGCGTTTAAAAAGTGTTGTATCAGCATTATTGCAATTCTGTTTCAAACTTTTTTCCAGATAATTCTAACTTTGTAAGTTGCATTTTTTATAAGTTATGTAAGCTGTTTTAAAAAATCATAATTCTTTTATTTTTAAATTCCATTTTGAAATAGGTTGCAAAAAAAAATGCTTCTCTTTTTTTTTAATCGTTGAAAAGTTACAAAAATTTACCGCTTCAAAATTTTACATTACATCCTTATTTGTTGGCTGCGTTTTTTCTGCCGTTTCAAATTATCGTTTCTTTTTTAAAATCGTACAATAAATTGGCAGTTTTTTTTTCGCGAGTCGGGCAACTGTAGCTCCACGCGCATCGGCATTAGTATTAAAAACGCTACAAAAATTATAAAAAAACAAACATTTAACGGCAATTGAACTGTACTATATTAAGAACAAAATACACATGTTTTTCATAAGAATTTAAATTACAATAACAAACAATTTAAAAGAAAAGAAAAGAAAAATTTTGTCTTTGATTTTTTTTGCGGTTAAAGATTATTATGCTTTTCGTAAAAAAAATGCGTTAGCAAAAATGCAAAAAAAGCTCTTTTTTTGCATTTTACGTTTCATCGAATTTTTATTTGCTGCATTTTTTGAATCACGTGATTCTCGAGCTAAAATGCGTTCAGAGTTTTGGATCAAAAAATGTTAAAACATGATGTTAAACATTTTGGATGATATTAACAAGCCATGCAAAATGATTTCATTTTTCATTTTTAACAAACATTTTGTTATCATTTTGTTAATTTAAATTATTTTTATAAAATAATAATTTAATCAATTTAAAAAATAACTGATTTTTAAAGGAACAAGAAAAAAATAAGATAAAGATTATAAATGTCAACAAAAATGCAGAAAAACGCAGCAGAAAAGCATTTTACTGTACAGCAGTAAGAAAAATTAAAAAATTAATTTATTTACAAAATTAATAACATTTTAAAGGCATTCACACCATCAATGTGAATGCTTATTTTCCTAATTTCAAGACCATATCACTATTATTGATATTGACTATTACGATTTTCTACGTGATAATATCATTTTTTAATTTTTAAAAAATTTTGTTTTTTTGATTTAAATTTTTTTCTTTCCGGCGAAATGTCAAAACATCGAAAAAAATCATTCTGAGAAAAATGTTAGATATTTTTTTTCTTCAATTTATCATTCATTTATCGTAATTGATAAAGTTTTTAAAAAAAAATAGAAGACTTTTAAAAAAAAGTTTAAAAAGTCTTTTAAAAAAATTTTATCTCAATTTTTTAAAAATTTTACTGCATAATTTGTAGAAAAGTATGAAAAAGAATATTTTTTAGATTTACCATTTAATAATTTGATTTTGCTATGATATTATCAATATCAAATATATTTCCAATTTAATATTTTTTTTAAATTTAAATTTAGATCTAAAAAATGCAAAAGAATTAATTAAATTTGCAAAAAGCCAAAGAGAAAAAATTAGCCTGCAAAAAATGCTCCAAAAAATTGAAGCTTTTTATCCACTTAATTGAGATTTTTTCCGTTTTTCTTCAATTAAAATTTCGATGGCCGTAATTATTACGATTGATAATTACATAAAATAATGGCAGGCGTTGATATTTTTATTATAAAATGATGGTCAATTATCCGGCTTAATTAGTGCCACATTCGCTTCGCTAATTAGATTATATAAAAATGAGAGTGGAAGGGAGTGAAAAACATGGCTAAAAACACAAAAAAAAAAACAAAAAAAAGAAAAAAATTGTGTTGGTGGTCCAAAAAAAACGTGACTATATGTATAGAGCTAGAGTTAGACCTTAGAGTTAGAGCTAATTCCTGATTTCGAACTAATTTTGATTTTTTTAGCAAGCTGAAAACAATCATAAGTTGAAAATTATGTTTTTGTATAAAATATGTAGCAGAAACAAATAAATAAAAACAAAAGTTAGAAATGGCAAAAAACCAAGATTAAAAACCTACAATAAAACACAAAAATCAACGTGAAAACAATTAAGCAAAACATAAAAAAAGATAAAGATGAAAAATGCCATCAAGTATACGTTAGAAAAATGTAGCAAAAACGCATCAAAAAAGCAGAAAAAACGTAAAAATAACAAAAAAAAGATAAAGATAAAAAATGCCAAGGAGCTAACGTCGCAAAAACTCAGGAAAAACACTGCAAAAACGCAGTAATAAGAACCAACAATAAGAATAGCGAATGAAAAAATCACAAAAAACATAAAAAAACATGAAAATTGGAAGTAAACAAAACAACGGGTTTGTGATCGGTGTGAAAAAATGCTAAATAGACCCTCGTTGCCACAACAAACAAACTCATGTTGCCACAAGGGCGTAAAAAAATGCAAAAAATTTTTAAATTAAAAAACAAAAAAACAAACAAAAAGCGCATGAAAGCAAAAATATGCAAAAACATGAAATCAGGTCGTGTTGAAAACAGTTGAAAATATCAAAAACATGCTAATTAATTGTAAAAAAGTCGGCATTTATTATCAAAAAAGCAAATTTTTTTTGGCATTTTTTTGGTTGCAATTTTTTTGGCCGTTTTTTCAGTAGGCATAAGACCAAGCTTATAAACTTAAGCACAATCACAAGTTTAAAAATCGCCTCGAATCTATAAGGCCTATTTAACACCTAACAATTATCAATAATTTTAACATTCGCCTCGCATTTTTTTTCTCACTTTTTTAGGAAAAACGAATTCAAAAAAATTTAAAACATTACGAAAATTATGGGGCAAAAAAAAAACATTCGAAAAAAATGTTCTAAATTATTTTAATTAATAATTAGCGAAACATAACTAAAATAAATTTTTTTGTTCAAAACTTATGTGCTTATTATCCCGGCTATGCTGCCTGCACAAAACATTTATCAAATTTTTAATAATAATATAAACTTTAAACTGCTGGTTTTTGCTCGAAATTGGGAGGAAAAAAAATGTGAAAACATTTGCAAATACAAACATTTTTCTCTCTATTTATAAAAGATTTTCATAAACAAATTTGCATTAAAAAAATATTTCCGTATGCACTTTTTTTCTGACTTTTGACTTTTTTTTTCAAATTTGAGGTTTTTTACTCGTCTTGTAAGATTTTGGCGATATGATTTTTCATCAAAAAATGCCAAGGAACAAATGAAAGAGAAAAGAATTTTCTGCAAAAGCGAAAAAAATTTTCTTTGCATTTTTTTTTCTCATTGCTTTTTTTTCGCTTCGATCACATCGTTAAGCATTTTTTTCTTCCCGCCAAATTTCTCGTCTAAATATAATTCCAATGCATATTTTATCACTAAATTATAAAATTGAAAAAAAAACGCAAAATTATGAGAAACGAAAGCAAAAAAAAACGTAATCATTTAAAAAAACGCCAACATTTTTAATCTTTACGTTTTCATCGTCGAATTTGAGAATTGATCTTGATTCTTTATGTTCGATCGGAAGATTCGAAACGTCGATAAGATGCGAGAAAAACGCTACTACGAGGCTAATGAAGGCGAAAAAGATGCAAAGAAAAAATGCAGTAAAAACATGAAAAAAAAATGTTTATTTCAATTAAAAAATGCTAGGACAAAAGGCAAAGCGAAAAAGAAAAAGCTTGTGAAAAATGAGGACAATTCAATTAATAAAAATGCATTTAAAAACTATTAAAAATCTCCTGGAGCTAGAAAAGCCAACTAGGATTTTAAATCTTATGAATTGATTGATCAAAGCTGACTAGGGTTACGTTGGTATTACGAACCAATTTGAGGCTCTTGAAGAATCTTATTAAGAATTTATCAGAAAACTTTGAAGAGCTTCTTGTTAATCACTTAAGAGTCTTTAGTTTTAATACATTCTTATAGCTTATTCTTAAAAAGTGTCAACTTAAAATTAAAACAAAAGTGTTACAAAACATTTGTTTTTCTTTTGTTTTATTTAAATCTTTGGGTTTTAATTTTTTTAAATGCATAAAGACACTAAAAAATGCAATTAAGACATTAAAAAAATGTCGAAAAATCGAAAAGTGCAAAAAGTTGAAAATTTTTTGCCAAATTTCGAAAAGGTAAAAAATGTCGAAAAGTGCAAAAAGTGAAAAATTCTCATTTTTCGCGCGACGAAATATACTTTTCTACTGTTGTTTTTTAGGAATTTTGTTATTTTTGTCAAAACAAATTAAATTACTTTTTTCTGCGAAAGTACAGTTCCACCGGAGAAATTTATAAAAAAAAATTGATAATATTTAAGATTTATTATAATTGCTCTCGAATAAGATCAATGGAAAAAAGTTACGATATCTCATAATTTTTCCCATCATTTTCTAAGTAATTTTTGTTTGAAAAGTAGTTAAAGCAGAAAAAAAATTGAAATCGGTTTTACAGTAACCGGTTTGTGTCGATTTAATTATGGTTTATAAGAAAAATAATTATAGTAACAATTATAACAATTAACAATTAATATTTTTGCACATTAACAATTAATATTTTTGCTCATAAAAATGTGGAACTGTTAATTTGGTTTTCGGCTTTAATTATGAATTATGATTATTGTAAAAAATGTTAAAATTGTAATAAAAAAAACTTGTTACATTGCCAACTGACTTTCTAACAATTATATACATACATAAATTAACAATTAAATTTCTACAATTACAATTAAGTAAAGTTAACAATTAATAAAAAAAGTGGGGCTAATCTGCTCGTGATAAAATAACAGTAACAAAAATAAACAAATTTTAAGTTATTTTTAAAAAGTAACTTACCAATTATATTGTAATTACCGTATTTTAAAAAAAGTTCACATTTACTTTTTCATACGTTGAGATTGCCGTTTAAAGTTTAAATTCGGATTTTTGAATTTCAAAAAATTTTTTATATAGAATTATTTCTCACACATTTTTGCACTTTTGCACTTTTTTGGCCGTTTATTTTTTCGAATGACGTAAAGCGTTCAATTTCTTTTCATCCCCATCCCTAAAAACCAAAAAACCACCCACACGCAACGCATTTTTCGAAGAGAATCGCATTTTTTTGCGTAATGAGCGTAAAAATGCAACAAGAAATTAAAAAAAATGCAACAACCATGAGAATACCATTTCATAATTTAAGCACGTTACAAAAGAAATTTGGAGAAAAGCATTTTTCATAGCAGCGTTATTTCTGATCACATATGTGCGAGAAAGAAAAAAAAATGTTAGAAAATCAAGGAATCGTAAAAGCTTTTTCAATTTTTTTCAACGAAAATATTATGTATACATACAATAAGTATTAAAGGCTCTCAAGAATTATCAGCTCCAAAAGCCGCCGAATTGCATATGCATGATGTGACATCATTACAATTTTTCCACTTCATATAAATAAATCTTAAAAACTGAAATCTTTTCATAGAATTAAAGTTCAAAATGAAATGCATTTTGTATTATCATTACAGAAAACTTCACTTTTAACATACATTTTAATTTTTTAACATAAAAGTTATAACGCTTTTTAGATTGTTATAAATGTATAATATTGTACTACATGTATAGTTCCATTTTTTTAAATCTAGAATGAGTAATCATAAATATAAATTAGAGAATAAAATACAAATACAAATCTAAGTATAAATACAATTTAATTTTCAATTATCTGGATTTTTGTAGATGAAAATCATTACAACGAAGACATATTATGGTAATGATGAAAAATAATGATCTTCGATCATTTTTACATCATTTGATTATAGAATAAATTTAATTAACGAATGTTTACATTAAGCAATTCAGGCTTAATTAAATAATAATAATAAAAGTGATTTTTCAGTGATAATTTTGTTTAATTAACAATTTGATTAGTGACTTGATTACATTAATGGAAAATACTTTTTGTTTAAAAAATATGTACATTATATAAAATGTACGATAAAGAAAAAAAAATGCTAGGAAATGCTAGAAATAGAAACACCCTCAGCTTCAGTTTCAATTCAACTAATTAAAAAGTATTTCTTATAAAAAAAGAAATTTTCACGCACGTAGTTTGATATCATTATTATTATCATTATCATTATTATTATTACTGCTGCTCGTCATTCTTGTTACATTTTTAAATTAGGTAATTATCATCTAATTAATTTATAAAGTAAATGCCTGACTTTTTCTCATTACAATATTTGAATGTGTAATAAGCTAATAAATGATATTAATATCATTTATTTTTAATTGCAATTGCATTAAAATTATTTTTAAATTCACACAATGATATCATATAGTGGCGGCCAAAATGCCCCGGATCACCTTTTTAAAAAAAGAATTTATCATAAAATCCTTAAGACTGGATGGATTTTCATGATTTGAAATATATTAGATAGTTAAAATAGTCTTCAATTGTAAGCTTTTTATTCGAACTCTCTAACTATTAAAATAAAATTTTTATTTCAATTTTAATCCCGCGCCCTTTTTTTAACGCGAACAAAATGCCCCGGATCACTTTAATTGGAGAGCTTAAATTGGAAAATTAACTATTTTTTCCTAAGAAAATTTTTGAAATTTATATGCATTATCCAAATTATATAAAAAGTAAGTTTTTGCTAAATTTTGGAAAAAAGTTAATTATATTAAATTCGTCATTTTAGAGAAATTTTCCTGAATTAGAGAAATTTTCCTGAAATTTATTTAAAATATTGCATGTTGTCATCATTGTTGCGTTGTCCCATATCGTTTTCAGGTTCTTACAGTATTTTTTTCCAATTTTAAGAATAAAATTTATTTTTTTTATTAGATATTTAATTTTGACAAATTATTTTCGCATAATTAAATTAAATTCCGAAAAAATTTCGATAAAAATAAGTCGAAAAATAGTCAATCGCCTTCTTAATAAAAATTGTCATTAATTTTCTGAATAATTGTTTCATTTTTTTGCAATAATATCAATGTAAGAGAGAAAATTTATATTTAGGTAACGTTTTTAACTTTTTTTTCATTAAAATGTAGCGTTTTATTCTAATTGATAATATGTATGTATTAATATCATTATTTAAAAATTTACATATACTCATTTAGTTAAATTTTAACTAATTAATTTTAATTTCATTCTTAATTTAATTAGCAAAATTAGTATCATTTTAGAAGGTTATTTTTTCAATTTTTTTCATTTTTCGAAAATTTAATAAAAATTCATTTGAATGTGAATAAAAATATAAATTGTCAGTAATTAAAATTTTTTAGAGTTTAATCGTAAAATTGAAAAAAATGATTTAAAAAAATGAAACAAAAAACTAAAAAAAAATCGAAGAAAGAAAAAATTTAAATATAATTAACAATAAAAATGTAAAGCAAAAAAAAACAAAAACGATACAAATGCTCTAATTTACAATAATTTACATTCTCGTCATTTATTTAAATTAATTTTTTTGCATTTTTTGGATTAAATTTTTAATCATAAAAAAAAATTCAAATGCAAAAGCAAAAAACCGAGATTTACGACCAAAAAATGCTAACACAAAATGTCACCAAAATTAAATTTAAAAACGAATTTTTTTTAAAGTGCGGCATTTTCTTTTTAATTATGGCATTCAATGCACTTTTTTTAAGGCTTTTTGTGTTTTTTGTAACGCATTTTTTTTAAATTTTAACAGCATTTTTGAAAAATTTTCGGCGTTTTTTTTTTAAATTACAGTTTCTTTTATCGCATTTTTTATTGTAGACAGGAAAAAAACGAATTAATTTCTGCTCCAAATTCAGCATTTTTTCAACTAATTTAATTTTTTTTTAAATTAAATTCTTATACTTTTTGCATTTTTAAGGCTTTTTTAAAAAAAGTGATTTTTGCATTAAAAATGTTTAAAAATGCCAAAATGCAAAAATGCAACCAAAATGCCAAAAATAGCCATAATTCATAAAAAGGTGTTACGACATTTGGGGATGTGACACTTTGGGGATTGAAATTATTTATTATATAAAATTTTGAAAATTTTAAAAATTATTTATTTTTTGACTGCTGATTATTATTATATTGATCAACTGAATTAATGCTGCATAGTACGTCGTGCTAGATTAGCATAATTTTCACTCCACTGTTACAATGCAGTGTTGGGCTAAATTTACTTATATGTTATTTCAACAGATCGGTACAAAAATTATGCCATTCGATTCCCCACGATCCAAAACGATAGGAAAAATTAGTCGTCGCTCGTACCTGGGTCCCGAATTATGGGGCTCCAAAGTCCCGAAAATTTGCTAAATTTTTGCAATTTTTTTCATAAAAAAGTTTGGCTTAGGCTTAGACTTAGGCTTTAGACTTAGATTTGGGCTTAGGCAAAGAGAAATAATCAATTTTATCTTTATATTTAATAATCAGTTGAAAAATGAATATTCCTTAAATTTTATATAATAAATAATTTTAATCCCCGAAGCGTCACGTCCCCAAATGTCGCGTCCCTAAATGTCGCGATCCTCAAATGTCGCAATCCGCAATCCCCAAATGTCGCGTCCCAAAATTTTGCGATTCCGAAGTGTTGCGATCCCCAAATGTCGCGTCCCCAAACGTCGCGATCCTCAAATGTCCATCCCCAAATGTCATATTGTCCGTAAAAATGTTAAAAAAATGTAAAAATGCAACAAATTATTGAAAATTTTTTTTAATCATTTTTAAAATGTAGAAAAATCGTAAAGCAATTAAAAAAGTGCAATTTTGTCAAAATCATTTTTTCTCAAAAAATCAAAAAACGCAATTGGTTCGTATCGTAATGATGCATTTTTTCTTTTATTAGAAAAAGAATAAAGCAAAGAGCGTCTAGAAAAAGCGTTTAAAAAATCATTGGCCGTTGACCCTAACCCCACAAAAAAAGATAAAGTGTCTCAAAGCCACAAAAGCAGGCAAAGTAAAGTTGTGCATTACGAAATGATGGCATTTTCCTCAAAATTCCGTGCATTTTTTGCTGCTTTTTCATTTCTTTTGTAAAGAATTTTTTGCGTTTTTTTCATTTTGCTTTTTCATTTTCAAAAAACTTTTGCTTTAGCATTTTTTAGTTGGATTATTTTAAGAGTTTAATACAAAAATTTTAAATTAAATTTAAATTTAATTGTAAAAAGTAATTTTACAATTTAAATAAAAAATTTCCTCCAAAAATTAAAGAAAAAAAATATTTTTTTGTTAAATACCGTCGCGTCATTACGACCAGCATACAAGGTTAAGTAATTTCCTTTTTAGAAAAAAAGAAAATAAATTTAGCTCTTTTCAAGTGGGCAAAATGACTAATTTCCCATTATTTTATTAGTTTTTAAAAAAAATAAGTGTGAGCTTTGGTCTTTGGATTAAGTAAGTGTTAGATTAAGTACTGTTAGTTTAAATCCTTTAATCCCATTCGGCTCTCAATATCACTTTCACTTCAGTCAAAATATCATATTAAATATCATACATTCAATCGTTTCCAAGGCCTTTTTCCTAATATAAAAATGCAAAAAAAAGTGCAAAGAAAATAACATTTTTTTGCAGGAAAAGAATTTTTGTTGCATTATTTGAAAAACCACCAAAAAAACCTTTGGCCGATGGCCTTTCTTAAAATTGATTTTTCACTGATTTTAAATTTTTACGTCGAAAAAAAATTTTTCCCAATTTTTTCCCGGTAAAGAATTTCTTTTTTCTTCACACTTTTTTTTTTCTTTACATTTTTTGCAGGAAATTATTTTACAAAATTACTTTTTTTTCGTTGGGTGGTCCGTTAGCTTTTTTTGTAAAATTATTTGGTTCCCTTTTAAAGACCCATTTGACTCCATATGAACTCATAATTGTAGCGTTTAAAGGGTCCTCGTTTAAAGATTCATTTGGTTCTCTTTTATAGATTCATTTAGCCCAATTCTAACAATTTATTGATTCTATTAAAACTCTCTTAATGGGCTTGTTCAGTCCTCGTTTAAAGAGTCAGCTGGATCCCTTTTTAATAGATCTTTTGGTCCTCTTTTTAAAGGGTCATTTGATCCCATTTCAAAGCTCATTTAACCCGCCATAATGGGTGATCTTTCACGCAATTATTCCCCTAGCCATTTGCTTCCGCAATTTTGTGTCAAAACGTCGAAAAAGAGAGCGCTACAAAAATTCAATGCCAAATTTTTTCCAAAATTTAATTTTCAGTAAACAAATTTTTCGTTTTCGTCGAAAAATAAAAAAAAATTTCCAAAAATTCTCGAAAAAATTTTGATTACAATTGACACATTCGAATTGCTTTGCCAAATCAAATTTTCAATTCAAAAATGTTGGGCTCTGATCGAAATGACCTTGCGCTCTGTTGGTAATAACGACGCAATGCTCTATGTGTGTTAGTGTGTGTGCTCTTTTGACCGCAATGTAGAAACGGGTGAATGAGAAAGGGAGAGGAAAAAAGAGAAAGAGAGAGAGAAAGAAAAAGGAAGAGAGAGAAAAGGACTAAAAGTGAAAAAAGGAGAGAGGAAGAGAGAGAAAAAGAAAAGTTACGGTGTTATTCACGTACTGTTTTCACGTGACTATATTTTTTGGACGTGAAGAAGAAAGGACCGTTACGCGAGGTCACGTAAAACTTTTCTTTTTTTATAAAATTCAAGGTCAATTTAATTACTGTTAATTACAAATCACACGAAATACAGTAATGATGCAATTCGTACATCGTAATCGATACCGATACTGTAGAATAATTTGCAGAAAAAATTCTTTAAAAAATAAAATCACAGTGAAAAAAATTATACTGTATTTAAGTAAAAGTTTGCGATAAAAACATGTTGATACAGTAATAAAAATAATCGTCTCGAGACACTGTATTTAAGTGAAATTATACGATAAAAAACGAATTAATACGATTAAAAAAATTCATTTCTCAGGATACTGTATTCAAGTAAGAATAAAAGATAAAAAAGCTTGATACGATAAAAGATAAGTGTCTAACATACGGTAAACATACGGTATTTAGCAACGATGTTTTTTTTCTTATAAAACTTTCGATAAAATGCCGAATTTCTGCTTTAATTTCGTTTAAAAAATGCTTAAATTTTTTGCACTTTTTTTACTCATTTTTTGCAGAAATTCTCAAAGACTTAAGTTCGCCTAAGCGGTCAAGTCTAGGTTTAGCCTTAAGTTTTGGCTTTTTTGTAAAAAAATAAAGAAAAAAATGTAAATTTTGTATAAATTTAGAAAAAAATGGAAAAAAAGTAATTTTTGTACAAAAATTACTTTTTACAAAAAGTTAATTACTTTTTAAGCTTTTTTAGTAATTATTATTCATAAAATCAACGGAAAAAATATTAAAAAATGTCTAAAAATACATACCACGGAGGGATGAGGGAAGAGGGAGCTGAGAGTAAGTAAGAAAGGACATTATATGGGCCTAGAATTTCCACACGCAAATTTGAGATTATACAACATGTATAATCTCAAATAAGTTCAAATGTCACGTAAAATTGAATTTCTCACACTTTGCCACGTGATAAATTCTTAAAAAAAAATTTCTGATAAAAAGTCAATTAAAAAATTATAAACAAAAATTTTGTTTTTAAATTTTTTTTTTTTTGCTGGCCTTTGTTTGTTAGCGCATAAATCGGCTCGATTTAAACGCTTAAACTTAAGTGTGTAGTTTTGAGTTAATTGGCCTTTTTTAAAAATATTTTTAGCAAATAATTTTGACCTTTTTTTATATTAAGTTCCAATTTTCAACAACAATTTTTTAAACAAATAAAACCTATGTTTATCTTCGGGCTTAAGCTCAAGCTTGAAACTTGTCGCTCGCTTGAGCATTCTTGCGATTAGCATAATTTAACTTAACGCATTTTTCGCTTACGCTGAGACTAAGCACAAACTATAAAAGAGTTTGAAATTTAGCTATAAGTTTTAGCCGTAAGCTTAACCTTAAGCTTGACGTTAAGAACTTGTGCTTCGAAAATAATTGAATAGTGGTCTTTTGGCTCTCGAGCACGTGTCTCAAAAGCAAACGCAAATTTCGCGCCCTTACAATTAATTGAAAATCATGCTTAAGCTTAAGCACAAGCTTGTCATTAAAATTTTCAAACATAATGCGAAATAATTAAGTTCTCTTTAGCAGGGTATAATTAAAAAATTACAGAAAAAAATTCAGTAGGCTTGTGATCCTGAACTGACAAGGGAAGTTCATTTTAAAATTATGTACTCCTACTAAAAAAGATATATCACTAGATAGATAGCGCATTTTTCTACATAGAATAAAAAAAATTTAACTGCAGAATAAGCAGTGTAACAAAACTACAAACTAAAGTGGTGATTGTGATTATATTTAAACTTTGTTGTAAGAATTTCTTTCGTTGAGCTCGTAGCTCCGGTCGCTCTGGTTCTGTCTTGTCGCACTTTCTTTTTTTTGTTAAACTTTCTATTCACTCAGAATTTATTTAAAATGATTGACAAAAATTATTTAAAATGATTTTCTTGTCGCCCAATGTTGTAGCATCTTTATGGGAGTTATTTCACGGTGATGTAGCTCATCTCTTAAATCGTATTGATGACCGGATCTTTCTGGGCGTCTGGTTTCATCGTAATCGTCTCTGATGCGAATGTTTTGTATCCATGGATTTTGATGACTCGAATTCATCTCAATATTGGAATTGGGTGTGGTGTGCGTGAATGTAACTTTATTTGAGAAAATGGCTTTAATTTGCAGTGAGAAGTCTGTGTTTTTTAATCACATGATCTCGGAAGAACCTGAAGAAAGATTTGAAGGCATCAAAGCCCTATTTCTGAATATTTCTCTATTCTTAAATAATTCAATGGAACTTAAATTTTAAATAATTCAATGGATAATGAGAGTTTTATCACCAAACAATCAATCAATTTTGAACTATAACAAAAGAGTATAATAAAGTTTAGACAATTTTTTTAACATAAACAATTCGAAAAAAAATCAGTAGAATTATGAAAAAAATGAGAAAAAAAATTAAGTTCTCTTTAGCAGGGTATAATTAAAAAATTACAGAAATTGGGTGGAAACCAGTGCCATGACTTGACTTCTACATGAGTTCAAGTAATTTAAAATCCGTGTAATTAATAAAAAATGTAGTAAAATGATTAGATAACTATTTTTTTCAAATTTGTAAGTCATTCGAAGTCATCTGGATTCATTTGAAGTAATTTGGAGCAATTTAGAAGTCATTAAGATTCGTTTCAACTCATTTAAAGTCACCTAGGAGTCATTAAAAGTCATTAGGGAATCGTTCCAAATCATCTGAACTCATTTAGAAGTCATTGGAAGTCGTTTATAGAAGTCAGATCCCAGCACTGATAGAAACAAAGAATTTTTTAAATTTTAAACTATCCGTATTATCCATATCACATGCATCATCATTTAAAGCTTTATGTTTATTCATGCAGCCATGTTTTTTTCCAGAGCAAATCGCTTCAAAGGCGTCTCGTATTTTTTGCTAAAAAACAAGCTCCAATCATTGGCTATAATGACAGAAAATGCTTTGACATTTTTAGCAAGTCATTTTTTAGTAGTTAGAAATATTTCTTGGGGTCCATTAAACCCTCTGAATATGTATATTGAGTTGTTAAATTTCAGATCAAGAACCAGTAGATTTATAAATACATTATAGAATTGAATATGTGAAAGAAAAATAAGCTCCTAATAAACAGTCGCAACTTTGCAAATACATTAACTTTGCAAATTTGAGCCACAAATAAGCTCCAGCAAATAATAAATGGTTCCGAAATTTATAAATACATTCATAAAGTCAAATAAGAGCCTTCAACTTCAGAAATAATAAATGACTCTGAAATTAATAGATAAATAGAGACAAATATAAGCCTTAAATAAGCTGTAGATAATAATAAAATCAATAAATAAATCAATAAATAAAATTTACTTTCATATAACCAAATTCGAGCCATAATCAAGCTCTCTAGCTCCAAATGAACAGTCCCAAATCAATAAACACATTCATAGGATCAACTTTAAGCACAAGACTTTTTCATAAGCCTCCTTATATTTATATGAATCCACAAGGATTCTATTTTTTTATTTTTACATAAACAAAATTTATTCAAGTTAAATAAAAAAAAGAACCCACCGCTGACGTAGCACACCACAGTCTCGACGCCGTGTCGCGTGAAGAAGTCGAGCCAAAGTCGTTGTTTATTCGAAAGTCGATCCTTCGGTCCTTTTACTTCGATCACCTTTAAATGGAGATTGTAAAAATTTATGTATTTTTTCAGTTAAAAGAGGAAATGAACAAAGGAGGAAATAGAAGGCTTAGAGAATGATATAAGAATTAGTTCGAACCTCTCTCTTCTAGTCCGATTACTAAATGTAGTAGCTAGCCCAGTTATAAATCCAATAGCTAGTCCATTTACTAATCCAATATATAACTTACGGCGAGTTTTGCATTGGCCTTGTCCCATACAGTAAGATCCGGAAATCCGCTCCGAAATTGGCGATAATTTTCGGCCAGCCGACGAAAAATCGCCGCCAACAACGCCGGTGGACAACATTGCAGAAAACGCTAAAAATAATTTTTCCATTAAGATCCGCTTCCGGGTTAAAATCCAAGGTCGAAAACATTACTACATTATCAGGTGTTCGTGAATTTCTATTATCCATGATGCAACCGCCAATGTGTAATGAAATTTGTTCAAAGCCGCAAGTTATATGCGGCAAGCTTGAAAGCAGAGTATACACAGAGTATTTTCTTTCCCCTTTCACTGCATCGACTTATAAATTAAAAAATATTATTAAAAACCCACCAAAAAATGGATTAGATCCGTAAAGAGTGTCCACGAGATTTCGCTATTCTGAAGTAGCGGCGCCGTGGCGATAACGGAGGACTGATTTTCCTTGGCGGTCGCATCGCGATCCAGAAACGCTTTCAGCGCCGCCACGTACATCCACTCGTAAGCGGTGTCTTGGCGAATGCGCGCAAAAACGCGCTCAAACGCCTCGCGACGTGCCGCGAAAAAGCCGGGCGCGTTCAAATCGGCGGGATGCGTCTGTGGAATTTAAAATCATTCACATAGCTTTAAAAATAAAATTTCCATTCGATTGATAGAATAAAAATATAGTCAAAGCAAAGTCTGAGTTGAGCATAATTCTAACAAAGTTTAAAAAACCAAGTCTAATTTAAAAATTAAATTGATGTAAACAAGGGCTTTAAAAATCTTTAAAAATTAAGCATCCGAATAGTCAATTCCAAGCCTCAAACTTAAGTATAATTAATAAATGAGCAAACCTAGGTTTAACCAAAAAATCAAACCCCCGTAGATCATAAGAGTCAAAAAGAGCCTGGCCATATTTCAAGTCCCTTCTAAACTCTTAATTTTCTAGCAGCTACTCTCAAATGCCCCACTAAAAAGCAGGTCAAATAAATCAACCTGTATGGGAGAGAGCCAAACATTCGGAACATTATGGTCGAAAATAACATCATAGCAGAGAATGCCAAACGCCGTGTGCCATATGGAACCTTCGGCATGAACGCCTATATAGCAAACCGAACGATATAATAAAGTCTAGACCATTCTTCGGGCTAATTTTTAACGTCATTTTCATTACCTTCAGCAAAGTTGCAAGCGGTCAAAAAGTGATGCAAAACCACGTTTTCAACGCTGCAGGTGTGAAATTCATCCGACGTTTTGCCAGCACTTCTCTCGTTAGCATCAACATTAATGGCAGTTCCGAGCTCGGACGGAGCGGGAATGTAAAAGTGATTGACGCGCTGATCGCCCAGGTTTTTATTCACGACATGACCCTCGATGAATATCTAAAAAGCGGCATTTCTTGACCATAAAAAACTGAAAGCTCTTCAGACTATAAATTCTATAAAGTATTAAATTTATGCTATAACAATGCCGGCCCAACCTCTTTCGCCTCGACGAGTTCGACGCGTTGTGGCAGGTACGTCGGTTCGGCGCCATTGTCGACACGTGCCGCCAGCCTTTGGGCGCGTGTCTGAAGCGCCAGCGCGTCCACGTCACACACGTCGGCGTCGCGTAGCCCGCGTGCGCACGTATCAAGAGCGGTGCGTCGATCTCGCAAATGCACGTCCTGGATGAGCGCCAGCCGCTCGTACCATTGGCCAATGCGAGTACGCGAAATGAATAGGCGAATCTCTTTAAAAAAAAATGGAGTAAAAAAATGAGCTTTAATGTGCCCTAATTTCGGGCGTTTAACACAGAGGCTTACATACAGCCTGGCTACGACAAAGCGATATGCAATTCGAGGGCTATACGCCTATAAAATTCGAATAATTCCAACAATATTAATGTATTAGGCTGGAAAGAAATTTTCTTTACACTTAAAACAAAATTTTTTTCTCTTACTGAAACATTTTCAAGTCTGGTGGATGGCGGAACCTTTCAGAACTTTCCAGGCGCCTCTCACCTGGGAGTATATAAGGATGCTGCAGCATTAAGCAAGCTAACTATGGCTTCAATTAACAAACGAAAAATTCGGGCACTCATCTTCTAAGAGTGGCGCCTTAGCCATAGGGCGCTGGCTGCAGCTGGAAACATATGCGATATCTTCGGGCCAGACACCGTCACTAATGGGATACAGTACTACGTTTACCATATTCGCCTAACATTACGCCATTTATTCTTTGCTCTAAAGCACCACATGCACAATAAAACCTTCGCCAATGTCGACCAGCTGAAAATGGAGGTCCGAAACCTTTTTCGACCTACAGAAAGCGAAACTCCGAAAGAAAGAGATTAATGATTTGCCCAAACGTTGGGCAAAGGTCCTGAGTAATAATGGTATTATGAATTGATATTGATTATCAATAAAGTTATGAAAAAAAAAAATGAGATGTCAGGTGTAAAGAAAATTTCTTTCCAGCCTAATAATATACCCGTTGTGTCGAGCAGAAAATAAAGAAGCGTGACCGCGTGCGAATAAACGCGAGCCTTCTGGAGAAATTCCGCACGTTGCCAAACGCAACGCGCCAACACAGCCGGCGAAGTGAAGCGGCGCAAATGAAACGGTAACGCACGATATAAGGCCATACTAAACCATATCATATGTAGAATGGAAACTCACATTGTCGCGATCAAAAAAGTCGCGAATTTCAAATTCCCCTCGTCCCCGTATCCCGCCAAAACCAATTCCTTCCAATCCGAGACCCGATTCAGTTCTTTATTCTTTGTTTTATTCTCTTACGAACAAAAGGCTGATATCGATTCTCTGACAATTCCGATTACTGCAATCTCGTTATTCCATCTCGAATTTATCGTTTAATCCAGGGTTGCTAGATGTCCTTTTTAAAAGGATTTGTTCTTTTTTTTTGA
The DNA here is from genome assembly GCA_024678965.1 of Bradynema listronoti. Taxonomy (NCBI): domain Eukaryota; kingdom Metazoa; phylum Nematoda; class Chromadorea; order Rhabditida; family Allantonematidae; genus Bradynema; species Bradynema listronoti. The sequence goes on from JANLNO010000003.1 coordinate 5,156,815, forward strand.
GGGGGTCTGTTCTTTTTTATTTTTTGTTCTTTTTTTGAGATGTTTGACTATCTGATGAAGAATGGCTCTCCTAAACACAGGATCAGGCGTTCCGAGAAGTATTAATTGTTGAGAGAATAAAGAATCTGACCCGAAAAGTTAACGAAATAGACCAATTCAGATATTTTTAGAAAAATCTTTTTTTTGTTGGTGAAAATTATCAATAAAATATTTTTTTCGTGCCCAGCGTTCGTTTTTTATTTTATTTTCATCTGACAACCCTGCCATATCATATGTAGAATGAAAAATGTATGTACACAATTCAAAATTAAAATAGTATTTTGGAATTAGAAGAAAAAGAGAGAGGGCTCAAAAAGAGACCTTATCAATCATAAAAAATTTAGATCCATGAATTTTACTAAATTTAAAATATGTTCCAGGAATTGGTATTTGATTATTTTTAGAAAAAAATGGAAAAAAAAAGATTTGCGATGAAAAGTAACATTTGTAATGTATATTAATTAGAAGAGCAGGGAAGTGATATTAATATTAAAAAATCGAACCGCGTCTCATCCTTAAAATGTTCGCTTTTAAGCGTCTCAACGGCCGCAGCGCAAATGCGCGCCGTTGCCGCGTCCGCGTCGGCATCCGAGCGACGCGCGGAAGCCAAAAGATCCACCTCACGATGCTTCGCTGCCACGTAGCTGAACGCAAAAAATGATATTCCTCAGTTATATAGAGCAGTCGAAGAGGCAAAAAAAAAAAAACAAAAGCAGCCTACGCCCATGAGCAAACAAAGAGAAGTCAATCATCACCAACTTGATCAATTCGTCATAGTCCGCGTAGATATTGATGAGAGAAACGCGTTCCTCGCGCGGTCCCGGAAACCTCAACTGTCGCGTCTTTAATTGCAGAAGATTAAACCTAAAGCAAAGTCAAAAGTAATGACAAATTGAGCCGAACAACGAAACAATCTATGACCGGTGGCGTGATTTGGCCCCGAGTTGAGTCCGGACATTTTTGGCAAACAAATTCATTGTATATGTTACGGGAAAATATGTTGCACGACCAAATACGTATTTTCCCGGCCAAATACTTATTTTCTTGGCCGAATACGTATTTTCCCGGCCAAATACGTATTTTCTTGGCCAAATACGTATTTTTCCGGCCAAATACGTATTTTCCCGGCCAAATACTTATTTTCCCGGCCAAATACGTATTTTCTTGGCCAAATACGTATTTTCCCGACCAAATACGTATTTTCCCGGCCAAATACGTATATTTCCGGCCAAATACGTATTTTCTTGGCCAAATACGTATTTTTCCGGCCAAATACGTATTTTTCCGGCCAAATACGTATTTTTCCGGCCAAATACGTATTTTCTTGGCCAAATACGTATTTTCCCGGCCAAATACGTATTTTCCCGGCCAAATACGTATTTTCTTGGCCGAATACGTATTTTCCCGGCCAAATACGTATATTTCCGGCCAAATACGTATATTTCCGGCCAAATACGTATATTTCCGGACAAATACGTATTTTCCCGGCCAAATACGTATTTTCTTGGCCAAATACGTATTTTCCCGGCCAAATACGTATTTTCCCGGCCAAATACGTATTTTCTTGGCCGAATACGTATTTTCCCGGCCAAATACGTATACAGTCTGTCCAATAATTATAGGTTCACCCCATTTTTTGGCTATAAATCGAGTATTTCTGATTCAAATGGTCTGAAAATTGAGCGCAAAGTTGCTAAAGGGTCATAGACACAACCTGTAAAAATTGGTTACATTTGAAAAAAAAGTTTGGTTTTTACACCCATTTCCTCAAAAATTGCTGTCCAAAAATTATAGGTTCACTATGTCTCACTTGATCTTAAACCCATCAAACTTTGTTCTGCGTTTATGCACAAGTAAGCATGCTTTCTTCTATGATTATTTTCAACATGGCAAAAGGAAAGCAGCTGTCTGATTACGAGAAAGGTCAAATCAACGAGCTGAAGGCCGCGGAATGGAGCAACCGCCGCATTGCAAGGCACTTGAAGCGCTCGCTCAACGTCATCAATCACTACGTTCTGGATCCTCGTTCCTACGGTACGCGGAAGTCTGCAGGCGCGCCTAAAAAGCTTACCGAGCGTGAGAAGCGTCAAATTGTGGCAGCCGCAACGCGTGAAAACAAAAGCTGTCGTCAAATTAAACGCGAATTGACTTGCAATGTGTCGAAGAGCACCGTGTGGAACGTGTTAAATCTTTCACCGCACGTGCAACGCGAAAAGATGAACGCTGCGCCGCGTTTGAAGTCTCACCATAAAGTCGCGCGCATTGATTTCGCTCAGGAGCACATGTCTTGGACACATGAATGGAATAAGGTTTTGTTCAAAACATGCTTGTTAGAAATTTTAAAGTTTTTCTTTTCATTTTTTATTGAAGATTATTTGGACGGATGAGAAGAAGTGGAATTTGGACGGTCCAGACGGCATGCGCTACTACTGGCGTGATCTGAGGCATGAAGCGCGTGTGTTCTCAAAGCGCAACTTTGGCGGCGGAAACGTTATGATTTGGGCTGGTTTCAGCGCGTATGGAAAAACGTCACTCGCATTTATCTCGTCTAAAATGAACAGCGAGAAGTACCAGGCTGTCTTGCAGGAGCATCTGTTGCCACACATGCGACGTTTTCGAGCGGCAAAGCTGATCCTGCAGCAGGACAATGCGGCGGTGCACGCAAGCCAATCGACTCAGACGTGGCTGGCAAAGACAAAAATTCCGGTGATGCAATGGCCGGCGATTTCCCCGGACTTGAATCCTATAGAGAATCTCTGGGGTATCATGGTTCGAGATGTTTACGCCAATGGCAAGCAGTATGATACGGTAGAGCAGCTCAAAACAGCGATTCGTAACGCTTGGGATCGAATTGACATTACCGTAATGAAAAATCTCACTGGAACCATGCCAAAGCGCATTTTTGAAGTGATTAGCAAAAATGGAGAATGCACCCATTATTAATTTGTTGTTATTTTACTATTTTATTGTTAATAAAGTTGAGTGAACCTATAATTTTTGGACAGCAATTTTTGAGGAAATGGGTGTAAAAACCAAACTTTTTTTTCAAATGTAACCAATTTTTACAGGTTGTGTCTATGACCCTTTAGCAACTTTGCGCTCAATTTTCAGACCATTTGAATCAGAAATACTCGATTTATAGCCAAAAAATGGGGTGAACCTATAATTATTGGACAGACTGTATTTCCGGCCAAATACGTATATTTCCGGCCAAATACGTATTTTCTTGGCCAAATACGTATTTTTCCGGCCAAATACGTATTTTTCCGGCCAAATACGTATTTTCCCGGCCAAATACGTATATTTCCGGCCAAATACGTATTTTCTTGGCCAAATACGTATTTTTCCGGCCAAATACGTATTTTTCCGGCCAAATACGTATTTTTCCGGCCAAATACGTATTTTCTTGGCCAAATACGTATTTTCCCGGCCAAATACGTATTTTCCCGGCCAAATACGTATTTTCTTGGCCGAATACGTATTTTCCCGGCCAAATACGTATATTTCCGGCCAAATACGTATATTTCCGGCCAAATACGTATTTTCTTGGCCAAATACGTATTTTTCCGGCCAAATACGTATTTTTCCGGCCAAATACGTATTTTCCCGGCCAAATACGTATATTTCCGGACAAATACGTATTTTCCCGGCCAAATACGTATTTTCTTGGCCAAATACGTATTTTTCCGGCCAAATACGTATTTTTCCGGCCAAATACGTATTTTTCCGGCCAAATACGTATATTTCCGGCCAAATACGTATTTTCCCGGCCAAATACGTATATTTCCGGCCAAATACGTATATTTCCGGCCAAATACGTATTTTCTTGGCCAAATACGTATTTTTCCGGCCAAATACGTATTTTCCCGGCCAAATACGTATATTTCCGGACAAATACGTATTTTCCCGGCCAAATACGTATTTTCTCGGCCGAATACGTATTTTCCCGGCCGAATACGTATTTTCCCGGCCAAATAAAAAATTTTTTCACATTCATTTAAATTATCGTAAACTTTTATCGATAAAAGTTTACGATAATACGATAAAATTTACGATAAAAGTTTACGATAATTTAAATGAATGTGAAGAATTTTTTTTATTTGGCCGTGCAACATATTTTCCCGCAACATATACATATACATTTTTTGATGAGATATAATGATGCTCTGCTCGTCCGACGTGAATTTGCCAGAGTCGATTCGAGGCCAAACAATGGGTTTATTACAAGATCTATGACCGATATCTCTCGCCTCCCCTCCCATCCCTCATCTTTTCATTTCTATAAACTCTTCACTAAATCCATAATCCTTCAAAATATCCCAATATGCTTTTACATCAACTGCCGCATCAGATTCAAATGCGGCTCGTCAGCTAGCGCGGCCGTGTCCGTTTCGATCGGCGCGTACACGGTAAAGAGCGCGTCGAATAAGAAGAAAACTTGCGCCGAAACTCGCCAAAGTGCGCCCAATAGACGCAGGGCACTGGAAACAAAATAATTATAGAACTACATATAATACTGACTATAAAAGTGAGCATTCAATGTGAAAATTGCCAAACAAACCTACGACGCATAACCAGCGCAATGTTCGCGTTAAAAAGACCGCGTTGCGCGATGGCGGCGGCGCGCAACGCGACGAGCGCCTCCGCCGCGTTGGCCGCGGAACGCAGTCGGAATTGGCGCGTCAGCTGGGCCAGATCGGGTGCACTCAACAGGCGGAGGCATTGAGCCAGCGGGGGATCCATTCGTTCCGCCTCTTCGACTCCAATTGAAGAGACATTCGTGGAAGAAGAAGAAGTTGGCATGGAAACGGCTAAATACAAATGTGAATAATAGTTCGTTTTTCAAAATTATAAAAGATAATTCATCTCAAATACGCTTAAGACGACCTTCCGATGAGTACATTCTTTTCCCAGCCTGAGCTTCCTCCCCCCCTCCCTTCCCCTAGTTGTCTTCTAAATAAATTAGGAAATTTATAAACCAAAAAATATATTCTTTTAAAAATAGTCAAAGAATTCCTTTAGCCCACCCTCTTCCAAAAGTCCGTGTTGCGCGAGTTCCGCGCACATTTCTTTAATTTGCTCGTCCGACGCGTCCGACGCGATTCGTCTGCACAAAAAAGAGACGTATACAAAAATAATCATTAAATATTAGATTTTTGGCAAAAAAAAAAAAACTGAATAAAACCTCATTTTTCGTAGCGGAAGCCAACGCCGACCGAAAAGAAAAAACTTCGCGAAAAACAATTGTGATTCCACTTAACAAAAAGAATTAAATCACCTACAATACTACTATACCCCATTCATCTCAAATTTTCATCTGGCCCCGCCCAGTTTTCCCGATTCCCTCCACTCTCATCTTTATCTTATTTTCCCACGTAAAAACAGGCATAATAAAACCAACGGGAACAAGTAAAAAGTCCGAGAAGAAACCGAACGTTTTTTGCGCCCCAGAACGCCAACGACGCGGACGAAGCACGCGAGGAGCGCGTCGTCGGGGTGGGCGCCGCGGACGACTCTCCGCGCCAATCACCGGGCGTATAATGAAGTGCCTGTAAAAAAAAAAGAAGCTTAATATGTATTTCATTTAAGCAAGCAACTAAATTTCGAACCTTTTCGCATAAACTCTTAAGCTTTTAAACATACCTTGAGAACAATTTTCCAAAGAAATTCCAATACGTAGTGAACACGTCGAATTGGAAGCGATTCATTGTTGTCCGCCAACGCTGCGGCCAAAGTACGCGGCGGCGAATGCCGCGAGGAGGTCGCGCAGCGATAATCCTCCCGCAAAAGCGGCTCTTCCGGAGACATCAAATGCCCCTGGGACGAAAAGAATTCCTTCGAAGTCGACGAAAAGCCATCCGATGGGCGGCTGGTCTCCGTTTGCGCTTCATCGCCTCTCAAAACACTGCTCGAATCTCCGGCCGTAAAAGAGGCGCCCGCTTCACGCTGTGTTCTCTCATCCACAAGGTTCTCATCGGATACGGCCTGTGAGGCCGGCCGCTCCTCGCCGTCGTATCGTTCGAGAAGAGAGCGCAGACGTGTGACGAGCACGTTGTAGGCGGTTGTCAAATCGAGCCCGAATACCACGTCATCGCCCTCCTCCCTTTCAGAAATATCCGAAGAAACGGGACTCTTCCTGTGTTGATTCCTGTGGGAATTATCTCTATAAAATAAAAATGTTATTTCAAATATGATTTCTAAAGTAATTAGGCAGGTAGCCTAGTTTAAACATTCTTAACTAGACATTAATAACGGTTATAAATATATTCACATCACTTAAAACTAACAAACTGGACCGATTAAAAATGCCCATAAGAGTTATAAAATTCTTATTCAGAATAACAAAAGTCTAGACAAATATCTATCCAAAGTATAGCCAATAATCGTATAGAGAACAAAAATTAAAAATGACTCAACCGCCTGGGATTTTTGGCCACATCGTGTGCGTCCTCGTTCAATGAGTGACGTTTGGAGCCGGTCGGAGTCTCTAAAACCCAAAATTATTCACAGTTTTTTCACACATAAACAATACTTCAAGGAATTAACAATAAACCAATCATTCGGCAAATAGAAATGCACCTGGTCGACGAGGCGATCCCACGTGAACGTACTCGTCAACAACGCCCGGTTCCGCCTTCACCACAACACTTCTCGGGTTGGCAGGCGTGAAGTACATTTGATTTGTGCTGCTCGACTGCGATGATTGCTCAACTTTGACTTTGACACTCGTCGATTGGAGTGATTCCGTCGCCTCTGAAGTGGAATTAGTCGAGGAAGCTGACTTTGCACTGCCTTTTGTTCCTCGTCCGCCGCCGCGTTTAGCTTGCGCGGTGCCACGCGTGCGTTTGCCACCTCTACCGGTAGTAGATTTTGTCCTGTTGGAAGAGTTGGTTGTCGTGGAAGAAGTGCTCGGCACGTTCGCTGAGCCTGACGGCACGCTTGTGGTCGCGGAATTCGATTGTGTGGACGTGCTCGTCGACGAATTATGCGAGGAATCCGGCAACTCGTATTTAAGGCGTCGCCCGCCGACCAGAGTAAACGTTTGTGTGGAAAGTGCCACACCGACAAACTCCACGTCATCCTTTGCCTCGCTGTCGCACGCCGCGTCAGAGGCGGCGCATTCGTGCACGTGGCGCTGGTAGACAGCGTGCGCCACTCGCGTCATACACGTGGGACATTCCCGACCGGACATTGCTCGCATAAACGCCCTCTTCAACATTTTCTATACATCATAATTTCCAATATATTTTTAGGAAAAGAATGGAGAAAATGCAACGTAAAATCCAGTAAAAATCAACGAAAAAAAAACCCACAAAAATTGAGGTGTAAAGAGAAAATCAAAATAAGACTAGTTTTTTTAAGGTTTTTTCTTCTTCCTATGCAGTCTGGATTAAAGCGACCACGCAGTTTTCGGTCAGACAAATTTCAAATTTAGGTTAAACACCCGAAAGCGCCTAAAATCAACTCCATCTCACGAGAGTCCCATAAAAATTTCTTTATATTGAAAATTTCGAAATTTTTAAAATATAAAAATTCAAATTTAAAATCATTTTGTCAAATTCAAATTATTAACGAACGGGCAATCGCCTACTGTGGCCAGCTGGTAGAGATCTCAAAAACAATTATAATTGGATCAGCCACGTTTAAAAAAAGTCAAGCATAAAATCTGATCCCAAAATGTTCTAAAATCCTTAAATATTCGGCAGAAATTCTTATTCTATGATTTAATTACGAACAAAAAAAAATAAAGCAAATTTGCGTGTAGCAATGCGGCAACTTGGCTCCGACTCCCGGCTCGCCCATGACAGACGAGCAGGGCACCATGATATTGCGTCATTTTTAGAGAAAAATATAATCGGTTTGTCGGCCAAAAAAATGCCGGAGCCAAATCAAAATGTGGAACCCAAAATCAAATTGGTCTAGAAGAGCTCAACAAGAGATGCGCCTATAATTAATCCGTAATTTAGATATGTGTATCCGGGCATTCGGAAAGAATAATGAATTTAAAAAGCAAGCTAAAAAAATTTATTACAAACGAAAATAAATATGAAAAATATAAAGGAAATAATATAACCTAGGTATGTAATAATATGCTAAATATCAATATGGCCTAATATAATAATCAGGGAGACATATTTTTTGAACTAAAACGAAGAAAATCGATTAAGAGTCCCTCCCCTAAAGTTTGGTTCTATGCCTCGTTCTCGGCGTTCATCGCGAACCAAGGATGATGTTCGGCGCTGAAAAATTATCAAATATTACTCGAATGGACTTTGCCCGTTTTTCGTCTATTATTACTCTTTTTTATCCAGGGTTGCCAGATGTCCTTTTTAAAAGGATTTGTTCTTTTTTTGAGGGAGTCTGTTCTTTTTTATTTTTTTTTTGAGATGTTCGACTATTTGCACTGAGATGTTTGACTATCTGATGAAGAATGGCTCTTTTAGACACAGGATCAGGCGTTCCGAGAAGTATTAATTGTTGAGAGAATAAAGAATCTGACCCGAAAAGTTAACGAAATAGCCTCAATTCAGATATTTTTAGAAAAATCTTTTTTGTTGTTGTTGGAAATTATCAATAAAATATTTTTTTCGTGCCCAGCGTTCGTTTTTTATTTTATTTTCATCTGGCAACCTTGCTTTTATCCTTAAAAATAATGCCTACAATTCAAAGTTGAATAGACGATGATGATTTGTGATTTCGGCATCGAAGCGTTTCATCTCGTCTTCGGTCAGCTCAAAATCGAAAATGTCAATGTTCTCGCGAACGCGCTTCGGATTCGTGCTCTTCGGAATGGTGGACAGCCCGCGTTGTATGATTTGGCGGAGGAGGATCTGCAAGTCCGCAAGCAATAAAAAAAAAAGTAATACATAATGAAAAATGCTTAACAAGCATTAACTTTGCTAGTAAACCTGGAGTTTTTTTTTTTCTAAAAAATTGGCTGAAAAAAATTGAATTCAATCTTGTTGACCATACAAAAAAGTTTCATATTATCTCTCTGAAAAGTCGTAAAAAATTTTGGCTAGTACCATTTTGGCTAGACCACAAGGTACTACCTGCGCGGGCGTTTTACGATACTTCTCGGACAGCTGCTTCACCACAGGCTGGCCCAAACAATCGTCGGAGGATTTTGTGGACGTGCCGCGGAAAATCACACTGCCCGGCGAGCCCAACGGCGCATACGCCGTCACGGAGATGTTCATCGTCTTGCAGTAGTTGACGAGCGCGTGCTGCGGCCAAAGCGCGTGAATTTCCACCTAAAAAAAAAAATGAATCATCCATTACATCGTGTAACTCCACAATTAGCATGCATAAATCGCATAAATTAGAAAAATTTTTGAACCTTCCTTCGGCCTTAGGCTTTCAATAAAATAATTTAATGATGAATACTAGATTTTCAGCTTGTCTACATTCGCTTATACGCTTAATGACTTACTTGAAGATTATGCGGCTTCACTTCGGCCTCGTCCCAAATCTTTTGGATCTGAGTGCGATTAAAGTTCGAAAGTCCAATGGACTTGAAAACGCCCCGTTTGTAGTATTTCTCAAGCGTACGCCACGTCTCAATAAATGGCACGGAAGTTATAGGAATAAATTTGCCATTAGCGTCCTTGGCCGCCTTGAACTGTTCGTCGGCCTGAAAAGAACGAAGAAAGGGGTGTATTTATTTTAAAAAATTAACAATTATTAATTCACGCTTATTTTTTTCAAGTTTCACAAATTTCCTGGACCGAGTCCCAAAGAAATATTTCAAAAATTTAAAAAAATTGCCTCATTCTCGTTTTTTCATAGCTCGCAATAGACGGTCCCACAAATTCCTCGTCTTATTCTTCAACTTTGGCGCTCTTCACTCCTCACTTCACATTTCTACATGCTCTTCGACGGGATTCTCTCTACTCTTCTATGCGTAATAGATGCTTCACTTTTCTTCACGTCACAATATTCTCCAATATATATTAAGGTCAATTTTATTATTATTTTAAGTTTTTTTTAGGTTAAATGACCCCCCCCTTTTTTTTTCACCAAAGGACAGTCTTTTGGGGTTTCCCACCTTTGGGTTGGACAAAAATCTCCTTTGTTTTTTGTGATAAAACACATCGCAGGCGCGGGTGTTTCCTTCTCGTGCAGTACGCAGTGTAGCTTCGGCTACTCGATAAGACGTGCCACGCCGCGTCGGGCAGAGCCGGTCCGGTGTGTTTTCATAGAAAACCTCTAGTCTGGGTCCTTTTCCCGCCGGGATGGTAGGCTTTCCTTTTATTTTTTTCATTTTTATTTATTTTTTAAATTTTTTTTTTAAATTTTTTTTAATTTTTTTAAATTTTTTTTGAATTTTTTAAATTTTTTTTTGAAATTTTCAATTTTATATTCATTATTGTTTTTTGCTCTCTCGTTTTAATTTTTATTAATTTATTTTGAATTTTTTATTTAGTAATGGTTTTTAGATTAGATTAGGTGACCCCCCTCTTTAATCTCTCACCAACGGGCACTCATTTGGGGTTTTTCGCTTTTGGGTGGGACAAAAATATTCCCCTGTTTTTTGTGATAAAACACATCGCAGGCGCGGGTGTTTCCTTCTCGTGCAGTACGCAGTGTAGCTTCGGCTACTCGGTAAGTCGTGCCACGCCGCGTCGGGCAGAGCCGGTCCGGTGTGTTTTCATAGAAAACCTGTAGTCTGGGTCCTTTTTTGGGATGATAGGCTTTCTTATTTTTTTTTTAAATTTTATAATCATTATTCATATTTGTGGCTCGCGTAATAGGTGCTTTACATTTCTTCACTTCGCAGCAAAAAACCAACCTTGCACGGGAAGGACATATGAATGATGTAGAGATCCAAATAGTCGGTTCGGAGTTGTTTCAGCGACTCGTTGATGAAGTGATCCGGATGTTCGTGTCCATAAAAAGGTAGCTGCAAAAAAGAATAAAAACTTTAAAAGCTTTCAAATGATTTGTAATCATGAATGATAGAAAAGAAAAAATTACAGACCATCCTTTTTTAATGCTTTTTGTAATAAAAAATACTTTTTAAAGAGAAACAAAATCAAAACATAGCAAAAGATGTGTTCAAGCCTATCCGAACCAAACATTTACTGAGCTAAGGCAAAATATTATTATTACAGTTTAACTTTAAAAATCCCATTTCGAGCAGATCTTTAAAAACTGGCTTAATTTCTTTTTTATTCATTTTAAATAAAACTTACTTTTGTGGCAAGGAAGAGATCCGAGCGCTTAAGTTTACCGGCGTCGTAATACTCCTGAAGCACGTCGCCAATGACGTACTCGTTCTCATAGAGCGCCGCCGTGTCAATGTAGCGATAGCCGGCGTTAAGTGCCGCTCGAAGCGCCGTTTTCAACTGCTCCGAATCACTGGCCTGTAAAATTGAATAGGCAGAATGAATGGAGAGTTAAAGCAAAAAGGAAAAAATTCAGCATTCTTTCCAAACTCCTTGTCGTAGTGCCCAACAAATATGGTTTATAAAAAATTTTATAAATAGCTAGTCTTAGGATTTTAAGATGAACTGATTTTTTAGACTAAACTTAGGCCTGTTCTTATTCTTAGCTCTTAAAAAAGGTCTTTCCTGTAATGCTGTGACTTGACTTTTTAAATAACTTCAACTCCTTAAATGACTCCGAGTGAGTTATTTAGGAGTCAGGGTGATTCTCAATGACTCCTAACCCATTTCAAATAAACTCGAAATGACTCCAAATAAATCCAAATGACTACGAATAACCTCCGAAATGATTCTTAATGACTTCTAGATGACTCCCAAATTTGAACCAAATTTAACCATTTTTTCTTCTTAGAGTCAAGTGAAAGTCAAATCTCAGCACTGCTAAGCAAAAGCCCTAAATAGAAATATAGAATAAGTATAAAAATGAAATAACTATAAAAAATAAAACCAACCAGAAAGGTGCCGAGTCCAAAGCGCGGCAATTTCACTCCGTTCGACATGACGATGTGGCCGACGTCAACGGCAGGGCCGAAATGCGAGTCGGATGAAGCCATTCGTTCAGTTGAGATGCTAAATTTAAAAAAAAATGATTTCAAATTATGTTTAAAGATAAAAAAATTTAATTCTTCGTTTAAAGAAGACCAAGTTAAAAATTATAAATATGAGGAGCTCCGCTTCAATTAAAAATCAAAGAACAATTTGAAGTTCAAAGACTATCGGAAAGTCTCTCTGATTTATGAACACAAATTTGAGAGGTTCATTTAATTAACCAAGTTTGGACTTAAAAGTAGTGGAACAAATTAACTCGAATCTCGATTTATTAGTCGTAGTGGAAAAAAGCAGGATCCAGAGAGTGAAAGGCGAAAAATTGATCTTAAAAAGTCTTATAACCATACTTTTCAACTAAAAATCACTCGGCAAATAAAATCAGAAAATATAAACAAATTCAATTCAAAATTCAATTTGCCGCAAAAATCAAAAGTCTAAAAAACTGCATAAAAATAAAAGCCCGGCCCTATTAGGGTAATTAAGCAAAACTGCCGAAAATAATTCCGATAAAAATACCCTAATTTCGGGTAAATAATACGAGGCCGTTCGGAGAATTTTTGAATTTTGACTTGACCTTCATTCTATTATAAACGAAGTTTAGTCTAAAATGTTTAAGCTACAGCTTGGGCCTGTTTTAATGATGGTGCTTCTCAAATTTTATGCTTTACAGACACAAAATAACAGAATGAAGGCCGAGTCAATATGCAATTTACCCGAACTTAGGAGATGAAAAACAAAAACAAATTTTCTCAAAAAAAGAAAGAAAAAACTCATCGTAAAAACAAATAATATTTTCCATTATACGAACACGAAAAAAAAGAAGAAAAACGTTCAGTTCAAAAAGTAAAAAAATAAATATTGGTGCATCGCATTGTATGATGTTATTTTTCTTTTAAATGATTGATTCATCTTGTTTCTTACTTTCATATTTCTCTCACCAATTGTTTCATTTTTGCTTTACTAGTAAAAATGTACGAATAAACATATCTGATAAGCAATAAAAAATAATACGAAATTGTACTAAAAAAGTCAAATTTACAGAAATTTTTACTTTTGTCAACAAAATTTTAATCTGGCAAAGGTTTAAAAATAAGATTAAAACATATACATAGAACAAATTTTTCAACGTATGCCGGCTAGCTATTCCAATAAAAATCACTCTCGCTAGTGCAAAAAAAGTCGTCAAAGGTGAAACGAAACGAAATTTAATTATTCTAATAGGGCCGGGTATTTTGAGCCAAATTTAAATTGGTGCCAATGAGTTCATTCTGTTGTATCGGATCCGTTGAAGTCCAAATTTTGTGCCCACTTTTATAAAACTGAAACGAGGGCGGGCACAAAATTTCGACCTCAGCGAATCCAATACAAGAGAATGAACTCATTGGCGCCAATTTAAATTTGGTTCAAAACACCCGGCCTTATATACGCGAAATTAGAATAATAAAAAAATTCAAGAAAATTTTTTTTCCAAAATTTTAACGCCAAAAATTTTTCTCATAAATTCAAATCAGTATTCATTAGCATACTTGAATTTTAGGTTCGGCTGAATAGTATAAAATAATGAAATGGTCAGACAAATAGTATATTTTACACATAATCAATATGGATGGCGATTCAAATTAATATTTCAAATAGGATCTAATGAAAAAATTTGGAGAAATTAAAAAAAAACATATTAAAAAAACATCAAAGTAATAAAAAATAAACGAAACGAAAAAAAGACCAAAACGGATCAGAAAATGTTAAAGAATTGAAATAATAATAGAAAATGTTACTCTTTTTTCGTTGATTAACTTCGAAACGATTTTATTTATAATTTTTCAAAAAAATGATAAAGAAAAAAAATAAATGTTTACCCAACGTCAAAACATTCATAAAAAAATATTTTTGTCGGATTAGAACAGTTAATTGATGCATATTTTACCATATTTAAAATCAATTTTTACCTATAATGAAAGATCCATTATGGAATTAAATAAAACAATCCAAAAAAAATTTCAAAAAAAATAAATAAATGTGAAATTCATAGTGTAAAAACCGGTGAATTTTGAAATGAAAGACGTGAAAAAATAGGGAAAAAATTATGACAAATTTCGACATTATTCGACGCGGAAAAAAATTATCGCAAAAATTTGTAAAAAAAAATTATACATAGACAAAATTATGTTGTATTTTCCGTCAAACTGATATTATTACTAATATCATTGATAAAGTCGAAAGTATTATTTGACATCATTATAGAGCTCACTTTCTTGTATTGATAATGATTGATTTCATTGATATAGATAATTAAATGACTATCAAAATTATTCGATTGAAACGTTGTAATAATTTCAACAATAATTCTGAGGAGGTTTATATTTGAAAGATGAAACTGATATCAATCATTCATTAACAACCAGATGAAAATTTTTTTATTAACAATAAAACCTACAATTCCGCGGCGATTGGTGCCGAAAACCGTAAGCCCCGCGCGATTAGACCCGTAACAATAAGCATAAGCAAGCGTTAATAAAAGCTATAATAATTCTAACTTAGAATAAAAAATTTATGGAGAATACCATCTTATATTATAGCACACAAAAAATATTTCAGATAATTTAACATTATACTAGCTGGTAAAAGAAACTTGGAATACAAGTAGTTTGGAGATAGTTTAATTGAAAATATGGAAAACTTAGAATTGGCAAACCACAAAAATATCGAAAATGTTTTTGCCTCCAAAAGCAGTTTTTATTTTAATTCGAAATTGAGTGAAAAAAAAATGTAAGTAAAAATGTTTATAATTTTGTAAATAAGAAAAAAGGGAAATTAAAATAAATCGCTAAAGAAAGGTGACCACTAGAAAAGTAACAGATAGTGTGCGAGACTTAGGACTATTTGTTTCTCCCAACTTAAAATGGTCATCTCGTAAAAGTTGCGTTGCAAATATGAAATTCTATAACATACTTAAAGCTTTTAAAAGTAATGATCCGAAGTTTTTTGTCAGATTATATATTTGCTATATACGTCCCATTCTTGAATTTGCCTCACCAGTTTTTAATAGTAATATTCTTTCTAATATTAATATGCTGGAATCTGTACAACGCCGTATAACTCGTTCTATTATAAAACGATGCTTTAAATCATTCCGAATCATCCCTAATTATGAAGAGAGATTAGCACTTTTGGGACTAGAAAAGCTAAAACATCGTTTATTAAAACTTGATCTCATTTTTGTGCATAAATTAAAGCTTGGCCTTTTTTCTATAACTTCTCCTAATATAAACCTATCTAACTTATACATACTTTAAACGTGGCCGCCCATCAATTTACTTACCCAGTGCTAAAAATAATATCCGTAATAATTCATTTTTGTTCGTGCAATTAAAAAGTATATTAGGCTAAAACCTGTTCTCATAAATATGCCAACCATTAATGCTTTTAGTTCTGCCATTACCTCAACTGATCTAACTTAAAATATTTTATTACAACTTAAATGATGTTAATTGACGTTTAAAGCCTTTGTTCGGCGGTTCTAATTGCCCAAAACATTCCCCTCGAGCTATGTATTCTTGGTAGTTGTGGATTTTGAACTCAATTTAAGACCGGTGAAAAGGCGTCGTCGTGACCGGGAAGATATTAATTTTATCTTGGCATAAAAACCAAAATGAGCTAAAAGGATTTAACCATCTCTTGACCATTCCCAAATCATACATAACCTCGCTAGTTCTACCTAAACTAAACTTTCGCTTTCCCTAACCTAAGCTATTAAATAAAACCAAACCACTTTGACTTCATTTCTCATCCGATTTTGTTGTTTTGTTTTGATAAATTGTTTAATTTCATTTAATTTAATTTCATTTTATTTTAATTACTTATCTTACTTGTTAGTTCTCATTTAACCATTTGTTCTCACTTGCATCATATTATGAACTAGTCGCGATTTATCGTAATAAATTATTATTATTATTATACATACACACACGCATATGCATTAAAAAAAGATCAAAAGAAGATCAATTAGCTAAAGAAGATCAAATAATCGGCGAAAAAATGTAAGGCTGGTGTGTCCCCCCCCCCTCAATTAAAAATAATTTTTGCTCGCGTTTCAAGCGAGTAGAAACCAAATTGGATTATTTATTATTATCTCGATCATAAATGTTATATCACGAAAAAATGTTTAAAAAATTAAACAATTTTTTTTTCATCAAAACCATATAAGATTCGAATTCTTTTAAATAATTTCGATTAAAAAGGCCGATTTATGAACTCTTATCCACGATTTATGAACTCTCATCAAACACACATTAGATATTTATAAGTTTCGGACCCCAAGTCAGGCACTTTTAAGCCCATACTAACCACCTTTAAGGCCATGTTATCGTTTAGGCACTCTGTCAATGTTTCACTTATTCAAATTTCGAAAACACAGATCCAAAGCTCTCACATTGTCGCGATCAAAAAAGTCGCGAATTTCAAATTCCCCTCGTCCTGGTATCCCGCCTCTTCCCGCCAAAACCAATTCCTTCCAATCCGAGACCCGATTCAGTTCTTCGGTTTTTCTCATTTCCTTCCCATTCACACCCAGCAAATTCCGTTCTTTACACGCGTGAAGCTCCTCAAAAGCTCACTCGTTCTTCCACACATTCATAAGCATTCCATTTTTTAAAACGCTCAGAAATTGGCTAAAAATCTTTTTGAAAATTTATAAAATAAACGCGTTTATTGGCTTCCAAGAAAAAAAGGAATTCATTCATAATTTTTATACGGAACAGATGGATTATTTCAATTATGAAGAAAGAAAGAAATTACATCAAATAAGCCGAACAAAAACAGAAAAAACCAAAAAAAATAATTTTTTTGTTGGGAAAGAGCCAAATTCATATTCGATAGAATAATAGTAATAGCAGAGTAAAGGAGAGAATTCAAAAAAAAAAAAAAATTGGATTGAATCCCTCTTCAAATATCGTCAATGTCGAGCTCGTCGCCGTTCTCGTCGCAAATGGCGGCGGCGGCGGATTCGGTGGTCGCGGGCTGCTTGCCGGCGAAGACGCCGTTCGACTGCTTGCCCGCCGGCGTCTCGTGTGCCTTCGGTTTGGCCTCGTCCACGGTTCCGATGACGCGGCTGCGATCATCGAAGTTCACCTTTGAAAATGAAAGGATTTTTAGGGAATTTACTCCAGAGAGTCCAATTTGAATGGGATCAATTTCTTCAATTTATTCAAAACGAACTAATAGGCACACATACCGCGACTTCCTCGTCGTTCTCGGACTCGGTCTCCTCTTCGGCGTTACGCAACCAATCGAGCACCTTCTCCGCGACCTTGATAATCTCACCCGCAAAATCCTTCTTTACGTACTTGCCGCTGGGCTAAAACTTTATTAATTCATGATTTAGAAACAATTTAGAATCCAAAATTTCTTTCCGAATGTCGAATGATGTCATTACAGAGTAAATTATTATTAATTTTTTTTTTTCAAATGAAGAGTAGAAAATATCGAAATATAGGCAAACGAACTTTTTCGCCCCACGCCAGCAGCGTCTCCTCGTCGCAAATGTCATTGTCGTAGAGAGCCTTAATGATGTGCGCGGCCTTGGGCAGAAGGGCGTCCTTGTGCTGATGAATGACCTGCTCGATTCCGCCGAGCAAATGGCGTTGAGCCTGAAAATTGAAGATTGAATAAAATTGAGTGGTTTTGCGTTTTGTCGAGCGTAAAATTTGGCTCGCTTTTGAAACCAGTTGGGCCCATCATTTTTTTCGGACAAACCTTTTTGTCCTCGTGACAGAAGCGAAGAAGCAAATTGCGATTGGCGGCGATTTGCTTAACAATGTCCGCGTCGAAAATCACGTCCGCGAGAAGAAGCGTGGCCTTGGTCTTGAGCTCCAAACGCTCCGCCTCGTTCAGCATTGCCTTACCGTCCTAGAAAAAAAAAAAAAACAACTAATTTTATTGTCCCCATAAAGCCCAAAGACCCCGTTGAGACTCACCGAAATTGCGCCGCTCTTCTTGGCGTTGATAAAGTACTGATGAAGCATGTCGAGGCGCTCCTCCGTGGTCTTGTCGAGGTCCTTGTCCAACACCAGCTTGCCGATTTGCGCCGAGAGCTTCTCGCCGCCGTTGTCCAACGGCTCGGGCGCCCAGTCCTCGTCGTCGTCGGCGAGCAGCGGCGCCGTAGACGCCACCACGCCATTCACCACAACGATGTTCTCCGCCGGCATTCCGTCGGCGACGTCGTCGCTGACGCCGTTTTCGGCGAGGCCCGACGTCGGCGATCCGCTATCGCCGCGGCGTTCCTCTAGAATAGGATGAGGAAATTTAGAATATGCAAGGTTAAAAAAAAAAAAGGAGAACTCACTCGCGTCCGCATCGTTGGCCTCGAGCTGTGGCGGATTCTTGAGAATGAACGTGGAGAGCTTGTGTTTCGGATCGATAAGAAAAGAATGACCGCATGCCTTGCACTTGCTGTAGATAGTGTTACGCTTCACATTCTGATGAAGAAAAAAAAAATGTTCCAATAGACAAGAGGCAATTGGTTAATTATGGTATTTTTCTAATAAAAAAAAAAAAAAATTAGAAATTCCCATACCAAAACCGTTTCCGGATTATCGCAGGCCGGACACAGGACAAATTTCTTAATAAAACCGTCCAAAATGTCCTGCAACTTGTTGGCATCGTGTTCGCCGTTGACAATGTAGCGCTCGTTTTTCAGGTCGAAATTGGTCTGTGCGCCGAGTTCGCAGCCGAAATACTTGGTGGGATCTAAGCGATGGACCAGGTTTACGTACATCGCAGATTAGCGACTAAAATCACTTAAACAATAGGAACTCACAGGTGGGCGGACGTGCCAACGCCTTGCCGATCTCGGACATATTGGCAATAACGGTCTTAATGCCGTTGCCCTTGCCCTCGACCTTGGCCATAATGCGCGGCATCTTATAGCGATAGTAGGGATCGTTAACGTTGCGATTGATATTGACATTCTTCGACATGTTTGCGATGTGATTCTTTTCGAGTTATTTTGCTAGCGTAAGAACTAAAATCACCTATTTTATTTTCGCATTATAAATGAGCCAAAAATGATGGGAAAAATACCTGGAAGTTTGTGCACAAAATGCTTATGATACACAATACGCATAAAATAAAACATAAACTCGCTGAGCGACGAAATTTTTGTGATCGTGGAAAATAATTGCTAAAACTAATTCAACAATTATACAATGCAGTATATTCACATATATAACCAAATAGAATCGTGGAGCTTACTAAAACAAAAAAAGGAGAACGATTTAAAATAAATTAATTTAATTAAAATAACTAGACCAAGTCGAAACTGACTAAATAATTACCCTAAATTCGAGTAAATAATACGCGGCGGTTCGGCGAATTTTTGAATAAAGGTCAAGTCAATATGCAAAAATTCTTCGAACGGTCGCGTCTTATATTACCCGAAGTATTAATGCAAATCAAATATCAATTTCTGATTTAAGAAATGAAATTTTATTGAAATTCTTCTTTCTATATTATATGCCCAATACGGATTTTAATTCAAAACTAGAGTCATATGAATCAAAACATTCATGCAGCTCTAATTTTAAATTATATTCTATGCATATCCCAAATGTACAGAGTATATAATAAAACATTTAAAATAATTTCATGCCTTGAAGAAATTGATATTTGATTGTCAATAATCAAATAATCAAATAAAAATTGTCAAATTGAAGAGAAAACAAAGAATTGACACAAAAATGATGGCACAATTCGACCATCTTGAAACCCTCATTATTCAGTTATATTGCTGAAAATTCATAACGAGTCAAATGTCAAATCGCGTAATGACTTCACAAAAACAATTCAAATTCGTTAAAATTAATAGATAATGCATTCCACCGGCTCTGCGAGAAAGCACAAACGAAAAAGCACAAATAAAGAGAAAAATGGGCAGAGAAGAATAAAAAAAAATAAAATTTGCGAAATATTATTTTAACATTTTGCCAATGAAACAATTTCGACATTTTAAAAATAAAACCAAAGATCTTAAGCAATACTGTATTATATCTAATTTTAAAAAAAGCATGCGTTTTTGGTGTCGCGCATTGCACAATTGGTACATTTATTAAATGTATAACACACTAACAAAAAGCAGCATTTCGTGCAAAATTCTTAATTTTAATTATTTTTGCATATAATTGTATTTTTGTGTAGGATATTTAAAATTCAATTGATAGTTTGTTTTGTTTAAATGTATGGATTTCGAAAGAAACACCCACATGGCTTATGATATAAAGGCGATGAGCGTTGAGGTTTTATAAGCGCTGTGCGGATTTTCGACGTCGTTCCCAGTTGAATGCTGAACGATGATGTCAAACTGCCGAATTTTAGTGCCAAAAAGCATGCGTTTTCGGTGTTCGTGGCACTCGATTTTGATGTGTCGACGAAGCACGAAACGCTGGAAGACGAAGTGGACTCGTTGAGTGCGATAATGTCGGACTTCAGTTTCTTTCTTTTTCTGGACAACCTTTCTGAAAAAGAACAAAAAATTCACTTTATAAATGAACCAAATATGACGAAAGAAACCTCTATGATGAAAATTTTATTCATAAAATGGAATCTCGGATGATTCTCTATTCCTTTCAAAGTCATATGAGATTGGGATTCCTTTTTAGAAAGGTAGAATATTCAAAAAAATTTACCCCTCACTAGGTCGTCGACCATAAAACAATTAATCTCCGTTTGATATAAGCTCAATGTCATGCAACTGGACAATCCCAGTTTTAAGCAATCGGTTCGGTTTCGATTCTTGAATGAAAAAAAATCTTAAAATATTAATAATTTATAATAATTGCTTAACATATACGTTAAATCCAATTTCAGGGACACAGTAATGCTGGAAGATTGTTCGAAAATGATTTGAATTATTATCATCAAAAAATGCCGAATCAAAATTACGAAATTTAATTTTTTTCGAACGGTCTTTCGGTTTACTGTACATTTGAAATGGTTTTATTAGATCAAAAATAAGATAATTTATAATATCAATCGAACAAAACATTTTAATTAACTTTTCAATTAATTATTGAAATATAAACCAAATCACATTCAAATTTAAATACTTTTTAATTGGAAATTTTAATAAAAACGGATTATTTTTATATTTTCGTTTCATAGAAAACGATATAAACTGATAATTCATTATCAATAGCACGTTAATTTCAAAATAATGATAGGGTGGTCCCACATAAGTTTTTTTTTATCGAAATTTCCGAATTGATGATGCATGTAATTGCAGTAAAGTTAAAGTAAATAAAATTTATTCTCTAATAATACAAGTGTGCGGAACAAATAAAAAATTTAATTCTGAATCTAATGAGTATTATCTTTCAATGAATTAATTCAATTTTTCCTCTTATTTTTAGCTTGTTTTATAATGAGTAATTTTTTTTCGAGGACCGACTTGACTAAATTGACAAAATTGAGTATGCAAAATTGGCTGATTGGATTTTAAAATGGCTTTTCGAGCGATGTTCCCCATTAAATTCTGTATTAGTACACTTAAACCTCGGTTTAACGACTCCCCGCTAAAAAAATAAAGTATATTGTAAACCTTTTTCTTTGTTAAATGTCATTCAGAGACATAACAGCTTCTTACTCGGACTTTGAGGTAGTTAATATACTGTTTATTAAACCCTCGCTTTAACGTCACTCTCGGTATAACCTAGGCCCGGTCCCGAAGGGTGTCGTTAAACCGAGGTTTGACTGTATATGAAATTTCAGATCGATTGCTCTAACCAAAAAAAATTTTCTCTAGCATACAATATCGATGAAAGTGAAACGATAAAATGATTTTTTTTTTCTTATAATAATCGACTCTGAAGTTTTATAAATTATTAATCAAAATATCAATTAATTACATTATTAATTAAGAAATAAATGTATTAACAAAAGATAAATTGTCTGCCCAGTTCGAGCTGAGGGAAACAGAAACAATGCCAACGAACATTTTCAAATTCTATGTTTAAATAATGCCCCGATTATACTTTATTTGTTCCTCATAAACACAATTTCGTCATTATTCATATAATAAAAAAATTACAAATAATATAAGGACGTTTATAATTATGGAATTTAATAATTTTAAAACATCAATTTGTGGATGAATTATAACAAACATTAATCATATTTATATATAGTTATGTTTGTTGAATAAACAATTTTTCCAGACAATGGAAAATTATTTTTTGATGTTTGATTGTGAAATAGGGAGGAAATGGCAAAAAAAGAAATCAATTCTGAAATTCTTTTTCGCCATTTTTATGAAAAAATGTATATGGAAATTTGGTATAAATGTATGAAATTTATAGGTAGAACGAACATGATTTAGTTAGATTGGGGATAAATGAAAAGGTGAGGGATAAAAGAGAAAGAATACAAAGAAAATGAGAGGGTAGAGAGAAAAAGAATAGACAGGGGAGAGAAAAGAAAGAAGAGAAGAAAAGGAATAACGAGAAGAATATAGAGAAAAAGAGAAAAAAGAGAGAAAAGAAAAAAACAGGAAAAATAGAGAGAACAGAAAGAAATTATTTGGCTGTCCATTCCTCATCGTCCAGATCGATTCTATTAAGATATTACGAAAGGAAAGGAAAGCACTTCATTTTTTCGCTTGAAAGATCAATCAAATTTTAAAAGAATAACACAAAAAATAATCGAAAAAATCAATAAAATACGCACTTCTCGAAACGAATGTTTAGACATTAAATAATGAACATTTCAAATGCAAGAATTAGCGTTCTAATCCAATAAGAATGCTCCAAAAAGTGAATGGGAAATTCGTTAAATAAATGGCATTAATTCAAACCCCAAGGATTTCAATCCATCAAAAATAAAGCTCTTATTATCTAGTGGAATAAAAATGAAACTTTTTCAAAGTTCAAGCTTAAGAACATACTTAAAATAGGATAATCGGAGAATTAGGTCTTTAAAGTGTGAAATTGGATTGAGGCTGAGCATAGAAAACATTCTACATGTAATGTAAATTGAATTGGGATATTCCGCTATATTTCATTCGATTTTTGCTCGTTGAGCTCAGTAAACTGGGGGAGGAAAAAAAATTCTTCTCGCTACCACAAAATTTGATTATTTGAAAAGTTTATTATAAACAATAAAAAAACGCGAAAATAACTAAAACGAATGGAATAAATTCAATAAAAAAATTGGAAAAAAATAAATTTATTTAGCAAATGAGGAGAGATTATTTTCGCGACAAAGTGAAAAAGAAAAAAACTGAAAAATGATTCTTTTTCCTTGTAATTTTATTGGGAAAAGATGAGTGAGGTCCAATACAAAATTATGTTTGGAGAAATTTGAAAAATGAATTTGGTAAAGAATTTTGTATATGAATGGCGAGAAGAAAAGATAAAATAAAGAGTAATATGACTAGGATTCCAGATGTGGTGGAAGAGGAGAGTATACAGACATTCAAGGCTCCTTTACCCTTTTAATCATCCTCAATGATTGCGAGCTTTAAACTCTTCAAAAAATTCGGTTGTTCTCAGGAATTAATTCACTCTTTTAATCTTCCCAAATGATCGAAAACCCCAAAATCTGACTATAGAAAACATTCGGTCACGTAGTCTAATTTGCAATTTTCTATACCTTTAAATTAGCGGAAAGTTAGCTTTTAAATTATTGATAAGACTTCAATATGATGATGAGAAAATGACAAAACAGCGGTTACAAAGTTAAAGAGAATTGAATTACAGCAAATAAATTAGTAAAAATTAGCGAAACAGCACAATTTCGGTCTAAATAATGGAGTTAGATATGAACATTTTTCTCGTTTTTTCAATTTTACTTGGAATTAGCGGAAAAAAAGGGAAAACGATACGTGGCGGCTTCCGTTTAATGATATGTTAGACATGGAGAATATACGTAAATAGCACTGATTGATAATACAAATATACAAAAAGAATACATAATAAATATACAATTATGAAATTATCAATCATAAAAAATAAACTATTTTTATCGTTGAAATTGATAAATTTCTAACTTTTATAACGAAAAAATTGGAGGAATTTTGTAGAACTGGTTGATATTTTGTAGCTAAAATGTTAGACGGTATATAAAACGAAATATATTACGCAGAAAATACGTATTGAAAACATAAATACACCGCACACAAATATAGAAATACAATCCGCGAAATGAAAAAATCTTTGTGAGAAAATAATAAAAAAAATATGTCTCACTAATACGAAATGAACAAAATTCATACACATAAACGAAATAAACAACACACAAAATACGTATATGTATACATTGGGCGTTCAAAGTATATTCGTGATAAAGTAGAAAAGGCGATAAAAAGTATTAAAAAAAGAATATTATGAAAAAGGCAGACATTTTTAAGACTAATGGGTAATATGTGAAAAAAAAATGGCGGCTTATTCCTTTTTCTTTAACCTCTGCTTTATTGAAGGAAGAAAGAGAAGGAAAAAAATTTTCCTTTCTTTCTTAGTTAGAAAACGGAATATATTTATTCCTATTTTATCGCATTTTCTTTTCATTGAGAAAACAGGAATTTTCTATATAACAAAGAAAAAATAAAATTCTTTTCATCAGATTCTTTAAATTCTTGAACAATAAGATGCATAGGCAAAAAAACATTCATAAAAATGTATTTGTGCATAATAAAATTCGATACAATGAATTAGAGTGAATTAGTTATCGGGTTGGAGGAGCGCATATAATGGGTGTATAAGAGTATATAATGGAAAGTTAACGAGGCCGTACTTACGCAACCGATTACTTTGACCACCCACCAAAGCAGTTAGAAAAAAAGCTAACGCTTGACACTTGTCAAAGTTGAGTTAAAAGCAATATAACAGCCATTTCTAACGTTTAATTCCACCTTATCAAAAAATAAAACTATTTTTTTTACAAATAATCAAAAGGCCAAAAAATTTTCACCAATTTAAAATGGTTTACGAAATCCTCGCCGGGAATACGGTTGGAATAGAAAATTTTTATTGCTTTAAAATAATTATTTTGCGAAAAATTGTATAAAAATGTATAAAAAAAGGAATTAATTGGTGATAATAATTTATATTGGTACATGCTGTATGCTTTATGGCTATTTTAGAATGAGATCAATGAAAAATTCCGTAGGATTTGTTTCTATTTAAAGGACAAGAATCCTGAGAAATACCATATAATTTGTGCCTATTAAGGTTCAGAAATATTAAAAATTCGATATGATTTGTAATCGAACAGGATATTTTAAAGACCAAAAATCCGTAAGATTTGTGTTTATTTAAAAACCAAAAGACTGAAAAATTCTTTTACAATTGACCCAAATTAGAGGGGAGTCTAAAAAGTAGAAATTACTTCGAAAATAGTTACATATATAAACAAAAATAGAGCCTTAAATTTAGGCTGATATTCATATTAATTAATAAACGTCCTCATCAGTCAAATAGCTTTTTACAAGGAATGAGAACTCGTCGAAATCAATGATTCGATCGTTGTTCACGTCGAATTCGGCGAAAATCTCCTCGATAAGGCGGGTGTTGTGGAAATGGCCCAGCTCGTGTAGGA
Source organism: Bradynema listronoti (assembly GCA_024678965.1). NCBI lineage: Eukaryota > Metazoa > Nematoda > Chromadorea > Rhabditida > Allantonematidae > Bradynema > Bradynema listronoti. The sequence continues at coordinate 5,182,431 of JANLNO010000003.1, forward strand.
CGAATTCAAAGTCACGTAGCGAAATGAAGCCGGTTTCGCTCTAAATTTACAGATTCAAATTGGAGATACATACAATACATAGAGAGCAAAGTGTTCATTTATTACCCGATTGAAGACATCAAAGCACTGTTTGATAACTTCGTTCCATGATTGGGTCTTCTCGCTGGTGGTCTTCATTACCTCACAAAACTGAAAAATAACAGCAGCATTTTTGTAACGCCCAATCGAATGGGCATTTTTAAAGTCCAATTGAACTGCATTTTTAAAGTCGAACAGGATTTTCAAAAAAGTTTGACACAGCTTTCCTGGGATAATTGATTATAGGGCCTCAACGATCCAGATTGGAGATTGGAACCGAAAATAAATGTATAACCCCGTGGAATTCATAGCCCATTTTTCGCCAAAATTCTAATAGAATGTCCCCATAGACGAGATTGAAAAGACCTCGTCGAAATCGATCTGTTGATTGCCGCGTTTGTCCGCCTCGCGCATCAGCATCTCCACGTCGATTTGCTTGGGGTCGAGGCCGAGATTTTGGATGGCGTTCTCGAGCTCGTCGATTCCAATCGCGCCAGATCGATCTAAACATATAAGAAAAATGGGAAATTTGATAGCGATTTATTGAATCAGTTTCGAATCCGACTCGAATTACCCTAAATTTATAAGCCGCGGATGTTTTGAGTCAAATTTAAATTCGCGCCAATGAGTTCATTCTGTTGTGTATCTGATCCGTTGGGGTCCAAATTTTGTGCCCGCCTTTGTCTCAGTTTCGTAAAAGTGGGCACAAAATTTGGACCTTAACGGATCCAATACACTCATTGGCGCCAATTTAAATTTGGCTCAAAACACCCGCGGCTTATACACGCGAAAAATTAGGGTACATTCAAAAATTTTTCAATTCGACATTCAAAAAACTGACCCGTATCGAACATATTGAAAATCTGCCGGTATTCCTTAAGCTCGGCGTTTGTGTATTTGTCGAGTTTCGTGATGAGCGGAGTCGCCGACGCGCTGATATTCCCATCGTCCGACGGCGGATCTGACGAGGCGAATCGGCTCTGAAAAATGTTGGCAATAATTGATGGAGAGAAGGAAAGGGGATAATATTGTAGGATCCCCAAACCCGGACAAATTGATAAACCTCGAGAAAAAGAGCTAAAAGGTGGCTTAAGTTATACCACCCTTACGTAGAATTTTCTCAATTTATAGGTCAAGCGGATCTGATTTGCTTTGATTGGAATTGGTCTATTTTTATCGGCTCGGCTCGAGATCTAGTACAAGTTTGCTTGTCCTGTACATTTGATTTGATTTGAGCAACCTTGCTAGCCAAATTTGATTCTTTTGAGACCTTTAGGTTGGACTAAAGATGGTACCATTTCGAATTGACCCTCAAACAGGACCATAACAAAGAAATTAGAGGAAAAATAGCGGCTTGCCGCGTGATAATTGCTGCCAGCGCTCAGCGTCATCTGCCGGTTGCGATACTGACGGAATAGCGAGATTTTCGCGCGTTGCTGTTGTCCGATAACGCCCGCTGCGCCGGCGTCCATTTCCCGGAGCGGCAAAAAGAAGGCGGCGGCTGTGGAACGCCGCCGGCGATGCCGCGTCGGCAGGTTTTCCCTCGCCGACGCCGCCGTCGTAGCGCCCAGCGATGGCGCAATAGCTGCGAGTGCCGTCGCAGTCGCGCAGCTCAACGTTGTCGCACGCGAGATTTTATGCGGTGTTTGGCCGCCGCCGTTGCCTGCACGCGTCGACGCGCCGCCGCCCTCATTCAGAATCAGGCTTTGGCGCTAAAAGATCGAATCTTTGTTGGGCACAAAAAAGATATCCGTCAAAATTTGCTCGAACAATGCTTTGTTTTGTCACCAAAACAAATCATTAAATTGGTGGTAATGTTTTGACGAACAACTCGTCAAAAACATTTACGATGTCAACTCAGCACATTTGTCTTTTTTGACTTCAATTTTTTTCCGTACCTCTTGTCCCGGCGACAGGGGTACAGTGAGCGAGTAGGCGCTCAACGAAGCCGCCAACGGAATGCTGGTCGTCAAAGACTCGGTCGAGGGATTCTTCGGATTGTAATTGGGCAAGGCGATGAAAAATTTTTGCATTTTTTTGAAAGTTTTAGATATATTTTCGAACTATCACGGTTTATACGCACAAATAAAAGTATCTTATTAGAATAGAAAGTTGAAAATCGGGCCTATCAAATATAAAAATTTAACATTTTCCCTTATAAATATTAAGCTAAAAAAAACACGGCTAGAACCCAATTTTCGGAAGACATTTTCATTAAGTCCGATTGGGAATTTCCCACTGAGTCGTATAGGTTATAAAATTTTTGGAATCCAATCATTAAATGGATCAGAAATAAACCTAGACATAATGTCAATAACTTTTACCCTAATTTCGCGTGTATAAGACGCGGGTGTTTTGAGCCAAATTTAAATTGGCGCCAACGAGTTCATTTTGTTCGTATTGGATCCGTTGGGGTCGAAAATTTTGTGCCCACTTTTATGAAACTAAAACAAAGGCCTGCACAAAATTTGGACCCCAACGGATCCTATACAATAGAATGAACGCATCGGCGTGAATTTAAATTTGGCTCAAAACACCCGCGGCTTATATATATAGGATAATATATTTCAAAAAAAAATAAAATTATAATTTTATTTCCAAAGTCTTCTCAATAAAATTATAACGGGTATGCTTTTCAAAGATGAAATCAGCGAAAAATTTAAAAAAAATTAAAATGTAAAACGAAAAATAAAAATTGGAAAAAAAGGTTTCGATGAAAAAAATTGCCCGGTGAGAAAAAAGAAGAAAGTTGCCAACAGAGAAAAAAAGGTCCAATTTCGCGCCACTTATTTTCCACTTTATTTACCAAAAATTTCTTTTTTTTTCCAGCCAATTTGAAATATTTTTCGTAAACGTTTGCTTTATATTTACTCTTGCCGAAGTTCGCTTTCTCTTTTTCTCTCTTCTGTTTCTAGGACTACCTGTCTCCAGGATTTGCCTCTTTATTGATGCATTTATATATGAATTGATTCTTTCAAAAAAATTAAAATTAGCTCAGGAAACCTTTGAAGTTTTGGACTTCAAGACCAGTTCGAGAAGACTCCTGGATACAGAAACATTCGAATTGGTTTCAAAGACCAAAACTTTAAAGATTTCCTGAAACAATTTTGAGCTTAAAAATCGGACGAATTCATATATATGTCAATGCGTAAAAGTATAATAGGCCCATAACCCGGTCATAGTCTCCCTCGTTTCACATAAATACTTATTTCTTTCACTCTCATTTTTCCCATTTCAAAATTGCTTTTTCAAAAACATATATTATTTATGAAACAATGAACATATTTTTACATTTTTTTTCTCAATTTTTTTCAACCCAAAATAAACATTTTTTTGTTGTCAATTTGGACTCGTTTTAAATGCGATTTTCACACTGAAATTTTAGAATAGGTTTGGGTGAAAATATAACCTATAAGTTCTAAGACATAGAATTCTATTTCAATCAAGAGTCTAAAATCAAATCGGCCCAGCAAAGCTGCAATTCATATCCATCTCGAGCTCTACCAAATCATTCTCTCAAGAAATCTTTAAAATAAGACTAATCAGCTCTACTTTTAAGTAAAATTAACATTAAGATGAGCCTTTAGATGGCTTCTTAAATCATTATTGTATCCGGGATCGATCATTTATCATTTATGAAGCCATTTGAGAATGAAATCGTTTAGTACATACTCGAAAAGTGCCACCAAAAAAGTTTGCGGCTGCGTGTCGTCCGCTGCTTGCCTGTCCGAAGACGAGCCCGGCGGCGGCGTTACGCTTCGGGTTCGACGAGCGCCGAAACGAGGCTTGCGCGCTGGCGTAGCCGCCGATGCCGTCGATTGTCATCGTATGCGCGCCGGCCGCCGATAAACGGCCGCTCATTCCCAGACTTTTGGTGCGAATTTTCGCCAGACCTTTGAACAAATAATAGCGATCTTACAGAAGAAACGAACTCTATAAAAATCATATCATTCATAAAGAAAAAATTGGTTTCAATAGTCGAGACTATAATAACATTAGACATTACATTCCATAAATCCCCATTTATTCATTCATTCTCGAATTTTTTTCTTTTTCTATTATAACTTTTTCGCCGCGTTTTCTCATTAATTTAATTGGAATTTAATGCAGCTATGGCAAATAATTGACTTAGCTCCAATATTTTATATCTTAAGCTGGTGGCTTACACCATATACTACACTACAAAATGTTCATATGAATCTCTAAGGCCTTAGAGATTTATAAAGCTTTAGCGAAGCCGGTGCGCGGCGTCATTCATTGAAAATTCCTTGTTTTATGCATTTTTAAAAATGTTTGGTGGAAAAAAAATCGAAGGTGAAAAAATACGGAAAACGAAAGAAAAAAAAGGTGGGGAAGATAGAGAAAAAAATTCTGTGCTCTCTTCATTAATTAAAATGGGCTTTTCCCTTTGCTATTTGGCTATGCTTCATCCACTTTTTTCTTCTTTTTCTAATATTTTTCCCTTGATTTTTTTTTCTTTCCCTATTCTTCTTTTCTCTCATTATTATTCTAGCGTGTCGCAAGAAATATGAAATGAAAAAATTTTATGAAGAAAAAAAATAATACCTTTATTTCTTGAATAATAATAATAATAATAATAATAATAATTGATAATAATAATTGTTAAAAAATACTTAAGTGTAAAATGTTAATGCACTTAAAAAGACTTAAGTGTGATCGAACAAGTTAAGTTCTTGTTTTCTTTTGACTTGTCTGATATTTCCGATCCCTATTTTTTAGATAATAAAATGAAAAATTGAAAATCCAAGGGTCAAAAATCAATTCTCGGACTCTATGTTCAATTAGTCCTATTCAGAACTTTCTGTTGAACCAAATAACATATGAATTTTTGGACTTGATCTCGCCGAATGAAACAAAATTTATTCAAAAATAGCAACTTTGCATTAAATTTATTCAAATAAAAATTTTTGTCCCAAAATTTCCGTTATTAATGGATAATAATTTGGCATTTGAATTTGCGCTCGCAATTTCGGCATAATAATATTTTTTGGCGGAATTTTTTAAAGTTTTTTTTTGCCGCGGCCGCTATTTGGCTTCTGTTCTTGTTGTAATCAACCATTTCCGAATTCAAAGATTTAGAAAGTTCCAAAAATGTTTGGCAAAAATGTTTAACTTTCCTAAAAAAATATGAGAAACAAACATTTATTATAATTAAGATTGAAGATGAAAAACAAAGCTTCTTGCAAATGGCATTTTTCTAGCACAAAGGATGACATCTTTAAAGCTAAAATTAAGTTGTTATATATCATATGGAGACTATTATATATGTATAGAAAGCTGATAAAACGGCCAAATTGATAAAATAAAATTCACTAAATAAAAAAATCTATTTATCGAAATAAAATAAAGCAAAGAAAAACGAGAAAATTAACTTGTGCACCTAATATTATGCACCGGCCCGATAATAACTGTTGTGTAAGGGATTATAATTTAATTGTTGATTGTTTTATTCTATAAACAATAAAAATATTTCGAAGTTCGCATTGAAATAAATTATATTTAGCCTGTTTATATTGCAAGTAAATAAATTAATATACCATAAAGACAGGAAAGCACGAGAAGTACAAAGAGGGGAAAGCACGCCAGCAAAAATCAAAACGAAGATTACTGTGACTTTTCCACGCCCCATTCATCACTCAATTTCTTCACATTCCATTTGACGGACTCCAAGTACTCTTTTATTGCACCAGTTGCACGGTCAAGGAACGCGACTTCTTCTTTTATCTCGGTTTTGACTTGCAAAAAATCTTGTTCGGCCTGATCGATTGCCCTATCCAAATTCCACCGATTCATCGCTTCTTTGGCTATCTGCAGTCGCTTCCAACCAGGACAATTGTCCAAGTTAACGAGAACAGGCTGGCGACGTATGTGTTCCTTGAAGCGACTAGTACATGATGAATCCTAAAATAAAAATATTAGGTCTAAAAGTTAATTTCCGCGTTTTTTTTGTTGTTGATATTTTGCCAAAATAAAATTATTTTTATATAACGAATTTTATGTTGTAATGTTCTCTGTATTATCAGCTTTCTATCAGTATATGACTTTCATTGTATAACATTATAAACATGTGTTATTTTTAATTTAGAAGATGTCAACTTTTGTGCCGGAAAAACGTCATTTGCGGGAAGTTCTCTTATTCATGTTTAACTGGAAGAAAAGTGCCGCCGATTCTTACAAAATGATTGTTGAAGTTTATGGCGAAAATACGATCACTGCCAGAGCCTGTCAAAAGTGGTTTAAGAGGTTCAGAGAAGGCGATTTTGACCTAAGCAATAAAGACCGCGGTAGACCACTGAAGCAGTTTGAAGACGATGAACTGCAAGCCTTACTTGATGAAATGATGCTCAAACGCAAAAACAACTAGCTGACGCGTTAGGTGTGAGTCCACAAACAATTTCGAATCGCTTGCATGACATGGGCAAGATTCAGAAGGAAGAACGATGAGTTCCATATGAATCGATCGAAAAACAACGTGCGAACTTTTGCTTGAACGGCATCATTCATGCATCGAATCATCACTGGTGATGAGAAGTGGATCTATTTCGATAATCCAAAACGAAAGAAATCATTGACAGACCCAGGAAAGACGCCAAAATTGACTCCCAAGCCCAACATCCATGGAAAAAAGGTGCTGCTCTGCATATGGTGGGATCAGAAGGGTATTTTGTATTATGAACTTCTCAAACCTGGCGAAACTGTTACGGCGGCTCGTTATAAAGAGCAATTAATCAATTTGAACAGAGAAGTTGCCACCAAACGACCAGAATGGACCAAAAGACACGAGTGCATCACGACAACGCCAGACCTCATGTTGCAAAATCGGTAAAAAATGCCATAAAAGAACTGAAATGGGAAATCTTTTCCCACCCGCCGTACTCTCCGGACATCGCCCCGTCGGATTATCACCTTTTCCGGTCAATGGCTCATGGTCAAGCGGAGCAGCGCTTTCAAGATCGTCAAGACGTCAAAAAATGACTTGATGAATGGATAGCGGCCAAACCAGAAAAATTTTATTATGATGGAATCCATAAATTGCCCAAACTCTGGGAAAATGTTGTTATTAATGACGGAAATTATTTTGAATAAAAGTTTTGTTTAAGTTTTTCTAGTTTCATGTAGTTTAAAAAGCGTAAAAAAACGCGGAAATTAACTTTTAGACCTAATAGAATTGATTCTGTTGAATTAATATGTGGATAAATAAAAAAATAAGTTAACAAATTTAAACCATATATGTTTTAGTAAGCGAAAAATCGACGATGCAAAGTGAGCCGCTGCTGTTAAGTCCAAAGTTTTCAGTGTTGAGATCCGTCAGATTCAAAAGAATAGCCAAAAGATGCAGTTCCACAGCCGTTGTTTCGTCCATAGGATTAATAAGATTCTTTGCCATCGTAAACTCAGGAACCTAAATCATATAATTAATTTTTTAATTGTTTTTTAAAAACTAATAAACAAATCAATTAAATTTTAATACCTTCAACGTAGCAATGTAGACGACGCTTTTCGATTGGGCGGCATTTGGAATGAAGTAGCACTTGGATGGGCCAACACCGATACGCTGGAGCAAAAGGTAGACAATAAGTTCTCGAGCATCAGGATTTACGCCCCAATTTGTCTCGTTGGCTTTGAGGTAGAACGTTTCCGTCCTATCATCATGGCTGTAATTGAAAATGAGACCGGCATTCGAACCGCCTGGTATCTTCTCTGGCAGATATTTAACGTTTCGAGAGCCAAGATATCTCTTGACTGAGTCCATGATAACGCTGGGATCGTAGTTAAGACAACGCATCAATTCTGCATAGGCTTCATGCACATCTATGTAGTATTCACTGTAGACATCGAAGAATCTAGCGGAGTCGAAAGTCTCTTTCAGCGTACGAACTTTCCTCGCAATGTCTCGCTTGTCCTCCGAGCTTTTTGCGTTTACGTTGAGCAATTCCTTGAACACGACGAACTTAGAGAGAAGTAAGTGCTTCTAAAACTTCATGTTTATTAATAACTTTTATAAAAATATAATAAAATAATCAAAAATAAAATAAATTTTATTAAAATAAATCTAAACCATTGTGACAGTAAAGAGTGCTTCTAAAACATAAAATTTATAAGTCAACCTAACCAAACAATCTCATAATTAACCTATTAATAAACAGTGAAATCTAAGCATAAAGATTTAATAATGATATCAAAATAACTTAATACTAAAATATAAAAATTCGACTTACCACGACAAGTTCTTCACCAAATTGAATCGTCTGAATAGGATGCTCAACAACGGGTAGTTTATTACCACGGAATTCGATTTCTTGAAAATTGACAGGAATCCCCGTCAAAGCTTCAATCAGTTTCTTTAAGTCTGTATAAAGTATCTGAAAATATAATCTAAATGAGTTATAATCAATTATCAAAGCAAAAACCTGATGATCCAACTCAATGCCTTCGAATAGGCGAACTTTTTGTCTTCCATCTAAACGAATATTAATCACGACCATCTCTAAAATAAAAGAATTTAAGAAAATAAATAAAACCGCGTTAATGCTAATAAAACCCGAATATGGAAGAATGAGAATGCAAGAAAAAATGGTTTGATCAAACCATTTTTTGCTCAAATTTGAGCAAAGCTGTGACATAATGCCAAAGTAATCAAAAAGCGCGCAAATTTGAATGCGAATAAATAAATTGACTAGTACAAGCATTTATTATTTAGCTATACTATTAAATTTTATAGTGTCCATGAGCTAATGTATTAATTTTATTATTACAAATGTATTGTGCAATTTTAAATGAATATGGAGAATAAAAGAAATATTGAGACGAACTAGTATGAGCATAAAAATTCAATTTAACTTTAGATATTTCGATAATTATATGATTTTTATTTTAAAATTGTGTGATAAAGTGCACTAATTAAAATTTGGATTAATTTTAAACATTTCTATCGTAAATTACAGGGAGCGGCAAAAAAAAATGACCTCTAAATTGAACTTATTGTAGCGCGAAAAACTTTAAAGTTCAGAATTTCTACACTTTTCTAGAAGATTCTACATTAAAAATAGTATATATAAGCAATGATTTTGTGGGCTTTTCACTCTGCTTATAAGTCCTTTCTGGGATGACGACAAAACAAGAGAAAATTTTGGCGTTACATGCGCTAGGAGATCGGTACAGTGACATTGCGCGGAAGCTTCGCATCGACAAGTTCAACGTCAGGCGTACTATTAAGCGCTTTGAGGAGCTCGGCCATGGCGGTCGCCGTCCAGGAAGCGGTAGAAAGCGCACTGTGAGAACTGCTAGCAACCGGGAGCGCATTCGAGAGCGGGTCAGGCGAAATCCGAGGGTCTCAATGAAAAAAATCGCCAGCTACACGGGAATCAGCGACCGAACGGTACGCCGAATAGCCAAGGATGATCTCCATCTCAAGCCCTACAAGCTCCAAAAAGTGCAGCTCCTTACCGACAACAACAAGCGCGTACGACTTGAAAGATGCAAACGACTATGAATTTTTGAATTTCACAATTTCTGGCGCAAATGGGTGAGAAGTACGCCACTGAAAAATGTGACTAATTTTAGGTATTTTGGCTAATAATAATTGCGAAGCAAATAAATTCCGCGGATTAGGCTTCTTACTCAGACTTTGGGGTATGCTTATTACATCCTCGCTATAGCGGCACCTAGACTCGGTCCCGAAGGGTGCCGTTATATCGAGGTTCGACCGTATTTGTATTGAAAAATATGTTATTTTGTACTAAATAATCAAATGAAAAAAGAAGAAAATTTATATTATCCAAAATACAATAACAAATATTACCCCAATAATAAGTGAAAAAACATTTATTATCATGAACCAATTTTACTAATATGTCACCATTTCAGAGAGGCTCGAACATTATTAATTAAAATTGTAATCAATTTTTATTGAAATAAATTATATTTAGCCTGTTTGTATTGTGTTGTGACAGAGTGAAATGGTTAATTATTTATACCATTTTACCCACTATCTTATGTACAGTTTTGTGTATCACTGTATAGCTATATTCTACTATGTAGATCATCGTTAATATTATAATTGTAATTGTATTATTACGTAAGTACGTTGTAGTGGCTTAATAAGAGGCGAATAAAGTTCTTTTGTTTATATTGCAAACTTGTACTGAGGTGTGTAGTCTATCACTCAGTTACTCAAAGGTTTTCTTTGTTATTCCAATAGCACGGACATAACATATTGCAAGTAAATAAATTGATATACCATAAAGACAGGAAAGCACGAGAACTACAAAGAGGGAAAAGCACGAGAAGTGAAAGAAAAAATAACGAATCCATGAAAAAAATAATTGTGTAATATTGCAATTGAAAATTAAAAGGAATATCATTAAAAGTAAAAAAAATAAATGAATGAAATAATTTAATTGGAAAATAAATTAATAATTAATTACTAAGTTCGATTTGTCACAATTGACAAAATTGACAAGAATTTTGTTTAAAAATATCGTATTTGAACCCATTGGATCCTAGCAGTTTTACAAAGCCTAGGCACAATTAAATTTAAATATTTTGCCGCGGCAAATAAAGTCCAATATTGAATTGAGCGCTTTCGCTGTGCAAGGCGTTGCGCCCGCGACTCGCGCGCCAGCCGCTCGCCAACGTCTCGGCACGAAACGTTTCATTAGTGGGGCGTTTTTTTAAGGCAATTTTATGAGAAATTGGATCATTTTCGGCATGGATGGGACGCTCATATGTCCATTGTACGACGTATTCACATGGCTCATTATCATTTATAAAATCCTTAAAATATTGGCATACTCGAATAATTCTTTTGGGAATAATCATTCATTTTAAACCCATAGTGTGGGGTTCTTAGTCACACAATGAATAATGAATATCATATCCGAAACCACTACAAACTCTCACAGAATTACCATTTCCAAGTCGCGCAAAAATTCACGCCAACTCGATGGAAATCGACCGTAGACGCGCAATTCCACACAATGCGCCTTTCGCAATGCGATACGAGCGCGCACGTCGTCAAGAAAGCGCGACGCAAACGCGCCACCGTCACCGTCGTTTTCCACCCAAAATTAAACGTCTAATCAAATTGCCTCATGACTTTAAAAACTTATTAGATTTTTTTCACTCTATCGGATTCGTTACCTCGATTATTAGGCGTCGTCCAACTAGCATGTCGAGAGGAATCACGTCAAAGAGTAACGCTCCATTCTGTGCAGTTTGATTCAGATAGACGACGCCAACGCGAATTTCTGCGCCGAAAAATTTCGGGGCGAGCGCGAATTCCAGGGCTAGAGAACACTAAAAACGTCTTTTCAATAAGCCAATACTAAATATATCAATAAAAATACTTACAGCTCGATGAAACTGAACCGATTCATTCGTATCCGCAACAACAATTGTCAGGATCGGAATTGTACCGGCTTTAACAAGCGGCAAAAGGTCCACGAAAAGAAATTGTTCAAATTTCTTGTCAAATAGTTCCGTTTCCATGAAATAGTTTAAATTTGAATTGGTATAATAATTGGATAATAGATCATAAACAATAAAGCTTACGAGACATTGTAGGCATTTGACATTTCACTTGGGCAGACGATAAAGCAAACATCATAGAAAACGAATTTCTGCTGTAAAAATGCCAATTGAAGATTGCGAAGACTGATTCGAATGTCTTGATAGCGAATTGCATCGGAATCGTTCTTACTGGCCGCAAAATTCGTGACCCATATTTGATAGCGATCGTGGAAAAAGAAAATTTCAATGCGGTTCACTGTGATTGGAAGATGTCGCGCGCAAATCTCGAAAAATCGACGATTGACACGCGTGACGTCGTGCAATTGTGACGAGCCCACAAACTCGAAAACATCGCACAGGCATTCCGTTGGTAGGGCCATATAGTTGTGAAAAAAGAATATAAAGCGCTATCGCCCAACGTTGCAATTTTGAGTTTGTCGTTGGCTCATAAGCTTATAATGTACAACATAACGGACAAATTAAAAGTATATCGAATCGAAATTCGTCTAATTCATTGCTTCAATTTAAGGTGAATTTAAAAGCCATTAATAGAATTGAAAATGTCGGGTAACGTGCAAACGTCCTCCATTCATTCCCGGCTATCGCCGAAAAGAAATAAAAATATGCCAAGGTCAAAAGAAAATTATTTTTTATTTTTATTTGAATTTTCGCCATTGCCAAAAAAAAAATAAACCAATTTAAAAATTAAATTGGAGAGACTCAAGTTACCGGAATTCGGTCCAATTAATTAGTCTTTGGGAGTTAGGATTTTTGTATTTTCACAAAAGGTGATAAATCACACAACTTGTCATTATAGACAATGGTTTATACAAGATTAGGTTGGCAAAATCTTTTGAGATTCACTTTTAAGAATAAAAGAAAATTTTATTATTTAAAAAACAATAACAAGAATAATAATTCAACTTCCGAAAGCAGACAACAATTTGATAAGGGCCCAACGTGAAGGAATTTGATGAATGAGAGAGAGGGTATGAGCTCAATTGCTCGTAGTCTTATTCAATATGGCGCGTTTCGCCCCGAATTTGTGCGTTTCGTGTGCCTTTCGCTTCTCGCCCAAGCGGATTTTCTCGTGCCGTTTTGAGACCATTATTTCGCGATGTTTTCGGTTGTGGCCCTTTAAATTAGATAATCAATCGTTGAGCAAGTTCATCGCCAGGGAGACTTACATTACCAGAATAAAACAATAAAGATAATTTCTCTAACGTACCCCTTTGTTCAACTCGACCCGCTTGTTGTGGTTGACGTTGAATGGCTTACTCGCTCTGACTTGCATTTTCGGCGATTGGCCATCCAACGTGTCGATGAGAGCGGACTGCTCGTCGACCGCCTTATCATCGCCGCCGGCGTTGAGCTTCTTTGTCAGCGATTTAAAACGATTGGTGTGATCGGTATTTCGACATTCCTTGATAAACTTCTAAAATAAAATTATTGCTTATTAAATAATTGCTATGTTATATTCGAATCACTTTCTTCAATCAACCTTTAATTTCGGCTCCAACGGAACGATAATCTCCGCGAACGCCGGGCTATCTTTCAGCGCGTTCGCGCAGTCCGCGCACAGCTGATAGAGATGATCGGCAAGCGCGGAGCGAACGCCCGAGTCCTGCAATTGCAGCGATGAGAATCGTACGCTTTCCGTAACGTCCACATACCTTTCCGTACCCTTGCCGGCCGACGGTTTCGTCTTATCGACTTGTGTCAGTCGATCGAGAAGCTGAAATAATATCAATGTACATACAACTGACTTCCATATTCTTTTTTGAAAAAGCATTTCGCCCCATGAAAGAATAATTTGTCGACTCGATTCCAGAACAAAAAAAAAAAAAGGCAACAACCGTTTCGGGAGTACACATAGCCTAATGGCATGTTATGACAGTTTGCCTGTTTGCTCTGAAATCGGATTGACAAGAACTAAAATTATAGGGTTTTTTTTTCTGGAAGAAATTCGATTCGAATTGCTTGGGCTTTTTCTTCTTTCTTTTCTAATATGTCCCAATTTCCAACAAGCCCGGCTATAGCCAACCTCAATGGCCATTGCGAGTGTGGGAATGAATATTCGGCATTCGATTTGTAGTCGCAGCAAAAGTCGAATGCAAAAAACGCCCAACGGAATGTAGCGACTCGACATAAAGGACCTGAAATAAGCTAAAAATAATAATTGACTTCAATCTTTATATTATCCCAATTTCGTGTGGATAAGCCGCGAGGATCAAAATCATAGGGTTTTTTTTCTTCTGGAAGAAATTCAATTCGAATTGCTTGGGCTTTTTCTTCTTTCTTTTCTAATATGTCCCAATTTCCAACAATCTTTATATTATCCCAATTTCGTGTGGATAAGCCCCCCGGGTTTTTGAGCCAAATTTAAATCCGGCGCCAAATTAAATTAGGCTCGAAACACTCGGGGGGGGGCTTATCCATCCGAAATTAGAATATAAATTGGTTTGTAAAAAAGGAAAAAAATGATGTAAAGACTTGGGTCGGTTGGATTCGAGCCAAAATACATACCAGCAAAACAAAATGATTCACCTTGTCAGTAAACTTAAGATTTCGATGAGCGGATGGCATAAATCGCGAAAGCTGGCGTAATGCTCCGCATTCTTGACGCTCTGCGCGACGACGCGAATCCAAAGCGCCAAGCCGTTGAGAAACTGCCAATTGTAGACGGTGGGAATGAGGTCCTGAAATGTCGCTTTATGAATTCTAGCGGATGTTTTAATTATTAAACGAATCCATAAAAATATAATACTTCGCCGACCTTCTTTTTGCCGGTAATGGCGCCGCGAAGTTGAATGGCGAATTGGCGGATGTAGACGAACGCGTAGCGATAGGCACGTTTCGGCTCCAGAAACGAGAGCTCAACCAAACAGCGCTGCATAAATTCGATGAGCGGTTTTGTCTCGGCATTCACCTACGCCGCAAAATTAAAAGAAAAACAGGCGAAAAATGGGCTTTCTTTAGTTCGAATGCGATTGAGGCGATTGAAAATTGAGCGGAGAAAGAGAATTTTGATAATCACAAATAGGGCGAAGCGATAAATAGTAGCGCCAAAATTTGTGTGCCTGTAAAGAGAGAGAGAGAGAGAGAGAAAGAGAGAGATGATAGAGATAGAGAGAGAGAGATAGAGATGATAGAGTACCTGCTTGCAGTTGGCGATGTAGGACACGTAACAGTGCCGATAGACGTGCTCAAACGCCAACTCGGCGTCCAGCCGGACAAATTTGCACAACACGATGAACGCCGCCGACCGGACGTCCTCGCGTTTGCGGCTCCACAATCGGACGGTCATCTACGAAACCAAAAGCCACAAGTCATTATTACTCATATTAGGTGGAAATTCATCAGATTATGGCATTAAATATTTTACTCCAAAACATTCGCATTAATATATGTATAGGAAAACTCACTCGAATCAGCTGTTTTGTTGCCTTGTAGAAGTGAAGATAGAGATCCACGATATCGCCGGCCGCTTTTAACGCCTCGCATACGACCTCGTCGTTGGTTTGCAGCTCCGTTAAGAGCTAAAACTACTATAATATATAAATTTTTCTTCCCGCGTTGATCATTCAAAAGCTAACCGCACACAACGCGTTGAGATAGTCCTTGGCAAGTGCGTTGTGTTTCTTCCAATGTTTGAATGCGCTTACATTCGCGCCTTTGTCGCGACGTCTCAAAACGCCTTTGCGAATCTTAGCCGGAAATTTCTTCTACAAATAAATTGAATATCAACTCAATAAAATACGAAAAAAGAGAGAGAAAGAGAGATGAGATAGAGATGAGATAGAGATGAGATAGAGACAGAGAGAGAGAAAGAGATAGAAAGAGAGAGAGAGATGAGATAGAGATAGAGAGAGAGAAAGAGATGAGATAGAGATGAGATAGACATTAGAGATAGAGAGAGAGAAAGAGAAAAAGAGAGAAAGTAGAGATAGAAAGAGAGAGAGATAGAGAGAGATGAAATAGAGAGAGAGAATTTCTTCTACAAATAAATTGAATATCAACTCAATAAAATACGAAAAAAAAAGATAGAGAAAGAGAGGGAGAAAGAGAGAAAGAGAAAAAGAGAGAGAAAGATTAGAGATAAAGAAAGAGAAAAAGAGAGAGAAAGAGAAAAAGAGAGAGAAAGATTAGAGATAAAGAAAGAGAAAAAGAGAGAGAAAGAGAAAAAAAGAGAGAGAAAAAGAGATAGAGATGAGATAGAGAGAGAGAGAAAAAGAGATAGAGATGAGAGATAGAGAGAGAGGAAAAAAGATCACAACAGGGCCGAGCCGGAATTTTTTTTTGATGAACTCACATCCACCGGATTGAGAAGCACCATAAGACAGCGACCCATGCGCGCAAAGCACATGGGCAGAATCACGTCGAAATGCTCATCGCGACGCACAACAAATTCGGACTCCAACGAGTCGGGCCCCTTTTGCTTTCCGGCGCTCTTTTTCGCCGAATTCCCGCCTCTGGTCTTGTCTTTGGCGTCAGCGCCTCCCGCGTTGGCTTTTTCCAACTTTTTGGATTGACGAGAGCAGCCCTTCTTCTTATTCGACTACAAACGAGATCGCCTTTATGAATTAATTATATATGCAAATTATGTAAATTTTTAGCTAAAAATGATTCGAAAATCGGATTTGTTTCAGGCTGGAATTTCCCCCGCTCCTAGTGACTAGGCCTTAAATTGATGCGCATAAAACGCTACTTCAGGCGTCCATTCATATCGTGTACGGCGGTTTCGGAACGGAACGGCTTACAAGCAATTACCATTTGGGCTAGCAAAAACATGTTAAATAGTGGTTATATTAGGTTCCGGAAAAGCAACTTACCCCCGCGCCGGCGGTGCTGACGTCGGCGCCGAGCCGAAGCACGCACGCCTTAAAGCAATCGACGGCGACGCGCGCAGCGGCCGCTAGCGCTTCGCGATGCTCGTGCGGCGAGCTCAACACCGCTTCCAAGTAGGCGAGAAGCGCGCCGTCGACGGCCCTCTTCCGCGAATCGGACGCGTCGCGGCGGATTTTGACGGCCGGGATGGTGTCGCTGGCGCGCAACACGTCCGCGGTCTCCGCCTCGTCCGCAGAGTCCTCCGGTTTCTCCGGTTCTTCGTCTTCTTTTTCCGGTTCCAGCTCCTCCTCCGCCTTCCCTTCCTCTTCCTTCTCATTATCATCGGCATCATCGCTGCTCATCTCAGCGTCATCCACTTCATCTTGCTCATCTCCGACTTCATCCTCATCCCCGTCGTCATCAAACTCGAGAATATCGCTCTCTTCCGTTTTCAAATACTCGTAAAACTCGGGATCCTTTTCGGCCAACTCGGCCAATTCCGACTTGAAACTTCTCGCTTTTCGCGGCGACTTTTTCAACGATGACATCGTTGTAGTTAATTTTCTCACAAATTCGGGCTTTACGAAATTATACGGGCCTGAAATCGGAGTAACTGAGGGAAAAAAAATCAAACACATCACTTGAAAACTTGCATGAGATTATTATACACCCGCACATTGGGCTAAATGAATTAAATTAAAAGAAATATTCCAAACGAAATGTTCACAAAATGTTAAAAAAAATTGTAATTTTCAAATAAATACTTTATGCGGTGATAAAATCGGAATGAAACGGGTACGACAAAATGGAAAGGAATCCGGCCGAAGCGGGATTCCAAAGGCCTAAAGCCGGTGTCGTCCCTCTTTCGTGCCGCGCTTCCCGGTTTTGTCTCAGCACCATTTTTATCCGCTATACAATTCGTCCGGGTTCAAGGCTCAAAGGCATATAGACAATTTATCGTTTGAGGCCAATTTTCATAAAATTTTGCTAGTCTTTCTTTACATTTCTCCGCTGCATTCCAACTTTTCACAGTTTTTGATACACAATTTAATTGTAAAAAAAATTATTATTATAACAATACGGTGATAGAATCGGAATGAAACGGGGACGACAAAATGGAAAGGAATCCGGCCGAAGCTGGATTCCAAAGGCCTAAAGCCGGTGTCTTCTGGCCGAAGCGAGATTTAAAGGCCTAAAGTCGGTGTCTTCCCTCTTTCGTGCCGTGCGCCCTTCCCCCCCCCCCGAGTTTGTCTCAGCACCATTTCATTCCGCTATACAATTCGTCCGAGCTCAAAGGCATATAGAAAATACACAGAATTTAAGCGAGAAAAATTGTCGATTATTTATTTTTGGCGTTTGGAATCGTAGTAGTAGAAGGACGGCGGTCGGAATTCCTCGTTTCGATCCTCGCGCTGCGCGGAAATCCATCGCGTGTACGCCGTCTTGCCGCGATCCCACTCGCGGATGCCGTAATTGATCGTGTGGGTTGATGTTGACGCTTTGTCGGCGGCGGACGCGTTTCCTCCTTCCGGCTTTTCCAGCGACGATGAGAGTGGCGTCGTCTCGTCGGGCAGGGGAATTCCGGCCGGATCCACCTGGAGAAAAATGGAATTAGCGGCGTCGGATAAAGGCGTAAAGACAAGTCCAAGGCCAAAACCAGCCCCCCCCCCTCTATTTATGCGGAAAAAGCGAACGCGCACATTGACGACGTTGGCCGAAGACGTTTCCGCCGCGTCCTCGTCCTCGTGCGGCTCTTCCTCGCCCTCCGACGCGCTCAGTGGCGCGAGTCCCTTGCGCGTGCGTAGCCGATTGAGACGCGCCAAATCGAGGGCGCGACGCTCGAGGCGCGCCCGCTTGGCGCGTTGGCGATTCGCCGCCGTCTCGACGCTCAATTTCTTCAGCTCGGCGATTCGCCGCGCGCGCTCCTCTTCGGTGGCCGCCGCCAGCGAGACGTGCGACGGGCCGAAAACGCGTCCGCGCTCCTCCGTGGGATCGTAGTGAACGATAAGCGGCGTTTCCTCCGGCTCGTCCTCGTCGGCGTTGTCCGATCGAACTGGAAAAGGAAAAGAATTACTTTTTCGCCTTTAATGAAAAAATTGCAGTTGGGATCGGACCGTTGGGATCGGACTCGCCGCGCGCCATTCGCTCTTCAATTTCGCGCTTTTTCAGCCGAAAATCCACCAAAAATTCGGCCTGTTTGCCGGTCTCGTCCACTAGCGTATCGCCCCGGGTCATGCGCTCGTATATGGCCGATTTCTCTTCTAGACAAAAAAAAAATTAAAATCAACCATTAAAAGCGGACCCTCGCGAATCAATTATCCCCCCTCCTCAAACTTGATCTGTATAAAAGTCTCGGATTATACCGAGTATTTTGCGTCGTTTCGCCTGTTCGGCCTCCTCCTGGCGCAACGCGTCCTCGCTCCGACGTGTGCGCGTCGCGCGCGCCTCCGCCACGCCGGCGCGCTCCGCCTTCTCCGCCTTGGCGGCGGCGGCGAAAAGATTATGACGCGGCGGCTGGCGATTCACGGTTATGCCGGCGGTGCCGCGAATCGGCGCGGCCGCTTTCGCCTCCTCCTTCTTGCGTAAATACTCCGCCTGCAGGTCGAGCAGCGAGCCCATCCCGCCGGTTCGAAACACCTTCGGCTTCGGCTTATCGAGCGAGTCGGCCATGTGTCTCTGACTTGAACCTTTCACTTTAAATGCAATTAAAATTGCCAATAAACTTTGCATTCACACAAAAAATTTGCATTAAAACATAATTTCAATATTTCCGCATGTTTTTGAAGCGCGCGCAAAAAAAAGTCAAATACCGAAAAAAGAAAGAAAAAATTTATTCATATCCATCCATTTATTTATTTCGAACATATTCCACGCATTTGCTCGGATCGGCCGGGAAATAGTATTGGCACTTGGACATGAGTCGTTTCAGGCCGTGGATGTACTTTCGTTGCGTCTCGTTGTTGAGCACGTGCGCCACGTTCGACACGTACGCCTTCGCGGAGCCGGGCCGCTGATGAATGCCCGAACGTGTGACGCCCACCGGCCACGGCGCGTTGCCGATGGCCATCTCCTGGAAAATTTGCGCGTACAATATAAACAAGGAAAAATCCAAACGTCTAAAGTGATATATGGATCCTCACAAAAAGGCACGAAGAAAGGCGCCGAGGACAAAAAGGCCGGTGAAAACGCAAGCCAAACGCCGAAAATGCACGTCAGAGTGAGCAAGCCATTCAACGTCCACAACAAGCAGCTCGCGTTGAACGAAGAGGTACGTATCATTTTCACCGGATTGATGGACTTATTAATTACCTAATTTTAAGGGACAAAACCGAAAACTTCGCGAAATGATGATTTCGAAGCGAAATCGTCGCGTCTACGAGAAAATCCGCTTCGGCGAGAAGCGAAAGGCACGCGAAAAGCGAAAACTCGAGGAGAAACGCGCCAAGTTGGATCAGACCGCGAGCAATTGAGCCCCCTGCCATTCTCGCCAAATTCCCAATGCTGGACCCTTATTGAGGCGGGATTTTTTACCGGTTTTTTTTTGGATGTTGGCCTGTTATTATTGTTATTGTCCACTAAACACCAACCATATAGGCGTTGTTGGCCACAATATAGTTGCGATCGATTATACAGAGCCGGCAAATGTTGACCAAATGATGGCGTATGTCGTGAGCGCACGTATGCTTCGCCAAACTATCCATCAGCGGTCGAAGATTGTCCATGGTCTGTTTGTGCATACCGGCCTCGAGTTTGCCGTGCGCCGTGCGTTTCGTCGCCTTGTCGCGTTCGTTCAGCTCGCGGCCCCAACGCTTCAGCAGGTAGACGATAAACTCGTGGATAATGTCGCAATCGCGGTTGGGTGAATCGTCCGCACCCAATAAATGCGCGCGTTGCTATACGACAAATTGTGATTTCAGATTCGCCCAAATAATTTTTCCAAAAAATTTGAATTAATTTCCCACCAAAATCTGATCCCAAGTCCCATTTTCGGCGTCCGGCATTACGACGTCGTCACGACCGGGTGCCGGCTCGCCGTCAGCGCCCTCCTCGAATCCGCCGTCACTCCGATCGCCGCAGCCGCCGCCGCCCTTAACAACCTCGGCGACAAGTTCGTTGTCGACTTCGCTCAACGCCGCCTGAAAATCGTTTTTCCAGCCCTCTTTCAGCTCGGGCTGTTCGATTTCATGCCTTCGCAGGCGTCGTGCCGCCTCCGCATCCGACTCGCCGAACAATCGTGTGGGCAGGCCGCGAGCGCGTAGTCGTTGAATAACTTCCGCGCGCGGCAAATTCAGCGCCGCCGACGCGTCCATCGCGTCGGCGTTTTCGCCGGCGGTGGAGGCGTCTTGAGCTTTTTCCACCCATAAAATGATCAGTTAAAGTCCGTATATCAAAAAAAAAATCAATATTCTATTGGTGCATAAGAAAAAGGTCTCACCGAAGTGGGCTTTTGTTCCGCCAGCGATTGTCGCTTCAAAAACTCGTCGCGCTCTTTTTTCAGCAAATCCGCGGGGCGCATAATCTTGATTCCCTTCTAAAAAATGGTCTTATGAATAGGAAAAAGAAGAAAAAATTAAAAAATTTACATTCTCAACCACGATATCATTTAATTGTTTTCGCTTTTGCGCAATAACGTCCTTTAGAAAGTCCATTGCAAAATATTTGAATTGCTCTAAAAACGCAAAAATTCTAATATGTAAAAGTGTATTTTTGAAATTAATTGTTAAATGTGCTAGGTATATAGGATATTCAGCCCATAGGATGAATACATGTTCGGCTCTCTCGAAAATTTCAGCTTGAATTTAAAAAAATTTTAAGAAAATAAATGGCACAATGCGAAACAAAAAAAAAGCAAATACAAAATTCGATTAAAGTGCGAGAAAATTCGCCTACAAATTTAAAGCTGGGGCCAAAAACTGGTCGGCCGTATAATACAACAGGACTACAATGAAGGCATTGGCGCCAATTTGAATTTGGCTCAAAATATCCGGCCTTATACACGCGAAATTAGAGTAGGGCATAAAAATGACACGACAAGTGATATTTAAACTTAAAAGATTTATTAATTTGATGGACATTAAATTTTAAGCCTATTAGATTTATTAGATTTATGCTTACGACAAATATGCTTAAAGGACGCATGAACACCAAATATAGATTTCCACACAATTTGTTCTAACTTTTTTTCTACGATAGACGTGGGGTTTTTTTGCATTTTGTAGAGCGTACCCGATTTGTGGGGGACGTGTTTCACTTGAACACTTGAAGATCCGTGTCACACGTTGTTATCCCGTGGTGGATCATACAATCGCCGCTTATATTGTTTCCTGTCTTCTGCTAATTGTCTCCAATTAGGTCGTCCTATGCGCTTTTCCATCAACTTTCGCCATCTTTCCGCTGGTCTTCCGGGTGGTCTTTTGCAGTCGTATGGCCACCAAAAAGTCACTCGTGTCGTCCATCTGTTGTCATTTCTTCTGGCTGTGTTTCAGCGATTTTTAAAATGTTTATTTCTAGCATTTTTATAGAGGAAAATGCAACGAAAAAAGTGCATGTGGCTGAAAGCAACGAAAAAAGTGCATGTGGCTGAGCATTTTTTTCGGAGAGTGATCCAATGGACTTGAAACTTTTGCTATAAGTTCCTCTTACATACAATATTACACTCGATAAATTGATCGATTGGATAGGAGCCGAGTTGTGAAACTTTAAAAAACGTCGAAAATGCTGAAATTTTGTGGAAATCTATATTGGTGTTCGTGCGTTCTTTAAAGTGCGAGAAAACTCGCTTACAAATTTAAAGCTGGGACCAAAAACTGGTCGGCCGGACAACAAGACTCCTGGCCGACTAAAAAGGATCCTATAGGCAAATTTTCTGTTTTTATGTGTTTGCGGAGGATTGAGAATTTCGCTAAACGTCATCGAAAAATCCGAATTTGAATTGTTCGTTAAAAAAACATTAGGAAATCATCTAGCGAGTCTCATCTTAAAAAACTCGGAGTCATTTTTAACGAGTCGTTTACTGACTTCGAGTCAAATAATTTGGAAAAAAATTATAATGTTGTGACTTGGCTCTACAAAAATGGCTCAATAAATGGCTTTGTTTGGAGCCATATGGCTCCGTTGCGGAGCCAAGTGGTCGGAGCAGCCACCTGAAGCCATTTATGTCTTAATGGCTTGCAATCAGTGTTGTAATTTGGCTCCGTCTCGCCTATAACGGACGAGTAAAGCGCCATTTTGTCGAGTCGAAAAGTGTCAAGCAAAAAACCAAAAATAATTTTTATTTAACATAAATCAACAACAAAATTTCCGAGCAAATTATTTATTTGTCCTCCTCGACGGTGATCTTTTCGCTGACGTAAATTCCGTCGAGGAACTTTCGAATGTCCTTGTTCTTGACGGTGGTCGACTGCTGAATTCGAGCCGCTAAACAGAAAAAATTTGTTTAAACTTTAAAGGATTCTTGTTCGAATATACAAAAACAAATGGGAATAAAGTAATCACCGGCCTGGGAGACGAGCTGAATGTCGTTTCCGTCGACGATGAGCTCGTCCTTCTGTTTGGTGGAGATGGTGGCCGTCACGCCTTGGGGCAGCGGAACACGACGAATTATCTTCTCGCCCAAAAAGTTTCGAATCTAAAAATTGATGAAAATCTTTAACCATTGTGAAGACTTTGCCGTGAAATTCTTTACTACATATATCAATTCCATTAAATGTATTGAGGAATCACACAGCCGTTATATGAACATTCTCATAATCTAAATTCACTAAAGCGCTGCTATTTTCGTCTGTCACGTCTAAAACCTCTTAAATTTTCGCCAAATTGATTGGGTATTTGAAATTTTTCAACGACCTTTCCGATGTGGCCATTTTTGGAACGATAAAGAAGATGTGGGGGCAATCGAGTAGGGATTGAAGTGATTTTTATGGTCCGAGTTAGATAAAACCCAAATATTTTTTTGGGAGACTATTTCAGGCTTATCGGCAAAGTCAAAGATTTCGCGAAGGCTGTTTATACGGCTGCTGCGAATTTTCCAATATTGAAAAAATCCAAAGGAGTAAAAAATGATGAAAAATATCCTCCTATATGCGACTATTAGAAACCCAATGATATTCCAAAACAATTCACATCAAAAATACGCCCATGCATCAACCGTCTACGACAAAAAGATTACATATAGGAAATTCCTACCTCAATAACGGTGTTCTTCTCTTGCAACGAGACGTTGATGGGGAAGTGAGCGTAGACGGAGCGCATCTTGTAACGGAAACCTAACGTCACGCCCTTGATCATGTTCTTGATGTGAGAGCAGACGGTGCGAATTGCGGCCAACTCCTTTCGAAGGCCGAACCATTTGCGGACCTTGATAACGTTGGGCGCGACGCGCAATATCTCAATGCTCATGTGGCCAAAGTCGCGTTTTAGCGTACCACGCGGTCCAACCACTTTCACCATCCTTTTGTCGAGAACGAACTTAACACCCTCGGGGAACTTCACCGTGTCGCACGATTCGATAATCTTCATTTCGGAATTAACTAATACAAAAGTCCTGAAAATAAATCAATTCGGAATAAATCAATTTTTCGGAAGTGATAGCAACATGCACAATCGTGTAAAAATCGCAACATCATCAATATTACGAATGTTTTTTTTCTTCAATTTTCATCAATAAATTGATGAATGGACACAATTTCAAAAACCATTTACTTTTTAACTTTTTAGCGGGTTGTTCTTAAAAATCTCATGAATAAATTTACACGAGGAACTAGGAGAGGGCCGCTCGCTCACAAGCCAAAAGAAACACACAACGAGCGAGCAAAAATCCTAAAATTTTTAAAAATCTCGAGTTTTTCAAATTTGCGCGCATTTATTTTTTTTGGCGTTTGTTATTGCAAAAAATAAAAGGAAAATTTTTTGCCCAACAAAAAAAAATTACAAAGCAAAGGGATAAGACTTAAATGCAGGCAAATACCCTAATTTCGCGTGTATAGGGTCGGGGGTTTTTTAGCCAAATTTAAATTCGCGCCAATTGGAGTTCATTCTCTGCCCGTATCGTCGGATCCGTTGGGGTCCAAATTTTGTGCCCCGCCTTTGCCTCGGTTTTATAAAAGTGGGCATTAAAATTTGGACCCCAACTGATCCGATACGAACAGAGAATGAACTCCATTTGGCGCGAATTTAAATTTGGCTCAAAACACCCGGTCTTATACACGCAAACCTATAGGGTATTTGATTTAAATTGGAGGTGACGATAGGCACATATTCAGTCTATTTGTTCTTGTTGAGCCGCTAAATAAGTGATGCCAAAAATTATGCAATATACTAAACTATATAAGCCATTAATTTAGGTACATTTTTTCCATTCGTTCCATTCTCGCCTCCAAATTCACGATGCGCGTCAAAAAGAAGGTATGAGAAATTTCGTCTGACACTTTTTCCTATTTAATTCTAATCATTTGCTGCCGCCATTTTAAGTTCGAGGTCGGCACGGCGCGCGTGTACATTTCGCAGCGCAAAGCTATGAACAAGCTTCAGCTCAACCTGAAGGACTTTCGCCGTCTATGCATTCTCAAGGGTATTTATCCACGCGAGCCCACTCACATCAAAAAGGCGAATCGGGGCAGTACGCAAACGAAAATCTTCTACCATCTCAAGGACATCAACTTTCTTGCTTCCGAGCCGTTGATCAACAAATTTCGAGAACAAAAGGTGGAAAGCTTAATTTTACCACTAATTATGGTTGATTTATTAACGCCGCTTAAGATAATTTTTAGGTGTTTTTTCGCAAGCTAAAGTCCGCACAAATGAAAAAGGAAAATGAAAAGGCGAAAATTTTAATCGAAAACCAACCGCATCCCCGTCTGGATCATCTCGTAAAAGAGAGGTATGCTTTTTGGATATCCGTTTTTAATTAAAAAAAATATTCGTTTTTAATTAGATTTGTTTAAAAAAAAGTTTTTTTTTTAACAGATATCCGACCTTTTCATCGGCGCTTCAGGATCTCGACGACGCGTTATGTCTGTGCTTCGCATTTGCGATGCTCTCGCAGTCGAAAGTCGCGCGCTACAATGTTATCGCCACGTGTCGCCGGCTCACCGCCGAATTCATGCACTACGTCATCGAGGCTAAGGCGCTGCGAAAAGTCGCTTTTATAAGCCATGAAATTTTTAATCGATGATAACATTATTTGAAATTAATAATTCTAGGTATTCATCTCTATTAAAGGCATCTATTATCAGGCGGAAATAATGGGCGAGAAAGTGACGTGGGTGGTGGGACACGAGCGTTCCGTTGCACGCGCCCACGAGCTGGATCTATCGGTTATGGCGACTTTTGTGGAATTCTATATCACTATGCTTTCGTTCATCAATTTTCGACTCTACAAAACGCTCGGCTTTATTTACCCGCCGAAATTGGCAGAGAATAACGGTGAGTGCTTGAAAATCAGATACTTTTTACTAAGCGACTAATTTGAGAGACTAATTACAGACTATTTGAACGAGGCAGGCGATCGCGAGAAACTCTTTTCTCTGGCGAAGCCCATCGATCGCGTGGAGAATTCAACCGGTGGCGGTAAGGCCATCGACGAGGAGCCGGTTCTCATCGATACCTTCGATGGCGAAGGCGCCACAACCGAGCTCACCGCCAAGTTCCGAATGGCCGAAATGTTGCGCACATTGTTCTCGCGTTTTCGTTTTTTCCTCAATCGCGAAGTACCCAAAGAGGCGCTGACGTTCATCATTCGCTCGTGCGGCGGCGTCGCCGCGTGGGATGGCTGTCCGGCTGAGCTCTACGATGAGGACGACGCGACAATCACCCATCAGGTTGTCGACCGACCCATTCATAGCTTCAACATCAATCGGTGGGTGTGATGCCTCTTTAAAGCTTTGCTCCAATTTCAACTCAGCATATGTTTTTTTTTCTCAGCACATACGTCCAACCACAATGGATTTTCGATTGCTTCAACGCACGGCGTTTATTGCCGACGGCTCGCTATGCTCCGGGCGTCTTGCTACCGCCACATTTGTCTCCATTCGTTGAGGAGAGCGTGGGTGACTACGTACCGCCAGAACGCATCGAGCAGCTGGCCGAAAGCGGACGCGGTAAGATTCTGGTTCTCATTAAAAAAAGTTGAATGGAAAATTCTACCATTTAAGCCATTTGCAGATGTGTCCACACTCATCGAAAAGCCAGAGGCACCGGTTGTGAAAAAGAGCGAAAAGAAGATTGCGAAGGAAGGCGCCGAGGACAAAAAGGCCGGTGAAAACGCAAGCCAAACGCCGAAAATGCACGTCAGAGTGAGCAAG
Organism: Bradynema listronoti; assembly: GCA_024678965.1. Classification (NCBI taxonomy): domain Eukaryota; kingdom Metazoa; phylum Nematoda; class Chromadorea; order Rhabditida; family Allantonematidae; genus Bradynema; species Bradynema listronoti. Next base: position 5,209,169 of record JANLNO010000003.1, read on the forward strand.
CCATTCAACGTCCACAACAAGCAGCTCGCGTTGAACGAAGAGGTACGTATCATTTTCACCGGATTGATGGACTTATTAATTACCTAATTTTAAGGGACAAAACCGAAAACTTCGCGAAATGATGATTTCGAAGCGAAATCGTCGCGTCTACGAGAAAATCCGCTTCGGCGAGAAGCGAAAGGCACGCGAAAAGCGAAAACTCGAGGAGAAACGCGCCAAGTTGGATCAGACCGCGAGCAATTGAGCCCCCTGCCATTCTCGCCAAATTCCCAATGCTGGACCCTTATTGAGGCGGGATTTTTTACCGGTTTTTTTTTTTGGATGTTGGCCTGTTATTATTGTTATTGTTTTTTCAAATAAAATTTTATCATATTTTATTGATGCTATTGCAAGACGTTACCGACTTTACAAAATTCCATTGGGCTGGTAGGAAAGTCTTTGAACAAAAAAAATATAATTTTATAAAAACTAAAACACATTAATCCAAGAGGTATTTTCCATCATGATCTATGACTATTGGTCGACATTCATGCAAAGAATGAATGTTCTTCTTGAAGAATTCTGAGTAATGACATTCCCCCGACCCCCTCCCCCTAAAATAGTTAAATGCAAAAGAAAAATGTCTTTAAAAAATCAATAGAAAAATTCGCATTTTATTCCAATTGTGAAAAAAATATATTCTTTATTATAATTATGTATTCCTGTGTTTATCAAGAAATAATTTCAAAAAGCGATGTTACATCGGCTTATATGGCTACCGATATTTCTGGGAATATTTGAAACATTTACTTCCCTCCCCCTCCAAAAAAAAACATTGCAAAATTCACTCATATCTTCACTTTTATTTACAGAATCGTAGTCAATCCCTGTGACATATTTAAAATTTAGCAAAATCCATGGAGCCAATTTTTTTTATGAATAATGGCCCCTAAAATAGTTGTTTTACCTAAAACATTTCGTTCAACTTTCAAACACGCCCGCCTTTTTTTTTGGCGCAATGACTTTAAATAAAAAATTTGAGTTTATTTTTTATGCAGCAATTGCCCACATCGAATTAGAGGCTCAGGATTGCCAGTTAACCCAGATGAAAATAGGATAAAAAAGAACGCTGGGCACGAAAAAAATATTTTATTGATAATTTCCAACAACAAAAAAAAGATTTTTCTAAAAATATATGAATTGGTCTATTTCGTTAACTTTTCGGGTCAGATTCTTTATTCTCTCAACAATTAATACTTCTCGGAACGCCTGATCCTGTGTCTAAAAGAGCCATTCTTCATGGAAAAAAAGAACAAAAAATAAAAAAGAACAGACCCCCTCAAAAAAGAACAAATCTTTTTTTAAAAAGGACATCTGGCAACCCTGGCAATTTCCGATTAGGCCCTAATCGGAAATTGCCCACATCAAATTAGAGGCTTAGGGTGGAAACAATTGCCAGTTAACCGCTTCCATTCTCTCCGTTCAGCAATATATGTGAGAAAAAATTACTTGTTTTAACCATCTTAAATAATAAATGTTCTATAGGTCGAATATCTCTGCATCTCTGCATCCTAGTTTTTTGAAAACTTCCACAACTACCCATATTTCATAACTGGCCTTTCTTCCCCAAATTTCTGAAGAATCCGAATCGAATTTATCTGCTTACTTTTTAGGAATGAGCTCCATAAAACTTCGCACGCCGAAATGGGCGAAATTGGACGAAAATGTGAAGAGGGGTTTGTTTTGAGTCAGCCAATCAGAGCGTATTTGTTATAATACGATTTTTTAGACGAATCCACCGATGACGTCGATTCATTCGCGGCGGACGAAGAGGAGTCGGAAGCGCTTTCGGCGCTCAACGAAATGACGCGCTCCACCGGACGCTATACGACGGACGCGCGCAAGACCAGCGTTCTCGGCGCGGAGCAATCCACGGCTCAGCGACTGCGCGATGTCACAATTGGAAATAATCGCGGCGTAAGTTTTATTCATAAAGTGTTCTCGCATCGTCGTTGTATTATTGTTTTTAGGGACGTTTGCGAAGCATCAAATTTCATCCGTCCCATCCGATTCTAGTGACCGGCGCCGAGAACGGAGTCATAGCTTTATACGAGGTTTTCTCATTTTACCCGTCGATGCCCCGCGATCATCTTTACCCATTCACTTCAATGTGCTTTCTCACTCATTCAATGTGCTTAAAAATTTAGCTCAGCAAATCCGCGCAAAATCCCACGCTAAAGAGGGACGGAAAATTTTTTCTTCAGGACGTCGCCTTCAAAAAGTGCAAAATTTCGTCGTTTCACTTTTACGGCGACAATGCGAGCGCGATTCTCGTCATTCCCGAAATGCAGGTGAGCCTCTCTTCTTTTTTGCTCAGCATTTAATTCACACATTCGACATCACTATTAATTTGTTTTCTTCAGCGATACTGCTATTCGTACGATCTGCTCGAGGGACGCGTCGCACAAATCTATATTCCAGGTATTTTTTTGTGAATTCATCGATCGATCGATACGCGACATATAATCGATTTATTCGCTCATTATTCAGAATTGCGTCGGCCATCGAGCGCAGCACCGCTCGAGTTGGGCGCCCTTTCCGCGGACGGCGTTCTCGCCGCGTTTCTCGTCCACGACACCGATGTTTTCGTCTTTGTGCTCAAGGTTTGACTCCCATTCCGATAATATTTCCACGCTGAAATGGTGGTTAATGAAGTTTTCCTCCTTTCACTTTCATATTCTAGTCCATGGAGCACATTCACACATTTCGTGGCCAGTCGAAGGTGGTCGATTTGTGCTTTTCGCCGACCGACCGCAACGTTATTTATGCATTTACGAGTGAGTTTCTTAACGAGAATTCGGATGGGAAAGTGATTTTCGATTGGTTTTTCAGCGGATGGCATCGTCTACGTGTGGGACCTGAGGCATCGCGCCGATCAGGCCGGCTTCCGCGACGAGGGCTGCGTGGGCGCAACGAAAATATCACTCAGCTCTAATGGGCAATTCATCGCTTGCGGGTCGATCCCGACGCCCTTTTATTCACTTCTTTTTGCAGGAATTTATTCGTTGAATTTTTTCCAGCTCAAGCACCGGCGTCATCAACGTCTACGAGACGTCCAGAGCCTGTTGTCCTCCCGACGACAGAACCGCCTCCGCGCGTCAATTTCTGGCTTCCGAGGACGAGGACCGAGAAGGAAACGTCGGCACGCTCGACGCGTTGGTCGGCGGCGGTTCGCGGCGCTTCGCGAAACCCATCTACACTCTGAACAATCTCACCACGTCCACGGCATTCATCAACTTTAATCACGACGCCCAATTGATGGCTTTCGGCTCGGACGTGAAGGTGGGAAGAATTGGGTTGTTTCCGCATTGACGCATCAATTTTGCAGGCAATGGCCTTGCGTTTGTTGCACGTGCGCAGCGGTCGCGTCTACGCCAATTTTCCGGCGCGTGAGGAGATGTTGACGCGCGAGCACTGGAAATGCGCGGCGTTCTCGCCGCACGGCGCGTTCCTCGCGTTCGGCAATAGCGGCGGACGATGTCGGCTCTATCGACTACAGCATTACGCTCGATACTAGTGGCCGCCGCGAATACATTATCTCGGAATGAATGCGGACGGATCTGCTTTTCTATCTCAAAACATTTTTTTTTTGTTGTTGTTAAAACCGCGTTATTCGACTCGTGAAAATTTGCCTCACAATAATAAAAGTTTTATTATTTCTTGAATTTTAATGAAGCGATAATAGAGTGTATTGAAAAGCCCATTAATTTTGTATAATGTTATTAGTGATGAGCCGAGAAAAGGCATTGCAAAGCGTTTAATCGGAAATTTTAAATACAATCAGAAATTATCGAAGATTCGGATTTTCTTGCTTCGTGGGCCGCTTGATGTGAATAAAGTGGAACTGAAAAATTACAAAAATTTCAAGCGGGAAGAGGAAGCGAAATATGTTGGGAGAATATGTCACCCCCATTAAAATATTTGAAAATGCATGGCGCCGCCGCATAGCCCCGGATCGAAAAATTATCACCATTTCTCGGATTCCCCACACTCTATTGGCCCACATTCCAGTATTGTCTTGAAAAAAATTTTTGGGACCCTATTTGGGATCCGGTACAAGATCCAGAGAGGCAAAAAATGGACATCAACTTTGGCATCTCCGATTCTGATTCGGAGGTAGTCTCAGTCTTGAAAATTTTTCGAATTAGGGACCGAAAAGGTCTCAAAGAAAAAGCGAACGTTTTCGTGACGGACATACGGAGAGTTTTAGTAAATGCTGAGGTGGGATGATGATCAATTCACACCACATAATCTCGGAAAAAAACTTAAAAGTTACAAATCGAACTGACCTGAGCGATTTCACAAGAGATGTTATCGCAGGCCGGCAGAAAACTAGCTATTTGAGAGCTATTCAAATTCGCCGATGACAAATCTGACGATTCGATGTGTCCACGAGACCTGGGAGCATTGTGCCCGTGAGTGTGAGGTTCGGGCTTCGAAGAGGGTTGATTGTGGTCGACTACATTAGGTAAAGCTCGCCGCCAGGCGTGTTCCTAAACACAATGAGACAAATGAATTCGTTTGGAACGTGGAAAAGGCCGGTCTCATTGGATGAAGTGAAATTTGAAAAATTAGTTAAATTTTGAGAAAAGTACTTACTCCATATCGATTGGAGGGCCGTCGACCGTCACGCAGCGCGCAAATTATGCGCAGATCTGAAAAAAAAGAAGTTATTTTATACGAGAACAAGCAGCTAATAGTGAAAAAATGCACAAAACTGTTTTTGAATTAAAAAAGAAATTAAAATGAGCGGCTGATTGCCTAAATACAGACTTCTTCTACATATTAAATTGGTCGATGAAAATATCATAGGAAATGGAGAGAACGCAGAGAATCCCATCGCCGATTTTTCGCGTTGGATTTGCGGTGGATATAAGCGGATTTGAAATTCCCTATAGTGTAGTCCGGAAGAGCCCAACCTATCGACTCTTCAACGAATCCGATAATCTGTTGAATTATCTGAGCTCTTATGGTGAACTATATTCGGAGTAGTTAAGGTCCTACCATCGCCTTATAGGCACAACTTTTCGGGATTGTGTACTAAGGGGTTGGCTAAGGCCACGCCGCCGGCTGGGGTTTGCTGCCTCAAGTTTTCAAATCGGGACCCGTTACGTTCCCCACCTGGGTTACGGTTCAAAGTAAGAGTTTCTGTGGATTATCGGCTCGACATCCTTCGGCCGACTTTGTTCTACCGATATCGGCTCTACTCTAGTTCCATCTTCTGTCATCAACTTCAATTTGTAAAAGTGAGAATGAGAGTGAAAATGAGTGTGATTGACTTCGTAAATTCTTAAAAATATTCTAAAAAAATATCCCTAAAAATAAAAAAAACTTTGAAAATATCCCAAAAAAGTAAATTGTAAAAAAAAATTTTTTTTTTATTCTAAAAACCTCAAAAATATTTTTAAAAATATCCCCATTTTCTCGGTTCTCCCATTCATCTCAATCGATCCGCCACCCCGAAAAACCCCACCACCCCAAAGATCAAACCGATTTTAGGTGCCGTTGATTTTATAAGTCGAAAAAATGAGAAAGCCTTAATATATATATATATATATATATATATATATATATATATATATATATATATATATATATATATATATATATATATATATATATATATATATATATATATATATATATATATATATATATATATATATATATATATATATATATATATATATATATATATATATATATATATATATATATATATATATATATATATATATATATTAGGGTTTTCGGAAAGAAACCGCGTTTTGATCCAAAAACAAAATTTATTATAAAAACAAAATTACAACACTTTAATCCAAAAGGTATTCTCCGTTTTTATCAACTACTTGTCTCCAACGTCCACGCAAAGAATGGATGCCTCTCTCGAAGAACTCCGCCGGCTGCGACTCGAAGAAGTTGGACACCCAAATTTCGATCTCGTCGTGGTTTTTGAACTTTTTCTCGGCCAGTGAGTGCTGCATCGACCGGAACAGATGATAATCGGATGGTGCCGGGTCTGGGCTATATGGCGGATGAGGAAGAACTTCCCAGCCCAATTCCTCGATTTTCTGCGAAGTGACCTTTGCGATATGCGGCCGAGCATTGTCGTGGAGGAATTTCGTCGACGCCGTGTCCACGCCTTGTCGCCCTAAGGCTTGGTCAACGCGGCTCAATTGGTCTTTGTAGAGGTCCGCCGTAACCGTCTGACCAGAATCCAGAACCTCAAAATACACCAAACCTTTGCTGTTCCACCAAACACAAAGCATAATCTTTTTGCCGTGTATGTCCGGTTTTGGAGTCGGTTTTGGCGCCTCACCGGGGTTCAGCCACTGCCGCTTTCTTGTGGCGTTGTCGTATTGGATCCATTTCTCATTCGAAGTAACAATGGAGTCGAAGAAGCCTCTGTTCTTTGCGCGGCGGAGGAGAATTCCGGCCATTGCCACTCTGCTTGCTTTGTTTGCATCACTCAGCTGATGCGGCACCCACTTTCCGGACCTGTTCGTCTTGCCTATTGCGTGCAAGTGGTCGGCAATGGTCGTTTGACCGCAACCAAACCGTTCTGCCAGCTCTCGAATTGTTTGGCGCGGATCCGACTCTATTGCTTCCTTCAACAGGTCATTGTCGACGACTTCAGGTCGATGTCCATGTTCATGATCCTCCAAGCTTTCGTCGCCACTTCTGAATCGTTTAAACCACTCCTGGCATTGACGTTCAGACAGGGCTTCCTCGCCAAATACTTCAAATAGCGCACGATGAGATTCAGCAGCCGATTTGCCGTGCTTAAAGTCGTACCACATGCAAGCTCGCATTCGAAATTTTTGATCAGACATTTTCTAAAAACTTTTTTAGTAAAAAATCAAAGTATACATAGACAAGTTATATATCAAACGATGCGCAAAAAAACGCTCTATCTGATAGATAAAACCAATTTACAAAATCTTTTATTATATGAGAAAAATAAATAAACAAATCCAACCGCGGTTTCTTTCCGAAAACCCTAATAATATATATATATATATATATATATATATATATATATATATATATATATATATATATATATATATATATATATATATATATATATATATATATATATATATATAATTTTATATATATATATATATATATATATATATATATATATATATATAGTAGAAATATACATATTATAAATTAAATTATCATACAAATGGGAGCCGTCCCATCCTCGTCGAGTCCCAGGCACATTGTTAATGGATCAATGTCTTTCACTCGTTCCCGGTCCTCCTCGTCTCGTTCGAGTATGGGTTCGGGTCTCGTCGAGTAGTCGGCATCAGCGGAAGTTTCTGGAATTTCTGCACAACCCTTACGAGATTCCGCGTCTTCCGGACAGTTCATCGCACAAGTTTGAAGCTCAAAGAGTGCACGTCGACATGAGCACTTTAACGCGTCAAATTTGATTGTGATTTCCGTCGGAGTGGCGCTGGAAATGGTTCGAGTAAATCAATATCAAACAGTAAGGTCTCCAACAAGTTCTTTTATCAAGAACATCTTGATTTGAATCAAAATGGATATTAGATAATTGCTCACTGATCGCTGATGCCGGAGAGAATCGGCCGCGGAAAACGCACTTGATACTGGAATTCAAGGCGTTTTGATACATGACAAATCTCGACACAAAACACTTTTAACGACCCATTTAGGAGCCAGCGGACCTAAAAAAGTAAATAGTTTAATTCATCAATTTTTTTTTTGACAAATTCTAGATCTTTAAACTAAGAAGTCTTTTACCAGGGACTTTTTGACTCGATCAATGTAGTCAGCGACGCGCTGGCGGGCGCACCGTTTCACAGCCAAACCGTCAAAGGCACGCGTCACAAATACTAAACGAGGAAATGCGCGCCGATGTGAGTGAAGCATTTGATGCGCATAAACGATTAGAAACTCGGCCAAATAAGATGCTATTACTAAAACGTAGAATAGAAAATAAAGAAAAAAATCCGCAAAAATATAGAAATAATCGAGACCAAAATACAAGTGACAAAAAAAATTCTAACCCTTCCAACATATTTTTGTGATTCAACTACTAGAAACAGTCAGATCATATTTAAAATAATTCAAATCTTTTATGTGCACTTGCGAGGGCCCATCTACTTTTTGTTGAAAATGCGTGAAAAGGGGCATTTTCAGGCACGCTTTTTTTTTAGCTTCGTCAAAGCATAGGCCCAGGCGTAGGTATAGGCATAGCAAAATAAATAGATGGTTTTTTCACCTCGCAAGCGTACTAGCGCCTCTATATGATTTGGAGATTCTATGCTAATGGGAGTGGGGTTAAGCCACTTAAGTTCCAACCTTCATATTCCTCGCTTTCACCAGCTTCGCCGAAGTAAATTTGCCTAACGCCGGCAAAAGTCATTTCCATTTCACTAACAGCTTTATGTTTTTTTTTATTTGAGCTTAAATTAATTAATTTAATATGCATCTTTTGGGAATTGAGAACGTATTGATCACCGCTGGAAAGCAGAGCATTTTGAAACCATTGATCACTGAACTAGAGAATAAATAGCGTTCAAGGTGGTGGAAATTTTGGTTGTATTTTATTTTGGAAAAAATAATTTTGTGCCAGGACATTTTTTAAGAGAAAGCGTAAAAAATACTAGAAAATATTATCTCTTTCTTTTAAGAACAATATAATCGAGAAAATCGAATGTGATTGAATTTTTTCTACTTTTTTAAATTTTATTTTATTAGATAACATCAACAAAAAAAAAAAAATTCGACAGAAAAGTATAAAGAGAAAAATGAAGAACAAAAGTATAATTGGAATGAATGAAAATTGGAGATCGAATTTGAGAGGACTCATTCACCATTATGTTCTCTGCACTTGAGCTTATAAATTAAGAAATATTAAAAAAGCCGACAATGAAATTGGATTATTAAAAATTGTTAAATTATTAATTTTATAAAATTTTTTTTTCTTTTTATATCAAATTATTTTCTAATAATTTTCCGAGGTTTTATGGCTTTCATTCATTTTTTTTTTGATTTAACTTTTTGTAAACTTATTTTTGCTATTTAGAAATTTCGTTTTCATTTTGAAAAATGTTTTATCTAAAATATAAGTAAATTCATTTTTTTTCAGCTGTGAAAATGCGTTTCGTACTGGAAAAAAATCTTAAACAAACAAAAAATACCAATAAAAGAATATAACAAATCATAGAAAAAATAATTCAATGAAAAAAAAATTAAAATGAGTAACAAATGGTGCTGGGATTTGACTCTTTTTAAGCGTCTTCGAATCCCTTAAATTCCTCCGAGTCGATGAGTTATTTAGAAATGACGATGACTATTAATTAAAGATTGATTCCCAATGACTCCCAAATTGAAAAGAAAGTTATTTAATCGTTTAAAAGTCAAAAAATCGGAGTCAAATCACAGCACTGGTAATCAAACAAAGAAATTATTAGTGAAAAAATAAATTAAAGTTGAGAAACTTTATAGTCATTTAATTTTGAGGCATAAAATGAAATGTGATAGAAAAAGCGGGTGATTATCTTATTTCTTCTTAAAATTTTCTTATTATCCTTATTTTTATTTTTCGATATTTTTTTTCTTCAAATTTTTGCACTAAAAAACGAATATTTTCCATAAATGTTCACTTTTTTTATATTCAAACTGGCAAAACCGAATATTTCCAAACAATTTTCGCTTTTCGCGTTTTTTTTTTCGAATAGAATTTTTATTAAACAAAATTCAAAAGAATTAAAGAAACAAACAGAAAAAATCTCACTTTTTTCTTATTTAAAGGTGTCATCATCGTCATCATTGAGAGAAGAGATTTGATTGATTTTTTAAATAAATTTAAAATTAAAAAGTTGAATAATAAAATTCTCCCTAGAACATGTTCATACTAAAGTCGCTGGCAAAGTCGGTGCCACCGCGCTTGGATGCCGGCCCGACGGTGTCGCCGCTCGGCCTTTTTGAACCGCGTCCACGTCCGCGCGCGCCGCCTCGACCGCCGCCGCCTCCGCCGCCGCCACGGCTACGCTAAAGCAGAAAAAGCGCATAATGAATAAGCGAAAATATATGAGCATTTAGGTCAAAAGTCGAGTCTATTGCTTGTCAAATAGACTCGTTAAATATCGATTAAGTCCATGTGAACACTTACACCGCCGCCGCCGCCACGTCCGCCCACCGACGGACCCGGCCCAAAGCTGCTATTGCCGTAGTAGGGATCGGGCGGATAGCCATAGGGCCCGTACGGATCGTAGCCGCCGTAGGGCATGCCGTAACCGCCGTAGGGATCGTACGGGACGGGCGGAGGATACCCGCCGACGGGGCCGCCCATCGGGCCGCCGAAGCTCTTATAGCCGGCACCACCGTTGCGTCCGCGGCCGCCGTAAAAGTCACCGCCGCCGTAGCCGGGCGGACCGCCGAAGCCGCGACCGCCTCGCATGCCTAGAAAATATTTTATTTGAAGAGAAATATGTATAATCGGCTCAAAAGCGTTTAAAATCATTTTTATAGATTATACCAAAAGCGCCGCCGCGTTTCATCGCGATTTTCTTTTTCTGCTTCATGTCGCCCTGCGGTTTTGCCAACGAAATGTCGAGTTGAATGTCGTCGACGGTCGAGCCGTTCAACGCCTCCATAGCCTAGAGAAATGGTTGCTATATATATAAACGCCCAAATGTCAAAAAAAAAAAACAACCTAAATAGTCTCATGTGCATATATAATAGGGAGGCCTACCGCAAGAGCCGATTCGCGCTCCTTGAAGTGAACAAAGGCGTAGTCGCGAATCTTCTTCACCTTCTCGATTTCGCCGTGCTTCTCGAAGATGACCTGCAGCTGCGGTTCGGTGACATTTTCGCGCAAATTTCGCAAATAGAGCACCTTGACCGTCGCCATTATTTCCTCGTTGGGCTCTTCCTGCTGCTCCGCCCAGTCCACGACGAGATCCGTGTTCCAAAGTCGAATCTGGACGTCGGTTAGATTAATTGATGCGACTTTGATTCTCTCCAAGTACAATAGAGACGATTTTTCGTCCCCGCCTCCCGACCCCAATTATCCCATATAACACTACTCATACATACAAATTGAACAAGTTGAATGTTGGGACCCTATTATAGACCACTTGGAACCCTGGAAACACAAAATTACAAAAAAAACTAATATCAAAATCGTGATCCCCGACCCCGACTACCCCATATAACACTACTCATACATACAAATTGAGTAAACTTAATGTTGGGACCCTATTTAGGACCCCCCCTCCCAAACCATTCAAAAATTTTTTTTTTTTTTGCACCGACGAGATTCGTGTCCCAGAGTCGAATCTGCACGTCGGTTAGATTAATTTATGCAACTTTGATTCTCTCCAAGTACAATAAAAATTAAGGCAATTCTTCGCCCTCCCACCAAACCATTCAAAATTTTTTTTTTGCACCCACCTTTCCCATCGATATCCTGCGCTTGGCGTCGGAGGCGGTTTTATGATCGACAAAATCGACGAAGCAAAAGCCTCGATTCTTGCGCATGTCGCCGGTCTCGACGCTCGGATAGACGATGACGTCCTCGACGCCCTCTGAAAAACCCGCGCCAAATAATTGAATAATCATTTCGAGCGACAAATTTTCTATTAAATCCTGTATTTCCACCTCAATTTTCTCTCCTCCTATTCCATTTCGTTTACCTGCATGCTTTCTCAATTCTTCAAGAATTTCTTCTTTGGATTTCGATTTTGGAATATTCCCAATGAAAAGACGAGTATTGGCAACGGAAACGTTCACTTTTAAGGTTTTTCCAGGCTGAATTTCGTATCCATCAAACTGAAAAATTGTTAGAGATTTCCTTTTTTTTCTTCCTTTTTTTCGTCCCAATTTTGCAAAAAAAAAAATGAATAAAAATGAATAAAAATAAAATATATTAAAATTGTGCCGAAAATTACTGAAAATTTTCAAAATGAATTTGAGGGGAATTGTGGAAAAATTGTGTGGAAAATTACAACGCCATTTTCTCGCCATTATCATCGTCTCACCAAGTCAAAGAACAAATTGTTTTAAAGCCAAAAACTTTCTTGAAGAAAGTTTTGCATGCCATTATTGAAAAATAATAACCAAAAAAATAAACTGAATAAAAAAAAATACGAATAAATCGAATTGAATAAGTCGAAATTCGAAAAAAAAGTCGTTAAAAATGCGCTCAAAAAAGGTCGAGAATAAAGAAAAATTGGCCGAATAAAATTATTCACTTACTCCTCGATTCTGTCAAGTGTAATAGGTCCGAAAAAATAAATACCTTTTTGGCGGCAACGTTGGCGTGGTCCTTTTGCTTATAGATGAGAAAGGCGTAACCGCGACTCTTTCCGTTTAACGGATCCATCATAATGCGAAGATCCTGAATGGGACCGATCTCCTCGAAGAGTGGCACCAACACGTCCTCGTAGACATCCTTGGGAATTTGGCCAACGTAAATCTAAAGAAGAAATTTTAATGCCTTGCTGAAAAAAAAAACAACTCAACATTCAAAAAATTCATATAAATTCTCAGCTATAGATTAAAGCCAAAAAACTCACGCATGCGGCGTCCTGATGTCCACTGGAGATAGATTTCGCCTCATTATCGGCCGTATCCCTATTGTTTTCATCGTCGCAATTGCCGTTGCCATCGCTGACCGGACCGTCGTTGGCGTGATACTTACGCTGACCGACGGTGACCTCGAGCTGATAGCCGGTGCGTTCGAGAATCGGCTGAACGTCCTCCGGTTTCGGGCCGGGAACCAGCGGCAAAGTAAGCGCCTCATCGGAACCCAACTGACGAACGCGATCACGAAAATTCTTCATTAAAGCCATCAAATATTGCGGCTTGTTCTGCACGCCAAACATTTTCGATTCCTGAACAAAGACAAAATTGAATTTAAAAAAAATTTAGAAAATTCAAAGTCAAACACCACACCTCCAACTGGCTGAGAATGAAGAGACCCTGATCGGGCAAAAAGGACGCCAACAATTCCACGGCGCGCTCGTCAAAATCGTTGTTGGTGAGTGAGAGTGTTGCGCACAAATCCACCAGTTTCTCGGCCACCTTCGGATTCACGTTCTTGGAGAGAAAGAGCTTGTAGTTCTCGTCCTCAGCATATTTATTCTCAACTTTCTCGACGACTTCGGAAGTTGCTGCCTCACCGCCCGAATCTCCGACGTCAGTCGATGTGTTTTCTTCCATTTATATTCTTCTTCGTAACTGAAAAATTAAAACACAATGAATTTTTTTTTTAAATTTATTCTAGCATCCCGCTTCTTTTGGGGATTATGCGTTACATAGCGATTTTTCCGATAAAAGAGAAAAAAAATTATAAAAGAAGAGACAAATTATAAGAATTTTTTGCTCGAGAAGAATGCAAGTCTTTATCTAATTTTGTTAGAAGGATTTGATAAGGTATGATTCGGATCAAGCCAGGCTCGATCCGTAAGAGCCCCATCGCCCACGAGAAAATAGGTGTAATATTGAAGCCATTAAAAAAAAAAATTTTGGCATGCAAATTTTTTTTTGCGCCAAAAATCAATGTATTACGATGTTGGCGCAAATTTGAAAAATATTTTTTACACAATTTGAAAAAAAAATTTGCATTAAATGGCGATACGACAAAATGAAGTGATCAAAACGGGATGGAATTATTATTATGCTCTGAGTCTAGAGCCCGCCAAGTTTAAAAATCAAATTTGCCCGGCAAAGCTGTGTCCAATTTATAGATTAAAAAATAATAGCTCTAGGATTAGATTTGAGCCTAAACTAAAAAAAGCCCAAGCCATTCTATTGCATTATTTTTGTTGTCGGTTATTTTCCTAGATATTAATTAATCTAGCTGCTTTGCTGTGGATCATTTTATATTAACAAATAATTAGAAACATGTTTTATAATATTTATATTCAGTTTAACTAAGTAAGCGGGATATGCCGGTGATAAAATGTGAAAGCTCGGATAGTGTTTGTAACATCGAAACACCATTACCTAATTTGTTTCCCATTACCGAAATGGTTGTGATTGAATCGACGGACGTTGAGAACAGCAGTACTTCTAAAGAAAAAGACGATGACGACGATGAAGATGATGATGAAAATAGCGAGGTGGAAGAGAATAAGGAGGGTGAAAAGTCGGATGGAACCACATCCGATGATAGCTCCGAAGTCTTTCAGGTATTCAGACTCGCATGCAGATGATACATATTGGAATGTATTTCTCTATGAATTTATCGTATAGGTTGAGAAGCTAATCGACGCCAAATTCAAGAACTACGAGCGCTATTTTAAAGTGCGCTGGCAGGGCTACGGCGAAGATGAGGACACGTGGGAGCCGGAAAGTAGTCTCCGACAGAATCCCAATATTGTCTATCTTATCGAGGACTATTTGGCGCAACACCGCGATGTTAAGCCAAAAGTTATTGTTCGTCGTATTAAGGAGGCTAAAAAGGTAGAAAAAAAAATATTTGGTGGTATTTTTTTTCTGATTATTTAAGGCATTTTGAGATCTCAAGTATTTTAATTTTATTAAGCCTACAATAATGGAAAAAGGTCTTGCACAAAGCATTTTTAATTCGTTCAACTGTTGATTTCGTTCAATTTGGAATGATTGCTATCAATGAGTTTATATTTTTATGAAAAAAAGCTCTACAAGATGTGCTAGTTGATTTTTCAAACTGTTAACTTTTCAGTAGTACTTTATAGGATTTGTCAATTTGTGTTAATTTTTTGGTCCGAAAAAAAGCTTTGCACGACTTGTATAAATTCATGTATACCAATTTGTACATATGATATTTTTATTAAAAAAAGTAATAATTATGGTCAAACTAGGTAATTTAAATCATAAAAACAATTGTAGCATCGTATAAGCTTGAAAAAGTCGATTTTACATTAAGAATCGATTTCCGATCCGAATAGGAATTCTTCCAGAAAATTTGTTAATGCCATCTGAGAGAGAGAACGAAATTTTGCATAATATATTGTGGAATCAGAAAAATTGGCCGCATAATATTTTGAGGACATAACGCGTTAAAAATTAATTAAGCCTAGAAATGTGCTAACTTTTTTGTAAAATCGACTTTTTCCAGATGCGACTTATACGAATGCCACAATTGTTTTTATGATTCATTTTTGACTAGTTTGACCATAATTATTACTTTTTAATAACAATATCACATGTACAATTTAAAAATGCTTGGCGCAAGACTCAATTAAATTAATTAGCCCCACTACGAGGAGCAATCGGTTAGCGAGGAAGAGGACTGGTATGGCATTCGCGGGGATGAAACGAATCGCGAGGCGCGAAATCTCTACGTGCGCGATCGTATTCCGACTGAGACGGAAAAGGTTCAAAATAACTTTCTCTTTTCTCATTCAATTTTCATGTAAGCAGAGTGTAAAAATCATTAATCAATCATTAACATTTTTCCCCATATGTGTATTTTTTAGATTCTCTCCCAAATTGAGCCGGGTATCCGTGTGCTTCGCAACCATTTGCGCTCATCCTTTGGCACCACGCTTGGCGAATCATCATCGCGCTCGCAGTCGTTGTGTAAAAGCGAAACGCCGCCGAGCGTCTCGTGCACACGCGACGCTTCCGCCGCGTTGTCGATGCTCGACGCTGGCGGCGGCGTTGTCGCTAAAAAACGCCGCGGACGACCGCCTCTTAATGCCGGCAATAGCGGCAAGCCGATCGCCGGCGATGCAAGGAGCGACGCCAGTGGTGGTGGGCCAAAGACCGGCGGGCGTTCGTCCAGCTCGTCCTCCTCAGCGTCTTCGTCCTCTGGGCCGGCGGCCGGCAATCAACAAAACGCGACCAAAAAGCAAGTTCGAAAATCGAAGAAACCAAAAACAAAAACCGTCAAAGAGGAGGAAAAGAATAGCGCTCGTGCGGCTCTCTTGTCCGACACGTTCACCTGCGACGACGTCGGCGGTGTGGATGGCGACGAGCCGGCCGTGGACAAGGGCCAAACGACAAAGTCGAACGCGTCGAATAGGCCGATTACAATGAAGCGCGGAATCGACGCGGAGCCAAAGTCGCGTTCCGCCAACGCGCAAAAGTTGACCTCAATGACATTGGCGGGCGGAGGCGGCGGCGCGGCCAAAGTTCCGCAAAAAACGAAAATGGTTAGGCCGAATTTGAATGCGAATTTCGTTCGAGCCGATTGCGACGAATTCGAGTTGGCGCCAATGAGGCGAATGAGGCGATTCTATTTGAATTCAGCGGACGTTTTGAGACAAAAATAAAAACGGGTGTAAAATTTGTCTTTGCATGGATCCCATTGGGATGAACCTATTGGCGCCAATCCAAATTTGTTCCGAATAAAAATAAATATGTATAGCAGGAAATTTAATTTTTCAGACTCTAATTCACTTTTTTTTTTTTTGGTTTGAATTGAACACGCGGAAATTTTTTTTCTAAATTAGATTTCGCCCAAAGCGTCGCAAACTCAGCCCGGCAAACACGACAGCTATGGCGTCGTCAAAAAGGAGAAACATCGACGAAAGCGACGCACTGGCGATGAGTTTGAGGAGCTTCGACGAAAGGTTGGGATTGGGTCCAGTATTATAATGGATTGGGTGTATATTTCGATTTTTTTCAGATGAAACGATCCAGTGATGCGGGCATGCTGAATCTGGCGTGCCGGCGGACGACCCTCGAGTCGGAGCAACAGCGTCGGCGAGAAGAGGCTCGCGCCAAGGCCGACGAGGAAAGTCAATACGTGCGGAGCTTGTGCGGCAATACGCTCAAGCCGCCGAGCGGATCCGCGCACACGACGCCCTTCCCGGCCGAGTGGGGCGCCAACGACGGCGGCGGTGAGAAAATCCATTCGTCCTTCGGATTATCGACGCCAACAACGGCGACGAAGGGCGGCGGCGATGCTTCGGCTAGCGGATCCGCGTCTTTCGTGGAACCGTCGCAGATGGTGTCCGCAGCGCATACCACAATCGGAACGACGACCATTTCGACGGCGTCGAATCTGGCCGCCGCTCGATATAATCTCTCCACGTCAACGACAGCTCTCTACAAGCAGCGAGTCCACAGGGCGCCGCAACCGGCATCGCGTATCGCCGCCGCCGCCGGCGTGGCCGGTACGAGCCCTGGGGCTGCGCCAACCGGATTTGCCGGCAACGCTTCCGGCGCCATGGCCGCCGCTGGCGCTATCGGAAGTGTCCCGAGGCGTCCGAGCGCCGCCAACGGCTTCGTGGGCGCCGCCGCACAAATGCAAAAAGTGTCGCGTATTCCCTCGTCCGGCACCATTATCGACAGTTTGATTCCGGTTTCGGCGAAATCCGCCAACGCGTTCGCGTTGGCGAGCGCACCGGTCGGAATTTTATTGGCGTTTGGATTTTTTGGGTGAAAAAATTTCCTAATTATAGTTCTTGGCGGGAAACGGCGGCAGCGCGGCGAACGATCGACGCGACTCGCCGAAAGCGTTCGCCACGCCGACGACGGCGGCTAGCACGGGTTTCACTCACTATCATCATCAAAAGCTGCAGCATCACCCGACTTTGGCGCCGCAGTCCGTCCGCGAGCCCCCCACCCAACTACAACAACGTTTGAGGGAGCAATTCACGAAATTCTCCACCGCGACATGCGCCATCGACGCCGTCGAGCGGTTCGTCGCCGAGCGATTGGAGCGCTTTCGACTCGCGCCCCTGACAATGAGCCAAGAGGTTTGTTTTCGATTTCCCAGCGGTCGGCAGCGGGCCCGACCGTTTCGTCAGGACTAATCGTACCGCTATTTTACAGCAATTCGACGCAACCGCCCTGGAGGGACGCTACGAGGAGATTCGCGCCGCCTTGGACTCGGACCAGGGCCGTCCCGATCCTCACGGCGGTGATAATATTCTCTTGCATAAGGTTCGTTTTTTATTCCGATTCCAGCCTGGGTTCAATTTCGTATCGGGCCAGCTACATTTGTTTTTTTTTCCTTCCAAAGGTTTGCGAGAAGAAATGCAGCCCCGCGCACGACTACTGCAATGTGCTGGAGGTGTTGGTGCGCGGCGGCGCGCGTCTGGACATGTGCGAGCCGCGCGACGGACACACGCCGCTGCACGTCGCCGTTGCGGCGTCCCGTCTCTGTCGCGTGCGTCGGCTGTTGGCGCTGCGTTCGCCGGTGAATCGCGCCGACTATTTGGAGCGAACGCCGATCGTTATCGCGTTCGATCGGCTTCGTCTTTCGTCGTCGAACGCGACCGAAGAGGAAATTCTTAATGCGCTTTTACGCGCCGGCGCGACCTTTCAAATCGGTAGCAAGTTTGGGAACTGTGGACGAGATAAAAGGTGTCTTTTTTTCAGCTCCTCGTTATCGATGCATTGACCGAAAAGCGGGCATTCCGCATCAGAAGCATCTTCAGGCGACCTTTGAGCGCGCATTTAACCTTATTTCTTCGTGAGTTTTCTATTAATATTTATCTGCTTTCAATCAGGCCTGGGAGGTATTTCAATCAGGCCTAGGAGGTGGGTGGATACAGACCATTTGTGCGCATATCTGGAACCGGGGAAGAATATAAGTTCTTCAAATCGGATTGAACTCGATTCAACGGATCGGAACTAAAGTCAATTACTACTACTACTACTAGATATCGTTGAAGATATTATTCACCCTAGCTAGGTTCGGGTAAATATACGACGCGGCGGTTCGGCGAAAATTTTCGAATTTTGACTCGGCCTTTATTCCGCCATAAACGAGATCATTGGGCTCAAAATTTTCGAACTATATCTGGGACGCGCTTCAAACGAATGTGCTTCGCGAATTTTATGCTCAACTGGCACAAAATAATGCGAGGGCCGAGTCGGTATGCGAAAAATTCGTCGAGCGGGGCCGCGTCTTATATTACCCGAACTTTGGGGATATATCTCCAAATTCCAGAAACATAAGAGCCAAGCCGATTTCGCCGATTTTCGTGAATCCGCTTCACGAGAAACGCGACATTGAGCATTCGTTTGCCATTCGTGAATTCGCGCTGCCCGGCTCTCAACAGGCCTTTTGCGTCTTTACCGCGCTTTGCAATATGAAGGGTGAGAATGTGAGTTTTTTTTTTCTAGCCAAATGCTCATTAAATATCGGCTTTTTTGATTCGATTCATTATAATGCGTGTATAGTACGAGGCGCGAATGTTCGGTTACACGCCGGTGCTTAGCGTGGCGGTGAACGATCGTCCCTGTCAGCCGTTGACCAACTTTGTCTATTTGGCGGCGGTAAAAGACGACCAAAACAAGTTGAAAATCCAGTTGGACAGCGGAGTTGTGTGGGCGCTGTCGCGAAGCGCCATCACCGGCTCACAGGCGCTGGCGAGCATGCTCGCCGGCGCCGCGGGACGTCCGAACGCCGACTTGGCCAATTTTTGCCTCATCGCGCAGCTCTACACCGTGAAATTGTATCGTCAGCCGGGCGGCGGCGGCCTCGCGGGCGCTGGCGTCACGCCGGCGGCGGCGGCGTCCTCGGTAGGCTCGGCAGCATCGCTTCCGGCCTCATCGACAATGACAAAAGGTGTGCAGCCGTCAAATTTCTATGCGCCGACCTCGTCGTATTCGTTGCCGCCTCCGCAATACCATCATCATCATCAACAACATCGTTTCTAATTCCCCTTTTCTCGACTAAATACGATTATTTTTTATTTTATAATATTTTCTGGCTTATAATTTAATTATGACTTTTCTTTTCTTCTCGTCGCTTTTCTCCTAATTTTGTTGCTTTTAAAAGAATGAGAGAAATATGCAAAATTCTATTTTATTAATGTTGTTTGGACTTTAATAATGCACGAAAAAAAAATCGTCGAATAGCTCACTGGCTCACTATTAGAGCTAAAAATCAGTAATAAATTTGTTAAAAGACTTCAAAATTAAGAATTTTGTTGTTTTTTCTCGCAGTACGGGTTATCATTTTTTGTGTGACTGGAAGAATGGTAAAGCGGTGAATGGTAAAAAACGGGATGGCTAAAGTGCGATTGGACGAAACGGAATGAAGACAAAGCCACAAAGACTTTAGGCCCCAATAAGTTTAGGCTCAGATTTTCGGGCCAATAGACTTGGGATCTAGTCGTTTATAAGCCGTCTTATACTTCGTTTGTCTTAGAATAAAGAGCATAGTCATCTCGTTTGGGTTAAAAACAATTTCGATTCGAGTTTAAAAATTATTTTCTCATCTTTGGCTTCGGTAGATTTTTTAATGGTTTGAATTGATTTCCCGAAGCTGACTAGAAAAAAATATTATTACCGGCGAAGAAAGTTATTGTTGTAAATACAAGGGTAATACTTCATTAATAATTATTATATTAATATGAGGTGATATATAAAATCATTTTTTTCTCGGCTTTGTTCCTCGAGAAAATCGATTCAATTTGAATGATTTCACGTCTATCCCAAGCCCCACGAGCTCCTCCACTTTGCGGCAGAAGCCTGCCTGGGTATTTCGTAGAGACCCGGCTGGTAACCAATAATAAAGGGGAATGAAGTCATATTCAGTCGTTAATCAAACGTGTTCCACACTAATCACACGACTCCTCCCCTCTTTTATATATTTTATCTATTTTTTATATAAATAAATATTTAAAAATTTATTTTCACAATTACAAGAGTCAGTTTTATACATTTAATTGAAATGAATTTAAAATAAAATACGAGATCGCCGAAAGTGATGAAAAAGGGACTATTTTCTTCTTCGGTGATTGATCTGGGATGAAGGTCCGGGGGGCATCGTGTTGGCAGCACTTCGCGCGGTTGTGGCGCCCGTGCCCGGCATTGTCGTCGAGCGTCTTCGCTCTAGGGCGGCCGCCTTTGGCTGGATTCTCGGCGGCGAGGAACGCTTGGGCAATTTGCGGACCGGCGATCGGATCAGAACGGGTCGACGATTTTCCAACTCGTCGTTATCCTCTTCGTCTCCGTTCATCTCGCTCGAGTCCTTTCGAAACTCTCGAAGAACTTGTGCCGCGTAATTTTGCGGTCGGCTTAGCAGAATGGACGGCAATTTGGACTTCTCCGACGGCTTGTCTAAAGCGGACGTCATTTCGAAGAATTTTTTTGCGGCCTCTTGCTGAATTTCCAGACGGGTCTGCGCGCGAAATTCGTCCATCTCGTCGTGCAGTCGCTGCGCTTCCGCGGCCCAATGATCGCGTGAGATTTCGAGCTCTTTCACCTCGTGATTGGAGCGCTCCATCTTTTGCTGAAAGTCTTCTTTTAATTGGCGATATCGCTCCGAGTGCTTCAGCAAATCGGACTTGTGCTTTTCGAGCAGGCGTTGTTCGATCTCCTTTTTCTGATCCTCCTGAAAACGAGTAGACTTATGGTCGGGCAAATATTCCGCATCCATAATTTTAATTGAATCCATTGAAATGAAATATCGTTAAACCGAAATCTTACCATTCGAATGCGAGCGCTCCTCTCTTGCTCGTGCAACGCCAAGTCCCACTCCTCGCGTTCGCGAGCCAATTGTACCATCAATTTGTCGTGTTCCTCCTCCGTTTTGCGCAAATCGGAGCGAAGGCGCGTGTTTTCCAGACGATTCGATTCAGCCTCGGAGGTTGCCTTCTTCAATTGGTCTTCTAGCGAACGAACTTCCGCCACAGTGGCTAAAACAATAATATAAAAAATATTCTCTAAATAAAACATAATAATTTAAACCCCGAAGTTGATCGTTTACTTCCGAGAATTTTTCTTCAAGCATGTATAAATTCTTATTCGCGTCGTTCAAACTATTGGCCATCTTGTCTTTACTCTAAAAATTTACGATAAAACATTAAAATTCATTTTAAAAAATAAATTAATTGGAATCGCTTAAACAAAAAAGACCTACCTGCTTGGTTTGGTCCAACTCTTTGTGAAGTGAACTGTTCTCATCGCGTAGTTCGTTAATAGTATGTTGATTCCTCTTGTGGCGTTCGCGAAGATCGCGTACTAAATTTAAGACCGCTTCTTGCTCATTTCGCATCGCCACAACATTGTCCCTCCAAATGTCCTCAATCTACAATGCAAAATTTGAGAAATTGAAGTCATTTTTGTATAGCACCTGTTGAAAAGAATAAAAATAACCAAATTAAAAGAAAAAATACCTTTTTTAAAGCATCAGTTGTTTTACTAAAATCCTTGGGCAGTAGTAATTCGTCGTCCATTTCGCGAATTTGAAGCTCAATTTTCTAAAATGTGTACAAATTGATTAGATTAATGTAAATTCATCCGATAAATAAAGGGAAATTGAAAAGGAGATTGGAGGGCGCACAATTCACTGGCCTCGCAGCAAAAAAATCACGCCGAAAATAATAAATAAAATTCAAATTTATTGTTGATATTTCGCCAAAAAGCATCATTTTAAAAATGAACACGGTGACGCTTTTCTGTAAACAATACTGTAATTGATCCTCGTTGACCACAGATTCCGAATTACAAAGACACATCGTTGTAGTATACCTTTTTTTGACATTGTTTTTATTTTTGTTTTTATTTCAAGTATTTCTAGTGAATTTTACGGCAAAAATTTCCTAACAAAACCAAGTGGACTGCTCATTTAAGCAGAATCAATGAAAAAATTTTAACTGGATTCCCACTATCATAAAAAAAAAAACTTCAATTCCAATCCCCAAACACACAGGTATTGTTAAGTGAATTAACTCAAATCGATTACAACCAAGTGTATTAAAATAGAGGATCTTTGTTTTCACTTTTAGTTGAATAAAAGTTTATTTTTAGCTTGTAAGCAACTATGTAAAAAGATGTAATCTGAATTTTTTGTAAATTTTTTTGAAAAATTAAACAAATCCACATTTTTTTTATCTTTATAATATCAAACGTTTACTTTTTTGGCTTTGAACTTTGTGGATATAACTTTTTTTTTGTAAATTTATTTTATGAACAAATTCCAATTTTTTGCGATTTATCAATTGATAAAATTTTTGAAATTATTTCAAAAAAGCTTTGATCAAAACAATTAAAAGTGCTAAACTTGAAAATGATATGCGAAAAAATGATGTCATTATTGCATCACTCAAATTAAACATGTTTATGATGCGATGACTACACAAATTTTTTCGAAAAAAGTTCGAATTCTGTTTTGTCCTGCAGGGATTATGTCAAAATTTTTAAACTTTTTGGCCAAATTTTTTTTCTTTTTATTTTTGGGTGGTGGGATGTCCCACCAGGGCTGTGTATGACTACGAATCGCGGGCATTTTTCGCTTACGAATTACGAATTTCTCAAATAGGTACAAATTAAGAGGTCGCGATTTTTTTTTCAATTATCATCAATACTTTAGACCTTTAAATTTGAATTTGATTTAATGAATTTAACCCATAAGTGACGACGTGTACACTTTTGTGTACACAACTTTTCTACCTTAGTGGACGATGTGTACACTTTTGTGTACACGCTTTTTAAATTAATTTTTTAAACTGATTTTATAAAAAATGTAACAATTTATAGACTTATTACTTTAAAGAGATCCTAAACAAGTCATAACTACTCTCGGCAAGAATATTGCCATTTGGATATTAAAAAAAATTTTTTTATTTTGCAACAATAGAATAATTTTTTTATAATTTTTTATTTTTATCTATAACAAAAAACAATTAAGAACAATATTTATGTATTTTGGTAAAGCATTCTAAACAAAAATGAATAATAAAAAACAATTAAGAACAATATTTATGTATTTTTTTTTGAAAAAAAAACTCTCGTCCAATGAAAAATTTTTTTTAAAAAAGTGCTCGTCACTTATGGGTTAAAATTTAAAAGAAAAACTTTAATCTTAGCGGAGCGGAGGCTACGTTTATTTCGCCGATTTTTCTTTACGACATCTTACGAGCATTTGTTTGCCACTCGTAATTTCATCCTGCCCAGCTTCCAACAGGACTTTTGCGCCTTCACCACCGAGGTAAGTATTTTGGCTGTTTTTTTAAAGTTTGTTTTCAGTTACGCCTTATGTTAATAAGTTACTAATGAGCCTTTTTAATTCGGAATTTTGTTAATGAATATGGGCTTGATATTTTAATTGATCATATTTCACATTTCTCAACTAATGTATATCTAATATAAGATTCAAAATTTGTTCGAACGTTTTATGCTCCAATCATTCCCCATTCTATAACATATATTTTGCATTTTTCGTTTTTCAAAAATATAAAAAAATTTTAATCGCTTTTTCCACCAAAAGCAATTTTTTAGATTTGTTTATAATTTTCCCAATTCGAACACTTTAAATTTATGTTATTTTTTTAAATGGGAAAAGCAAAATATGTTTTTCTTTTTTCTCTTTATTTAATTTTTATCTTTTTCTTTCCTTTTTATTTTCCTCTTCACTGTCTTCTCTCCTTTTTCTCCCTATTTTTCCCTTATTTTCCGGCCATTTTCCACACATTTTTTTACTTCCTTTAATTCTCTTTTAATTTTCTATTTAAATTGTCCTGGGTATTAATTAAATTAAATTAAATGCTCTTCTTCTCTCTCCGTCAAATTAATTTACATTCAAAAAAAGTGAGGGGAGAAAAAAATTAATTAAGAATTTTTTATTTATTTTATAGGCGGTAAAATTAAAGAAAATTTTTCTGTTTGACATGACATATCAATTTGCTTTCTAATCATCATTATCATTTTTATCATTGTTAGCTTATTATTGCTAATTTTAATTTTTATCATCTGAATATGATTTTTTCATTCCCTTTATTTGTTTTTATCAAACCATTTTGATAAAGAAACATTTCACCGTTCCATTTACTGTTTCTGCGAACATTTTCATACTATCATTATTGATAGCCAATGTTGTGTAAAATTTAAATAGAATTAAAAATTGGTTTTGCGTTTATGCTCAATCTTGACCCTATCCAAGGATTTAATTTCTGAAATCCACATATCATTCGATTCAGCATAAAATTCTAAATCGAGATCCATAAA
Organism: Bradynema listronoti; assembly: GCA_024678965.1. NCBI lineage: Eukaryota > Metazoa > Nematoda > Chromadorea > Rhabditida > Allantonematidae > Bradynema > Bradynema listronoti. The sequence continues at coordinate 5,234,093 of JANLNO010000003.1, forward strand.
TGGATTGTGACTAGTGTTGTAATTTGGCTCCGAGTTGGCAGATAAGCAGACAAAACCATTATATTTTTCTTAAAAATGACGAAATATCATGGTGCCCTGCTCGTCTGACATGGGTTTGCCGGAGCCAACTCGAAGCCAAGTTACAACATTGATTGTAATTAAGCATTTGTTCTTCTAGACACAATACTAATTTATTATTTAATTTAAATTTCCGAAACAGTAATATTGGCTCAATTTGTAGTACTTTGAGGTCATTTAGGACTAAGAAATATCTCAACTTCAATTATAAAGAAAAAAATTGCTAAAATTCAAAGTTCAAAAAGTTTACAAACCTTTGAATATACTCTTTATCCTTTTTTTATCGTACTATACCGTGCAAAATATATCGTAAACATGAAATTTGGCTAAATTTTAAACCTAATATTGTCCAAAAAACTTAAAAAATTTTGTATTTTTGGATAAAAACAATTTTTTTCTAATTTTTTTGTCTATTTTATTTTTTTCCAAATTTTCCCATTTTTTTCTTTTTGTTTTAAGCGAGAAAATTAATAAGAAATTTTACTATCTCTTTCTCTTCGAATTTTGGAGCCATTTTTTCATTTCGACTGGGGAAAAAAAATCTCGGCCATTATTCACTTTTCCTCATTTTTTTTCTTCTCTTTTTTTGTCTCTTTTCTATTTTTGGAGAGAATTTATTTATTTATTTTGAAACCTAAAAAATATGAACCAAAATGATGAGAGGCCAGCAAAAAATTCAAAAATTATTCGAGCGGTCCCATTTCATACAAACCTAACTCCAAAAATTGAGTTGAAAAATTGTTTTCTCTTTTTTTCTTTATTATTTTTTCTTTATCTTTTTTCTATCTCTTTTCTTCGGAAACTTCGAAAAAAAGAAGAGAAAATATTCTTTGCACTTTAAAAGAATTTTCTGTCACAATTTTTTGCCCATTTTCTAACTCCCAAAAGGATACATTTTGAACATTGAAATTTTAGTGTTTTTTTTTCACTTTTCTTTAATTATTACATATTTTTTGGCTCCGCCATTTTCCTCCAAATTTTTCATTAAAATAAAATTTTATGTGCGATTCAATTAAGATACTTAAAAATAGGTGGTAAAATTATTTCGATGTTATTATATTATCAATACGTTATTACATCTTGAACTATGAATGTACTTTTAAATTTGATACGCAGTGATTAGAATTTTATCAAATTTAAGGATTTTTTTAAATTAGGATCCTACTAATTCTATTCAATTTGAAGATTTTTCCAATCTCGAATCCTATTAAATTAAAATTAGTAAGACTTAGAACTTTATGTGATCGACCTCTATTTTCATTCAGTCTTATTTTGTATTACTAAATTCAACGGCATTAAAATTTTTTGGAATCTTAGTTCTAAATGAATCAATATGATAAATTTTTGTTTTTTTCAAATTTCGACCAACTTATTAGGTGTACAAATATGAGAGTTCGTTTTACTTTGTCTAATATTTTTACATGAATAAACTTTTTTTCAAAACATTTGTCTGTATCTATCTTGTAGAGTGTTCAAAGCGCTATCTAATGCTTCTTGAATTTTTAAAAAAGATTTGCATATAAAATTTTAGGACAATTTTACAGATGACCACCAACAAAAGAGCATTTGCGGGAAGTTCTCCTATTCATGTATAAACTGGAAGAAAAGTGCCGCCGATTCTCCCAAAATGATTGCTGAAGTTTATGGCGAAGATGCGATCACTGCCAGAGCCTGTCAGAAATGGTTTAAGAGGTTCAGAAAAGACCTGAGCAACAAAGACTGCGTATGGTGGGATCAGAAGGGTATTTTGTATTATGAACTTTTCAAACCTGGCAAAACTTACGCCGGCTCGTTATAAAGAGCAATTAATCAATCTGAACAGAAAAGTTGCCACCAAACGACCAGAATGGACCACAAGTAGACTCGAGTGCCCAATATTGCTTCACGACAACGCCAGATCTAATGTTGCAGAACCGGTCAAAAATGCCATAAAAGAACTGAAATGGGAAATCTTACCCTACCCGCCCTACTCTCCTGACATCGCTCCGTCGGATTATCACTTATTTCGATCAATGGTTCACGGATTGGCGGAGCAGAAGTTTACAAACCAAGGAGAAGTGCGAAAATAGCTCGATGAATGGATTGCGCCGAAACAACTGAAATTTTTTTTTTTGATGGAATTCATAAGTTGCTCATAATTGGAATAATGTTGTTGTTAATAATGGTTGTTATTTTTAATAAAAGTTTAATCGAAAATTTTTTAGAATTTTAGTTTTTTAAATCGTAAAAAAGCGAATTTTCGTATTTGTACACTTAATATTTAACTTTTTTTATCCAGTGCTGGGAATTGACGCTTTGAACGATTCCGACTTCCATATCGATGAGTCATTTAGGAGTCATAATGACTCTTATTGGTATCTAAATGACTCTCAAATTAAAAAAAAACTCTAATCTTATTTACTTTATCTTCTAAATGACTCGGAGTTGAGTCACAGCAGCGTTTTCATCGCCTAATTTCCTATTTTTTTCATTTTCTTATTTCATTATTTCAAATTTCTCTCTCCGCTAAACATCTTAGACTAATTTTCGATTATTTTTTGTTGTTTGTGAATTGGCAAAACTACGTATAACTACGAAATGGAGAAACTAATTAAAAAATTGGGAAGAAAAAAAAGAATTGCAAAAAGGCCCACCAAATGAGCGAAATGAAATGAAATGGAAGCCAATTTCGAAAAAAGTCAAAAACACATTTTTCCAAAAAGCCAACAAAAAAAATACTAAGGCTTACTTACGCTTAAGCTTAAACTTAGAAAAACGAATCTTCTAAATGAATAAAATTGTCAGTCTAAGCAAGCTTATCCTCAAAATGACCAATTCTTCAAGAATTAAATTCTTAAGTTTCATTTTAGGATAAAGCCATGATTTTAGTCCTATTTTAAGATAGACCTACATTTTTGGTATTGTTTATAATGGGACCCGATATTGTGTTATAGTCCCCCTTAAGGAAATTTAAATTTTGCTCCTATTCTCATTTTTTGATCTTACTTTAACTTTGATCTCGATGCTTAGTCCTATATCAAGTTGAATCTCAATTTTCCGTTTTATCAAAAACTAAATTTGGCAATTCAATTTGGCAAACCAGCAAATAATATTTTTTTATGCATATATTGAATTTCGCAAAATTTTATTACATGCTATGTACTTTTTTTCAATTTTATTTTGTTTTATTGTGGCACTGGCCATTTGGCCATTTTTTTCGGACTTAATTACCCTCGGTTCTGGCCGGCCAAGTCGTGCCGAATGAAATTTTTTTGCACTAACAAAAAACTTAAATAATTTTTTTCCCACAAAAATGCGAAAAAATGCGGTTTTTCTCCCCATTTTTCATTTCACTTTTTCCGGTTTTTCCCAATTTTTTCTGTTTTTTTTTGCTGTTTTTTTAATGCAAATGAATTTTTCTCTTCATTTTTTTTTGAATTTGGCAAAACTAATAAATTGCCCACTTTAAAAATTCGATTTAAAAACAAAGCGAAATTCTTTTTGGCAAAATGTATTTTTGGAGGAGTTCAATTTCTAATCACAAGTCAGGTCCTGCTGGTATTAATTTTCTAAGTATTAGAATTTTGATCCAAGTTCTGACTTGACATTAATTGTCTATGGAGCAGAACTGTGAAATGGTTTATAAGCTATTTCGGTCATACGGTACGGTTTTGGCTCATTAAAATAGAAAAAAATGATAAAATTGTTCGGACTGTTTATATTTATATTTGAATTATAATTTTATCAAATTTTTCTTAATTTTTAAAATAATAAATTTCTTAGTTTATTTAAAAAATAAATTATTTTTAAAGGAATAAGCCGTGGCTCAAAATCGACTCATGGTTCACGAATGGCTCTAAACCATAAGCTAAAAAAATGAGCCAGCTCATAGCTCGGCCATGGAATCTTGGTCTTAACATTAATTGTCTTTAGAGCGTTTTGACTTTTGGATCTTTTTTCAATTTTGAATGAATTTGAAAATTTTTGTCAATTTTTTTATTTTTTTACACTCTTACAATACCAAAATATTTAACTAATCCTTTAGAATTTTCATTTTAACAAAGCAGACGGTTAAAAATTTCTCCGCCAATCTGCTAAATAAATTCTTTCCCTGCCAAATTTTTTGGCCAGACTTTTTTTCCTAAAATATTTACGAAATTTATTGTATTCGCTTAAAAGAAATATTAGGTTATTAAAAAAGTTTTTTATTCGCAGTAAAAGATTTTTCAAAATAGATTAATCTATCGGAAAAAGCGTTGTCTTGAGGATATTATAAAACAAAAATTGTTTGTGTCAACTTTTAGAGCAAAAATCTTTTTTAACAACCTAATAATTTGGCCAGATATACTTGCATTAGAGTGTTCAAAATATAGATGTTCCGGGCCGGCCCGGCCAATTTTGACTCGGCCCGACTTGTTTTTGGCTGGCCTAGTCCGAGCTGACAAGAGGTTAAAAGCTCTGGGACAAAATTCCAAAATCAAAAAAATTTGTTTGAAATTTTTTCATTAACATTTTTTTCGCATGATAAAAGTAATAAAAACAAAATTGGAATTCGCTCCCATTTTGAGAGTTATTTTTCTTTATCAACTTTATCATTTTTCAATCTTTTTACAATATTTTTTTTCACTGACCTGCCCCAGAAAAACTAAAAAAATTATCATACTTTGCACATTAATGTTTGTTTGTGCTCGATAAACCTGACATTACATACTACACGATATATTTTATCAATGACTATCATTTTTATCACAAATTTTTTGAGGATTTTTTAAATGGTTTTGGACACGGAATTTTGAGGTCTTTTTCTTTCTCTCTTTATTTTTTTCTTTTCTTTTCTCTCTAATGAATAACAAATAGAGTGAAAATTACGTGAATTACCAGCAAAAATGGAAATGTAAAAGGGATAACGAAATGACCTCATTTTTCATTTCTTTTCTTCTCTTTTGTCAGCAATTTTGGAAGAGAAAAATTATAAATCAAAAAATATATTTTTTATATTTTTGTTTGGCAATTTGCCCGGAAGCAATTTGAATATTTACGTAAATTTATTGATTTTTAATCAATAAATTTAGTACAAATTAAAGCTCATTTCATATTCAGCATCATCGGGTTCTCCTATTTATCAGGATCCTCCTAGTTAGGGTAATTAGGGTTCTATTTAAGAGTCTAATTTTGAGATCCTTTTTTAAGCTTTTATTTCAGTTATTACTTAAGACTAACTCACTAATTTTCCCCTCTTTCTCCTCCAATTGAAGGTAGGGGGCTGGTAAAATATGTTTAAGATCTTATATAAGGTTCTATTTGAAATTTAAGATTAAGATCATTCATAAAATCCTTTTCGAGTCTCTTATTCCATTAAATTCGATCTCAAATTTTCGCTTTAATTTAAAATCAAATTTTACTTTTTTTAAATTTATATTTTCCCAATTTCGATTTATTCATTTAACTTGATGGACTTTCAAAACGATTTTCACTCAAAATTTTATCTTGCGAAAATATTATTTTTCGATTAAAAAATAGATAAAAATTTATTTTTTTTCCAAATTTTTAATTGAAAATCCACAAAAAAATAATTTTTCCATTTAAAATTTCCACGTTAATCCAGCGAATTTTCACAAAATTTTTATATTTTTGTTTATTTTTTTTCAATTTTTTCAATTCACGGGTCAATCTACTTTAGTTTTCAGTTTTAAAATATTAACTCCATCATTTTTCTGAAAATTTTGCACTTGATTCATAAAGGATGCTCTCTAATTTTAAAGAAGATTCTTCGGATCTTATAAAGTTTCAAGTTACCGGAAATCAAATCTACTTTAATTTTAATAAGAGGCGCGAAAAGGCCTTTTAAGACTTGATTACGAGTCTTTTAGAAGGTAAAATGACGTATGAATGCATAAACGACTTCTTTTTCAAATTGGGAGGCATTTGGAATTTTGGAAGACAATTTTAAAAGCATTTGGAATTATTTAGGAGACATTAAAGGCCATTATCTTAAGTGGCTCATCAACCCTAGTCATTTATGGAGTCGTTTAATACGTTGACGACAATGCTTTTAAAAAAAAAATTTCGTGGAATACGATTTTTTTAAAATTTTTTTTGTGAATTACCGATGATTCACATTGTCCCATACGTCGTCGCTAGTTTTTAGTTCACTTTTATAATAGAGTTTCTAGTTTTTTCGATATTTTCTCGAAATTTGCCCATATGACTACAAAATTTTGAATCACCGGTGATTCACATTGTCATCAACGAGTTAAGGACTCGATTCCCCCAACATTGTTTGGGATTATTATTTTATTATTCATTATTTCTAAATGACTTCGGACAAGTCTATGAAAAAAATAAAATTTTAAATTAACCAATTTTTATTCGAGAAATTTATTTTTTGTATTTTTGGCATTATTTTTTTTTACAAAAAATGTTTTAAAATGCATTAAATTTATGTATTTTTAGGGGCCAAAATCTTTGAGTGAAAAAAACCTTTTAAAAATTTAATGTTTTTTTCTCAAAATTTCACGCCTTTTTATTATTTATTACAAATATGTGTATATCATGTTTGTATTCCCATAATACCACTTTTTTTTATCAGTACCTATTCCATATTGTAACGTATAAGCCGCAATGCGATTCGTATTTTATTACTTTGTTAACTTCAAAAATTAGTTTGTTTTCCCATAAAAATATAATACGATTAGCTGAAAAATTCTTTTTGCGAATATATTGCAAATAAAAAGTGAAATTGACTGATTTGATGTTTGTTTACAATGTTTTTAGCTGATAAAAATTTTCTCTATTCATTATTGCTTTTGCTGCTCTCTTTTGTGTTTGTTGTTGTTTTTTAGTGGCTTTCTGATTGTTGTTTTTGGCGTTTTGTTGTCATTTTCCAATGATTTTGGTTGAGATATTTCGAATTACTCATAGAAAAATTTTATTTTTTTCTTTAAGACTTTTTCTTTCCTCTACTTTTTACTACCCATCTTATCTGCTCTTTCCTATTTTTTCCTATTTCATATTCCACTAGATTACTCTGTAATATCACCATTTTTACTATTCTTTTTGTTACTTATCAAACAGTACATAAAATATATTTCTTTTCCCCATTTTCTTCCCGCCTCTTTTTTTCTCAACTTTTCTTTCATTGCCTTTCCTTTTTTTCTTTCTTTCTTTTATTGTCATTTTTTTCTTTTCTCTATCTTCTATTTCTCATAAAGAAAAAGAAATAAATTTCTCCGAATTTTGTGTAAATTAAATTTTTTTCGGTGACTCAGAAAATTTTTACAAATTTATTTTTAAGCAAAAATTTCGAAATTTTTGGAAAAATACAAAAAATGACATTTTTGAAGATATATATTTTCATTTATCTTTTACCGTATTGTTTACTGTTTTTTACTGTATATTTAACTCCCCATTATATTTTTTTATGTGTTTTGTGTGCTCAGCTGAGCATTGGATTTTATCCAACATTTCAAATTAAAATTTTGAAAATTCTAATTTTAAAATTTGCAATTTAACTTAAATTTTGATTTTAATTTTAAACAATTAATTTGTTTTTATTCATTCTTTGATACTTATACATTGTACAGCAAAAATGGAATTCATTTTTCTTCGGGATTATGCAAAATATAATGATAAATGATATGTCTCAATCAATGCGCGAATGAATTTAATAGAATGGCGCGCTATTGCGTGCGCTAGAAAATGATTGATAAATTTTTGTGGCTGAGAATTTTGTGGCATTAAAATTAAAGAGAAAAAGAAAATGGAGTTGAGAAAGAAAGAGAAATTGGACTAAAAGAGAATGGCGTAAAAAGAGAAAGAAAGAAGGAATGGGACAGAGAGGAAGAACGAATGGAACAGAGAGAGGAAGAAAAAAAGAGTAGCGAATTAAGAGAAAAGAGAATAGAATGGGTTAGATTGAAAAATAGAAGAGAAATGGGTCAAAAAGATAAAAGAGAATTGGTCAAAGAAAAAAATGAGTCGGGGAGAAAAAGAATAGGAGGAGAGAGCAAAGAGAGTGAAAGAATGGGAAAGAGAACAAGACAGAATAATGAAAATGACAAAAATATTTTGTTTTTGGATTTAAATTTTTTAAAATTGAAAATTTTCATGTTTTTCGAATATCAATTTCTATTGAATATTTGAAGAAAAGTTTTTAAGCGAAAAGACAAAAGACAAAACGCAAAAAATAAATACGATTTGTTTCTACAAAAATCCGAAAACCTTAAACAAAATCATTTTCTTCATTCCTCCTGAATTTTTCAATTCTCCATGGTAAGCTAGCCATGCACTTTTGTTTTTCTCTATCAATTCATACATACGTTTTTCATTTTCTATATACCCTCTAAACTTCTAAAGTGTATAAGCTGCAGGGCTATTTGAAGAATTTTACATTTGAGTGAATTTTAAAAAAGTTGGAGTATTGCTAAAGCTTGGCTTTATTATTATATGCGGGTCATACATTAAATTTGCCGGAAAATTTCTTCCGAATCGAGGCTAAGGTACACGTTCAAAACGAAGAGCTCCACTTTAATTATAAGAGGACGAAAAGCAATTAAAAATTCAAAAATCGTTCAAACATCCATGCGGCTTATATAAAAGAACTTGGGGCAATTAAAATAACCTTTTTTCTAAAGTAAAATCAATAATTTCCAAGGCGTAAATGTCAATTAATTTGCTATTTTTATTATTCATTTCGCAAATTATTTATAATCACTTTTACAATTTACAAAACGATAAAAAAGCGTCATTTTTTTGTTTTATTGTATGAAAAGTTATATTGAAAATAATAAAAAAAACATTTATTTTTCATTACTATATTTTGCCGAAAAGTTTATCGACAAAAATAGCGAAAAATTGATTAATTTTTGCGGAAAAACTTTTTCACGACATTTTAGCTATAAAATTTTACAACCTTTTTTGAGGTCAGATTTTGCGACTTGTAAGATTTGCATGGTTGAACTATGACCTCGCAATTATCTGCTTGTTTGGCCTAGCTTAGCCTTAAGCCTAAGCTTAAATTATTTATAATAGCAAAAATTTGTTTTAAATATTTTTTTTTCCATCTGCTATTTTGCTTTTTTGATTTTGCCTTTTTGCATTCAATTTTATTATTATTAAATTTAACTTTTGGGCTTAAGAGTTTAAAAAAAATTGAAGTTCAAAGTTCTTTCCGCTTTTGCTTTTTTCTTATTTTTCTTTTTTATAATAGATCAAACTTCACATAAAACTTTTATTATGTGTTCAATGGGAGTTGGCATAAATGTGTGCGTTAAATTTATGGGTTTATTGGGTCAAAAATTTTCTTGAAATTTGCCAAACAATGTTCAACGATTCTGACGCTAAATTACTTGGCGTCAATGTGTCTATTAAAAGTCATAATGACGTATAATGAATTCTAAAAATTACTTGACTCATATCAGAGACAAGTCCGGCGGATACCCACTTCTTCTCATCTTGCTCAAAGCTATTACTTTTAATTCTCTCATCATAATACTAATACTTAGTTCTCTTTCGCTCCTTTCTCCTTTTAAATATCCGACTATTGCACTCATTCAATTTATTGTGAGAATCCGAAATCTTTTGATTTAAGGTAGGAAAAGATCTGAAATGACCATTTTGTCTCCTATCTGAAATGACCATTTTGTCACTATTAACTGATCTCAAATTTGGATTCCCCAGGTTGGATATGGGATTAGTAAAACCTGGCCAAATTTCAATATCTCTTCCAAACCCCAACAAAAATTCGTACCAGCTTTTTTCAACTTTTTTCATCGGAATAAAGAAAAAAATATAATAAAACCAAAATCAAATCCTTTAAGGGTCCCAATAATTTGTCTAGGATTAGTGGGATTAGAAAAAGTTTTAATGACCGATTTAAAATGTTCTTTTTTCATTTAATTTGTTTTTTATTTTTTCTTTCCTTTTAGATTTTCTATTTTTTTCCCTTACGCAAGAAAAATTTCTTTTTTCATCAATCATATTTTTTTAAGAGAGCAATGATTTTTACAATTTTTCTTTCTTTTTTACTAAATATTCCATTTATTTGTCACACTTGAAAGAACAAAAAATGTGTTCATTTTCCTAATTTCTCCCACCAGGAAGAAAGAAAGAAAAGAATAAACCTTTCTCTCTCTCTGTCTTGTTGTGAATTGAGAATGGACAGAAGGAGAAGAACGAGTCGAATTGAAATCTCTCGGAGAGAAAAAGAAGGCAACGATTGAGTTTGGGATTGGGAAATGGACTGTGAGTAGAAATGGGTTGGATTGTAAACGAGAGGAAAGAATATTAAGGAATAAATCGAATTGAAATGAATTGAAAAGGAAAAAGAAAAGAAACGAATTGAGTTAGAAAGAAAGAAATCTCTTTAAGAAAAAAATGAAGAGTGGAAAAAAATGTTGGATTGTAAATGGGTGCAAAAGCTGAGCAAAAGCCTCACAGAATTGGGGGGAAATGGAGGGGGGAGAATTGACTCCACGAAAAGTGTATTATTTGATGAATTACACACACATATTCAATAATGTATTTTTGCGTATTTTGTGTGAATTTTTTTTAGCTGATGTATATTACTCATTTGAATGGAATTTCTCTTCCTTTTTTTGTTTTGCTCGTTTGAATAATTTTAAATTGTCGTATGATTGATTAGAAATGAATTTTGTTGAAAGGAAAATCACGAGAAATTATAGAGAGGTAAGAACTAAAATGAAATTGGTCAGCTCATTAAGAATGGTAATAAAATAATCGAATTTTTTTGGGAGTCTTGGCCCTTTTAGTATTTTTCAAAAAAAGTATCGGATTGTAAATGGGCAAGTTGATGTACTTTAATGACCTGACTAATACTGATCAATTCGTATTAAACCCTTTTAATAATCTTAAGACATTTGAACAGTTAGCAGAACTGTTCAAATGTTTCTCGGGTATTTTAGCAACTTTTAACGTTCCCTGGTTATCTCACTTATATATTGGAACTTGGTCAAAGAGCCTAGACGTTTAAGAAAAGGGAAGAAAAGAGAAAGAAATTGAAAGTCAGAAAAAATTTTGCTGGCTGGCTAATAAAATGGAGAAAAATTTTTTTTTGCTATTACTGACCACTGCATTTTAATATTTTGCAAGAAAATAGAGTGCAAAATTTTGCTACTTACTTTCATTTTTTTTTATTCTGTTTACATTTCGAAATTTCTTTCTCTCTCTCTCTTCCAAATCCATATTTTTTTTTCTTTTCTCTTTCTGTTTTTTTGTTTCATTTTCTGTCTCTTTATTTTTCGATAATAATAAGAAAAGCAATAATAAAAGGCAACCAATTTTTGAAGAAATAAAATGAAAATAAAGTGGAATCAAGTGCACAAATAACAACAAATAAATACGGAAAGCATATACAACATCCAACACATTTAATTACAAACGAACGCTTCACTTTTACTTCTTTCATCCATTTCATTTCTTTTCACCTATCTATCATTCCTGACTTTCTTTCCATTCGGTTTTCTTCATCTTTATTTCTCCGCCTTTCTTCCTTTGTCTCTATTCTCTTCCTATTCTTTCTCTTTCTCTCTATCACTTCTGTCTGTTTCTATCAATCATGTTTTCTCCATTTCCAGTACTTCAAGACTTCACTTTCCGTTTCTTTCTTTCTTCATCAATGCCTCATTTCCTTTTTTCTCCCCCTCTAGAAAAGAGAAAGAAATTGGTCATTTTCAATGTCTTATTTCTTCACTTTTCATTTCTTTCTTTCTCCGTCTATATTCCCGAAAATTACTTCCATTTTTCGGGCTCATTTCTTTTCCATTCATTTTTCTTTTTATTTCCAAATGCTATATTCCTCCATAGATTCATTACCGTCTTCGCCATCATCACCATCATCATCATCATCATATTATTTAGTTATTATTGTACTCAACATTATCTGCATTATTAACATCATCATCATCAGCATCATTGTAATTCATTTTCTCTCTTTTTCGTAGAGAAAGAAAGAAAGGAAAAAATAGGAAGAAATAATGGCTTCCTCTTTTTTTGTGTTGTACGGACTCATTTTCTCTCAATCATTTCTCTTTTTTAAGCTTTCTCATTTCTATTTTCCTTTTTTTCTTTTTTATTTTTCAGCCAAATTAATTTATTTCTCAGTCAAATTAATTATTTCTCAGCCACACAGTTTTTAAATATTTTCTAATACATATATACAAATTTACATTATTTTATCTCTCGTGGGCATATATAAAAAAATACTTAAAAATGTATTACCTCTTTTATACATATATTCACACAAACCGAATCACACACAAAACTCATGAATTTTATGTTGTGTATTAAATGTATGCTATCGGCCAAAAAAAATGTTGCTGCAAAAATTTTTCTCATTTTCTCTTCGGTTTTTAGGCCATTTTTAAAAGATTTTCATTCATTTTGTAATATATTTTTTTGTTTTAAATTAATTTTGGGTCTTTTTATATACGTTTATAAGCTTATGGTAGAGGAGTTCTTTTTGACAAAATTGACTTCTCTCTCCCCACTCTGCCCATTTTATGAACTTTATAGTAGTAATAGCGATAATCATTTGATTATATCGACTGAGAAATAAATTAAATACATTATTATTACTTCGCTTGTCCTGGTCAATTTTCTTGTAAATGCTAATTTTACGTGTTTTTAACATTGATTCTATGCCATTTTAATTCATTTTTGGGATGATGGAATCCAGGAATTAATGATGGAATCTAGGAATTAAGGTAATGAACTAGTAAATGGAGATGAAAATAGTAATTTTCCGAGTTCTAGAAAAATTTTTTCCACTTTTTTTAACAAAATTTTTTTCAATGCTTATTGAATGAAAATGGATTAGACGAGGCTGGGCCGAAGCTGGCTATTTCGAAAATTGGCAGAAATAAAAGAAAAGAAAAAAAAATTGGGAAGAAAAGAAATGAGATATGCCTTTTAATGTGAAACGTGAAATAAAAAAGAGAAAAAAATTTTGGAATTAATTTAAAATTCAAAAGAAATTTTCTATTTTTTTTAAATTTTCGTTTTTTGGGTGAAATAATATTTTGCCAAATAAAAATGATTTTTACATTTCTTATTTTACACAAAAAATGGGCTTTTGAACCAATTGGTCGATTGGGTTCAAAATTTAAATAAAACGAAAAATTGTTTACATGATGCCTAACGAAAAATAACGATTGTTTTGTGTTTAGGTCTAGGGCCTGTAACTCGGTTACAATCCATTGGCTCGAACCCTATTTTCACTGGGTTTTTAATACACACTTATGAGCTGAATCGAATGGCATATGAAGAATTTGGGAATCATTTACTGTGAGGATCAAAATCAGCCCTATAACTCAGCTACATTCCATCGGATCGAACCCAATTTTTATTAAGTCTCATACAAAATTTTCTCCTAAATTTAATTGCATATGGAGAATTTGGAAAAAGTCTGATTTTAATCTCCCGGTGTGGATCAAAATCAGACCTAGATACAATGGCAATTTTTCATTTCATTCAAATATAATGGAAACACTAGAATTATCTACTCTTCAATTTTTTCCCTGAAAATTCTGATTATTCTGCCAATTCCAATTTTTCTTTTCTTTTCTTTTCTTTTCTTTCCATTTTCCTTTCTTACTTTCTATTTCATTCATTTCTTCACATTTTTTTTCGGCATTACAATACAAACAAAAAACAAAAAGGGCAGAAATGCGGTTCATTGATTTTTTTCTCTTTCATTTTCCAATTGATTCATTTCCTTTTTCTTTCTATTCTAATCATTCCTCCCCCCCCCAAATTTTTTCTTTCGTTAACATTTTTTTCTCATAAAATTCTTTCAATTCCTTTCTCATTTCACTTTCGTGTGTCCATTCATTCGGCTTTTGTTTTTTGATAAATCAAAAAAAAAAAATTCAACTTTGAATTTAAATTTATGCAAAAAATTTTTCTTTTAATTTAATTTTTTATAAAATCTCCAAAATTTCTCTAAAAAATTCTTTTTTTGGACGGGAGGATTGAAGGTAAACGAGGAAAAAAGGAGTATCAAGTCAATTTTTGTAAACTTATTTTTATTGTATACAGGCTGGTCCATATTGCATTTTTGTTATAACTTTTTTATTTCGCAATTAATTCTCAAAATTATTTTTTCCCAAGACTAGGTTTAAGACCGAACTGTTTAAAACCAACCAAACTGTTTAAGACCAAGCTGATCGATATTGGTTACAAGTTATTGCTAAACATTTAAACTTTTTTTTTCACTTTTTCAAAAGGTCAAAAATGTGTTAAATTGACGTTAAATTGATGCAATTTTTAAATTGATTTTCGCTAATTTTTTTATTTAATAGCTTAAATAATGCCTTATAGAACGAATATTATTTCCAGTTTCAACTAAAAAGTCAAAATGGTTCAAAATAGGTTTAAAGCTTAGGATGAGTTGATTCTTACGCAACCCACTTTAATGAAAATGTCGTATTTAGAAAAAGTGACAAAAAAGTTTAAAGGATTAGTAAATTCGTAATTCCATTTTCCTATTCTCTTTATTTTTCTTTCTTTTTTTCCGTCCAATCTTTTTCTCCTATCCTCTCCTTCCTTCATCTCCTTTCTACTTCTTTCTTTATTTGTCCCTTCCATCTTTTCACTTTTTCTTTATTTTTCTCTTATCTTTGTTCTTATCTCAAAGCCCAAACCAAATTTGTTTATCTCAAAATTCAATCTTTACTTTACAAATTTGGCTGAATTTGATTTGAAAATGTGGTCGTCAAAAAATCTGTCCAAAACGAATTAAATACTTTTTTTACATATAATTTCAAAATATTTCACTGTTTTCTATCCTTTTTTTGGCCTTATCGGACCGATATATTGATATTATTTGGAATCATTAAAACAAAAACAAACCATTGACCAACATAATCATCTCAACCATTCAACTTTTTGTCGATAATGATTCGGGCATTACTTATCGCTAAAATGAGATCAAAGTACTAAATTATCAGTGATTATATTATTGATATTGATTGACATTATTATACATTATTCAATATGTTATTCCAATATGTTTATATGTTCTTTTATCAATCAAATATATAGCTAATAATTTTCGTTCAATTCAGATTCTTATAATTTTTCTAAACCGTTCGTTTTACGGCGGATTAAGTTAAAGCACGATCGATTTCGTTTCGCGTTTATTTATCTAAATTCTAATCCAACCCACGGTGCACATATAAAGGTGAAACGGTAAAAAAAGTTGCCTTTTTTGCTGTGACCACTTGACATATTTTTAATTCACTCTTCAAATTTTTTGTCGCCTTTTGTGGTAAGAGTTTCAAAAAAAATTTTATAGATACATATTATGTTTTAAAAATAGTCCAAAATTATGTACCACTAAATTTGTATTGCATATTTTTAAGAACCGGCCTTTATCCCCACAATTGTCAAATTGTCCATTCAAATAATATTTTAAATTTTTTTTTTGTTTTTTTGTCAATATGTATCACATTTTTGAAAAATTTTTGATTTTACAAATTTAAAGAAAGTAAAAACTAAAAGATTCCTCGTAGCTATCATCTTGTGGCTATCATTAATTAGATTGATAAAAAATTATGTCACATTTGATCTAGCAAATTTGATTTTTCATCTTCCATTTTGATTTTCTACCGATCTCATAACATAATTTTTTTAATTTTTCTTAAGGCAAATTTTATAATATTTTTTTTTGTAAATTTTAATTTAATTATATCTGGCCACTTGTCAATTAACACTAGAAGAATTTTTTATCTTAAAATATTGAATTATTATGAGCAACACTTCAAATAGATTTTGATTTTTTTTTGATTTTGATGAAAATTATGAATTTTTTAAAGTACATAAATATCTGCTTTAATTATCAGTTGAGTCAATAGGAAAGAACTTGCATAATTAAATTTGAAGGGAGTTGAAAAGTATTTAGTTTTTATTTTCATTTTTTTAATTTATAGTAATAGTAAAGCAATGACCGAAGTCGCGCAATCGCAAGCGGCCGTCAACGGGGAAATCTCCAACGAAGCGCCGGAAATCGGTAAAACAGAGGCATCGCCGGCCGACGAATCGACCGCTGTGGCCAACGGTAACGCCGAACCCGCTAACGGCACAAACGGGACCGCGGAGGCGAAAACGAATGGACACGCTCCCAAGGCCAAGAAGGAGGCTGAGCCCCCGAAGGATCCGAAAGAGGACCCGATTGGGTTTGTCTTAATTAAGTTTTTTGGTTGGATGAGAAAAATGATTAAAAAATTAGCTTAGAAAACCTAACTATGCGAATTTGGAAATTTTTATAGGTGGCTAAAGCAACAGCACAATGCTGCCATCCACAAGATCAACTACTACGTGTTAGACTGGCTACAAAAGGCCGCCATCGAGGACGAGTCCAAACGGCCGGCCCTGCCGCTTAAAGCCGCCGGCAAACAGGAGGCTGTCACGCGCAGCCAGTTCCAGGCACATCTTAAGGACGGTCAAATTTTGGCACATTTGGCCAACAAATTGGCTCCCGGCTCCGTAGAGACCGTTCACGAGGGCGAGGCTGCTAAGGACAAGGCCAATCAGACCGCCAACATTCAGGCCTTTATCAATTTTGTCAAGGAAAAGGTCGGCTTCAGCGATGACCAGGCACGTTAACAACTTTTCGCTCTCAATGATATAATTATAATTTTTGGGAATTTAGGTGTTCTCCGTGGAGGATTTGCAGGAGCGAGGCAAGGCCGGCTACGAGGCTGTGATGAACACTCTTTTCCAGCTCGGCTTTCGGGTACAGGAAAAGTTCGGCCAGACCGGCATTGAGCTCGACCAAATTGTGGACGAGGTGAAGAAGGTCGTTGACCCCAACTTCTTCCAAAAGGTCATTCAGGCCGTTCAGAGCCGCTTCAGCGCTATCGTAAGTCATTTTTTAAATTGTTGTAAAACTTGGGAGAAAGTTTAAAACTTTGTTTCGATTTAGATCAATACGAAATTCACGCGCAGCCCGTCCCAGTTTCAACAACAACCCGAGGAGCAAACGCAAAAGCCGGAGGCCAACGGCGAGTCAAATGAGCCGGCTGCGGTCAACGGTGCCGCGCCCACTGAGAACGGCAAAACCGCCGACGAGGCGAAAAAGGTAAAGAAATTGGGTTTGGAATTTATCCTACCAGATCTGAAATTTCAATAGAGAAATATTATCCAAAAAGCAGAATTTTCGGATAGGATATGAAATCAATTTTTAAGGAGCCCGAAGCCGCCACGATTGCCGCCAACTAATCTTATTCATCAATCGTACAAAAAAAAAAAAAAAAGGCGAACGAAATTATAACAAAATGTAAAATTAATCTAACACATGTGAAATTAATCTATATAATTTTATAATGTGTCGAAATGATCGTGATTGTTTTCCCCCACCACCTCCAACAATTAATTCCAACCGCCCCACAACCATATACACATACATATAATATTTCTTGTTTAATTCATTATCGTAATGTTGGGACTTTAATTCTTTGAAAATGACTTCAAAACTTGTGCGTCCACAGTCCAAATGAGTCGAATTTTTTCCAGAAATCATTCAGGAATCAGGTTCCAACACTAATCATCAATAAAACATTCCCTTTGAGATCTCTGACAAAAATATGTACCCCAAGGTTCAAATGAAATAAATGTTTTAATATTTTTTTTGGTTTTTAAGAAAGTTTTTCTTACCAACAGTACACTAAAAATTTATCATTATAAAAAAAAATCGGTTCCTAACCAATATATTATCTTATTATTGAGATTTTGATGAAAACTTGAAAGTAAGAAATTCATTTAAAAATTGAGAAGCAAATTAACGGAAAAAATTAACATATAAAGGCCCTTTTAAAAAGGGCAAATTGCTTTGTGCACAACGTTCGGTCATTGATCCGAATTCTCATTCCGAATTCATTTTTGATTTGTTTATTTTTTTCTATTGCTTTTACAAGATAAAAATTTCGTTTTTTTTCAATTGCTTCCAATTTTACGGCCGGCCCATACAATTTTTTTCTTTTTGTTTTCGTCGGTTTTATCGAAAATTTATTATTTGCCACCAATTTTCAATCTTTAATAAAATATTTTATTCAAAATAATGTTATTGGGAATTAATTTAAAAAATTTGCAAGATTGTACAAAAAATTTTAGGGTGAATTTGTTGCTGTGATTTTTCATATTGCAGTGGGAAAGTGAAAATATTCAGTGAATATGCGATGGTCCTCAGCATTTTAAATAATCAATATGATTTAATATTTTGGATTTGGGGATTTTCAAGGGTGTTGATCATGTATTCAAGATTTAAAATACGTAATTTAGGATGCTCAGGGATTCTACAGTCGTCTCCAAAAAAAGTGTAAAATAGAAGGTCTTGAATTGTGCGGATTTGCCTGATTGATTATTTGAATTTCCCAATTAAAGGACGCGTCTAAATGCAAAGAAATTTTACTCACTCTTTTGCTAATGTTTCGAATTAACGACAATGAATTCATTCTGTTGAATTGGATCCAAGCGAGTCCAAATTTTGTGCCCACTATAAAACTGAAACGAAGGCGGGCACAAAATTTGGACTCGCTTGGATTCAATACAACAGAATGAACTCATTAGCGCCAATTCAAAACATGAGCAAAAGAGTGAGCAAAATTTCTTTGCATTTGGACGCGTCCTTTAATTTTTCAATTGCGGTACACATTAAAACTGTAAAATATTCGATCAAAAATGCGTCGTTTGCTAATTATTTATTTAAATTTTTTAATTAACTGTATTTTGATTTATTTTTTTCAAATAATTAATTCGTAAAAGTCTGTACAAGCCTCATTGAAAAAATCTTTTGTTACGAAAATTTTACACTTTTTTGGAGATGACTACATACATGCGAGCATTGTGTTGGAATCTACTGGAATAAGTTTTCATATACCTCTCTCTAGTTAATTCATGAATTTTGATTTAATGTTCATCCAAACATCAAAAAATGATATTTTGAGGAGAAACAAAGAAAATTGATTAGCACGTGGACTCTTTATAATATGTATGTTAGGGCCAAAGCTTACAATCGGCCAAAGTATACTTTGGCCGACTTTTTTCAAGTTTACAATTTATTTATTTTTTATTTTTTTTTCAAAATTTCATGTTTCATGTTTATTTTTGCTCCATATTATTTTTTTAATTTTGTTTTTATCATTTGAATTATTGGTTCCAAATTCAATTGCTTTTTTATTCAAATTCGTCAAATTTTTTATTTTTTTTTAGTTTCTAACTTCGAAGCTTTCAATTATTTTAACAAAGTTATTAAACTATTATTTAATTTTATAACAAAGATGTTTTTTACATTAAAAAATAACATTTTTTGTTAATTGTATTTTTCAGACATTATTCATCTTCTGTGTTATTCCATCGATTTTTCTATATCCGAGATATATAGTGCGAAATTTCGTGCTCTTTAAAATGGCGTTATTAGTTTTACCAAAAAATTTTTTTTAAATCAAAAATCGTAGGAGTGTTGATTTTTTAATGTATTTTAATGTAAATGAATTTTTCACATGCGGCTTATACGAGTACCAAACTTGTTTTTATGACTTTAGTTATTTATTTTCATCACAATTATGGGATTTTTATAAAAAGAATGCCTCATCACAAATGTATTTTTATAATGTTCAATGGTTAAAATGAAACTGAAGGTCAACAAGGTTATTTTAACGAACTGAAAAATCATCTGCTCAATTAAAAAACGGTTCTCCACGTTCGAAAGTGGAGAAAATTTGTCATTGAATATGGTATTTCGTTTTACAAATTTTTTCGAAGAAGTTATAGCCCTCGAAAAATTTTTCACAAAAAATTGCAAAACCTTTGTCCATGAATGCAATAGTTTAATAACTTTGTTAAAATAATTGAAAGCTTAATTCCTAAATTGTAAATTAATAACTTATTATATAACTTCGAACCAAAAATAAAAAATTTGACCAATTTGAATAAAATTGAATTTGAAATAATTCAAATGATAAAAACAAAAAAAATACAAAATAATGTTGAGCAAAAATAAAATTTTGAAAAAAAATTGGCCGAAAAAAGTCGGGCATAGTATACTTTGGCCGAGAAAAGTCGGGCATAGTATACCTTGGCCGATTGTAAGCTTTGGCCGTAACATATGCAAGCGACCATGAAATGAAAGTGCAAAAAAAATTTTCAGAAAATGATGATATAATGTCAAACATCATTAGCGCAAATTTAAAATATTTTAAAATTTTTTCTAGAGCACAAATTTTATTGTCGGGAAAAATATCTAAAAAATCGAAAACGTTGAAGAGAAAAATAAGAGAAATCAATGTAAAATGGTTTATTTCTCAATAAAAATAAAATAGCTAACAACACAAAAAAAAATCAAATTATACAGTGAAATCGTAAACGAAGTAGATCGGTGATGGCTGTGAAATTTGGAGCCGGATATAATGGAGAAAAAGGAATTACAAACCGCCACGCAACGCCAAAACTAAGTGAAGAACGGAACCGCCAACAACCTGAAATAAACAAAATAAAATCAATTAAGTTGTGGGGAAGTTAGTGAAATAAAAATATTTTATAAGTTAAGAATGAAGTTGCAAAGAGCTTTGTAAATCATCCAAAATGACAAAAATAAGTATATGATAATGTATAGAAGTTAATCACTTTGTAATCCGCAGCCGTTCTGTCATCGTTCATCTGCTTGCCGGCGAAAATTAGTCGCTGTTGTGGCGGTGGAATGCCCTCTTTTTCCTCCACCTGAATACAATTAACGAATGAGAAGTGTACACTGATGGCATTATTTTATTATTGGGATTCATGGCCACAACCTTGTTGAAGAAGAATCGATTCAAAATAATTTTAAAAAGCAATTCAAAAAAACAGATCTCACTCGTTCCTTGATGCGATCGACCTTGTCCGTAGGTTCAATGTCCAACTCGATCTCTTTTCCCGTTAATGTTTTCACTTTGATAAGCATCTTATTTAAATGTGGTCTAGTAAAAATCAATCATTAGTTCATATTACGAAATTGTGATTGGGAAATTATATCTTCAAAGTTTTTCGGTGTGACATATTATTTCGTCCTCAATATTTTAATAAGGAAAATTTTTACCATAGGTAAAATGAATAAGACCTCTATAAAAATATGTAGGCCCATGAGCTCATATAGATCCAAATTACCCAGTAAAATAAAATGAATTAGTCATCTATTTCTTCATTTAGTCTAAATCGATGTTTGCCCCCGATGAAATTTCGCAAAAAAAGACGCAAAATTATTTTTCTGAAATTTTTTTTTTATTATTTTATTTATGGCATTTTGTTTGGGCATTTTAAAAATTATTTTTTAAAGAATTTTTCATTTTTTGCTTTGTGGGGAAATTTTTGATGAAATTTTTGGTGGGTTGACGCGTTTGATTTGATATCATTTTACTTTCCCTTCTATTCAAAATTTTGGCGACATAATCTTTAAGCCGGTAACCCATTCGAAACCACTTTACCGAAAAATTTAAAGAAAAATGAATAAAATAATTGAAATTTTTTTCATTTTAAAGTTAGAAATACAATAATCTGTTCTCTTAATTTTGTATGTATAATACGGTAATCATACATGCATGTTACTCTAATTTTATGCTGCGAGTGTTTTGAGTCAAATTTAAATTGGCGCCAATGAGTTCATTCAGTTGTATCGAATTCTAACGAGTTCAAATATTGTGTCCAGTTAAAGTAAAAATATTTATAGTTAAAGTAGTTTTTAGTTAAAGTAAAAATATTTATAGGACATAACCGAACGGAAATGGTTTGCTAAAGGTTGAAACGCTTTTTTGTTAACAGCCTCAAAGATAAAAAAACACACAAAAAAAAGAAAAATGCTCTGGTTTCAAATGGGTTAATATTTAATCTAATTGTACTCGCTAAAACTGAGACTGAAAGATTGTTTTTATTCTACCAAAAAGATTATATAGGTTTTGTTTGCTTTATACATATTATTCTATCCATTTTTTAGGCACGGGGCAAAACTGAAAAGTGCCTATAATTTACTAATTTTTTAATTCCTTTCTTTTTAGGGTTTTTTAAAATTATCCATATTATTATTTATATATAAAATTGAGGCCAATATCAAATAAACTCAATTTGCAGTGATTCATTTTTGTGTTTATGGAGCCGGGTACAAATTCCTTTGTCGCCGACGTGGTGTGGATTCGTCGCGGAATTGCGAAGGCCGTACCCGACAAGGTCGAGATCGGCGAGGCTGAACTTCGCGAACTTTTGCAAGGTAAAAGCGATTATTTCGACTGTTATATATTTTATTATATTAGGATTTATTTTCTGGATTTGGATTTTCCTTTAGAAAAATTATTAAACAAATAATTGTTTTAATATTTTCAAGGTTTGTTGCCAAATTACTCTTTAAATAGCAAATTTATATGCATATTTTTGTTGTACTTATTTTCAGCCAATAATCTGAAGGAAACATCTGACGACAATTCGGACGAGAATGAGATTGAGGAGGAACCGGTTTGTTATGTTTATTAAATAAATAATTTATTGGACAAACAGATACTATATATAGGCACAAATAGGGTAGTCATAATACAGCAATTTAATAATAACAATGATAATAGAGTCAATAAAACTCTTGGTTTAATTGTTTACAAACAGGAAAAAATTAATTCGACTTGGATTGGAAATTGTTGGGATTTGGAAATATTTGCTTTTTTTCTATTAATAGAAACGTGGACTACGCGGCTCGGCCTGCAATACGCCGGCCACAGGCGATGATTTCGATTTGGCAAGCTACGATGAAGAGCCGGCACAGTGAATATTTCAAATTTATTTAACACTTTTGACACTTTTGAGTACTCCGAAAAATCCGATAATCAATTGTGAATTAATTCAGCGGTCCGTCCTTCAAAGGCCTGGCGTATTACGCCTCACAAATGGACGATCCGTACATCACACGGCATCGCGACAGCGAAGACGAAGAGGAAAAGGACGATTTTGAGCTGAAGCCAACGGACAATCTCGTCGCCGTGGCCAAAACCGCTAAAGTTGTGAAAATATCATGTTAAAAATATGGCTTATATACAATTCGTTTCATTGTATTGGGTATTGGGTGATTTATGTGAACCTTCGCGTTCAATAGGCCTGGGTAGGAGAACAAAATTTGGACTCCACTTGCCTATTGTACAATTCGGTTTTCATCGTGAAATTTCCGAAAAATAATTAGCTCGATTTTCTTCATTCACAGGGCGATTACGCCGTGGACGTGTACGTCTACAACGAGAACGACGACGATTGGTATTTGCATCACGATTACGTGCTGGACGCTCCGCCGCTGTGTTTGGCGCCGATTTTCTACGATCCCGGCAGCGACGACAACGCAAAGGGCAATTTGCTGGCCGTCGGAACAATGGAGCCGGCGATCGGAGTCTGGGATCTCGACGTTGTGAACTCGCTGGAGCCGGTGGTTTGGCTGGGCGAGAAAATTCCGAAAAAAAGGGGCGTGGCGAAAAAGTCGCGTCGAAAGCGCGACGGAACCGCGCAGGGTCATCGCGACGCGGTGCTCTCTCTCGACTGGAACGCCCGCATGGCGCACATTTTGGCGTCGGGCGGCGCGGACTCGACCGTTGTGTTGTGGGATTTGGACGCGGCCAAAGCCGCGCAATGCCTTCACGCCGACGGCATGGTTGGGCTCGGTTTTGTTTGCGTTCCCCCCCCCCCCCCCGTTCAAGCTCTGAGTGTTCAATTCACGCAGGTGCAATCCCTTCGCTGGCATCCCGTCGAGGAGAGCATTCTCATGACGGGCACACGATCCGGCACGGCGGCCGTCCGCAATTGCAAGGCGTCCGACGCCGAAAAATCGCTCCTCGAATGGTCGCTTGGCGTCGAGGTCGAGGTGGAGAATGTGCTCTGGAATCACTTCCAGCCCTATTACGCGTTCGTCTGCTCGGATGACGGTAGTGGCTTTATTTTTGGGATTTTTCCATACCTTGTCATATTTTTTCTCCTATTTTTCCACTCTGATTTCGCGCGGGACGTTGGGCGGCGCGCCGTACGCGCCAATCAAGTTCATTGGATCAAATTTCGCTTGCCCTCATATAAGACTGGAGCGAATGAGAGCGGAAAATTCGGACCCGCGCATGGATTCGCATCGACAATGAGCTCATTGGCGCGGATTTAAATTCAACTCAAACGAGCCGCTCAAACCTATCCCACCGCCGCGAAATTAGGACTATTTTTCGAATTTTTCCACCCATCCTTTTTCCATCCAAAAAATATTTTTTCATAGGCAAACTCCGCTATATCGACACGAGAAAGCCGGGCGAATTCGTCGCCGACGTTTCGGCGCACAACGGCGGCGTGAATTCCGTCTCGCAGAGTTTCCACGTACGAAATCTCATCACTACCGCCGGCGATAAGGCGAGAGCTCCCCCTAGCTGTATTATTATATTCCCCAAAGTTTTTTTCACACATTTTTCAGGAGCTAAAGGTGTGGAAGTTGGAGAATCACGCGTCCTTTCGACTCGTTCACACGCATCCGCTACGCGTGGGCGACGTGCGCGTGGCGCGCTTCTCGCCG
This sequence comes from Bradynema listronoti, assembly GCA_024678965.1. Taxonomy (NCBI): domain Eukaryota; kingdom Metazoa; phylum Nematoda; class Chromadorea; order Rhabditida; family Allantonematidae; genus Bradynema; species Bradynema listronoti. Next base: position 5,258,706 of record JANLNO010000003.1, read on the forward strand.
GACGCGTCGTGCGCGTTGGCGGTCGGCGTCAACGCGCACGAGAGCAACGCGCGCGTCCTGGATTGGGCGCGTGTGGACGCGGTCGTAGACGCGTTCAACGACAACGCGGCCGCGGAATCGCGCGGAGGAGACGCCGCGCGCGCGGTGATTACGCCGAAATCGCGTCGGCCAGACGACGAGGAGGAGGAATCGGATGACGAGGCGGAAGGCGTCATGGGGGAGCGCGAAATACACGACGATTCCGATTCCAATTCCAATTCCGATTCCGATGATGATAACAATAATAGCGAGTCGGATGCGGATATGGAGAATTGAGAACGAATTTTGTTCTGCTTGTTATTTTCTGCTTGTTATTATTCCTATATTAATTGAATAAATTTTTATAACTTTTTTGATTTGATTTCTTTCCAAGTTGATTACTCGATTGATTTTTATCCCCATAAAATATTCTCATTTACCTGATTTTTTTTGTTGTATATTTTTCTCTTTTTCATCGATGGCTTACTTACCCAAAATTCTTGGTATTTACAAACTTTTCGAGAGTAAATTCGAATAAATAAACGCCACTTTTAAATGATTTTTTCAAAAATAACTCTTTCCTAATTTCAGGGTGATAATAAATAATTTAACAAAGGAAATTAAAACATTCATTCCGCAAATTCAATCGTTCGCTTCGGATTTAACCAATTTCAATTTTCCGAAAATTTCATTCCATAACTTGAAGAAGGGAGCACCCTTCCCAGATTTACTTATTTACCTAATTTTTTTTTGTATATTCTTCTCTTTTTTATTTTTTACTATTAATTTTTGTTAATAGTAAAAAATTTTTACTATTAAGTTTTGTATACTTTCGACGCCCCCATTAACCATAACGCCAAGGGACTGCGCGTTAACTATGTTAATGGGAGCGTTATGTTAATGGGAAAATTATGCTAATGGGGGGTGACTGATGTTTTCCAATGTTTGATTATGTTAATGGGGAAGTTCTACCAATGAGCATTCTTTATTCAAGCTGAAGCGACAACCAATCAACTATTGGAAGCGACAAAATAGTCCAGAATGCTCTTCTGCTTCAGCTTCTTACGCTCTCTTCAGCCAGGAAGTCGTCGAATTTGTCGCACAGTCGCTGAAGAGACGGATCCGCTGAATTTTCATCGAGGTATCGCTGCAGAATCCTCAGAGCGTTCTTGGCTTCTCCGGCCTCGACCGGTCGTTTTCCGATGACAAGAAGAGGCAGCTTCTCGGTTCCGCTCATGTTTGCTCCGACCAGGACAGAGATGCGCTCCTTGGACTTCTTCCCAGATGTGCATCGTTCGCCTGAAAACTTTTCGTGACAACTCGATAGATTTCTCGAAAAATACCTTTGAAGGCCAGAGTCTTGTTCGGGAGGAGTTGCCAAAAGAGACCGGTTTCATCAGCATTGAAGATATCGTCGGCCGAGAAATGAGAGATCGCTTCGTGCAAGACATTCTGTTGCCATTGTTCAAGAGCTTCGTTGTCGATGTTAGCCGCTTCTCCTTGCTTCTCTTTGAATTGGATCGAATGCCGTTGCTTGAATTTGTACAGCCATCCGTCGCTCGCTTTGAAGTTCTCCAGCTCTTCAGCATCCTTCTCCAGCACTGAACGCTCTTCGGATAGCGACAATCTTTCAAGCTTGCTTCGAAGTCGCTTCGCCAATTCCTTCGCCAGGTCTCTTGCCTTCTCCTAAAGCGATTGCTCGAAAAGCTAATATTAAGGCCTAATAGTAATCCCACCTGCAGAAGCGGACCAGTCATCGATACATTGGCACTCCTTTGCTGCTTGAACCACTGCAGAACCGCCGTCTCGAGATCATCCTGCTTCACAGCTTTCAGATGAGATCGCTTGGCTTCTACTCCCTGGTCAATCGCTTGCAGAATTGTCGTCTTGTTCTTGAGAATCGTCTGAACTGTCGATAGGGGCAACTCGAATTCCTCGCTGAGTTCCTTCAGTCTCTTCGTCGCTGACGCATCGATGACTTGCTTCTTAACATCTTGTGTGATCACTCTGCGCTTCTTGTTTGGAGGGGCCATCTGCAAAGGAAAAATAAGTCGGGAATTCTAGGCATAAGAAGAATGCGCATTCAATACGCTTCTGATACGCCTCTATTACGATATTGTCGTTTTCGATAATGCGATCGACATGCTTTCGATATGCATTCTTTTCAATTGCAAACGACAAACTCGACAATCGGATAAGTGGGATCTGTCTGAAGCGGTTTTATGTTAATCAGAGGGTTGAATACCATACAGGTTCCTCTCGAGAGTTATGTTAATGAGGGAGTTTAGTTATTGATATTTACTTGAAAACCAACCAAGCTGCCAAAACGATTATGTTAATGGGAGGTTTATGTTAATGAGAATTTGTGTTAATGGGGGCGTCGACTGTATTTTTCTCTTTTTTATTTTTATTTTTTACTATTAATTTTTGTTCAGTTATATTGAGTTATATCAGGGTTGTCAAATGCAGGGTTGCCAGATGTCCTTTTTAAAAAGATTTGTTCTTTTTTTGAGGGGGTCTGTTCTTTTTTATTTTTTGTTCTTTTTTTCCATGAAGAATGGCTCTCTTAGACACAGGATCAGGAGTTCCAAGAAGTATTAATTGTTGAGGGAATAAAGAATCTGACCCGAAAAGTCAACGAAATGGACCAATTCAGATATTTTTAGAAAAATCTTTTTTTTGTTGTTGGAAATTATCAATAAAATATTTTTTTCGTGCCCAGCGTTCTTTTTTATTTTATTTTCATCTGGCAACCATGGGTTATATAAAAAAAATTTAATATATGCTCGGTTTCATCTTCGCTCTGGTCTTCGGCTGAGTCTAAGTCCAGAGACGAGGATGAGTCCAGAGTTGAGCCTATGCCTAGGGTGAGCATGAGGATGGCCCAGACCGAGGAATCGAGGACTGAGTGTATTAAAATCTTTTCGGCATCCCGTAATCGAAAATAACTCATTTTTAAGTTTTAAAGCTTTTGCGATATTTCTAATCACTTTCGTCGTTGTGATATGTGGACTAATGCCATTTGAATGAATGAAAATAATTCAAAATCATAACAAATAATGATGTTCTTCTTTATGATTTTGAACGATGGAATAATATCATTGAATGATGTTATTTTGCATCGCAATTCGACGCGGTATAATAATTGATATTCATTGATTAATCGATTGGGTTTTTGACTATTTTGACCATTATACACACACAATAAGATTGAATGAAATAATGAGAAGAGAAATTGAATATTCGATAAGCCTTTTCAGATTCGAATTTTCGCCTTTATCAAACCATTCATTTTTCATTTCCATTCCCCCCCCCCCCGTTTTTTTGTCCAATTTTTGCCCTAATAGTACAAGCCATTACGCCGTAGTGAATTTTTGTCCATTAGAAAATGCTGTGTGAACTATGCTCTCAATTTTGTATATTATTTTGTAAATTATTCAATAGCATTTCATTGTTTCACATTTTCTTTCAACTTTTTGTACCGGCCGCTTTCGTCGTTATATGGCAAATTTCCAGTTTGTTCTCCGCTTTTTTTCCATTTCTTCCTGTTTTTATCGCTTTTTCGAAAAAAGACTAGCCTCGTGACTGAACGCATACATACATACATACATGTGAGACACATATATATACGTATTCACGCGCCATTTTCCATTTTGTATTTTCCCATTTCTTTATGTTTTGCATGCGCAAACGCGTTTGATAATGTAAACATGTGTTTATAATTTGGTTAGTATGTAGTCAAGAGCTTAGAAAAATGAAAAATGTGACGCCATTTTGTAGTTTTCTTGCTATCTATTCTTTTTCTATATCTCTTTATTTCCTTTTCCCTCCTTCCATCTCCTTTTCCTCACTCTCTTTCTTCCATTTTCATTTTTTCTCATTCGTTCCTCCTCCTCTAATTCATCCATTATTTCTCATTGCTTCCAATCCCAATGTGCTTTGTTCGCTAGTCGCTTTATTTCTTCGATTTTCCTTTTCAAATTTATTCTATTCCTCACGATAATTGAATATAGCGGTTCTTCACAAATGCACAAACTTGATAGAGAAACAAGCTTAAATAGAATTATTGGGAAATTTTTCTCTACTTCTTTTGTCTCTCATTCCATTTATAATCGAGTTGACAATGTGAAGAAGAATTTTACTAGCAAACAAAAGCTGCATTTTCCGAGTGTGTGTATTTTGCTGTGTGTATTTTGCTGGTATGAAGTCGTATGACTTTGGCACTTATTTTGTATAAAATGAATAAATTGAGAATTGTGTGTATGTGTGTGTGTGTGTTCAATAGCAGAGTGAAGAGAATTTAATTTGTTTACCAAAGCGATTTCGTAAGGCGAGTAAGCAGTAAAAACAATAGAGAGAGAAGTATATGAATAGAGAGAAAAGGTGGAATTTGGAGAAATATAGGGTGGGAAAAAAGAAATGTATGGTGGATGATGAAAATATGAAAGAAAGATTGAATTGAACTAGAAAAGGAGTAAAAATATACCCTGAGTATTGAATTAAAAATTGGCTGTAGGCCGCAGTAATATAACTAAATGATGAATAGATAGATAGGAATATGACTTGATGATAGAATGAAAATAGAAACCAATAAAAAGAGGACGCACATTTTTTTTCTTCACTTTTTTATGTTTGTGTGTCTGTTTGTTTTGTAGCACATCACACGCACACACACACACACACACACACACACACGCACACATGTACACACACATGCGTGAGTCCTATCGATCGAAACAATAGAGAGAAGAGAAATGGAGAAAAATTATGGTGAAAAGAGGAAATTTTTTTCTTATCATCATCATCATCATCCGTTTCGTTACTTTTTTCCCCTATAATACGATTGAATTTCGATTAGTATTGGGTTGGTTTGTGCTAAGGAATCTTGTATAACATGTGTGATAGGTTTATTTAAGCTGTTGAAGCGCTTACGAGCCCAATTGATAGAGCTATTTCGAGAGTGAATTGAGCCTGAAAAATGAATATTTTCAATATCAAATTAATGCTGAAGAATATCTAATTCCTATAAGTAGAACACTCATTCATTAAGTTGGGGGTTGGACTAGAAACAACTCTAGCAATTGATCAATATAATTTTCGACTTCCGATTTCCCAATAAACGCGGGTCATTTGTTTTGTATTGGATTCGGATTTAATCTCGGAACCCAGGCTTATCTATTAGAGGCTCTTTTGGCTTCAAACTCTGATTCGAATTTAAGACGTTGTAGTTCAATATCTTACGTCCTACTCCGATTTTTTTTCTTATTTCCAATCGATTCATTTACTGATTATAATTCATTTATATTTCTTTCTTACCTATAGATCACAAGAAATTATAACAACAATGTCGCTAAATACTAACACATCGACGACGACGACGCCGAAAAAGGTGAGAGCGCCGTCGCGTCGTGCGCTTTTTACCGCGCCGCGCCTCAACGCCGCCGCCAAAAAGTGTAACAACAACGAATTTGTCGAGGTACGAGTGAAATGTTTGGATTAGAAATTGGGTCGATTTGAGCCGGCTAAAAAACTAGGCCGAATCGAGTATTGAGTGGAAAGGACCCGTGCCCAGTTCGGATCATAAGCCATTGTTCTGCTTTGGAATTGTTTCTAGAAGCCTAAGCCAATTGATCCTAGGGACCTTAAGCCAATAGCTCAGGTTTAGGAACCTAAGCTCGGAACTTTCACCAATTTGATCTTAGATAATTTATTTTCTAGACAAAAACAATTCCCAAATTGATGATGAATTACCGGCGGAACAACGCCAACAGCAAACTCGACGACGAGACCGAGAACGACGACGCGCAAAAGGAGGTATTACGTGGCGCGCTGTTGAGCACGGTTGGCGCCGGAGGCGCGTCGCGACGTTCCGCCAGCGTGGCCGGCTCCTCGTCCGCGTGCGTTTGTGCCCATCAGGCACACGACCAACAATCGAGGCAAAAACAACCGGCGCCTATCGGCGCTCCGCAAACGCCGAAATCGTCGCGCAGCGCCTCGGCGCTCGCGAAGACGATGCGCGCCGGCGGAAAGACGCGTGAATCGCCGCCAGCGCGCGCGTTGGGCGCGCCGCCTCGGACCACCTCCTCTTTCGGTTCGTCGGCGTCTGCCGGTCGGAACGCGCATTCGCAGGGCAAAAAGCTGAACGTTCAGGAGCTATTTCGCGCGTCGACGAGCGGCGCCGTGACGCCGCCCGCTAGCGCTAAGGTCTCCACATTTTTCAATGATTATTTCCGATTCCGATAACAGGTTTTTAAACGGCCACAATTTTCGCGGCTGTTTTATGCCTATCATTTTCTATTCTAATATTTCTCTGTTATTCAGTCGCCATCCTCCCACTTGGCTTCCTTTGTGACGCCCACTCAGTCGGGCGCGGCGAAAACGATCGTCCACGCGCGTCATTCGCTGCGTCGCCAGCAGTCCGCTAGCGCAACAGTGGGCGGTGGGGGCGCGCGTCAGCGCGTCGCCGCCGCGTCGATTCTCGCCGCCACCGCTTCGGCGCATCGTCGCTTTACGCCGCCGTTGAGTGAGTCATTTTTCGGTCTAGGCTTTTTAAATACGGTCTTGACCTGTTTAAATACGGTCGGACCCTGAAAACAAAGGAGAAAATGAATTCACGTCCAAACTTGGGGCTAATCAAATACAATCAAACCTGTCCACTATGGCCGCAATGCTCGGTCCCAACAAAAAATATCTTGGAAAACCGGTCTAATATGGCAATCGGGCACCTTTGGCCGGCTCCCTAGGGATACCATAGCGGACAGGTTTGAGACTGTATTTGACATTTTTTTTTTGGAACCCTGTTGAGGGGGAGGGGAGCAAATCGATGGTCACATTTGAATTATTTCGCGGAACATTAGCCGGGATCCATCCCGAGTCGATACCACTTCTGGCGCTTTTGGCCGGGTCCCTAGGGGTGCCCAGGCGTAGACCGGTTTGACGGCAAATGCCCACGAATTCTAGACCAGTTTTTTTAGGGCTTTAGCGTAGAATTATTGGCTGGCCTCATATTTGTGGTGGATATGCGCGGGTGGGCCCAATAATAAAGCATTCTCCATCATCCGTATGCGACTCATTCGAAATCGCCATTTGAAATTAATGAGATTTTAGACAAAGAAATTTCGTCGCCGATTTTCGCCGCGTCGAAATTTTCGGAGTCGCCATCGGCGAAAGCGCTTCCGCTACCGCCTTCAGATTGGATCCTCGAGGCGGAGGCGCATCACAATCGTTGTCACGCCACCATTTCGGAGGCGGCGTTGGAGGAAGACGAACAGCTCGCTACCCGCATGGCGCCAATGCGTCCCTCGTTTTTCCTCAATAACACGCCGCCATCCGACAACGAGGAAGTGAATGGAAGCCGTCGAGGTCTCATTGTTGCCAATGGTGTATATTGTCGTCGTCTCTACGATGATGACGGCGATGACGACGATGATGATGATTACGACAAGAAGCAAGTGAATGGAAGCCGTCGAGATCTCATCGCTGACGTCAATGGCGTATATCATCACTCTTATGATGATGATGATGATAGTAGTGAAAATGACGACAACGAGGACGATGCCAAGTCGATGGCGTCGACGAGCGCCTCGTCGGGTGTCGTCTTCGACATGGACGCGGTTAACAACCAAGCGATGACCATTTCGACCAGATGCGACGCTCGCTCATCGCCCGCCATCGGCACCGATTCGGGCTTTAATCGCGGCGCGGCGTTGGCCGAGTCCTCCGCCGAAAGCGTCGACAGCGGCGAGGGCTCGTCCATTTCGTCGTCGCCCGACAACGACGAATGCGAAAGTGTTGCGCGGCATGCGCTCGGCGGTGAGGCGAACGCGTCGCTGTTGTCGCCGAACTCCACCCTGGGTTGGTTTTCTTTTCCCTCTCTCTCTCTCTCTCTTTCTCTCTCTCTCTCTCAATAATGTTCTAAATGACTGAATTTGTAGCTTCTTTATACTCCGGAAAAAAATGGGCACAATCAAATACCAATTGACTCTAATTCGAACTCATTTTTTCAGCTGGCATCCGCATTAATCCGCTTTCGTTGATCGCCGTGCTCAGCGCTCCGTCAATGGCGTAGCGGCGCTTTTCTATTAAGGTTTTCTGATTTAATATTTCTCTCTCTTTCCGTTTTTTTATCTCTCCCATTTTTTCTATTCCCTTTTTTCTATTCGCCCCTTTTTTTATTAAGGCTTTTCTCTCTTTCTTTCTCTCTCTCTTCTCTCTCTCCCATTAATGTTCTAATATTTCTGCACCACTTCTTTCTCACTTCATTTTTTAGCTATTTTCGCCCCACCTCTAACATATTCATGTTAGCTAATTTTTCTTTTTTGTCTCAATTGCTGTTTATTTTCCCATTTACATTAGCTTTTACATTTTCCCAAATTTCGTATTTTCTATTTTTTGCTATACGTCGAAAAATTATGAAAAAAAATATATATATCAAATTTTTTTTTATGACTCTTTCCAATATATGGTTCACAATTTTTCGACCCTGTTTTCAATATATATGGTTCACGATTTTTTACAGTAGTTAATTACTAGACATTGGACAGACTTTGAATAAAATTGTTGTTCAGAGGGTCCGTAACTCGATTGAATTCCAATTTCAACTCAATTTTTAATGGATTTAATCGATCCCGGAAATTTGCGTTGAATCAAATCGCATATCAATTTTAGGGATTCGATTTTGCGACCCGGAATTAAGATAAAATCAGATAATATCCCAATTAACGGAATGCCAACAATTTTTCATTTTATTCAAATTTTGTGGACAATCCTAGTACAAATGATAATGATGACAAGTCACGCCGTGGTTATTTTTTTCCATTGTTTTTGTTTTTATTTGGATTTTTGTCTCGACGCGAAAAATACGGGTCCGAGCCTATAATTGAATAACGTGAATTAGAGAAAAATTATTAGCAAGAAATCTTTTTTTTTTAAAAATTTTTTTTCATAAATCGAATTGAGTTGAAATATTTATTTTCGATTATTGATTGCATTATTTCTCAATCTGATGACAGAATTCTTATTTTTTATGGGCACTTTTTCAATTATTTTACAATCAATTTCAACCGACAACTTCTGGCGTATAACCCGAGGATGTTTGCGCCTCCTAATTGGATCCTGGATTTTGTACCATACCGTTCCTGACCAAAATTTAATCCCAATCGGCCCAATCCTAAATAAGTCCAATTAATTTTTACTATTTTTTGAATTTGGCTCAAAAATTTCCAGAAAAAAATCAAAAAAAAAAAATCGGAAAAAATGGAAATTTCGGAGTTCAATTTTGGTTGGAAAATTATTATTCTCCCTATAATCTATAATCACATTGACAGGAGATCCGGTGTGCACTGAGTTCCTCCTTTTCAATTGTGATATGTTTGTGCTTTATTTTCCAAATGTTATATTCACAAATCCTCAAATACGATTTATTTTTTAAAATTTTTTGAGTCCATTTATTGGAAAACATTTAAAAAAAATTTATTTTGATAGAAATTACTCCGTAAAACCCACATAATATGTTATGAAGAGATCTCTTGATCTTCTAACTGAGCACTTTATCCAGTAACTAGGCTTCTTATCTCGTAACATAGCTTCTTATTCTTTTTTTTTTCAAATCTTGTGCGAAATTCATTTAAATTTTTTTTTCCTTCAAAATGACCTCAAAAATCATTTTTTAAACTTGTTTATTTTTAAGCAAATTTTTTAAGTCAATTGTAAGGCTTAAAAAATTTTGAAGAAGGGCGAGAAAGAAAATTATTAAAAGAATATTTCTAGAAATAATTTTTCGATTTTTCGAACAAATTTTTCTTAAAAAACTAATTGTGTTCTGACTTAATTGGAAACCTCTTTAGTGATCTCTTTTGTTGGGGATTCTAGCCTCTAGATTCTAAAAATAATTTGCTTTATCTAATTAAAAAGATTACTTTTTGAGGACACTTAAGGAGTATATAATTCTTATATCGTCAATCCGAAATGAGCTGGTAGCTTTATCCGCACGGTCCTCTCCAGTCAAGTATCGGACAGGTCCTCTGCAAAAGGTTCTTTACGGATTGCTCAGACCCTGAGTGCCTTTCTAATTTTAGGGCCGGTCCCTACGGGTGCCTTCCCAATCTTTCCTGATCGATTTAATCGTTCTTCCCATCTCATATTTCGGAAAGCAATTTCTCGCCTTTCAAAACTAATTTTCATTTCTTTTTTTAAAATTTTTATTATTATTCATATAGCAATTCGTTTTTTGTTTTTTTAAATTTGATGTGCAAAATTTCCGATTTTTTTCATGTCGCTTGAAAATGGAAAAATACACAGCGAGGTTTTTTGGGCTTGAAAAATAAAGCCATATTTATAATATTATACGAATAGAAAGCGATTTATTAAATAATTAAAAAGGGTAAAACTGTGTTCGCAATAGTCCTGTTTATACGTATTTTTCAATCTAATTTTGTGTTAATTTGAGAAGGTAATTTCAAGGGGGGTCCTTTAGTCATTTTTGAGAGTAATGAGGAGCTACGATTTTTCCGATTGATTAAATTGATCTCCGAGAGGTCAAACTCCAAGAGGTCATACTTCTATTAACCCCTTATACTTCCTTGACCCCTTGATTTTAGGATAGGGTTGATTCCCTCTTTTCAGGAATTCATAAATTTCTCCCTCTCTATGATATGTTTTTTTTTTGTCTGATTGTTTTGTTTTAATATGCTTTTAATAAAGCTATTTTCCTTAGTTTTATAAATATATATATATCGTTGTATTATTAATATTATTCATATTTATAATATTTATGTGCTTGATTAGTTGGTAACAATTCCCCGTAACAATTTTTTTCCATTTTCATCCCAAAATTCTAATGCATTATCTTCACTATAATCAAGAAATTTGCCCGGAATTTTTTTGGCTATCTTTGAAAAATGGAATTGATTTCTTTCATTATTTAAAGCTACTTTTTTACTACGGGTTTTGCGTTCGACTTTATGACTTAATACAACGATGAATAATAATCAAAATGTGTTTGTTTTCGAACAACACTCTCCACGTTTAACAAAGCTATAGTCCCTTCTTCTTCTATGTAAACAGTCTCAAAAATTTTCCCATTTTGTATTTTATGCCCTTTCCCCATCCTTACCAATGTCCTCATTCCTCCCTAGACTTTAAACGGAATGCAACCTCGCTCAAAAATCTGATTTCTGCACGAGGCGGTATCCACAAATTGAATGAATTTGCATTTGGCTTTTTTTAAAGTTTTAAGATTTTTTTTTTGATGTTATGTTATTATTACATTTTCGACTTCAAAATATAGTCATTTTTGAAGACTTTTATTATAATATCATTTTAATGATACGGCGTTATTTTTTGTCCTTTTCTTCTCAATGTTATTTCATTCCTTTATTACTTTTTTTTACTATAATAGCCTCACAATACAATAGTAGTTTATTTTCTTTTTCTCCCGTTTCATTGCATTATACGCCTGTGTAATGAGGACATATATGGCGTAGTTTTTGGCCTCAAATAGTAAGTCCCAAATATACAGGACTGCCCAAATTAACTGCGGGATTTGTTTTTGTTATAACTTTTTTACTTTTTAATCAAATTGTAAAATTTTTTTTGCATTCGATTTCCAAGAATTTAGGATTTTGTTTGACACCAAGCTTGTCGATATTGGTTACAAGTTACGAATTTGCTAAACATCTAAACTGTTTTGTCACTTTTTTGAAAAAAAAAGATTTCCATTAAAGTGGGTAGCGTAAAGATCAACTCATCTTAAGCATTAAGTTTATATTGAGTTTTTAGTTAAAAATAAGGATAATATCCATTCTATAAGGCATTATTTAAGCTATTAAATAAAAAAATTAACAAAAATCAATTCAAAAGTTGAATCATTTTAACGTCAATTTTACACATTTTTGATCTTTTGAAAAAGTGACAAAAAAGTATAAATGTTTAGCAAATTCGTAACTTGTAACCAATATCGACAAGCTTGGTGTTCAAATAAAATCCTAATGTCTTGGGAATCGAATGCAAAAGGAATTTTACAATTTGGTTGAAAAATAAAAAAGTTATAAGAAAAACAAATCCCGCAGTTAATTTGGGCTATTTGTATATTTTAAAAGCTCTGCTCTGGGAATCTTTTAAACATTTCTAAAGGATTCTAATTTTTTTGAAAATTTTTAAAAGTACGCGGCCTTATATGTATTTTTTAAAGATGATGGTTTTAGAGGGCCTTTTTTTGAGATGGGGTTTTTTATAGGATAGGGCTTCTGAGAGCTAAAAGCCTAACTTTGTGGAACTTGGGTAGGAGTGATTCAATTCTGTCACAATTATAAAGACATTAGCGACTTTTGCCTACCAATTATATTTTTCGCATTTATCGTTTGTTTCTCATCCGTTTGTTTATTATGTTCGTGCGTTTGTTTTATATTTCGTTTCGTTTGTTTCACGTTTTCCACTTAACTTTAGCTTTACCCTTTTCTGCCCAAAATTAAATTGCTTTTTTTACTTTTTTCGCTCCTTTTTCCACTTTTTTCCCATCAAAAAATCTATTTCCACTAGTGATGGGTAAGTGGCTGGATAATGGCTCGTAGTTTGACTTGCGAGCCAAAATGAGTCAAATGGCTCAAATTTAAACCAAATTTTTTTAAAGAAAATAGCTGGCGAGAAACGAGCCAAAAATGGGATTTTGGCTCGTTTGGTCACGAACCACTTACCCATAACCATTGTCGTGACTTGGCTCCGGGTTGATTCCGGAGCCGCGAGCCGCCAGCGACTCAGTTAGCTCTTTTTTAAACAAAGCTGGAGCCGCTCTCCATAAATTGGCCCCAGATGGCCCCATAAATTAGCTCTAAATGGCTCCGGCAGATGACTCGGAGCTTCGAAACAAGCCACCTGGCTCCATAAATGACTCCATTTATATTTTCCACTTTTCCATGTTCAATTCCATTCAGTCAAAGTGCCATGTTTTTGGTAAAAATTTGAAAATATTCCAAAATACTCAAAAAGTAGAACATAAAAATCGCAATTCAAATATGACACTTTGCTAAGCTTTGAAATTGATGTAAATTCAAACATTATTATTTTATCATTTTTTTATTTTTTTACGCGCCACTTATTTTTTTGGCTATTTTTGGCCAGTTTTTTAAGCGGACCTTCGAATAAATTAGAAAATTAGAAAATTTAAATCGGTATCATGAAAACACGAATTTGAATGGAATTTTTTAAAAGTACTGGAATAAATAAATTATTTACCAGCTCGGACTTTTCTTTTTGGGTTTATCTTGTATTTTACCCATTACCTAACAACTTCGTTTTTATGCTACTGATCGCAAATCGAACATAATTTTTTTCGTCAAATTATAATTGCAAAATATTTTTTCCAAGTTATTTTTAAGGTGGCTAATTATATGAAAACATTTTTCTAAAAGGATTATATTCGTCCTCTTTTGTAATTATATTTTTTCTTACGAAAAATCTCATATATCCAATTTTTAACAATGCCGAGAAGTGAATTCTCGGCAACAATATTTTAGACAATATTTTAAAAAATTAACAGAATTTTGGCTTATTTTTTTGAATATATAAATATTATTTGAAACAATTTCACATTTTAAACCTTTACGAACAATGAATGATTATTTATGAATTTTTAACTCTGAAAATTGTATTCAACCGCAAAATTTGTCGAATAAAAAGTTTTAAACGAAAATAAAATTGAAAAAATCGCACGAAAAGAATGGGTTCCGTTTCTGATTGGTTTATGAAGGAGCGTTACATGACATAAAACAAAAATTTCTAGTTTTTATGGCCATGATCGTTGCTTTTTGAGGTTATAAACATTTTAACAATTAAAACATTTTTTTTATAATATATACCGATGGTTAGAAATTGTTCCAATTCATTTTTTTGGATGAATTATCCAAAAAATGATGGAATGAATCTTATAATGTATATGTTACAGCCAAAGCTTACAATTGGCCAAAGTATACTTTGGCCGAGTAGGAGTGTTGATTTTTTAATGTATTTTAATGTGAATGAATTTTTTACATGCGGCTTATACGAATATCAAATTTATGACTTTAGTTATTTATTTTCGCTACGATTATTGGATTTTTATAAAAAAAATGCCTCATCACAAATGTATTTTTGTAATATTCAATGGAATGAGGTTCAACAAAGTTATTTTGACGAACTGAAAAACGAGTTGCTTAGTTAAAAAACGGTTTTCCACGTTCGAAAGTGGAGAAAATTTGTCATTGAATATGGTATTTCGTTTTACAAATTTTTTCGAAGAAGTTATAGCCCACGAAAAATTTTTCACAAAAAATTGCAAAATCTTTGTCCATGAATGCAATAGTTTAATAACTTTGAAAGCTTAATTTCTAAATTGTAAATTAATAATTTATATAACTTCGAATTAAAAAAATAAAAAATTTAACGAATTTGAATAAAATTGAATTTGGAACCAATAATTCAAATAATAAAAACCAAAAAAAAATAAAAATAAACACGAAATTTTTAAAAAAATAAATAAATTGTAAATTTTGGCCGAAAAAAGTCGGCCAAAGTATACATAGTATACTTTTGTAAGCTTTGGCCGTATCATACATATTATAATGAGTCCACATGCTAATATATTTACTTTGTTTCATTTTTTGATGTTTGGATGAACATAAAATCAGAATTCAGTGAATTAACTGAAGATATAAGGGGTATATGAAAATTTATTTTAGTAGATTTCAACACAGTCTTTTAAACGCCATTGGGTTTGGGTTAAAGGCAATTTTTTAAAGGTCTTTAAATTTTCCTCTTATCAATTGCGAAACTTTATCGAACTTTGGTGAAAGCAATACATTTCTCTCTCTTTATCTCTGCTCACTTTTTTCTTATCACTTTTTAGTGAAATATTTTTGATAGTTATTGGAGAAAGATTATTTTTTTGGAATTTTTTTTGCAGACTTTTCGAATTATTTCAACTTAATTTTTCAACGGTTCAATTACCAAATCAGTGTTGAACTTGTAAACCTTAGCTGTTTCATCTAAATTTGGCTCGAAACTAATATTTTATTCCAACTCAATTTTTTTTTAATTTTCTGGTGATCCGATTTCTATTTGGCTCGCAGGTAAATGAGCACATCGTTACCGCTGCCGTTGTTAACCTCACCCGCAGATTTGGCTCGTCAGAATATCAGCATCCAAGACAATCCACTCGTCGACGGGTTAGATGCGTTTTGTGGCGAAACTTTTTGGGTTAATTTTTGAATTATGAAAAATCTAGGCTCAGTTTTTGCTGAACCAATTTGGCTGTCGTTTTAATCGAATCCTTCAGGCTGGATAAGTAATTGAACCAGGTCATTTGGAGATTCGATAAGTAATAAATACCCGAATTAAAATGATGTTATATGTGAGTGAAAATTTTAGCACGCCGACACGTTGAAAAGCCCGAGTCTTCCACTTTTGACTCGCTGTTTTCAGCACACCGTGCTCGTGTGGGTTCCTTTTTTGTTTATCTCTATGATCTCACCGATTCTTATTTTTCAAATATCCACACGACGCAGCGACTCGCTGCCTTGGACGCGACTTCTGATAGCGAAATTTGTATGTTTTTGCGCTAGAAAAAGAGTCGGGGCAAGTTATGGATATGTTGTAGGCTTTGCCGAGATTGATTTAGACTTGATTTTGACTGGATAAAGCTTGGGCTGGCTAAGCTTGATTTGAACCAGCCATGCTTGAAATTTAATTATCTAAGCTAAAATCAATTCCAACTCTCAGAAAAACTTCGATTTTGCCGAGCTTAATCAAAAATTTTAGAAATTTCCAGCTTAAACCCTCTCAATCTTCAAACTTGGCTTATATTACAAATTTAGCTGATTACTTGCGGTTTGGCCCTCGATGCGATTGTCATTTTTTTCATCGGCGTATCGAACGTTTTCATCGGCGAGGACGTGAATGCGGTTGACGTAATCTATCCGCTAATGCTATTGGCATCTATGGTTAAGCCTTCGGCATAATTCTAAGAAAAAATCATATCATATTATTGAGTTGCAGATGCTTATAGCAATATTCATATTGGCGTGCCGAAAGCACGGAAAACTCACTTCGGGCGGGATTTTTCTCACGTGGCTAATGTTTGCGGCTTGTGGACTTCCGGAATTCTATTATTGGCTAAAGGTTGAGCCCAATCCTCTGGTAAGTTAAATCGATTTCGTGGGCTTGTAGCCAGATAGAGAAGAGTTATTTTATCGCATTTTTACTCTTGAGGAATCGGATGGGTTTGGATCCATTGGATCCAACTTATTGCGAAATTAATCCTCAAATAAAGCACCGAATTTTCAGCGGGTTAGCGGCATAAATTTCTCGCGTTATTGGACGTTTATGTCCTGGTATATTGGTATTGTTGTGCAGCTGATTTTGTTCTGCTATGCTGACAAATCGGGACGAGATCGGACTCGACTCAATCAGGTAATTATTATTTTCGGCATTAAGTTAAATGCGGGCATTTATTAGTTATAAAATTTTCTAGGACCGAATTAATGAATCGCCCGAGAAATGGAGCTCCTTTGTGAATCGGCAAACGATGTGGTGGTTCAATCGGATTTGCGCGATCGGCGCGAGTAAACCACTCGAGGTGCACGATTTGTATCCGCTGAATACGGAGGACACGTCCGCCTATTTGGTGCCATTGTGGACGCAGTTGTGGAACGACGCTATGCAAAGTTGCTCGTTTATAGCGTTGAATTTCGCTGAAAAAAATAATTAATGTTCTTCAATATTCTAGAATATAACGAGAAAAGGAAGGCTCTTCTTCGATTGGAAAGGCGTCGAATCGTTGGAGAGGCAAACGGTCCGGCCAAGATAGCGACCAACGACACCACGCCACTCATCGGAAATGATAGTGCAGTGAGTTGTAAAAAATTTTTCGGTATTATTCCGCCTCAAAGTTCAATCAATGCTTGCTCCGACTTTTTCAGGGCTAGTTGTCCCCTTAAAGGATAGTTGTCTCCAAGCTTCTCAAAAGATAGTTGTCCCAAAGCTTCCCAAAGCTCAAGCTTCTCGAGGCCTTTCCCAAACCACGCAAGACTAGTTGTCATTCGAAAAGCGCCTTTTTGAATGAAATTTTTTCGGTATTATCGGATCCGAAAGGCTCTCCAAATCCAAAGGCTTTCCGAGGCTGATTCTCTACAAGCTTTACTAGGATTGAAGTAATAGTTTGTTTTTTTTTTGAATAACTTAATAATTTCCTCCTCTTTTAGGATCAATCTTACGGCAGCGTGCGCGTCGAAATGGAGGCGGCCGTGCGCGGTTTGCGGCCGCCTTCGATCATTTTGCGCTTCGCTCATGTGTTCAAGTGGGACATTGTCTGCGCGATGACGATGAAGCTGTTTTCGGATCTTTTCGCCTTCGCCAATCCTCTCCTACTCAAGTATATAATTGTCTGAATTCAATCCAACTCTGAATTTATACCCCTATAGGGAATAGATAATATTCTTAATCGGTCTGCGCGTTCAATAACTATTCCTTATAAGACCTATGTGCACAAAATGTAGTAACGACTTTTTCCTTTTTATGTAATACTGAGTGTAAACGAGCCCAAGAAGAGAACTTTATTTTTTATAATATCTTTTTTAAATAAAAAAAGAACAATAAAAAACAATAATAATAAAAAGTGCAGCACGGCAAGAAAAAAAACTGGAGCCAAAAAGCTCTTTTATTTTCGCAACAAAAAAAAACAAAACGCAGTCAAAATGCCAAAAAAAAATTAATTAAATTTGAATTGTTTTAACCCATAAGTGACGACGTGTACACTTTTGTGTACACGAATTAAAATTTGTGCAATTATTGGCAAATGTGTTCATTCTGTTCTGTATGGATTTATAAACATAAAAAGAATTTGTCGTATAAGAAACCTCCTAGGCACATATTTTGAGTGGGGTTCCAAAGTTTTACCCAATTAAAAAACAGAATGAAGGCAAACGCGAATTTGCGCGCAAATTTGAACTCAAAACATTCATTGTCACTTATGGGTTAAATAACCAAATTCATGTTTTCGCTATTCGCGACAACCCCTCTTTTTTTTGCGCATATTATTTCATTCGGTTTCATTTAAGAGATCTCATTCGCTTTACGGAGAATCCGGACACGCCGCTATGGCACGGCGTCGGATTGGCGGCAACGATGTTTTTGGTGTCCGAGTGCAGTTCACTTTTATTGAATCACCATTACTATCTTATGTATCGTGTGGGCACACGCGTTCAGTCCATGCTTACCGCCGCCGTCTATAATAAGGCGAGATTAAAGAATATTCAATTTGATACAATCCACACACAATTTGTATGTATTTCATCTACATTTTTTACAGACAATGAAACTTTCGAATGCGTCGCGTCGCGAAAAAACCGTCGGCGAAATCGTCAATTTGATGGCGATCGACATCGATCGCTTCCAACAGATTTGTCCACAAATTCAACAGTATTGGTCGACGCCATTACAGGTGCGGTTCCTCTAGAGGCGTAACTCTGGAGGTTAACGCTTTTCTGCTAGAATCCTGGAAATTTAAACGCTTTTTTTTGTAGATCGGCATAGCACTCTTCCTGCTTTGGCAACAAATCGGCGCCGCGGTGCTGAGCGGCGTCGCAGTTATGCTTCTTCTATTGCCGGTCAATTTCATCATTACCATGCAGACTCGAAAATATCAGGTTAATTGCTGGGCAAAGTTTCCGGAATTAAAATCCCTTCAACTATTAAATCCAGCGATGGGTAGGTAAATGGCTCACCCGACAAGCGTCTGGACTCTCTTCTTTTCGCACGCCATTTCTCAATAAAAAATATCTCTTTTCGACGGGATAGCATTTTCTTTCACAGTTTCTTTTCGGTTTGTGAAGTCCCATAACTCAATCGTTTTTTAATAATATTTACTTCAAAATAAACATGAATATCGAACTTTTCGTTGTAATGAAAAGTTTTTTTTTTTAAATTTAAAGAGAGGAAAAAAAACGCATACTTTTTTTCTTTTTCGTCTCTTCATCGCGAGCCTTCGGATTTGGAGCCTTTCAGATCCGATAAAATTTTCATAAAACCATAACTCAATCATTTTTTAATAAAATTTACTTCAAAATTAATGTGCATATATAATAGGTACATGTATTGAACATAACAGTTTTTTCAGAATTTAAAAATTTCTATTCTAAACTCCAAGTTATAGTCCAATGAGTCATTTAGAAATTCGTGGCTCGCGATGAAGAGAGACGAAAAAGAAAGCATACTTTTTTTCTTTTTCGTCTCTCTTCATCGCGAGCCACGAATTTCCAAATGGCTCATTGGACCCTAACTTGGAGTTTAGAATAGGACTTTTTAAATTTAAAAAAAAAAACTTTTCATTACAACGAAAAGTTCGATATTTATGTTTATTTTGAAGTAAATATTATTAAAAAACGATTGAGTTATGGGACTTCACAAACCGAAAAGAAATTGTGAAAAAAATGCTATCCCGTCGAAAAGAGAAATTTTTTTATTGAGAAATGGCGTGTGAAAAGAAGAGAGTCCAGACGCTTGTCGGGTGAGCCATTTACCCATTGCTGGGTCGGACTTAATCACACGAACTGATTAAAATTTCCCTTTTAAATGAGTTTAGTCTCGACGCGATTTGCATGAAATTGGCACGATTTTTTAATTTTATAAATTTTTTTTTCTATGAATTATTTTCTTTTTTTTTGTTTGGTTTTGTTCTACTAAATCGAACGGCATATGACGACAAAAAAAATGCGCTTCAGATCCGCCAAATGTACTACAAGGACGAGCGCACAAAAATGGTGAACGAGGCGTTGAACGGCATTAAAGTGATCAAATTGTACGCGTGGGAGATGCCAATGCAGCGCACCATTGAGGCGCTACGCGACCGCGAACTCGCGCTCATTCGCGCCGCGGCCATTTTGCGTACGCTCAGCGATGCGCTCAACACCGCGTCGCCGTTTTTGGTCGGTTTTTGAATGAGTTCGGGGCCTAGAACTCATTTTAGGTATGGGGGCTATCGTGTCGTTGTGTTACTGGATTGTGTTAGAGGGCTAGTAATTATCCTTGAGTCATGCTTACTTTAGTTTCGGCTAGCTATTTGTGATAATTGGTATTAATTTTTTAGGTGGCTCTCTCGACATTTGCGACGTACATTCTCGCCGATTCGCGCAACGTTTTGACGCCCGAGATTGCGTTCGTTTCGCTAACACTTTTCAATCAACTCCGCACGCCGATGAGCACCGTCGCCGAGCTCGTTTCACAAACCGTCCAGGCACGTATATAATATAAAAGCCTATTCGAAATTCAATTATTTCAAGTCTTGGTCATTTTTGTTGATGGGTCTTGATCTGATTGATTCGATCCAAAAAAAAAATAGGACACAATGAAACGAATTTGATCCAAATTTATTGAATTTTCAGGTAAACGTCAGCAACAGAAGGCTAAAGGAATTTCTGGTGGCGAACGAGTTGGAAAATTACATCGAATGTGTGCCGAAAAATTCGCGTAGGTTTTTCCGAGTATTTTTGTGTGGACCAAAAATTTCTAAAACGGTTTTTTTTTCAGATACCGACGAGGCAATCGAAGCCGAAGATTTCTCGGCGAGTTGGGAGCACGGCGAAATCGCTCCGCCGATTCTCCAAAACTTGAATTTTGCGATGCAACGCGGCTCGCTGGTCGCCATTGTCGGGAGGGTCGGTAGTGGGAAGAGCAGTCTTCTATATGCACTGCTTGGTTTGTTGTTGTGGTTCCATTGTCTAATTGGATATAAAACTAATACTACGCGCTAAAAATCGAATTTGTTAGGACTAAGCATAAGCTTAACACAGAGTTGCGGGATGAAAATAAAATAAAAAAGAACGCTGGGCACGAAAAAAATATTTTATTGATAATTTCCAACAACAAAAAAAAAGATTTTTCTAAAAATATCTGAATTGGTCCATTTCGTTAACTTTTCGGGTCAGATTCTTTATTCTCTCAACAATTAATACTTCTCGGAACTCCTGATCCTGTGTCTAAGAGAGCCATTCTTCATGGAAAAAAAGAACAAAAAGGAACAAAAAATGGAAAAAAAGAACAAAATAATAAAAAAGAATAGACTCCCTCAAAAAAAAGAACAAATCTTTTTAAAAAGGACATCTGGCAACCCTGGCTTAAAAAGGTCTAATTTATAACTGGCACTAAAACTATAACGGTAAGGCTTACGGTTTTAATTTTATGTCACAAACCTAAGCCTAAGACATAACGAAGAATGAGATCAAATGTAACGTTTAAAGCATTTATTTAAGACTAAATTTAGAGTAAGATCAGTGATGGGTAAGCGGCTCGCCATAGAGCTAACGACCGAACGAACCAAATGCCGAAAAAAATTCGATTTTTGGCCGGTCTTCTAGCGAACCATGAGCCATTTTCTTTCAAAAATTTGGCTCAATTTGCTCAAAATTTTGAGCCATTTGGCCATTGAGCCATTTGGCCATTGAGCCATTTGGCCATTGAGCCATTTGGCCATTGAGCCATTTGGCCATTGAGCCATTTGGCCATTGAGCCATTTGGCCATTGAGCCATTTGGCCATTGAGCCATTTGGCCATTGAGCCATTTGTTGAGCTCATAAATTATTTAAGCATATTCTTTATGGCTATTCGTATATATATAGGTGAAATGGAACGCGTTCGTGGACGCGTCGGCGTCTTTGGAACCGTGGCATTTGCGCCCCAACAGCCCTGGATGCAAAACGAAACCGTGCGTCATAACATTACCTTCGGCACGATTTTCGACGAATATTTCTATTCGCGCGTGATGAACGCGTGCGCGTTGTACACGGACTTGCACGTGCTCGCCGATGGGGATCGCACCGAAATCGGCGAAAAAGTCGGTTAATTGTGAATCGAATGAATAATGTATTAGCCTATATAAGGTTTCTGAGTTCCGCTGGCAAAGCGATAGGTTCGGGGCTCGGAAAGTGGGCCGAAAAAATATGATCGGTGCTTTTGGTATAAGTTTTGCATCGAATCGGACTCGCGACGAGGATCGGGTTTTTCGGAGTTCAATGTGGCGTGATGATATGAGGCAAAAAATACATCCAACGCGTTTCGATACATCCCATGCATTCGCACTGGAGCCTATAAACCCCCAATACATTCCATATATTCCCGATATTCATTCACGTGTCCTCTCTTTTAGGGTATCAACTTGTCGGGCGGGCAAAAGTCGCGTATCAGTTTGGCGCGAGCTGTCTATCAGAATCACGACATATACTTGCTGGATGATCCGCTATCGGCGGTGGACGCGCACGTTGGCGCCCAACTATTCAACAGCGTCATCGGACCGGACGGAATTTTGCGCAGCAAGACGCGCGTTCTTGTGACGCACGAGTTGTCGCATTTGCGCTTCGCCGACATGATTGTGATGCTGGCGGACGGACGCGTGGTCAGCGCCGGCACCTACGAGGAGCTGATGCGCGCCGGCGCGTTGGCGCGCCTCGTCGAGGAGTGCAAAACCGAACAGGAGCAAATCCAGCGACAACAGAGCAAAACGTATGCGGACGAGGACAGCGCCATGCTCGATGATGAAGAGGTTTGAGGGCGGGGGGATGATTCAAATTTTGGAGATTTCTGGACGATATTAAATGAGGAGAGCTCCGAAGCGAATATAGCATATGTCGGTATTGACTGAGAAATGGTCGTCACGTGAATATTCAATGTTTCACCTATTTGGATAAGAAGAAAAACTTATGCTTGGACGCTTACTAGGCCTCCAAAAAAAAAAAAAATGGGAGTGATGCAAACGAATAGAGCGTAAAATTCTTTTTTCCGAATATAGGATGAGTACAGCGACGCGATCAGCGATTCGCTCGACTTTGACGACGGCCGCAGCGACGGCAACGACGTCGACAACGTGCTCGGCACGTCGGCGCTCTCGACCGTGTCCGGCATCATCTACCGTCGGCAAATTAGCGCGATGAGCGCCGCGAGCACGGCCATGCGTTTGCGACGTCGGCGATTGTCGACCGCGAAAAGCGTTGCGTCGACGGCCGCGCCCGGCATCGGCTCGTCGCGCCTTCGTCTCATCGGCGTCGAGGCCGTTGAGACCGGACGGGTGCGTGAGCGCTTAATCGGCAATTCTCTTTTTTGGCTGAATAATTCGTCTAGAGTCCAATAATATAACTGGGCATTGATGCATCATAATTATCCGCAGTTTTTGTTGACGCGTTTTTCTTCAGTGAAAATTCGGAGTTTTGTTTGTCACGCGAATGGAAAGCAGTCCCTGAAGAGTGGATGGTCCCAAAAAATAAATCATTTAAACATATTTTTGTCAAATATTTTTTTTTTTTTGTTGAAAAAAAACTGCGGATAATTATGCATCAAGCCAATAGTAGCAATCATTAATCACACATTTAAAAGCATCATTCGTCCAGGTCAAAGCCAGCGTGTATCTACATTATTTGCGCGCAATGAGTGTGGGCATGACGACGTTGTTCATCGCCGGCATGACAACCGGCACCGGCGCTTCGATGGCGCGAAATTTATGGCTAACTGACTGGTGGGAATTTCTCTTTCGACTATTTGGGAAAGAATTTTACTTTTGGCATAAATTAAATTATGGAATTTTTCCACATGCATAGGTCGAACGACGACGTGAATGCCACGAGCCAACCGCGCACGTCCGCTAGCGTTCGACTCGGCGTCTACGCGGCGATTGGCTTCTTTGAAGGTCGGAATTATTATTCTTCATTTTAGGGAATATATATTGTATTGTATTATGCGATATGCAAAAATACAATTTAAACCGGGTTGCCAGATATCCTTTTTAAAAAGATTTGTTCTTTTTTTGAGGGGGTCTGTTCTTTTTTATTTTTTGTTCTTTTTTTCCATGAAGAATGGCTCTCTTAGACACAGGATCAGGAGTTCCAAGAAGTATTAATTGTTGAGGGAATAAAGAATCTGACCCGAAAAGTCAACGAAATGGACCAATTCAGATATTTTTAGAAAAATCTTTTTTTTTGTTGTTGGAAATTATCAATAAAATATTTTTTTCGTGCCCAGCGCTCTTTTTTATTTTATTTTCATCTGGCAACTCTGAATTAAAATTTATTTTGTAAATAGTACGTTAAATAATACGATATAATATTAGCAATAACACGATGAAATAATTGAAGAATAATATTGAATCGCATGGGCAAGGTTGGCGTTAAAAAAAGTGGATAAAAAAAGCAGCCCAGAATTTCAGGCTTTTAATCCACAGCCATTTAATAATATTTATTGGTGAATAATATGAAAATATTTAATGGTGAATGCGAGATGGGGCTGCGAATGATAAAAAAACAGAAGTGAATTAGCTTATATACTTTTTGATTACATCAAGAGAACATCTGTGAATATGATCGTTGTTGTGAATCGCCTGGGGTTTTTGCAATCGGTCTTAATCAAAAGCGATTCTCAACAATTAATTTTGAGGTTTTATCACTTGTTCGTGTCGCCTTGTTAAATAATAAGAATTTATTTAACGCGAAAGAATCAAAAAACACAACAACATGATAAAATTGGCCTGAAACTTGGCCGCGATAATAGGATAGATGGAGAAACCCAAGTTTTTTAAGCAGACTTTTTCTTTTGAGAAGAGCGGGAGAAAACGTAACAAAAAAAGCACAGCACAATATTTTCGACTAAAGGCTACAATAGCAAATTTAAATTGAGGTGGATTGTGTCGGGACATAAATATTTTGTTGACTTTTTGAATTGTTTTCATGTTCCCTTCGCGCTGTTCGCGACAATCGTATTACAAAAGTGAAAAAAGTACAATCTTGAAATTGAGAACAAAGAGAGGGCAAAATGGAAAATTTGCCGTAAACAATAATAAGATAAATATTTCTTCCCTCCCCACCCCCACCCTTTTTTTTCTTTTTTCTCGCTGCCGCGACAATATTATCCGGAGTTTTTTTAGTCCAAATAGTTTCCAAAATTTGAATAGAATTCTATAATAAATTTTTTCAAGTTTTTCTTACGTTTGGCGGAATGGTCGCGCTGCTTTTCGGCGGCGTGGCCGCTAGTCGCAATCTGCACACGCCTTTGGTGCGCGCCATTTTTCGCGCACCAATGCATTTCTTCGACACGACGCCGTTCGGCCGGATATTGAATCGCGTGGGCAAGGTTGGCGCTAAAAAAGTGGATAAAAAAAGCAGCCCAGAATTTCCGGCCTTTAATCCACAGCCATTTAATCACAACAATCTTAGGACATTGAAACCATTGATTTTCTGCTACCCTACAACGTGCAATTCTTTACGCAATGCGTCTTACAGGTCCTGTCCACGCTGGCCATTATCATAATTTCCACGCCGATGTTTGTCCTCGTTGCGATCCCATTGACCATTACATATCTCATCATTTTGGTATTTCGATTTTTCTCACTTTAGCTCTATGTTTTGATTAGTTTAAAGTTCATTTCCAACTAGGGAAGATTGATCTAAGGCCTTCACAATCACGTAGCTCTAACATATGTCCGAGTGATATGAAAAGGGTCGTGGTTTGAATAATTCTTTCGAATTTTTTTAAACCATTCTACGGCTTTTACACATTATTTCGAAAAGAGCCCAAATTTTACGCAACAAACAACGACGTGTGTATTTTATTTGATCTTTTAACCTCATTTCAGCGCTATTACATAGCGACTTCGCGTCAGTTGAAGCGTCTCGAGGCCGTGACTCGATCGCCAATTTACTCGCATCTCAGCGAATCAATTCAGGTAATTTTTTAGCCCCATTAATCGCCTTACTTCCCCGAATATTTTCCTATCAATTTGTCCGTGAATTTTCAGGGCTCAGCCACAATTCGCGCCTATAAACTCGTGCCGAAATTTAGTCGAATCTCCGAGCGAAAAGTCGACACTTATGTTCGGGTATATTTAGAGTGTTGGGCGAAGCACTGTCGGAATGAATCATGATTTTAGGGACTCTACAAATTTATTCCTTAAGCCATTAACATTAGAAAGATTATTTTGGAAAGAACTCGAATGGGGGCCAAAAAACAAACAAATGCCTTTAAACTTTTTTCCAGCAGTTTGATTTTGGGCGTGGAATTTTAGCATAAAATTTAGCATAAAATTCGGAACGAAATAAAATAAAAATGGAGTCCATAAAATGGATAGTAGGCCTCAGTAATTTTAAATTTAAAACATTCATCGCGACTTTCAATTTTGAATGAATTAAAGTGTCGCTATTTGAATTACATGGCGAATCGTTGGCTCTCAATTCGCCTCGAATTCATCGGCAATTGTGTGGTGTTTTTCGCGGCTCTCTTTGCGGCACTCAACCGCGACACCACGTCCGCGGGCGTGTTGGGACTTTCGGTCTCATACTCGTTGAATATCACTTTCGTATTAAATTTCGCGGTGCGTCAAATCAGTAAACTCGAGACGAATATTGTGTCGGTGGAGCGCGTACGCGAATACGCACGCACGCCCTCTGAGGCGTCGTGGGAGACCCGACGCGGCTTTGCGCCACCCATCGACTGGCCGCGCGAAGGTCGTATCGTCATTGAGAGCTACTCCACGCGCTATCGAGCTGGACTCGATCTGGTGGTGCGCGGACTCGACGTGCGAATCAACGCCCATGAAAAGGTCGGCATCGTTGGGCGGACCGGAGCCGGTGAGTGAAAGGTTTTGACTTGACTATGTGCCGACGTCTTAAGGCCTGAACCCTAGATCTAGTTAAAAAAAACGGTACACTAAATTCATTACATTTCAGGCAAAAGTTCCGTTACATTGGCGCTCTTTCGAATGATCGAGCCTGTGGAGGGACGGATTTTCATCGACGACATTGACATCTCAAAGTTGGGTCTGCACGATTTGCGCTCCAATCTCACGATTATCCCACAGGATCCGGTGCTGTTTTCAGGCACGTTACGTTTCAATCTTGACCCGTTTTCGCGCTATTCCAACGCCGAAATTTGGCGCGCACTCGAGCAGGCGAATCTGCGCGATTTTGCGGAAAGCCTGCCGCTGAAACTTCAACAGGAGATCACCGAAGGCGGCGACAATATTAGGTGAGAAAAAAATGAGTTTCACGGAGTAGGAAAAAATGAATCTCATAGGGATAATATTAGGAAATGGATCCAATAAGGATGGAATAAGGTGCAAAAATGAGCCCATAAACCGAAAAAGAGTGAATTATTTCAAAGTGGTTCTTTAGGCCTCATATTTGACTTTCCAAACTCTCACTCTCTTCTTTTCAGCATAGGACAGCGCCAATTGGTATGTTTGGCGCGGGCGTTGTTGCGAAAAACCAAAGTCCTCGTACTGGACGAGGCCACCGCGGCCGTCGACCAGAACACGGACTCGCTCATTCAGCGCACCATACGCGAGGAGTTTGCCGACGCGACCATAATCACCATTGCGCATCGGCTCAACACCGTCATGGATTATGATCGGTACGTGAGAGATATTTTCAAATGGATCATAATTGTGGGGCTCGATAGCTGGCCGGAAAGCGATTGCTTAGAGAAGTCGAATCAGAGTTTCAATCGATCAGCTCATTTCTTTTCGTCACGATCCTAGAATTCTAAACTTGAAAATTTTTTCAGGATCATTGTACTCGATCAAGGCCACGTCCGCGAGTTTGACTCTCCGCAGGCGCTACTCGCCAACCGCAGGTCTATGTTTTATGCAATGGTGAGGGCGGATGGACGTCCGCATTCCGGAGTCCACGGTCTCGTCAACAGCTCATCGTCGGCTAGCACGGAAGCTTCCTAGTTGATTGACAGACAACTCATTCCCAAAATTCGGCGCAAATACACAATATTTCAATGTTCAATTTTGTTAATTTTTTTACTTTTTTTATTTTTATCTTTTTAAATTTATAATAATTGTACATAAGTAATAAATTGTTGATTTTTTCATAACATTTAAAGTTTGATTGTTCCTTGTCTTATCATCATTTAAATTATTTTGTCTTAAAATTTATGTGATTTCGGTTTCCATCATTGTCTATAAAGATAAAATATTCTTTCGTCGAGATATCAGCGTCGCGATAGTAAGCCGAGTTCAGCTAAACGAACGAACAAACGAAACAAGTCCGCAGTTAAAAGGTTGGTTTATGTCTATTTTACAAATTTTCAAAATTTGAAAGGTTAGAAATATATGTTGCAGTGGAGAATGATTGATTTTTGGCAAACCAAAATTAGATGAATTCAATAAATTAAGCTAAAGTCAATCTTGGCCAGCCAATTTTAATCAATATTGATGCTGAATATATGAATATGGGAATTACTCAGCTTTGAAAAATTTATACGCCGTTCGAGAAAGTATCCCATAATTAAAGGAAAAGTGAAAAAAAAATTCGTACGGAACTCATGAGTTTCTCGAATCCTCCAAAACTGAGTAATCCTCGCCTACCACTCCGAAATTTGTCATATTTTGTGAACGAAAATGTCCTCAAATTCAAAAAATTCTCACAAAAAATTTTCAAAAATTAATATTATGCCAAAGCAATTATTTGAATGATATTTTTTGTTTATTAAATAAATTATATTTTTAACGTTTGTGAGCTTTTTCATATGTGTTTTTTTGCTAACAAGCGAGTATATGCGACAATACAATCAAATTTACTAGTTTTTTTCAATGTTTATTGGTTTGCTAGCATATTTTATGTAGAAAAATTGATTGTTAAAAGACTAATTTCAATTAAATAATAATGCAGTTTTGACAAGGCTTCACTTAATTTATTCAATTTGAATTTAGGTTTTATGCAATTTATATTTTAAATGTTCCAACCAAAAATTCCATTTTCCACTTACAAGGGAAGTTTATTTTAGAGTGATCCGATCTCAGCGCAACATATATATCATTAAATAAAGGGCATTTTTCTGCGTAAAATGAAATAACTTCCACGTGCCGAATAAGCGCGTGGAAATTTTACAGATCTACGACTGCAACGTATGAAATCGTCAAAAAGAATTAAATACAAACGCAATTACTATTGAGGTCTGTAAAATAGTTATATTCGGCACGTAAAAATTGTTTCATTCTACGCAGAAAAATTCCCTTTTTTTAATGTTATGGTGGGATCGGATTTTCCGGAAATGACCTTCTCTTGTTAGCTGTCCGTAATATTTTTCATTGGCTATTTTAAAGAAGATGGGTCCCTAAATTTTTTTCGAATTTTTGTCTGAACTAGACCTAAAATTCCAATTTTTTGCATGTAAACATTCTTTTATAGTTCAATTTTGACATTGATTGCGAATCTGACGATATTTTTTACATTAGGATCTTGTATGGTTTTAAAATAGGTTCAAAGAAAATTCTGACGTAAGTTTAACAAGAATAGAGGACTTCCTCCGCCACTTTCTTATCCATTCTCTCCTGTCCTCGTTCACTCTCCGTTTCCACTTTGCTCACTCTCCGTTTCCACCACTGTTTTTATTTTCATTGTTTATTTTCATTTCTTGTTTCAATCCTTAACAAAAAGCCTACTAACAACGTTTTCTTAAAAAACTAATTGGAAACGTGATAATAGGATGAAAAAATCGACTAAAAAAGTCTTATAGAATATACTGAACAAGTTTGATAGATGGGAGTTGAATATACCCACATTTGTATATTCGACTAAATTAGATAATCTTAGAAAATTATGTCATTTTCTTGTTTT
This sequence comes from Bradynema listronoti, assembly GCA_024678965.1. Taxonomy (NCBI): domain Eukaryota; kingdom Metazoa; phylum Nematoda; class Chromadorea; order Rhabditida; family Allantonematidae; genus Bradynema; species Bradynema listronoti. Next base: position 5,288,348 of record JANLNO010000003.1, read on the forward strand.
CACTTTTGAATTATCCGCACTTGAAAATTTATCGTTAATATTTTTTGTTTTTGTATTTAAAACATTTTTTTCAAATTTTTCCAACGTGTGTGAACATAAATTTTCTTTTAAATAAAATGAGAAATTATTCTTTGGCTTCACTTTTTTATTTTTATTTTCCTTTTGTTATTTACGTTTTATGGAATGTATAGGTAGTTTCAATTATTTGTAAAAATATTGTTTTTGAAACAGGGAGAAATTTGTTTTGCATTATAAAAAAATTGATTTCGTCTCGTTTTTGTCTCGTTTCTTTCTATCTCTTTCCTCTCCTTACTCTTTTCTCTTCTTTCTCTTTCTCTTCTCTTCCTTTTATCTCTCTTGCTTTCTCTCTCACCCTTTCTCTCTCTCTCTTTCCCCTGCCCCATCAATTCTCCAACAATTATTTATGATCAAATCGGTATCAATCTAGATAATACGGGCCAAATATAAATAATATACATATGTAACTTTCTCTTGCTCTCATTTCCGATCATTTTTTAATGTGTGTTTCAATCAAATCAGCTTGATAATTTAGTTTTTGTTCCACTTTTACATTCCATGTTATTGATATCAGCTCGGCTCGGCTTTTCTTCCTTTTGTCTCAATCTCGTTTGTCACACTCTATTTTGCCGCATTTCTCTTCATTTTTTTAAAATCATTTATCCATTTGGCCACTGGCAAAATTTAATTTTAAATACGAAAAAATTTTTTGCATTATTTTTTTCGTGGAATTTTTTTGCATCAAAATTAAAAAATTAAATCTTTTTAAATATCTAAATAAAAATTTGTTTTTTGTGTCGCTTATTTACATTTTTATTATTTTTTTCTGATACAATTTTCTTTCCGCATTTCTTTCTTTTTTCTCGTTGTTTACTTCCAAATTTTATTTTTATGTTTAAATCTCACGTGTAATTTGAATAAAATTTAAAGAAAATTGACATATTATCTTGGGTAACATAATTTTCACTTCATTCAAATTAATAATAATTAATCCTTTTTAGGCTATTGGAAACCTTGTGCAGGTATTATGAATCTTACACATGTATTAAGATTTTTATTCAGATATCAGGATTCTTATCTATCTAAGTTATTAAATTCCTTATGTATGTATTAGAATCCTTTACTCCTTCCTCTTCCCCTTCCCCTCTTAGTCCCTCTTCTCCTGACCTCTCTTCTCTGACCTCTATAGCCACTTTACCATCCATCCTCAGGGTCCTTATACGTTTAAAAAAGTACTTGTTTTGTTTCTTCGCCCAAGCCCTCCCTATCACAGAATCAAAAAGACGTTTGTTTAATTTATATGTCATTCCCCCCCCCGTTCCGCATCCTATTTATATCATTAACTTTTTATCAATCGCTTTTCACAAATTTAAAATGTGGGACAATTTTTTCTTCGCTTTTTTCCCCATATTTTGCCGCTTTCATTTTTCCCCCTTTTTTAATATCCAATCGCCACAAATTATTGAATTTTGATTTGAAAATAAAATGAGAGGCGCGCGTCGCTTCGCGACCTTGAATAAAGGCGAAAATTATTAATTAATGAATTCGATGAAAGTTGATGTATTCGATGAAAGATTTGCTTTAATTTGACTCTTCTTTTATTTCTGCAAGATTTTTATAAATAATTTTTCCATTTTTGTAAAATCGATTAACTAATTTGTATGTAATTAATGTGTATTTGGGAATGTCACGAAAATGGAATTTGAGATTTCGCAGGTCCGAAATCGGGGATTTGGCATAAATCGAAATTCGAAAATTATACCTTTTTGATACCTGAAAAATATCCTTGTCTCGAACACATCTAATTTTATTTACTAGCCATTTTCTGTTCGGCCGGCCTTGGCTCATACCTTAAGGATTGATATTATTTATTCAGATTTAGAATTATCAGGATTCCGATTTCTTATCCAACTTTCCTTCCCTTCCTCTCTTCCAACACAAATTTCGAGAATAACCCGGTTGCATACTTGCCCAATTACCCAAATCGCCCTTCATCCGGAGCTTATACACATTAATGTTAGCTAAACGAACTATTTAATATATCTATCAACATTGCATGACTTCAACTACTTAATATTTTTTAAAAACTGTTCTACAAATTTCTCTCATTTTCCAAACAAATTTCCGATTGGTTATTTCATCCCCCTCCCCTCATTTTCATCATTTCCAACTTTACAAAGGAAAAAAGAAAGAATAACACATCTGATAAGTGAATTAATCAATTATTATTATTATATGGGTTATAACGAATTGTATTAAAACTTTCTTTTAATAATTTTTACCACTGGGGGGAGGAGGGGAAGAGGCGAGAAAATTGAAAATTTTTTCGTGGGCCTCCGTTTTTTTTGCAATGCGAAAAACACAATTTTTCGTATCAATTTTTTGGCTTTATTATCATTTTTTCGACGATTTTATCATAAATACATAAATACCCACATTAAAAATTCATTATTTTATCAACAAAAACATGTGTATGCTATGATAAAAATATATGCAAAACTTTTTCAACCGCCCCCAAAAAATGTATTTATTTTATGGTCAGTTTTTTTGGGAATTGAAAAAATTGAAAATTTTTCGCTTTTTTACAATATTTTTTGTAATTTACCGAGAACCTAAATCAAATTTGATCAGCAAAAACTAAATCCAAAATTCTGATCCTGTAATGTCCCCAAAAACCCTTGAGATACCTTTGAAATTGAACACACATACATATAAATCCAATAAATCCAAGATCCGGCTTTAACGTAGATGCTAATTTTTCTATTGGTGTATTTTGATGGAATGAGAAAGAGAGAAGGGAGAGAGAGGAGAGAGGAAAAACTCTTTGGCAAAGACAAATGTAAGATCATGTTGAAATATTGTAAAAGGGGCTTTTGTGATAAGAATCCAATTCGATTGGAAAGATAAATTTTCTTAGAAAGCAAATGCGAACAAAGGGCAAATAATTTTTTTTCCAAAACAAAGCAAATTTTTCGATTTTGATTACCAAATGAGAGAGAAAAAATGATAAAATCGAAATAAAATTAGAAAAAGAATTTTTTTGGACGCAAGATTTCGTCTTTGAAAATGAAATGAAGACACACATAATACATGTGTTTTGTGTGTGTATTATGGCATTATGTGTGTGAGTGTTTGTGTGTATGTGTTGGCACATAACGTCGAAATGAACTATTTAATAAAACTAATGAATATTTGTGCATATTGAATAATGATAGAGAATGTAAATGGAGAGTATATAATGGACACGTTTCGTCCACATGACCACTTTTTTTGATCTTTGTGTGTTATGTGTTGTGTTTGTGTTTGTGTGTGTGTTGTTTTTGTGGCCACCGCCCACCGTTACAAAACACTTCCTCGACTGTATATTTTTGCATTCCCAATATGTTTTCAAGATGAGCTTGCGTTTTTGTTTGTCGCTGAGCTGATTGGGACTGCCAGCGACGAACAAAATATGAAAATGAACAATTCTGTCCTATTTTTGTTTTATTTGACGTTTTTTTTTTAATGTTAATTTTAAGGAGGAATCAGTTTTGGAAACTTTTTTGCAATGTATTGAAAACTAATTTAAAAGTTTGCAAAGAGATAAACGATAAACGAAAAAATGAGTGGGGAAAGGCATAAAAATTTTGATTTTTTTTTCTCACCGTACGTCTTCCGATCAAATTTAAATTCTAATTTTTAATTTTGGCATTTTTTTTTCGTTTTGACATAATTTTTTTTTGATTGCATCAAATCCTTTTGACAATTTATAAGAAAAATATAAAATTTCTTTAAAATGTTTTATTTCAAAATCGTATAAGAATTTCTGAAATGAAAATTTTTTCTGAAATAAAACATTTTTCTCATGGCATTGTGTGAAAATTTAAATTTTTAATTAATTTTCAAAAGTAAAATTCATGTCAATAGTCTTGTTTCTTGTTTATAAGTTTTAAAATTACATAATTTAAACATTTGTAAAATTTTTTTCAACAAAAATTTAATAAATTTTTACGAATATGCAATATGTTGATTTTTTAGTTAAAATTTTTTATGAAATATTGGACAATATTAAATTAATAAAACGATTTATTAAATAATTTTATTTTTAAACAAAGATATCAAATTTAATGAATATTTATGATCAATTGTTTAAAATGTTTGTTTGTATTAAGTATTATCGATGGCTTTTAAATGCTCTCATGCATATTATTTTTAATTAAAAAATCAAATTATTGTTAATTTAAAAATCAAAAAATTGCATAGTTGTAAAAATTTATTAAATTTTTGTCGAAAAAAAAATTTACAAATTATGTCTAAATTATTTAATATTTTTTGTAATACTTTTTAATATAATAATTATTAAATTAATTTTTTTTACAAATATTATAAAAAAAATTTATAAGTTTTAATTTTAAAGCTTATAAACAAAAAAACGACTATTGACATGAATTTTACCTTTGAAAATTAATTAAAAATTTAAATTTTCACACAATGCCAATGTTCCCATAAGAAAAATGTCTTATTTCAGAAAAAATTTTCATTTCCGAAATTCTTAAACGATTTTGAAATACAGTCGACGCCCCCATTAACATAACGCCAAGGGACTGCGCGTTAACTATGTTAATGGGAGCGTTATGTTAATGGGAAAGTTATGCTAATGGGGGTGACTGATGTTTTCCAATGTTTGATTATGTTAATGGGGAAGTTCTACCAATGAGCATTCTTTATTCAAGCTGAAGCGACAAACAATCAACTATTGGAAGCGACAAAATAGTCCAGAATGCTCTTCTGCTTCAGCTTCTTCACGCTCTCTTCAGCCAGGAAGTCGTCGAATTTGTCGCACAGTCGCTGAAGAGACGGATCCGCTGAATTTTCATCGAGGTATCGCTGCAGAATCCTCAGAGCGTTCTTGGCTTCTCCGGCTTCGACTGGTGGCTCCGGCTCGTCGTCGATCTCCGTCACGTCTCCGTCATCGCTGAATATGTAATGGATTTGAACCACTGCAGAACCGCCGTCTCGAGATCATCCTGCTTCACAGCTTTCAGATGAGATCGCTTGGCTTCTACTCCCTGGTCAATCGCTTGCAGAATTGTCGTCTTGTTCTTGAGAATCGTCTGAACTGTCGATAGGGGCAACTCGAATTCCTCGCTGAGTTCCTTCAGTCTCTTCGTCGCTGACGTATCGATGACTTGCTTCTTAACATCTTGTGTAATCACTCTGCGCTTCTTGTTTGGAGGGGCCATCTGCAAAGGAAAAATAAGTCATTCTGTTGTGTATTAGACACTGACAACAAAAACAATTTTATTAATCAAAAATAATCCACACACCAGACATACTAAATCTTGCAACAAAACATTTTATGAGCAAATTACAACGAATAGAATGCCAATCAAAATGTCGTGCTAAGCACGCGCACACTTTAAATATAATACTTCGCAACACATTCTTTTCAATTGCAAACGACAAACTCGACAATCTGATAAGTGGGATCTGTCTGAAGCGGTTTTATGTTAATCAGAGGGTTGAATATCATACAGGTTCCTCTTGAGAGTTATGTTAATGAGAGAGTTATGTTAATGGGAAGTTATGTTAATGGGAAAGTTTAGTTATTGATATTTACGTTAAAACTAACCAAGTTGCCAAAACGATTATGTTAATGGGAGGTTTATGTTAATGGGAATTTATGTTAATGGGAGCGTCGACTGTAAAACATTTTCAAGAAATTTTTTTCTTGTATTTTTCTTATATCAGACAAAATATCTTTCTCTGCACCAAGTCGATTGATTTATTCCGATTTCACTCCTTCAGAAGTATTTGTTTGAATCATTTTGGTGTGATTTTTCTAACAAAATTACATTTTCAGTTTCTCTCCTTTCAAGCCAAAATTTCTGTTTTATTTTTCGAATTTTTTTGTTATATTTTGCGACACTTTTTCACTTTCTTCCCTTTTCTATGTCTATACCACGACAACCGTCCAGTTTAAAGGATACAATTCATCCAAAAAAATTATAATTAAAATTTGATCAGAGTGGGAAAACTGAAGAATTACCAGAAATTTTTGAGAGTTTGCGACCTGATCTGATTCTTTAGATCTTGACTTTTCTTTACCAAGTTTTACTTTGTTATTGACTTTTTTGGTGCTTTTTCTTTTATGTTTAATTATTAAATTGTTTATAAATAAAACTAAAACAAAAGGGCACTATTTGTTAATTTATCCATTCATACCCTATTTTTTAATGTCCTTATTCCATATCCTTCTCAATATTATTTTTTTAAAAGAAATATTTTATAATCTGGGAATTTTTCTATTTTTTTTGGTATTTTTGTATTATTTTTTTTATATTTATTTATGCCTACAGAAATGATACAAATGATACATTTCTATATCTGTTTTTTGAACAAATTTTTTTGACCAATCTAATATCTGATAAATGATGTAGGTTTTGATAAATCTTATCTATTTTTCTTTTCTTTTTAAAGCGAAAGTTTTATTAAATATTTTTTTCCCATTTTTTGCGTTTTTACAAAAATGCACGTCAATGTTACGGCATTTTTCTTATGTGAATGACACTTTTTTCCCTTCTCAAATGCATTTTTTTTTGCAATTTTGCCGAATTTTATTAGGTTGAGGCAAAATTTTTTACCCATCTGTAAAATTTTTTTTTCTACAATAGATAGAGACGTAGGTTTTTTTGCATTTTGTAGAGCGTTATCGATTTGTGGGGGACGTGTTTCAGCGATTTTTAAAATTTTCATTTTTAGCATTTTTATAGAGGAAAATGCAACGAAAAAAGTGCAGGGGGCTGAGCATTTTTTTGGAGAGTGATCCGATGGACTTGAAACTTTTGCTATAAGTTCCTCTTAGATACACTATTACACTATATAAATTTGAACCTGATCGATTGAATAAAAGCCGAGTTGTAAAACTTCAAAAAACGTCGAAAATGCGGAAAAACTGCAAAAAATTACAAATTTCGGCATTTTCGACGTTTTTTGAAGTTTTACAACTCGGCTCCTATCCAATTGATCAGGTTCAAATTTATAGAGTGTAATAGTGTATGTAAGAGGAACTCATAGCAAAAGTTTCAAGTCCATCGGATTACTCTCCGAAAAAAATGCTCAGCCACATGCACTTTTTTCGTTGCATTTTCCTCTATAAAAATGCTAAAAATGAAAATTTTAAAAATCGCTGAAACACGTTTCCCACAAATCGATAACGCTCTACAAAATGCAAAAAAACCTACGTCTCTATCTATCGTAGAAAAAAAATTTTTTACGGATAGGTAAAAAATTTTGCCTCAACCTAATATTTTAAATTTTGCCTTTAATTTTTTTAATGTATTTTTGATATTTTACAATGTTATAAAATAATTTTATTATATTTGAATTTATATTAGTCTGAAGAGAAGAGAAATCTTATATTAGTCTAAAGACGTGAGGGGAGTCTTATATTAGTCTAAAGAGAAGAAGTGGGTATTATATTAGTTTGAAAGGAAGGTTTTACAGCAAAAATACTATATTTCCAAAAATTAGACGCACCTTTACTGGGCCAATTTGGTTTTAAGCAATGATTATTGTTTCACTCGTTCACTGGTTTTTTTTTTTAGTTGTTGAGAACCGAAAATTTTTTTGGAATTTGAAAGTCGAAAATCGAATTAATTTTCTAGGTATAATTCGCAGGAATGGGGGAGGGGGGAGGAAGATGATTTCGAGCCCATTGGACTGGGATATTTATGTTTGGTTACACTGAAGATGGAATATTTTATCTTTTTTGAAATTTGAATTTTGATGATGTTATTCGGTTGTAATTGAAGATGATCCTATTGCCTGCCAAATTCGACTTTATTTCATAGAATGGACATATGTCTTCAATATACAAAAACATAAACAAAGTGAAACTTTTTTTTTAAATTCAAAAGCAGTTGAAAACGGATGCGTCTTATACACAAAAGAATTTTGGGAGAAAATAATTTTGTCGACTTTGATTTTCGATTCTTGATTATTTCTTGATAAGAATTATTTTGTTTTCTTATTTTTGTTAATTAACTCGACAAATTGAAATAATCAAAAAAAAAATTCTTTTTTTTCAGACATTTTTTCTGCGCAAATTTTCTCTTTTTTCGCCACACTTTTTGGCCTATTTTTTGTTGGTATCGAATTTAAGAAGAGAAATCGACGCGCGGTTTGATGCAAAATAATTTCGCGATTCTTTTTAAAAAAATTGTATTGTAATGGCCGGAGAAATGAAAGAGGAGCTCTTTGACGATTCGCTCGTCGGCGGGGACGAGAACACTGAAGGTGGGACATTTGGTCTCTTTTTTTTGGAGGGGGAGGAGAGGAATATAATTTTGAGCCCATTGGACTGGGATATTTATGTTTAGTTGCACTGAATGTGGGACATTTTGCCTATTTTGTATGATCAGTTGTTTGTGTGTGTTTTTAAAATGACTCGTACGCGAGTCTGCAAATCGCCAAAGCAATTTTTTTTAATTAAATTTTGTATCGAATTTTTTTTCACTACCACAAAAGTGGACCAAAAGTGGAAATAATTTTCTGATCATTAATATTTTCTTCTCGATTCCATTTTTCTTTTTTCATTTCACTACTTTTTTATTTTCTCTCTATCTCTCACTTTTTTTCTCTTCTTTTCCACTTTCTTTTCTCTTTCTCTTTTTTTCTCCTCTTTCTCCCTTCTCTCTTTCTCCTCTTTCTACCTTCTTTCTCCTCTTTCTCTTTCTCTCTCTTCCTTTTTCTCTCTTTTCACATGCGTCAATCACGTGAGCGCGTTTGGCGCGCGCGCGCTCATTTTCACATGCGAAATCGAATTTATTTTCGCCCGAAATTGGTTGAAAAAATGTCGAAAATTTAAAAATATTTTCGGACGACGACGACGAAAATTATTTTGCCGTCGATAATTTCTTTTTTCTGCAAATATTTATTTTGCATCGTAATAATTAGGAAAAATATTTAGTGGTGGCGATTTTTGTACTATTTTTCATTTTTTGTTGTTGTTTTTATTGATTCGACCTGTCAATTTGCTTCTTTTTTTGAATTTACACGTATCGGAGTCTGATAAATAAAAATGTAAAAAAAGAAGGGAAGTGAAATTCTCACTTGAAACATGAAAATATATAAAATTACTAAAAAAATTCGCTCCCTATAATTCCTTAAAATATTTGGCGCCGCCGCATAGTCCCGATCAAAAAATGACATCGATTTTTGGACTCCCAGCACCCGATTATCCCACATTTCGTATCATTATGAAAAATAATTTTAGGACCAAACAGGATCCCAGAAAAATCGAATTAAAAAATTACATCGATTTTCTGATTTCCCGTACCCGATTACTCCAAATTTCGCTATAATCTCTAAAAAAAGTTGGGTCCTGTACGGGATTTCAGAGAAGTATGATCAAAAAACAGATTTTGACTTTGGCATTTCCGATCCTGTCTTGGGACTATTCCCAGTCTTGAAAATTTTTCTAATCTTTTTTCTAATCTTTGGGATTGAAAAGGCCTTAAAAAGCGTTTTGTTTTCTAAAAATTTGATTCACCTAAATATTTGTGATAAATCGAATAAAAAAACATTTTACGAAATTTAACATAAAAAAATATGAAAATCTGAAAAATTGAATTGGCAATGGGTGCCTATTTTTAACCCATTTGCTATAACTTAAACCGATTGGTGTGAGCCGGATAAAATTATTTTTGAAAAAACCAATTTATACTGTTGAATTTAGAATTTAATTCTCTATCAAATGCTTTTTGAATCAAATTTCTAGCTAAATTGGAAAAAAGTTACAATTAAAATTAAAATATAATTGCCCTAATTTCGCGTGTATAAGGCCTGGTGTTTTGAGCCAAATTTAAATTTGCGCCAATGACTTCATTCTGTTCGTATCGGATCCGTTGGAGTCCAAATTTTGTGCCCACCTTCGTCTTGGTTTCATAAAAGTGGGTACAAAATTTGGACCCGCTTAAATCCAATACAACAGAATGAACTCATTAACGCCAATTTAAATTTGATTCAAAACACCCGGTCTTATACACGCGAAATTAGGGCAAAAATGTAAACGCTTTTCACAAATTACCAACAAATTAAATTTGACGGTACTTTTTCGACCATAACTTTTTTTCCAAATTAGCTAGAAATCTGATTTAAAAGGCGCTCGATAGAGAATTAAATTTTAAATCGAATAGTCAAAATTGATTCTAGTTAAAGTAATTTTATTCTGACGAAAAACTTGTTCAAAGTGAAAAGTACGCAAGTTTTGAGGTGCACAAATTTCTGGCAAATTTTGAAACTTAAACGAATTGGCATGACTATTTGTTATTGTTGTTTACAGCCGATGAGACTTATCACACGTCGTCGGCGGGGACGGCGACGAATGACGCCGCGACGAGCGTCATGCCGCGTAGCGCGACCAACGCAGCCGGCGGCGGCGCCAACAATCAATTGACTTGTCTTGTTTGCGGCGATACGGCCACGGGTCGGCACTACGGCTCCGTGGCATGTAACGGGTGTAAAGGTATCCGGATTTATTGAATTCACATTTTTCTGTCGTTTAGTCAAATACTTAACTATTAGCCCTTTAATTTTTGGCTTATAAAAAGGATTCCTATTACCCTAATTTTGCGTGTATAAGGCCAGGCGTTTTGAGCCAAATTTAAATTCGCGCCAACGAGTTCATTCTCTTCGTAGGGGTCCAAATTTTGTGCCCTTCTTTGTCTCGGTTTCATAAAAGTGGGCACAAAATTTGGACCCTAATGGATCCAATACAATACAGAATGGACTAATTGGCGCCAATTTAAATTTGGTTCAAAACACCCGGTCTTATACACGCGAAATTAGAGTAATATTTTTTAAGACAGGACAAAAATTTGTGCAAAATTTTCCGCCTTACAAATTGCGTATACAAATATTGTATAGAATTTTAAGCGCCACAAAATAGACTGTAACATTGTTATGACGGAGTCATAAGAAGAAATTCTAAGTATGTGATCAAGGTCCGTGTAGCTCAGTTGGTAGAGCAGTGCTTCGGTTAAGCGTTGGTCGCAGGTTCAAGTTTTGCCACGGAAGTCACCTTTTTCACATACACAACAAACATAATGATACAATATACCAAAAATTGTACTAAAATTTAAATTGGAAAAATTTGTGCAAAGAATTTCTGGTCATCCTTTATAATAAATCATAAAGATGATGAAAACGATTTAACGTGAAGCACATCCTAACAAACGTTATTATAGGCTTTTTCCGGCGAACAATTCGACGCGGCTACAAATATTCGTGTCGTTTCGAAGGCAATTGTCGAATCGATAAACGTAAGGCCGTTTGCTCGTGTTTCCTGTGGGGTAAATTGTGGATTGTTCGAGTCAAGTCTAGAATGACGCTGTTGTGACGGAGTTATAAGAAGAAATTGGAAGTACGTGAATATGGTCCGTGTAGCTCAGTCGGTAGAGCAGCGCTCCGGTTAAGCGTTCGTCGCAGGTTCAAGTCCTGCCACGGAAGTCATCTTTTCTCACATACACAACAGACGCCAATGAGTTCCTTCTGTTTTATTGAGTTCAGGCGAGTCCAAATTTTGTGCCCGCTTTTATTTCGGTCGCATAAAATCGGGCCCAATATTTGGACTTATTTGGACTCAATGTAATCGAATTAACTCATTGGAGATGGATTTAAATCTTGTTAAAAACACCCGGGGAAATCGTCCTATTCGCAATCAAATCGTCTTTTTTCCTCTTAACTTAAAGTGGATATTACACATGTTCTCTTTCGTTTCAGATAATCGCGCGGTTTGTCGGGCGTGTCGCTACGCGAGATGCATAAAGTTTGGAATGAAAGTTGATGGTATATTTTTTTCTATTAACTAACCGATGAATGACTGAATTGCCCCCTGTTCAAAACGCGGAATGATTAATTCAATGATCATTTTCAACGGCGGAGCCGTTGATCTGGGGGCCCTTTTACGTATCACGCAGGTTTTTATTACAATAATATCTTCTTTTTCCATTCAGCGGTACAAAACGAACGTGACCTAATCGGGAAACGCGGTCGATATGCGTCGAATTCCACGGTTTCGCCAAAGTCCTCGCCGCCGAATGCCTCCGCGTATGTGTGCTTTAAAAAAAGTCATATAGTCTTTCACAAATTTGCTTTAGCTTACCCAATTTCTGAATTGGATTATCTTCAGGAATCATCATCAAAATTCTCTGGATGCAGGCGAGTTGGCGGGCGGCGGAGGCGATGCGTCGCACGCGACTTCCGGCGACGTGTTGTTTAGCGCTGCTGCTGGAAGCCAGGCGGCTAGCACGTCGTCGCCGGCCACCGGCGCCCCGTCGACAGCGCCCTCTGCCGTCGCAGCCAACGTGGCGCATATTAAAAGCCGGCGGATTAGCGGAAGCGGCGCGAAGAATTACGAATTTCGCAGTCACTACACCAGCCATGTCAACAGGTTGGTGGGAATTAAAGAGGCCTGATTTATTCAAATCGACTCACGCGTTCATTTTTCAGGTCATTGGAGTCGATGGATCCCATGGATTTATGGCAGAATCCCTCGGCGCTTGTCGATTTGCTGATGCGATCCGAGGCCGAGATTCGCCGGCTACGCGATTCAGTGATCAACGAGACCGGCAAGCTCGAATATACGACTCGCAGCGAACCCGTAACTATATTATTCTCTATGTTCTTGGCTCTCATATTTCCTAGCTGTATAAGAATTGGCTCATTTGACTTGTTCAATATACACATACATACATATGTAATATATTTCACTCTCAATTTGGGTTCTGTCTAAGAGCCGGCGGGTTGTTCACTAGCAATATTGAATTGGCGTCAATCGGTGACTCTGTTTGTAGTAGTCAGATTTTGCTTCGCTTTTATTCACGTCTCGCTTAACGCTGAGGAGGGGGGGGGCACAAAATTCTAACGCGCATCAACTCGACTACAAACCGAATAAACAACTCATTGACGCCAAATTTGAAATTGGCTTAAACAACGCGGATCCTATTATATTAGGTTGGCAAAAAAATAATGTCGGTTTTTATATGGAACATTATTATAAAAAAAAAAAAACTAAAACACAAGTTCAAGAGGTATTATAAGAGGTATAATTCAAGAGGTATTATCCATCATTCCATTACAATCTATGACTCATCCTCAACAATCATGCAAAGAATGAATGCCCTTTGAGAAAAACTTTGCCGGCTTGAACCGAAAAAATTTGAACCGACAAATTTTTGTAATTTTGGAAGTTTTTGCCTCTATTTTAGCTACTGTTTTTTATAACAATTCGAGGTTATTGGCGATAAGAAGCCACGAAATATTAGGCTGATAAGAAATTTAAAAAAAATCGGCCGATACGAATTGAGCTGGTAAAAAAATCAAACACACAAATTGAGCTAATATTAGTCATTTAAGCTGATAGTAATGATTAATTCCAAAAACATTGCTTCAAAAAGTACGTTTTTATTGCAAATTCGGCACTTTTCAAGTTTGGTCGATTATCTATAAATATAAATTTTCCTCCCAAAAATAGAGTTATTAAAAATAATTTTTGTATCATAACAGGAATACAGGAAAACGCCCGTCCAGATAGATAAACTTAATAAGTTGTTTTTATGAAATTATGAATAAGTAAAGAAAAATTTTTTTTGTTTCATAATATATAAGGTCTAATAATTGTCGGTTCCATGGGATATGGACCAAATTAGAGATTCAAATCTAAGAGAATGTGATCCCTAATTTTGTTTCATATCTCTTGGATTTTAATCTCTAATTTAGTTCGTGGGACACTTCTAAATTGATTGGGGCCAAATTAGAGCTCGAATTCGAAGAAAAATGATGTCTATTTTGGTCTATCTCATTTTCAATCCTATTCACAACTATTTATCATAATATTCGCAAGAAAACGCGCTTTCTAATAGAGAAAACCGTTTTAAAAAATCTTTTTATTAGATCCAAGAAATAGCCAGACAAATATTGCCGATACACTCCTGGTCAAAATGATAGCCGAATTTGAAAATATAGCACAACTCGAGTTTTAATTGCCCGTTTTTTATAAAATTTTGCACGAACATGCCTTTCTCTATTATAAATCATAATCTTAAAACAATTTTAAAATTTTCGAAATTTTACCCACGTATTACTGTGTTTTACTGTATTTTGAGTTTTTATCTGTGGACAAAATGATAGCCAAACCTTCAAAATTAACGCTTTATGAACAAAAAAATTAACAAATAACAATATAACATTAACATTTAATATTTAATAACAATATAACATTAACATTTAATATTTAATAACAATATAACATTAACATTTAATATTTAATAACAATATAACATTAACATTTAATATTTTATAAAAAACGGCCAATTAAAACTCGAGTTGTGCTATATTTTCAAATTCGGCTATCATTTTGACCAGGAGTGTATAACTTTTTTGCCAATCTATAGAAAAATCGGAATTGTTTTTTTTCTTTCCAGCGTTTAATTACTTCGAATGGTCGGCGCGCGACAATTAAAGACATTTTTCATTCGCTACACAGCCAACTGTTGTTGGTCATCGAATGGGCGAAAAATTTGAAGCCATTCGCCGAGTTGAACACCGAAGATCAGGTTCAAAAAATATAAATACCCTAAGTTCGGGCAAATAAATGTCGTTCGAAGAATTTTCGAATTTCGACTCGGCCTTTATTCCGCTATAAACGAGGTTTAGCTCAAAATTTTTGAACTACATCTGGGACGCGCTTTAAACGAATGTGTTTAATAAATTTTATGCTCAACTGGCACAAAATAACGGAATGTGAAGGCCAAGTCAATAAGCAAAAAAATTCTTCGAATGAACGCGTTTTATTTACCCGAACTTCGGGTATTTAAATTTTTTTATGCACTCGGATTTATCTAAAGTATATTATGTTTGTTTTTCGTTATATATACAATATATATATCGCCAATCTCTTCTCTTTTTCTCTTTTTTTTTGCATAGACGTTTCATAAAAATGCATTTATACATTCGAACTTAGCGTACTTATTCACATTGTTCGCTTTTCAGACCGCTTTGCTGAAAAATTTCGCCTCGCAGCACATCGTTTTGAGCGTCGCGTACCGCTCGATTAACGCGTCGGACACGCTCCGCCTGCTCAACGACTCGTGCATTTCTCGCGCTACAGCCAACGACAACGACACCGAGTAGGCGACTTTTTTTTAGTTATCGTGTAGGCCGTATATACTGGGGCTTGACTATCTAGAACTTCTGAACTCTATAAGAAATTGATTCCTAAGCAATTCTAGGAGTCAGGTTTTTTTTAGTTTACAAACTCAAATAAATTATACAAATGAGACAGATTAATTAGGCAGGGTCGGACTAACTATTTAGTATATTAGCCGGGCCGAGTCGGATTAACTAGTACATTAATTTGGCCGGTATTAAATTGTTGTCTCTCAATGACGTTTAACAAAGAAAAATGTTTACGCCCTGTGACTAATGTGATAAGACACACCACTAGACTTTAGGTTGAATGCGTAAAATAGATAATTAACAAAACTCTATTTTTAGCTAACTCCGAAATCACTTAACCCCTCTTTTTAGAAAAACAACAACAAAAGATTAAAATAATGACCGTAACAAAAATATAGCGCGCTAAAACCAAATTACATTTAAAAGAGCAAATAAACGGCTAAACGCCAAATACAATAATGACCAAATCCCAACATAAATATATCAACTAAACCGGGCCGGGTCGAAAAATGCCTAGGTCGGATCGAAATACGGCCAAATAATTCTTTATACACAATCCAGCCCTGATTGAAAACGCCTTTTTTGGGCTTGTAAATTTTGAAATGGTTCCTTTTTTTCTTTGAAGCGACTTCTACAAGAAGGACTGCGAACGAGTGATGGACACGCTCGTGGCGCCGATGCGCTTCCTCAAAATGGACGACGTGGAGTTCGTTACGCTAAAAGCCTGTACTCTCTTCAATCCGGTCGCAAAAGGTACACAAAATACTTTCATTTTTATTCAATCTGGCCTAATTGCTCCGATACAAGCTTATGGCCTAAAATGCTAGGGAATTTTTACGCGTAATTAGCTTGTATCGGAGCAATTGGGTAATTAGGTATGAAAATATTTGCTTTATAAAGTAAATAAGCCAGCCCCGGCTTGTTTGAGCCAAATTCTAACTTGGTGTCAATGAGTTTAGGCCTCAAAGGCTTGCCTATGTCGCATTTGGCTTGGGAAATCCGTTCTTTCTTTATAAATTGTTACTCCCTCTTTAAAATGTTTTCGTGCTATGGAATGGTACAATTAAAGCACGTATGTATATTTTAGGATTGTCCACAGCTAGCGTAATGAAGGTATTGGACACACGACGAAAGATTTTTACCGCGTTGGAGCATTACGTCTCGCAGAAGGTGCCACATGATCCGAATCGAATTGGCGATCTTACATTCTTTATTTTATCGCCATTACAGGTCATATATTTTTATATTTTAACTGGGTTTTTTTTTGGCTAGTCAGAAAGGATCATATAGGCATCATAAGGATCATATGACTATATATGGATGAAAGTGTTGCTCATTCAACTCAATAGATTATCAAATAATAGACTGGAGGCCAAAAATGCTGGAAAGCCGATTTTAATTTACACTTAGGCTAAGAAAATTGATTTCATTCATACATGCAATGTGTTTTACTTTTTTCCAGTATTTGGCCAAATCCGTGTCGGAAGACGTTTTGGTAACAAAATTGAGCGGTGTGGCTCGGATCGATCAACTCATGCAGGAACTCATTCTAGAAGGTTTGTATATGGAGCTAATAGAACGTTTAATGGAGCTAATAGGATGTTAATAAAGCTAATAGGACGTTTAATAGAGCTAAAAGGACGTTTAATAAAGCTAATAGGACGTTTAATAGAGCTAATTGGATGTTTAATAGAGCTAATTGGATGTTTAATAGAGCTAAAAGGACGTTTAATAAAGCTAATAGGACGTTTAATAGAGCTAATTGGATGTTTAATAAAGTTAATAGGACGTTTAATAGAGCTAAAAGGACGTTTAATAAAGCTAATAGGACGTTTAATAAAGCTAATAGGACGTTTAATAGAGCTAATTGGATGTTTAATAGAGCTAATTGGATGTTTAATAGAGCTAAAAGGACGTTTAATAAAGCTAATAGGGTGTTTAATAGAGCTAATTGGATGTTTAATAGAGCTAATTGGATGTTTAATAAAGTTAATAGGACGTTTAATAGAGCTAAAAGGACGTTTAATAAAGCTAATAGGACGTTTAATAAAGCTAATAGGACGTTTAATAGAGCTAATTGGATGTTTAATAGAGCTAAAGGACGTTTAATAAGCTAAAAGGACGTTTAATAGAGCTAAAGGACGTTTAATAAAGCTAATAGGATGTTTAATAAAGCTATAGGACGTTTAATAGAGCTAAAAGGACGTTTAATAAAGCTAAAGATGTTTAATAAAGTAATGAGTTTAAGCTAAGGACGTTTAAGACTATGACGTTTAATAAAGCTTGATTTTAATAAAGTTAATAGGACGTTTAGAGCTAAAAGGACGTTTATGAGCTAATGGACGTTTAATAAAGCTAAAGGAGTTTAAAAAGAAGCTAATTGTGGAGTTTAATAAAGCTATAGACGTTTAATAGAGCTAATTGATGTTTAATAGAGCTAAAAGACGTATAGCTAAAAGGACGTTTAATAAGCTAGGACGTTTAATAAAGCTAATGGAGTTTAATAGAGCTAATGGAGTTTAATAGAGCTAGAGTTTAATAGAGCTAAAAGGACGTTTAATAAAGCTAATAGAGTTTAATAAGCTAAAAGACGTTTAATAGAGCTAAGGACGTTTAATAAAGCTAAAGGAGTTTAATAAAGCTAATAGACGTTTAATAGAGCTAAAAGGATGTTTAATAAAGCTAATAGGACGTTTAATTGAGCTAAGGACGTTTAAAAAGCTAATAGGACGTTTATGAGCTAATTGATGTTATGAGCTAAAGGCTTAATAGCTAAGAGTTTAATAAGCTAAAAGACGTTTAAAAAGCTATGAGTTTAATAGAGCTAATGATGTTTAATAAGCTAAAGGACGTTAAAAAGCTAATAGGACGTTTAATAGAGCTAATTGATGTTAATAGAGCTAAAAGGTTAATAAGCTAAAGGAGTTTATAGAGCTAAAAGACGTTATAAAGCTAATAGATGTTTAATAAAGCTATAGACGTTTAATAGAGCTAAAGACGTTAATAAAGCTAATAGGATGTTTAATAAAGTTAATAGGACGTTTAATGAGCTAAAAGGACGTTTAATAAATGACTTAGATGGTTTATAAAGTATTGGAGTTAAACGTTTGAGTGTAAAGACGTTAATAAAGCTAATAGGATGTTTAATAAAGATAGGACGTTTAATTGAGCTAAGACGTTTAATAAAGCTAATAGACGTTAATAGAGCTATTGATGTTTAATAGAGCTAAGGCTTTAAAAAAGACGTTTAATAGAGCAAGGACGTTTAATAAAGCTAATAGGATGTTTAATAAAGCTATAGGACGTTTAATAGAGTAAAGGAGTTTAATAAATAATAGAGTTTAATAAAGTAAGACTTTAATAAGTAAGACGTTTAATGAGCTAATGAGTTATAAAGCAAGGATGTTTAATAAGTTATAGATTATTAGTAAGACGTTTAATGAGCTAAAAGCGTTTAATAAAGCTAATGATTTTAATAACAGATTTAATAAAGATATGGCTTTTAGCTAGCTTATAAGCTAAAAGACGTTTAATGGACTAAAGACGTTTAAAAAGCTAATAATGTTTAAAAAGAACGTTTATAAGCTAATGATTTAATAATAGGAGTTTAATAGAGCTAATGGTTTTAAAGAGTTATAAAGAAAGTGTTTAATAAAGCTAATAGGACGTTTAATAGCTAAAAGGACGTTTAATAAAGCTAATAGGACTTATAAGCTAATAGAGTTTATAAGTAATAGGGTTTAATAAGCTAAAGGAGTTTAAAAAGTAATAGGGTTAATAGAGCAATTGGATGTTTAATAGAGCTAATGATTTAATAAGCTAAAAGGACTTAAAAGTAAAAGGACGTTTAATAAGCAATAGGATTTTAATAAAGTTAATAGGACGTTTAAAAAAGGACGTTTAATAAAGCTAATGGACGTTTAATAAAAATGGATGTTTAATAAATTAATAGGAGTTTAATTGAGCTAAAAGGACGTTTAATAAGCTAAAAGGACGTTTAATAAAGCTAATAGGATGTTTAATAAAGATAGGACGTTTAATAAGCTAAAGGACGTTTAATAAAGCTAAAAGTTTAAAAGTAATAGGAGTTTAATAAGCTAAAGGATTAATAAGCTAAAAAGTTTAATAGTAAAGGACGTTTATAGAGTAATAGGATGTTAATAAACTAATAACGTTTAATAGACTAATGGAGTTATAAAGTAAGACGTTTAATAGAGCTAAAGGAGTTAATAAAGCTAATATTTAAGTAATGGATTTAATAGATAAAGGACGTTTAATAGAGCTAATAGAGTTTAATAAGTAAAGGACGTTTAATAAGTAAAGGAGTTTAATAAGCTAATAGGACGTTTAATAGCTAAAGGTTTGATAGTTAATAGGATTAATTGATAGGATTTAATAAAAGGAGTTTAATAGAGCTAATAGGACGTTTAATAGAGCTAAATGATGTTTAATAAAGTTAATAGGACGTTTAATAGAGCTAAAAGACGTTTAATAGAGCTAATTGGATGTTTAATAGAGCTAATTGGATGTTTAATAGAGCTAAAAGGACGTTTAATAAAGCTAATAAGACGTTTAATAGAGCTAATTGGATGTTTAATAAAGTTAATAGGACGTTTAATAGAGCTAAAAGGACGTTTAATAGAGCTAAATGGACGTTTAATAAAGCTAATAGGATGTTTAATAAAGTTAATAGGACGTTTAATTGAGCTAAAAGGACGTTTAATAAAGCTAATAGGACGTTTAATAGAGGTAATTGGATGTTTAATAGAGCTAAAAGGGCGTTTAATATAGCTAAAAGGACGTTTAATAGAGCTAAAAGGACGTTTAATAAAGCTAATAGGATGTTTAATAAAGCTGATAGGACGTTTAATAGAGCTAAAAGGACGTTTAATAAAGCTAATAGGATGTTTAATAAAGTTAATAGGACGTTTAATAGAGCTAAAAGGACGTTTAATAGAGCTAAATGGACGTTTAATAAAGCTAATAGGATGTTTAATAAAGTTAATAGGACGTATAATTGAGCTAAAAGGACGTTTAATAAAGCTAATAGGACGTTTAATAGAGCTAATTGGATGTTTAATAGAGCTAAAAGGACGTGTAATAAAGCTAAAAGGACGTTTAATAGAGCTAAAAGGACGTTTAATAAAGCTAATAGGATGTTTAATAAAGTTAATAGGACGTTTAATAGAGCTAAAAGGACGTTTAATAGAGCTAAAAGGACGTTTAATAGAGCTAAAAGGACGTCTAATATAGCTAAAAGGACGTTTGATAGAGCTAATAGGATGTTTAATAAAGCTAATAGGGCGTTTAAGTTTCAGTTTATTTATAAGCTCAGTTCAATAAGCCCTATGCCTTTATGCATATCTTTTTTCATCATCGTTGGCACATTTTCAGATTCGGATCTGAAACAATTTGTGGTAAACAATCGCGCCAACTCTCAGCCCAAGTCAATGGCCGAACATCATCATGGCGGGTTTGAACTATACAATAAATTTGACTAATATATGTATATTTTACGGGAAAATATGTTGCACGGCCATATACGTATCTTCCCGGCCATATACGTGTTTTTTCGGCCATATACGTATATTCTCGCCAACAAAAATCGCCAATATATCTTCATATAATATTTTTTTCGCATTTAATTATATTTCGTTTTCTATTCACTTTTAAACGACACATTTTTACTTTTTTTTTCATTTTTTATGACGTTATCATTCTTTTAATTGTTTTTAAGTTACTTTTTTCTCAATTGAAAAACAAAATTTAGATGAATGTGAAAAAAAAATCTTATATAGCCGTGAAAACGCGTATATGGCCGTCGGGCGGGAAAATACATATATTGTCGTGGAATATATTTTTCTGTAACTTATACATAGCTAACTGCCCGATGAGATAATTTTTCCCAAGTCATTTTTCTCTCTCTTTCTCTTATCCACTTCCAGCTTTTTCCAGCCGAACTTTTGAAGTTGAGTAATTCGAGTTGTCCTTCCAAACATTGAATATAAAAGCTTTGCTTTTCATCACTGTTGGCTTGACTCCTTAAACGACTCCGACTCTTTAAATGACTTAAGGTTGGTGAGTCATTCAGGCGTCATGAAAACTCTTAATGACTCTTAAATTTAAAAGAATGAGTCGTTTAATCCGGAGTTATCTCTTCCAATCGACTCCGACTGTCCCATTCCGGACGTCATTTGATGGGATGTGCCCCGTGTGTTGTCCGAGTCAAGTCCGAACAATGCGTTCAATTCGATTTTCTTTTAGTACAAATCCTATCTCGTCGATGAATGCCGGCGGTGGATTGGTCGGCGGAAACGAGCGATCCGTTTCTGCCTCGGACTACTATCATCTAATGGACGACGAGGCGGAGAACGAAATGTCGCGTGCCTCCGAGGACGTCGCGTCGTCGTCGTCCGCTGCTGCCGGCGCGCCGTACGCCGCGGGCGCCAATATGTTTCGCAGTCGGACGGAATCCGCGCCTTCAGGCTATCGCGGCGGCGCGCATGCGAGAGGCGCGGCCGCCGCGAATTCGCTGGTCGCGACAAATTCGCCGCCGTTCGCCGCGCTTGGCGGCGGTGGCGGAATTTCCGTGCCGTCCAATTTGTCGCCGATTCACGACTTTGAAATGTACTCCACATTGTCCTCGTACGTTTTGGGCGGTCCGCTTCAGGAGTAAGTGAATTTGCGAATTTTGAATACCGATGTATCGAGACATTAATGCACGAGCGATTTGTCTCGCGCCGGGCCGGGTCAAACCTACGGTGGAGCCATAAAAGCTCAGTGATCAGACAATCGATGGAGCCTTGAGCTCACGGTGCAATTAAGCCGATCATTTAATTTTTAGCTCTTTTAAGAATTGTGTAACCTTTTATCCCATTTTTTTAGACCGATTTTCTCGCCCTCCAATGACGTGCTTTTGTCGTCGTGTTGCGCGATCTCGGAGCCGACCAATTCGCCGCCGCCGCATATGCTCAACGCACAATGCCAATACCAGTCGCTTAACGCGCCAACACCAACGGCAGGCGTCAACGACGGCGGCGGCGGCGGAAGTGGTGTGGGTGTCGTGGCGACTGCGCCGATCTCGAATCATCATCATCAACAACAACAACAACAGCCGTCGGCAATGGTGACGGCCGGCTCATTGGGCCCGAATGACTCGTCGGTGGTGGTGCCAATGACGCCGGTCACGACGGTCGTCTATTTGGACGGTCCGCCATCGGATGGCGGTGGTCTTGTTGGAGGCCTCGGTGGAGGAGGTGGAGGAGGAAGAATGGCTGAGCTCCAGCACCAGCATCAACAACAAGTCCCACAGCAGCAACAGCAGCAACAGTCTCAGCGGATAATATGCGTGACAACACCGGGCACATCCCATCAAATGACGTCCGCAATGGGACAGTCGGACGCACAAATCCTGACGACGAATGAGACGACAATGATGGAACATCAACATCATCAGCATCCTCATCATTCACATCAGCATCAGCATCATCAGTATCATCATCAACAACAGCAGCGGCACCAGCAACAGCACCAACTGCATCAAGTGACTCCGCATACGACGGCGACATCGGTTCAGCCTCAGCCCCCGCAGTCTCATCAACAGCATCCGCATCAGGTCGATCATCGGTATTTCGAGCAGCCTCAATACACGTCGGAAATGCAGCCGGTGGTAATTCATCCGCCATCACAGCCGTCACTATCACAGCCATTACAGCAACAGCCAGCGACCATCCACGTTGAGACGAGCGGACGAGGCCCACCACCGCAAATGTATATGACATAATTCCGAGGCATAAAATCTTTTGCGTCCATAGAGCAGCTTTGGGTCTACCCCATCCTTGTCATGTGAAGCCTATGTCTTTCGTCCGTAAATCCTAAAATCACATGGATTCTTTGAAGCCTCGGGGATTTGCCCCCTTTGTTTACCTCGTAGAATCCGCCCTTTCTCTATAAATTGTTGCCGCCTCTTTAAAATGTTTTTGTGCTATAAAAGTCTTCACCTGACGAGACGATGCCTCTCCTCCCCTCATCCATTTCTATTTTCTCTTTTTTTTTATATTTCCAAAAATATGTATATTAATTCTTCATTTTCCACCTCGGATTTTTGCACCTCATATAAAATGTTCAAAAAGCCATGAAACAAAAAGTTATTGTGAATTCATAGATTTCTCTTTCATAAGAGTTGGTGAAAAGGTAATGCGGTAATGCGTGAGTTATAAGCTAAGTTCATTATTAGAATTGAGTCGGAACCGGAGAAAATTCCGCCTAACTAAAGCCAATCTAAGTTTTGAAAGAATGATGTTCATACAAATACATAGGCAATTTGCCCGCCATTCATTTCCTTATCAACCAAACGTATTAGAGATTTTCTGGACTCGCATGGTCCGGTCCGGCTCGAATCGATCCTGCTAATAGAGATTGGCCGGGCTCCCGAAATAACTCCGGCTTTTTTCCCTTTTCGCGGTCCGGCTCGAGTTGAAAATTGTCGGCTTGCCCTGTACATCTCTACCAACTTATGAATAACAAAAATATGTTGTATATTATATTATTAGCCTCTCAAATTTTTCTTTCTCACCCCTCAAACATTAAATTTATTTTTGTGTACAATACCAAAAAAAAATGAAAAGAAAAGAATAAAAGCTCAATTTTTTACTTTTTTTTGCATCTTATTTGCACATTTGATTAGTAAATTCATATAGAAATTGTTATCTTGGCTTTAGCTTTTAATATGGAAATCCGTTTCGGCCAGAACAAAAACTGGGCATATTCCGATTTGACTTCTATTATTTTTTAGTTGCTTTGTGTTGATAAGGACGAAATTGACCGCTGCCCCGAGTTCTTTCTTTGCCCACCCCCTTTCCCTCTTCTTTATTTCATCCCATCGCTACACATCTTCCTTTCTTTCCCGCCTCCATATCTCTCTTTCCCCTCCATCCACCCTTCTTCCCTCCTCTCTTTCCCCTTCCTGTTCTCCATTTATTCTTCCCCAATTATTCATTGCGCAAAAAACTGGCAAAAAATAAAATTAGTAAGGGCAATAGAAAATTGAAAATTGTCGCCTTCGAGCTGGGTCCAATTTGTCCAATGCATCCATTATTTTCTCGGACTTTGCCTAGCTTTTTATTGATAGTTAATTAGACATACATAGTTGGTTTAAAAATGAAAAAGTAAAATGATATTAGTGGAATAAGTTTAATGTTACGTGTTGGATTGATTGCTCAACGCGGCATGGACGAACAAATGGGATTTGATACGTAAAGGCTTCGTTACGGAAGAATCCTGAAAAATGTGCATAAGCCCGATGGTCGCGGAGCATTCATAGGTAATTTTTTAAAAGTCATTCTTTATTTCTTTTTTTTCAATATTTTATGGGATTAAATTTTGTGTTTGAACGTTGATGGATTAAAATTGAAACAAAATAATGTGGAAAAATGTTTAAGTTATGTCATTGATTTTTTTTTTTTGATATTAGGCCTTCTATTACACATGTCGAAGATAATTTGACGCTTAAAAATAATCCTGATACAAAGGAATGAGTCCTAAACATAAGTGAAATGACTCATTATTAAGCAAAAAGGCTTTGCGGGACTTTGGCAGAGAGAGAAAGAAAATAGATATTTCTTAAAAGAAAAAAAGATTAAGAGATTAAGAGAATGCAATTATATAATTGAATGGATATAGAAAATGAATTGGAAGAAAGAAATCTCTTCGTAAATGAAGAGAGAAAGAGAGAGAGCGATAGAAAAAAGAGGAAAGAAATGAGATAGTTGTAAAAAAACTGGTGAAGGTTTGTGGAAGATGTGAAAAAATGTGTGGGAAAAGGAAATGGGAAAAATGTATAAGAGGAAGCCATAAAGATAAAGCATCTTGGGGAAAATTCTACTCCACGCTTTTCACTTTCTGTATTCTCACTCGGTTTCGGGACGCGCCGAGCCAGTTACATAAACTGGTTACATACCCTGGTTACACGACATAGTACACAAACAATCTTAATTGATAGCTTGTATGTATATTCCCAGCTATACCGGTACATAAATGGCATTGTCCACGCATACATTATTTTCATTTGCTTTTTCTATCCCAACTAATATTCGACACGCTTCTCATCGTTCCATTGCTCTTCATTTTTTTCTTCCAACTTCTCTCTCTATTCTCTATTTCTTTCCTTCATGACTCATTTCACCTTTTCAACGCTGCGAAATTATACTTTTTTTGCTGTTCTTCAATCCCTTTACACAGGAAATTATTCGGCACACTCATTCATTCTCCTGCAGGAATTTTGAGATGCGCTTTCCAAATTTCGAATTTTTAAATTTTTGTTTTTAGCTCATTCCTTCACATGTAATAATGAGTATTTGAGATTATTGTAAACTAGCCTATATGGTCCCATTATAACGCCTACAAATCATTATATTGAGCCTCCAGGTCTATAGACCCTATAAATAAAGTAGTCTAATGATAATAATAAGAATTTCGATACTAGCTAAAACTAGCCTATATGGTCCCATTATAACGCTTACAAATCATTATATTGAGCCTCCAGGTCTATAGACCCTATAAAGTAGTCTAATGATAATAATAAGAATTTCGATACTAGCTAGTATTCACTTTTATATTTTTGCTTTTTCCCTTATTTTAATTCAACTTTTTTACACTTTATCGAATGTTAAATGAATTTGCTTCTTAAACACTTCATTTTTAAAAAAATTCCATTTCTACTTTATCGTTCATTATATTTTTGTTTGTTTCAAAATGCAAATAAAATGTGTGATGGTCTAACATTTCTTTTGCAATTTTTTTTTCTTTTTCTAAATTAGCTATGCATTTGCCTTTCTTTTTCCATTATTTTTTTTTTGAAATGTTTTTATGCCCACTTTTCGTATCCCCCCCCCTTCTCTCCTCCCGCCTCTAGACATTCCAGCTAAATATTGATTGTCCGCCCGAAGGCATTTAGAATCATACTGGCAGACCTTTTCGGTAATTTCACTCGTTTCTTCATTACTCATCAATTGAGACTCCTTTCCTTTGTCCTTTTAGTTAATCTAGCTGATTTTAAATAGTTTTTCACTAGCTAAAAAATGACTTTTGGGGCTCATTTATGAAGAAAAAACCACTTTTGTCCGGATTTCACTCAAATAATGCTCAAATTTAAGGCTGAGACTTTTCTTTCAATATTTTTAGTTCTCAATACAATAAAAATTGTTATTTTTAGCCTTTTTATGGAGAAAAATATTTTTTTCACGTATATTTTTACAACGAGAATAAATTCATCTCCATTTTTTATTCCCTTTTTTATGTTTTAAACATTTTCATTTTTTCAATTTATCGGCGCGTTTCGGATATTAATGATAGAATTTTCTGTATTTTCAATGCCATTTTTTCACTTTAACCTGTCTTAAGATTGAAAATTTTTCAAAAAATTTTTTATGAATTTTTCGCATCACAGGCGTTCTCTATAGTAAATAGAAATATTTATGACATAAGCGAAAAAAAAGTGCCAAATTCAAACTTTTTTTAAACAGAAATCATACATAATTTACATCTAAATTGTAAAGGAGACAAAATCAAATTTCTAGACTTGAATTTTGATTCGATTCCGCCAATTTCATGCAAATCGTGTTGAACAAAATTGTTTCAAGTGATGTTTTTTAGAAGCAAAATTTCGTATTTTTTGAAAAAATTTTGGGAAAATTTTCTGATGCGTCAGTGTTTCTATTATATTTTTGCACATTTCAGGGTTGGGGAAAGCCGACAAATTGAAAAAATGAAAATATCTAAAACATAAAAAAGGGAATAAAAGATGGTGATGAATTTATTCTCATTGTAAAAATATACGTGAAAAAAAATATTTAACTTCATAAAAAAGGCTAAAAATAACAATTTTTATATTGGGAACGAAAAATATTAAAAATAAAGTTTTTTAATAAAGTTTTGCAACAGAACACTTCCAAATTGAATTTAATGCTTAACGAATCGCTCCGCCGATTGAAAGCCCATTCATTTGGGCGCAGATCGCATTTTTGCAAATTTTGAAAAATGCCGGGGAAAAATGCTAGAAAAATAGGAGAAAAATGCGAAAAAAAGAAACAAAAGCTTTTTTAAAGATGCTTTCGTAGTTATACTTTTATATTTTATATTGACATTTTTAACCAATTTTATGTGACTTGTAAAGAACTATAAAAATCATTTCACAAATATTAAATTTTGGACATTGGGTTTAGAAATTGATTGTGAATCGTTTTTTATTTACCCTTCTAAATATTTTATACATGTGTATGCTTGAGTAATTTCGTATTCTTGAATTTAATTTTGAATCCAAATTGAATGGTGGAGAAACATTTCGGGACGGACAAAATATTTAGTAATCAGCCACAAATTTTCGGCAAAACTTTTCTTTCAACCTCATAAATTAACCGAAGAAAATATTTCCCAGAATGTAGATGCTCACGCATTTCAATAATTTTATTAATTCATTTCTTTTATTATAATTCCACATTTTTCCCATTTTCAAATCGGTTTTATTAGATTAGTTTTACAAAAATAATTTCAATCGGTGCCATTTTTATGATTTAATTTTCATTTTAATTTTTTTTTTTCATTTTTCCTTCAAAAATTTTTTTCTGTGAATAATTTTTTTTATTTATCTCTTCTTTCTGCCAGCGAAAAACTTTCTTTTTGGGTCTATTTGATGAATTGTTTCAGCATAAAATATTTTTTTGCTGCCTGCTTATTTCACTTTAAAATATTTTTTTTGGAAGAAATTATTTCAATATTCCTCAAACTTGAATAATTTGAAAAATTAGTACATTTTTGTGTGGATTTTAGAACTCGTAATTCGGTTACGCAAACTTGAAAAATTACTTGCCGGATCGAATAGGATGTGGCCTAGATATAAAAATATCTGGCCAGCCTGAGCTGAAAAAAACCGATCCTTATATTATAATTTTCAATATTCAAATTTTTCGACAATTTTTGGGCCGGTCTGATTTAAACAGGCATTTTTCAAATTTGAGCATGCATTTTTGAGCATTTTTGGGCATGTTTTACTCGCATTTTTCTTATTTTTCATCAAGAAAACACCAAAAACAACGACATCTAATAAGAAATACGTCAAAAGTAAACAAGTGTAAAGCCATGTGCAAAAGACGAAACAAACAAACAAAAACACAATCGAAATGGCATATATCTTTTGCCCTTTCATCAGAAACTTGTTAAAAATTGGGAAAAGTATGTAAAACAACGGGCCACTTTAACATAAAGGGCCAAAAATTCTTTTTTTTCACTTTGGCTTTACTTTTTACATATTGGTTTGCCATTTATTCTTTCACGTTGTGATTTATTGAATTTGCCCTTTGCTTTTTTAATTAAACAATTGTAAAATAAAATTTTTTTTGAAATTTTATTCCTTTCAGATTTCAAATAAAGAGAAGAAATTCTCGGCCGTGGCTTGGGTCCAATATTTGCTTATCCCCAAAACCGGATTTCGAAAATTTGTTCCTCATTTTGATTAATACGGTAAACAAAAATTCATTTGCCTCCCGAAATAATTTTGTCTCAACATGATTTACATGAAGTTAACTCGATTTTTTAAAATTTTATTCATTTTTTTGTTTTTTTATTTACTAGCTTAAGGTCGTGCCTTCGGCACTTCTTTAAGCCACCGTTCTCGACAAAAATCAAAGTCAAAATCAAAGAAAATGAAAAGAAAATTTAGCCAAATAAATTTGAAAATTGAATTGAAGATAAATCTTTGTGGGATAAAAATTGAATTGAACAGCCTGACTGGAAAACATGCCCATCGACAATATGTAGTATAGCAGATTTCTTTAAAGATTTTGTATTGTTTGTAGCCCTAAACGATAAGATATGTTCCCATGGATAAAGTATGCCTCCGTGCCGACATACTTTACCAAACTCTCTTCAAATTAGAGGGGGAGGCGGAAGCATAGCAATGTTTTAAGGTTAGGCTCGAACAAACATATTTGGTAAATAATATAGCGGATCGGAAAGTTTTTCAAATAAATCAATGTTGATTTATAAGGATGGACTGAAAAAGTCAAATGAAAGAAATGCTAATAGATCTTATGTTTTAGAAGCATATTATTTGTGGCCTTAATAATAGTTATTATTACTAGTCTTCATGCGTGATTGAATCATCGTGGCGGAACGTAATTGCATAGCGAATCCGTTCTTCGATTCTCCGCCAGCGCCACTCTTTTATCAATGCGGTAATGCATCTGCATTCGACGAGGACGGCGCCAAGAATTTGGGCTTATACGAGGCGGACAATGACCGAAATTTGCCGGATGCAAAATTATCGAATGCAATAGCTATCAGTGAATATCACACTCAAAAGGCGAAATGCACGGAGAGGTGAATATTTTATGAGATAACAGACCGGAATCCGTGTTTTAGATATCCTTACTAGATCTTAGATTTCTTAGTTTAAACTTATAAATTTCCCATTTTCAAATTTGCCTTTTAATTTTAGTCGAATGAGCAAATCGGAATGCGAGTCGCGCACAAAGTCCGCGCGTGCACGACAAAAACGCGCCGCGACCCGACGCCGTCGGCCGACCGATTTGCCGGCGGCGGCACTTTCCACATCCGCATCGACGGCGTGCGGCACGCGTTCGAATTGCTCGCCTCACGTGGGCGGTAACGCGCATTTGCACGATCTCAACTGGGATTTTCGCACGCTGCGTGCAGCGCTCAAGCAGGGCGCGCAATTTCTGCAGGATAGCGGCTATAGGTCCGCGTTCACGACCTCGACGATTAGCACGAATGAAGGCGAGGAGAGGCGAAATCCCGACGCGGAAGCGAAAGCGAATCCGATCGGCTTTAAAAGTTGCATTTTCAAAGTTCAAATGATATTGCAATCGAATGGCGTATGAATTCCCATTCTTAATAAGATTAAAATTACTCGTGAATACAAAGCCAAAAATTTTTCAATTTATTTTGAACGGTTGTGGTTTGATTTAAATCAAAGTATGCGTTTAGCTCCATCTTTGGGCTCCAATCCTTCGGTGCCATCGGACGTTGGCGGCGAGTTGCCATTGTACGGTACGGGTTGGATGATTGCCGGCGCGTTAAGCGACGATTCGGCCGACGAGGAGGACGAAACGCCAAAAAGCGCAAAACAACGTGAACACGACCAACAATGGGGTGAGTAACGGATTTGTAATTTGGCATTTTCTTCGTACGGCTTGTGTATAAGCCGCAGCTGGCAGATTTGAGTTCCAAAAGCGTTAACATGCCGATTTTTCTTGACTTATTGAGTTTTTGGGAAAATTTTTGACCTCGAAATCATTTTTTTTAATGCGCGCTGGCATTTCGTCCATATTTTTGCCATTCTGACCATATCGTTGCTTTGACAAGACCGAAATACAAAGCCAATTTTTTCTTAATTTATTTAAATTTTTAGAATTTCTTTCGAAATTCTAAAAAGCAAAATATTGGTGAAATTTCTAATTTTTATTTTAATTTTATTTTTGAGCTATGACTAGTCAAACGACCTTTTAAAAAAAGCAAAATTTCCAACAAAATTCAAAGCCTTTAAACGAAAAGAAAAAAAAAGCGATTAAAAAAAAGCAGAATTCTAGTGAAATAAAATATTTTGTACAAACAAAAAATAAAAAATTAAACTGAAAATTAAAAAAAAAATGAAAATATATTTTAAAAAAAATCGCGAATTATATTTTGAATGGAACTCCCTGTGAAATTTTCCCATTTTTGGCTAAAAGAAAAATTAAGTTTAAGAAAAATTTTATTAGATAATAATAATTCACTTGATGCTTATCGATTTGAAATTTTTTTGTGTATGGCCTAAATTCTTGTGCAAAAGACCTCAGAAAAAAGCGTTCGAACTATATTATTAAATTTTCGATTATAATTAAAATTATTAGGTAAGCATGCAAAGTTTTTCGTCAAAAATACCTCAAAATTGATTGGTTTTTGTCGAAGAACTTTTTGGAGCGGTGGAAAAAAGTCCTTCGACAAAAACCAATCATTTTAAAAGGCATATTTGTCGAGGGATTTTCCGTGTTCAGCCCTCCTTTATTCTCCGCCCTTTACCCATATCCTCCTCCTTCTCCTCCCCTCTCTCTTCTCTCCGCTACTATTCTAGCTTACTAAAAAAAACTTGTGCAAATTTTCAAGTGCAAAAAATATTGAATTGAATTTTGAAAATATTTGGGGGGGGCAGAAATATGGAAAATAATTGTTTATTTATTTATTTATTTTTTTGCATGGAATTATTTTCCATTTTTTCCAATCAAGCTTGCGCTTGATTGAGCCTCGAGCTCGTGCTTGATCATCATTAAAAAAGGAAAAAAAAGTTCTGCTTAATTAAACTTTTGGGAAAAACAAAACAAAATTGGGGGTGGGGGAGGGGGGGCGGGATTGGCTAACCACGAAAATTTCCCCCTTTTTAGTTTGTTAATTACCCCAAAATGGACTTGCGAATTTTTTTTTTTTGAGGGGAGCGGGAGAATTTTTTCATTTTTCTTGTCCATTTTCTTGCCTAAATTTGCTAATTTTCTCGTTTAGTATTCTGAGCCGAATTGAATGACATTTAAGTTTATGGGAATTTTATAATCTTGAATGGAAGCAAACCTACGGGAGACGAGTCAAAGGCCAAAATTTTCTTTATTTTGGGCCTCAAATTATATGACAATTTTCTTATTTAATTTTGATCAATAGCAATGAGTAAATGACTCGTGATCAAATTAGCCGAATGTCAAAATATCCGATTTTATGGCTCATGGCTCTTCATAAGCCATTTTTTTTCTTTTGCAAAAATTTGGCTCATTTTTGTCGAATTTGGATCAAAATTGAGCTATTTGGTTGATTTTGATTTGCGAACCAAATCTCGAGTCACAAGCCACTATTAAGCCACTTACTCATCACTGATTTTGATCCTACATTTAAACTTGAATATGATCAATCCTATTCCGGATGAGACTTAATGTTCATGGGGCCTAAAATCAAATTGGCCCAGCAAAAGCATAAATTGTATTGTTGTAACTAAGTTATAGGGGGCCCGAGTCTCGAAAACAATGCGCAAATTTTAATTTCATTTAAGTTTTGAAAACATCGACTCGACTCTAAAAAAACCCTAAAAACCGATCTTTAAATTCAATCTAATAATTTTTTTTTCTCACACGATAAATGCAATATTTTCTATTTTTCCATATTCATTTTGACGAAAATCTGAATATATTTTTCTTTTATTTGTTTTCGCGCTGATATCGAATTTCCCCACAAAAACAAACAGCACTAATTCTCCAAAAAAAAAAAAAAAATTATTAATTATAATATGTTTTTGATGTTTTTAACCTTTTCTTTTTCATTCATTTATTTGTCCAACTTTGGTGATGATCATTCAGATTTCCTGCAAATATAAAATGGTCCAAATTGATGCAGAATTGACCATAAGGTTCCCGAAAATTTCATTTCCTCCTACTGTATTCCTATTTTAATAGCCACTTTAAATGATTCTAGCTCCTCAGTCATTTAAATTTCGTCATTCTTCGAATAATTTTTGAATTATTTTCGTTGGCATTGGCATTCTCTTTTTTTTAAAATTTATTTTTTCCTTTTTTAATCTCTCCCAAGCCCTTTCTATTTCGTCCATTCCTCCTTCTTTCCATTAATAATTTTCACCATCATTCAGTCATTGTGTATTTCCTCTCTTTTTTTTCAAACGAAAATTTCCCGCGCGTTTCCATGGCAAATAGCCAAAAATTGCTGGATTTTTTTCGAAATTATTTAATATAAAATGTTGCCTTTTTGCGTTTTTTTTGCATTTTTTTAGATTTTTATAAAAAGGTCCCAAAAGAACATTTAATGCGGAATATCAATGAAACTTGAATGAATTAAATTGAAATTTTTTTATAATTTGAATCTATTTAAATTAATGATCGGCTTTGGTCGAGCCGACTACCCGGCTTGGATCGGTTCAGCTCGGGCTCAAAACTGCCGGCTCGGCCCATCACTAGTTCAAATCGTTTCATTCAAATTAGTGGCGGGCTGAGCTTAGCCTAGACCAGCTCGATTTTGCTAAGGTCGACTGCCCGGCTCGGTTCGGAATTTTTCGAACTCGTCTCGGCTCGAGTTCAAAACTGCCGGCTCATTACTAATTCAAATCTTTCATTCTCATCTCCTTTCCCCAAAATTTGATCGCTCAAATCACTAAGAAACTTATTCTTGAACTTGTGCTTTATTAACACTTGCTGATTTTGAGTACCTTTTTTTAGTTTTTCGCTAAACTCAAAAATTTGTTTTCTCGGCCATTCAAAAAAGGAGAAAAACTTTATTTTCTCGCGACAAAATTTTTTCTTAAACTTTTTTGCGAACATTTTTTATTTATGTTTTTTTCAATATTTTTGCAATTTATTTATTTACATATTTTTAATTTAGAAACGTCTCTTCCACTCTCCCTCTTATAGTTTTAACTGCTTTTCTTTTCTTCTTCTCTCTCTTCCCTCATAACATTTCTCTTTTGTCTCTCTATCTCTTTCTGTCTCTCTCTCTCTTAAAACATTTTTCTTTTTATTTCTTTCTTTTTCTCTCTCTTTTTTCTTTCTGTCTGTCTGTTTCTCTCCCTTCCTTTCCTCTCTATAAGCAAGCGCTGCTTTTTGCATTTCTATTCTCTTTCTATCCTTCCAGTATCTTTTCTTTCTTCTATATTTGCCTCTTTTTCTTTCCAACTTATCTTCTTTATTTTCTCTCATAATCTTTCCTTTATTTCCTTTCTCTCATAACCATTTCCTTTTTTTCTATATCTTCTTTCTTTCTCCTTTTTTGCCTCCCTCTCATATCTCCTACTGCTTTCTCTTCTTCTCTTCTTTCGCTCTATTTTCTCTTTATTTTTTTTCTCTCTCTCTCTCTTTCTCCTTATATCTCCTCCTCTTCTTCATAAGCAAGCGTTGCTTTTCATATTTTTCTCATTCTTTTTTTTCAATTTTTTTAACAAAAATGTTTTTATACAAAGAAATATCTCCCCTACTGCGATTTTTTGTCCCAATTTTTACATTTTTACAACAAAAAAATTTCGTCGGAAAATCTTTTTTTTCTTTCTATTAAAAATTCTCTCTGAAAATTGGGAAATTTAGTCGATTTTTGTAGCTTTTTACATAAATGCAAAATTAATTTCTATTTATTTAATTTAAACATATTTTATCTTAATTTTAATGCTTTTTCTATGTACATATTACATTTATGAGGGCTCAAATATTATTGAGTATATATGTAACGAGAAAATAAGATCTCTGGCCCATATACGTATTCGTTAGACCATATAAGTTGAAAAAAAATAAATCCATTATGGTCGAGAAAATACATATTTGGCCGAAAAAATGGTGCTGGGTTATTTCGGGATCGGATATTTCGAGCTCAGATTATACATTACCTGAATCCTAGCCCTTTGATCGTGTTGGTTAGTCTTCGGCTAACTAAATCTTCACGTTGAGTTGTTTTCAACTAGATTATGAGTTGTTATAACATCACTGCGAAAATATGGTCAGGAATCTTATTTTTCCATAACTTTGTATATAAAAGTTTTTATTGGATCCATTTTTTTCGAAAACGAAATTTTCTCAGAAATTTTTAAAAACTTTGAAAGAAAAATTCAATTTATAGAGAGATTTTCACGAATTATATGGCTCATTTTTCACGAGTATTATTGAGCCGATTATTATCATTGAGCCGTTATGATAATCGCATTAGCCGACGAGTTGCGTCTTGAGCGGAATGCGAGCAATAATGGCTACGGTGGCAATCAGCGCAATAGCGCGCCCGCATACAGTAACAGTAACAGGGTTATTATGGGTTGCGGGTCGAGTGCCATAACCGGGGACCGGTCAATTTTCGCGCCTAATCTCAATAAAGATATAAACATGGAGAATTCGGAGAATTACGTGGATCCACGCAATTTGTATGGGCGCAGCGGGAATTTCGGCGGTAATTTGAATCGCGGGAAATGGAGGAAAATATTATAGAAAAAAGAAGAATCCCTAAAAAAATCTTTTTGGGCTCAATTTTAAGTCCATTGAATCTCTAAAAGATCCTCTGGCTCAATTTTGAGTTCATAAAATCCAAAAAAAAGAAGAAGAACTGGCATATAATCAAAGATAATGCATTTTTTTAGCATATAAGCCGCGAAGGGCTTTGAGACAATTTTAAAAATTGACAATTGTCCCAAAATAAAGGAAATGCCAATTTTTGAAATTTCTTTTAATGGCTAGATATGGATCTTTTCACAATTTAAACAGGATTTTGTGCTTGAATTGTTGCTAATTTATGGGATTTCATTCAGATGGATGGATGCGTGTGGCCGGCGAAAAGGTGAAAATTGCGCGAATGGCCGCCATTCTCGGCAGCGAATTCGCCTTTTTTTCGGGTTGAAATTTTTCTTTTTTGGTCTCTACGAATTGTTCGAAAACTCTAAAATGTTGTGCTTCTTAGGCCTGCGGACGCGAGACGGTTTTCCCATTCTCACATTTCCCGATTCGCACGCTCAGCTCAGTTTTGACGATTATCAACTTCTTGTCTCATATCTTCTCGTCGATTTGCATCCGTAAGTCACATGGATTTTCGACTTCTATTGAGTGCTTTTAGGGATTCTATGGGCTTAAATTTGAGCTCAAAAGGATTTTTTAAAGATTCTATCGATAAAATTGAATCCAAAGGGGTCTTTTAGTGATTCTGTGAACTTAAAATTTAGTTCAAGAAGGTTTTTTAAGGATTTTATGGACTCAAAATTAAGCTCGAAAAGATCTTTTAGGAATTTTATCGACTTTATATTTAGTCCAAAGTGTTTATTTTAGGGATTCGATGAGTTCAAAATTGAACTCAAAACACAATGCCAGCATTATATGTGTTATTGTTTTAGTCAAGAATCTCAGGCCGGTGAGGGAAATATGAGCGCGCAGAAACGCGCCGATAATTGCCGCGCGAGTGTTGCCGGCGAGTACGTTCTCGTCATCGATCGCCGCCACGACAAATGGTCCGCCGTTCGAATGCTCTTTTCGTACATTACGGTAAATTAAATGGATTTAATCTGATGATTTCTGAAAGAGTTTAAATTAAACGCTTAAGCTAGTCTTTAGTCTTTTGTGACTGCTTAAATTAGGCTTTTTAAACAGTTCGAATTGGGTTTCTGATAGTGCTCAAAATAGGTAAGATTCTTTTAGAAATAAGATTCTTTTAGAAGCTCGAATTGTGCCCCTGAGTGCACTTAATTTAGTATTCTGAGAGAGCTTTAATTAGCGAGCTGAAATTACGCGTGAAATGAATGCCAATTTTTCACTTTATTCAAATTTTGAAACCTTAACAATGAATCGAATATAATTTTTTAAAAATTTCCCAGCGAATTGGGAAAAATTCATAAAAATTATAAGCCCAAAAATTTGCCTAGTTTTTCGGCTCAAAAATTTCGTGGGTGGACAGAAAATTGGGGATTATAAATTTTCGGCAAAAATAAACAAAAAAAAAGGAAAGAAATTTTTGGGGACATTTGTGAAAAATATAATTTACTTGAAATTACATTTTTAATTTTCTTTTCGAAAATTTCATTTTTTTTTTGCTTTTCGAAATCTCTCAATTCGACAATTTTACGATGATTTTATCGATAACGAAGAAAGATTGAAAAGGTTTGAAATCGAATTGAACGATTTTTATTTTGAAAAATTGGCTTGGCATTATATTTGAGTTTCAAAAATTTTACTTGAATCAGTGACAGTTGGGGAAAGTTGAATCTTTTGGTGCACTTTTCACACATTTTTTAGTCTGTTGTCTCACAAAACGAAATGGGCCAAAATGGGATCGAAAGGCACGGGACAAAACGGGACGAGACTAAACAAAACGAGATGGAGCATAAGACAAAAGCTTTAAGTTAAAATTCAAGTTTAGATTTTCTTAGGCTTAAGCTTGACCTTTGACTTTGACTTGGAATTTAGGCATAATTTTAAGCTTAGGTTTTAGGCATAGGCGCAATCATTTCGTTTTGTCCGGTTTAATTTTGGCTCATAACGTTTTCTTCCGTCTCGCTTTGATCATTCTATTTTGTTTCGTCCCATTTTGACTTATAACTTTTCTTCCCATCTCGTTTTGATCATCCTATTTTGTAATCGGCTCGATTTGTCCTGCCCCGTTTTGGCCATCACATTTTGCTTCGTTCGCCTTTTTTTTAGCACTTTTTGGTGCTGAAAATGCTAAGAGAAAAGCATTTGGCAGCCATGGAATCAATTGATTTGAAAAATTATGCCCGTTTTTAAGGCATTTTTGCCGGTTCGCGTACGCGTCGCATTCGTGCTGAAACCGGAGGGCGTGCTGCAGCGCGCGCTCGAAGTCGGTTATCGTAACGTTGCGGCGGCAGCTGCCGCCGCGTCCGGCGCTGTCAACAACGACTTACTCGACGTGGATTTTCGAGTTGGTATTCATTTCTAATATAGGATGATCAAAAAGCACAAATTTTTTCAATTTAAATTTTAGTACAGTTTTCAGTATATTGTATCCATATGTTACAATCTATTTTGTCGCGCTTAAAATTCTGTACAAACTATGTTTGTTTGTTTTTCGCTATCGATTTTACTTTTCGAAAAAATGAGCTCGAAAGACAAGCGGATTGCGATTATTCAATTATTCAATACGGGAAAATCGGCGCCAAACATCGCAAAGGATTTGGGAATTTTCAAACAAACCTTTTAAGTGTTACAAGGAGTTGGGTACGACCGCTGAAAGACGCTTTTTGTAGAAAGCATTCGAGGGGAGATATTTCTTGAGTCAAAATGTCGATGGAATCGTTTTCAAATAAACATCAGACTCATTTAGACTTTTAGGATGAATTTCA
Source organism: Bradynema listronoti (assembly GCA_024678965.1). Taxonomy (NCBI): domain Eukaryota; kingdom Metazoa; phylum Nematoda; class Chromadorea; order Rhabditida; family Allantonematidae; genus Bradynema; species Bradynema listronoti. The sequence goes on from JANLNO010000003.1 coordinate 5,326,437, forward strand.
GCCTTAATTTGTTGGTCTCATTTGGCTCTATAATTAGAAAGCTCTAGATTTGAGGCTAGACTTAAGTGGTACATATGCAGAAAAATTTTTCAGGTAGTGTTTTGTCAGAGTATCGTGGAATTGCATCAAAACGTCGGTGCCGAAGCGCTAACAATGGATTTCGGCGGCTCAACACCGTATCACCACATCGAATGGGTTCAACATCGAATGGTTGGTTAAACTTTTTGTTGAATATTTTCAAATCAATTTTTAGAATATTTTTCAAATATTCCAAGGATTTTTAACCTCTTTCCAGGCTACTAATATTTTGAGTCACACGGCAAATATGCATTTGTATAAACAAATTCGCGTAATATAAAAATTTCTTCCATGAAGTTAAAAGAATATTCTTTAGTAAATTTTTATTATTCATTCGGTTTATAATTGTAATTATAATCACAATTAACGCCCGCCTTTAAAAAATTTTTAGATAGCGAAAAAATGAAAAAAAAAATAAATTTTTTTATTGGCAAAAATGCAAAAAAAAAAGTTTGAGGTCCCCGGCGGGACTCGAACCCGCATGCTTCGGTTTAGAAGACCGACGCCTTATCCGTTAGGCCACGGGGACGTGCTTTCGTTTTTTCTCAAATGTTTCACTTATTTTTAGTGGAATTTTTTTTCATTTCGCAAAATTTTTCATAGAAATTTTTGAAAAAATTAAAACGTACTTTTGGAATGGGAAAATTATTATTTATGTATGAAAATATATTATATGTAAATTTTATGTGTAAATTGTAATGGGAATAGCGAACAATTTTAATTTGAATATAATTTAATAATTTTTTAATGGAAAAAAGTTATTAATATATTATATTTTACGGCATTCTATACGTATGTTTGTGTGTATAAGCAGCGATTTTTCAAATAAATCTTAAAATTTTTCAACTTCTAAATTGCATTTAATTTTACTATAATTGAATATGAGCTTTCAATTTTGTCTCGATTCTAAAAAAGCAAATTACACAAGTTTTATAAAAGATATTCCCCAAATTCTATTACAACAAAGTTCAATAATCAATCCGCTCAATTGGTTCAAATTGTTCCAGAAAATTTGTGTGTAATATTTCAATATTTTAAGGTTAAAACCAAATGTTTATTCATATTTCATTCATGCTTATTGGCCCATTTCTTCCCAATTTTCTTGCCGATTTTTGCCTGATAGAATCCTTATTGACTTCGAAGTTCTTCATGACTCAAAACTATTTTTCTCTCTCAATTTTACTCCTTATTTATTCATTTATTTACATATTTTTCCTGAAAATGAGTGAATGAATGAATGCATATGGTTATTATTATTATTATTATTATTATTATTATTATTATTATTATTATTATTATTATTATTATTATTATTATTATTATTATTATTATTATTATTATTATGTATGTATGTATGTATGTATGTATGTATGTATGTATGTATGTATTTATTTATTTATTTATTTTTTTGGTTTGTATTTTGCGTGGAGTGATAAAACTGAAACATTTATGAGAAATTTACATTAAGAAAATTTTGTTTTTAAATGCAAATTTTTTTTGAAATTTCAATAAAAAATTTTTTTGTGCGCAATTGAAAGGAAATTTTTTCTTTTTTTTTTTGTTATTTTTTTCGGACCTTTTGTTTCGTCATTTTTTTTTGTTTTAAAATTGGCCGCTGGCCGTTAAAGAAGGAAAGAGAAACTATTTGGGCTTTTGGACTTGTTGAATGAAGAGAATTAAAAAAGAATTTTATGAAAGAATGAAAGGGAGGTTGAGAGAACTAAAAACTCAACGAGTTACGAGTGAGAGAAAGAAATTTGAGAAAGAAAAGAGTGGCTGAAAGCGAAGCGGAAGATTGAAGGATTAAGGAATATGGTTATAGAAAGAGGGGGAGGTGCTGAGAGTGGGGAATCTGAGAGCGGAGAGAGCAATTTAGAACGAACGGAAAGAAGGAACAAATAATGAATGGGGTTGTGGGGAAAGTAAAAATATTGAGAATGAAGAAAATGTGAGATAGAGAATGAGATAGAGGCGCTGACAACGAAGCAATGGGATTGAGAGCGAGTTGAAGGGGTTGAGCTTGAGAGCGAAGGGGTTAAATGTGAGGTAAAAGGGTTAACAACGAAGAGATGGATTCGAGAATGAAGTAAATGGGATCGATAGAGAGACTAACAACGAAGCAATGGGTGGAGTGAGGTAGAGCGGTTGAAAATAAAGCAATGGGGTTGAAAGTGAAAAGATTGAGGATGAATTTGAGAGTGAGGTAGAGGGCTTGACAAAGAAGCGATGGGATTGAGATTGAGGATGAAGCAATACGATTGTAAGTGAAATAAGGATATTGAATATGGGTTTGAGAGTGAAATAAAAGCGTTGAGAACAAAAGCAATACGATTGAGATTGAGAGTAAAGTAACGGAGATGGAAAGTGGCCGATTTTAGGTTGAGGAGGACGTGGTTTGCTTTTTTTCGGTCATTATTAACTTACACAATTTCAATTTTTCATATTTTTTTGTCCGCAATCTTTTCGCTTGTTGTTTTTCCTCTTTTTTTTAAAACAGATTTTCTGATGTCCAACGTAAAGCAAAAAATAATTTCATATAATTTTTTAACCTATTGATTAATTGGTAAAGGGAATTGATATTACAAAAATATCACTCGTTTCCTTATATCATTTTTTTGAAAAAAATTTTCTTCTATTAATAATTCTCGTGTTTATTGTAATTTTAAAATAATTTTTCATTTTTTCAACAAAATTTCTTCGTTACGTTTCGCATTTAAGCGTCATCAAGTCAAGTGCGAGCGCCGCACAAATGTGAATGTGTCCACTTGACGCTTTTTCTTTTTAACAATTTCTTTTTCTTTTTTTCTTTCTCCCTCTCTCTCTGCCACTTCTTTTCTCTCTCTTTCGCTATCTCTCTTTCTCTCATTCTTTTTATTTCTATCTTTTTTCGCGCCTCTTTTTATATAGTATTCGAATTCTTTGAAAGTCTTTTGGTGATTTTGTTTTTCTTGGACGGACAAAAAATCCATCCAGAAAATCCTCTACAAAAAAAGGGGATTCAAAAATCATCCTCGCAATTTCCAAACCGATTTGGAAAAGGATTGAAAATTGATTCTTTGGAAAATTCGAGGATTTTTACTTTCTATTTCTTTTTATTTATTTTGCTCTCTATCACTTTCTTTATTCTCACTCTCTACCTTCCTTTTTCTCTTTTTTTCTTTTTCTCTGTCGCTCTCTATCACTCTATATTTCTCTCTCTCTTTCCTCTCATCTTTCTCTTTCTTTCTTTTCTCTTTGTCCCTTTTCTCTTCTCTTTTCTTTTCCCTCTTTTTCTGTATCTTTTCTTCTCTCTCTTTTTCTTCCCCCTTTCCTTTTTATTTTTTTCTCTCACTCTCTTTTTCTTTGTTCATACTAAAGTGTTTAACACCAATATTATTCTCAGCTCCATCGTTTAAAATCAAGTCAAATACGAGTGAAAAGTGAATTTTCTTTTTAAAAACTTTTGCTACATATCGTATAATTTACATCGTATATGTACCTAATTAATGCAGAAAATGTCGATGGATGAGAAGGCGGAGGAAAATTTCTACGAAAATATCGAAAACGAAGAATTGCCCTATGCGCAAACCGCATTGTGGCGAATTGCCGCAAAAATACAAGAGCCTAGCGAAGTGTTTTGGCGAAAAAACGTTGGGCCGCGGTCCGTTGACCGATGGGATGCCAAGGAATGGGATAATTCGACGCCAGCATGGCAGAGGAGTTCGAATCCGACTGGATTGAGCGATGGGCCCAGTATACAACTACAACAAACATTCAGAAAAAATGGTTTGCATAGCGATACTGCATTCGGAAAATCTATACAAACCGATATTCAATTCGGAAGATCCATTAAATCTAATAATGAAAGTTTATCCAGTTCAGCACCGATTTATCATCGAATCCGGGAAAGAAGACATTCGCTAGTGGACGGATTTCGGATGCGAAATGTGCCCGGTCACAAGCCCAATGAGCGTCCAATTTGTGAAGTAAATAGGTCCACGCCAGCGACGAAAATTTTTCCATTTCATTTGCGCGTTTTTCGACAATTTTATGAGCGACAAATTTCTGCACTTTCAATGGATTTTACGCGAAAAGAAATTCCGGTATATTATAATGCTTTTCGGAATATGTTTGATGGGTCTAATTTCCTGTGTAATACTTGAGCTAGAAAACGCTTCAGTCGCTAAAGCGACTGCTTTATTTAATTTTATTAGATAGGGCAACAAAAATTTTAAGTAACAAATATAAACATATGCATATTTTCGAAAAACAAAAACTTTGTTTACGAAATTTTCATATAATATATTTTTATGAATGCATAAGTAACGGTAAACTAAAAAATGCGTTATTGATTAATTTTACCAGAAAAATTCCTTATATTTTAGAAATTTTCAACTTTATTTTCGCTTTTGAATATTCTATTTTTGCGTGTATATTAGTGGTGTGCATTAATAATAGTGGTGTGTGTATGACTTGACAAATTTTCGATTCGTAAAAAAAATCGAAAATTTGCAAGAAAAAGTTGGTGCACGGAGTGGGATTCGAACCCACGCATCGTAAACGATACCAGAAAGCCCAGAGAGCACTTTCGTGCAAGCGAAAATCACTTGAGTCTGGCGCCTTAGACCGCTCGGCCATCCGTGCGAGCACCGTTAAATTTGCAATAAATTATTTTATTTCAGTGTTTTTTTTTCAAATTTTCAACAAAATTTTCTTTTTAAATGTGAAAAAATTTGAAAATTTTGCGTAAAAAAGTTTTTTCCACAATAAAAAAATGTGGAAAAATTGGAAAAATTAGTTCCACAATTAATTTCGCAAATTATTTTTAGTTATCAATTTCATTTTTCTTTAAATATATGTAATGTTGTCAACATTTATAAGTAATAACTAGAATTTTTGTCACAAAAATGAGGGTCACTTTCACTTGAAAAGAATTTGAATTTGCGCCTCTGGCAAATTGTAATTTAGAAAAAGCAAAAAAAAATTTACAACTAATTTACAATTTGCTATCCAAAAATGGTCATATCCCGTTTCGGCTTATCTTCTTTTTGTTCCAACATTTATAAATGAAACCTATAAATGAAAGGACGATAGGTCCAGCCCGATATTAGGCCGCTTTTTAAATTAATTTTTGATGCTTTTTTATGCGTAAAAAAGTATGCTATGATCATCGTCTAAAAAGTAGCAGTTATGAAAAAGAAAATGCTTCAAGTTATACAAAAACTAATTCCGTTCAAATTTGATAATCAGAAGTGAAGCCTTTAAAATTTTGTACAGACTTGAAGCATTTTTTTTACTTTTGCTGTTTGTGAATCTTGGGGAAATTCATCATTTTCCTTGCATCTCTGATATGCACATTAATGTTCAATAAAATAAATTTGAAATTCCTGGTCATTACAATTGGCTCCGAAAAATATTAACTGGCCCGAAGTTATCTTATTAGTGCTTTACGTATCTAAAATTATTGAAAGTTTTTTCAGGATATCGAGCGAATGAAAAGCTCGGCGGCGACAATCGCCGAGTCGTTGAGCGAGTTTGGCAAATGCCTCCGCGACACGGAGCTCCCCAACGATGTGGACACAACCGCACGCATACTAGAGCTGCAAACCGCCGAGAGGGACGCTATCAAAGTAGGCCGTTTTTTAGAGTCAACACTTGAACTTGAACACCTGAAGATCCGTGTCACACGTTATTATCCCGTAGTGGATCATACAATCGCCGCTTATATTGTTTCCTGTCTTCTGCTAATTGTCTCCAATTAGATCCTATGCGCCTTTCCATCAACTTATAAAGCATCGAATTTCTTTGTCAGCGTTTCTTCTTTCAACCATGTTATTTTTTCAATGTTTCCTTTCAGAATTTGTTCGTTGAAATTTTTGCCGTATTTTGCTTTCCGAACCTTTTTCTTGGCGCATCAACGTGAAACGCACTGGTCTATGATCGCTTTCGATATTTAGTCGTGTGATTGGCTCAAAGTTTGTTATTAGAAGTCGATTCGATACTAGTCTGTAATCCAGTTCGTGTCTCGACTTTGTGGTGTTTGTAGATTCGTACGTCCATCTTTTATGCTTTCGTTTTTCAAAGAAAGTGTTTGCAATGAAAAGTTTGTTTCGTTGTGTGAATTCAGCCATCGTTTTTCGTGTATCGGTCCATTTTTCGTCTTGATGTAGTTATGGTTTTTATTTTTCGTTGAAATTACCAATGACGAGTCTGTCGCATGCTTTCTGTTCTAATTGCTCCTCGACGTCGTTGTACTTGTCGATTTCTTCTTGGCTGTGTACCCTTTGTGTGGCGCATAGACTGGTAATATGAGTAGTGGTCGTTTTTTTCCGATGTCGAGCTCGAGCGAAGCGATTCGTTAGGAGTGAATCTTCACTTGTTGGATTTTTTTCTGCTATTTTTCTCCCAATAATGAAGCCCACTCCGCCGGCGTGGTGCTCTTCAGCTCCGTCTATGATTTCGTCTTTTGTGGCGCAGAGTCAATAGGACCATTAAATTTGGAATTTGTCTCACTATTTATAAGTAAAATAATTCCTAGAAGCATTTTTTAGGAAGATTTTCGGATTTCGATTCGCAAAGGCGTCGCGCTACTACGTCAGATTCGTCAATTTGAGCAGAAGCCCAACGCGACCGAACAGCTTAGCCCCAGCCGGCTGCACAACGTCGAGGCCATCGAGCGAATGCTTTTGCAGCTGGAAGACACGGAACGCAGCTTTGACGCGTTTTGGGCGCGGCATCGACGTCGGCTCAGCGCCTGTCTGAGTATTCGACGCTTCGAGGACGCATTTCGAAAGGTTTGAAATTACGTATAAACCGCAGGAGAGGTCTGAAAAATTTGTGGAATTTCTTTTACAAATTATTGAGGAACACCAATTTTTTTTTTGGTTTGTATTTTTTCAAATTTATTTGTTTACATTTCGGCATTTTTTTAGTGGGGGAGGGAGGGGGGGGGGAAGAAGAAAAAGCAGTGAACAAAAATTGGAAGCCAAAGGATTAAAAGAAGAGAGCGGAATTTATTTTATGGCCCATTTTTTTATGGCCATTTTTAATTTATTTTTGTCTATATAATTTTTTTTAAAATGTTCTCCAAATTATAAATAAAAATGAAACGTTGGCAATACTTGAGGGCTTCTAGCTTAAGTTTAAGATTTAGTGAACTCAGTTTTGAACGAAATCAATTTAAAATTTTGTTCCGAATTTAGTGGTATAGAAATTTTTAATTTTTTGGCTTGGCCCGATCTATTTTTGACCTGAGCCCCGACCTGTTTTTGGCCGGTTGATGTGCAGCCGGCCTGGTCCGGCTCGGCTCGACCGATGGGCTGGCCGGGCCAAAAGAACTATTTGAATAGAGTGAAAAATTATTTTATAAATTCAAAAATTGACTTTTATATTTCAAGTTACAATCCAGCTTCGCGAAACATATGCTCTATTTGGAGGAGCATCGCGAGATAGGCCACAGCATCGAAAGCGCGCAACGGCTTATCGGCGAACAAGAGGAATACGCACAAAATGCAATGGTATGTCAATTTAGGCGAAATTCGACTCAAAACGAACTTTATAAATCCAATAGGCTTGAATCGAAACTATTTTGATGGAGACCAAGTCTATAAAACAGATTTAATAGGCGCTTAGCAAAATGGGCTCATAGGGTTTAGGTGAATACAAAACGCGGCTCTTAGGTTTAAATTATTCTATTTGAATTGCGGAAAAATTGCCTCTATATTTTATATAAATTAAGCAATTTCTTTCTCTTATTGTTAGGCTGACGTAAAGGCGGCGCGCACTTTGCGAGCCGACGGCGACGCGCTTCTCGTCGAAGCGGAGGCGTCCATTGGCGAGGCGATAAACGGCGCAAACGCCGCGCAATTTGCCGCCTCGTGCGACTCGTTGACGGCGAAGCGCGGAGAGCTGGCGCGAATGGCGGACGCGTTGGAGAGCTCGCTGGGGCGACGCGCGCGCATACTCACGCTAAGCCAACAAATGCACGCGCGAATTAGTGAGGTAAGCCGTTTTGGGAATCGTTTTAGGTGGGGGGAGGGGGAGGGGGGAGGAGGAAGCGGATAATAATGAAATGAAACGATCTGGTGTATAAGCCGTTTGAAGATACTGAATTTGACTTGTATTAATTAAGATATAAATTGTATTAGTTAAGATATAAAATTTAATGCATGTCTTCATTGATGATGAGTTGAGAGAAGGCATTGCAAAGCGCCTAATCCGGGGTTGCCAGATGAAAATCAAATAAAAACGAACGCTGGGCACGAAAAAAATATTTTATTGATAATTTCCAACAACAAAAAAAAAGATTTTTCTAAAAATATCTGAATTGGTCCATTTCGTTAACTTTTCGGGTCAAATTCTTTATTCTCTCAACAATTAATACTTCTCGGAACTTGTCGCGAACGCGAAGAAAATTTAATAATCTCAGTTTGTAGCTTAAGCCTTAGTTTATTATTTAAACATTTGTTGGTTTCACCACGAAATTCCTTTATTGCAATAATTTGTTCGCTTATAATGTTCTAGGCTCAATTTTTTAGTTTTAAGTTAGTTAAGTTTTTTGCTTGATTAAAAAATTGTTGTTAATTGGTGCTTGAGCACTTTTGTTGAATAAAAAAAATATATATAAATTCGAAACACCAACAAAGAAAAATAAATTTTGGGGGCAATCACTCGGCTATTAGCACAAGGACCATAATAAAAATAAAGAAGTGATTGCAACAGAACTCCTGATCCTGTGTCTAAGAGAGCCATTCTTCATGGAAAAAAAGAAGAAAATAAAAAAGAACAGACCCCATCAAAAAAAGAACAAATCTTTTTAAAAAGGACATCTGGCAACCCTGAGTTAAGATATAAAATTTAATGCATGCCTTCATTGAAAACACTTAATCTGAAGACCAGTAATTTTGAGAAACTCAACTTTATCCATAATCGAATGTCCGGCTATATAAAAATTTACGCCTTATACGCTCAAAAAACTTTGGGCGAATTATTAGGTCTAAATGTTAATTTCCGCGTTTTTTTTTACGCTTTTTAAACTACATGAAACTAGAAAAACTTAAACAAAACTTTTATTCAAAATAATTTCCGTCATTAATAACAACATTTTCCCAGAGTTTGGGCAATTTATGGATTCTATCGCAAGCACTTCTTGTGTTTATTTTTGGCCCTTGTATTATCGGTCGGGTGAAATGCTTGGACAGAATTTAATTATAGTTTTTTTTTATCAACTTTTGCAGATTATTAAAGAATCCTTTTATTAACAGTCTCAAAAGATAAGAGCGAAAGCAATCATCAAGCAATAATAACAACCATAAAAAATTGGAAAAGATTATGTCTACAACAAAAAATAATAAATAAATTTCTCGTCAAAACCGAATCATTTTTAAATATAATTATTGTACTCGCTTCCGCGACAGATTCCATCATAATAAAATTTTTCTGGTTTGGCCGCTATCCATTCATCAAGCCATTTTAGAATGGGTGAATGCCGAAGTTAAAATTACATTACAATTACAATTAGCAAAAATTGCAATTAACAAATTTAAAAAAAAATTGAAAAAAATAAAATATTATTTTTGCTCAAAAAAGTGTTTTAAAAAATTTGCGAAAAAATATTCATTTTACTTATTTTTTGTTTTTATTTAAATGCTTTTTTTAAATTTTTTCTATTTTCTTCATTTTTAACCATCCGAAAAAGCGCGATTTGTCTTTATTTCTCTACATTTATCTCTTTCAATTTCTCTCTCTCTCTCTTATTTCTCTCTAATTTCAACTTGTTTGTTCTCTGTCTTGTTTTTGTTCAACACCCTTCGCCTTCCCTCTCCCATGGCTTATTTTTCGTTTATTTCTTTTAATTGTCGCTCATTTCGCCCTCGGATTATTCCTATTCGATCATTTCTCGCTCATCATTTCTCTCTTTATTGCTTATTACTCTTTCCTTTTCTTTCTAATTTCAGCTCGTTTGTTCTCTTCTATCTTGTCTTGTCCAATACTCCCCTTCTCCTCCCCTCCCCCCTCATCCCTCCCCCCCTCCCTCCCCCCCTTCCCCAACGAGAACAAGACAACATCAAAAATCCTTTCAATATTCTTTCTTTTTTCTGTGTTATTTTGTCTACAAGTTTTTCTTCCATTTTTTATTATAACCAAATAATTCAAAGCTTTTAGCAATTATTTCTTTACATTTTTTTTCCGCTGCTAAAAATAAATAAATTCCATTTTTTTTGTTTATTTTTTATTCAGTTTTTGCTAGATTCCTTCTTTTGCGAGTTTATTTTTTTTTTGAACAAACAAATATAGGCATTTGTTCGATTTCCGACGTCCCCTTATTGTTCCCCCTCCCTTCCTCCAGTCAACCCCAACGCCTCCGCCTTCTCACTCTTCTATCCTACCGAAACTTAGCTATTTTTTCTTTTAATCGAGTCTATCGGTGTTTTTCCCGCCCCCTTCCCTCTCCCTCTCTCTTAAAAAACCACAAGCAATAATGAATAATGATAATAAAGGCACATTACAAATTGTGAACTTTATGTTGTTTTGAACATGTACATATTGTCTTGAAACATGTGTCAATTTTTTTTTTCAATTTTCTTAACTCAAAAAAAATAATAAAATTTTTCCGCGAACTTTTTTTTTTTTGAATGGAAAAATTAATTATTTATATATATCCGAGAAACATGCGTATAACACAATGCCAATTTCTCTAATTCGCTCAAATTTTTGTGGAAATTTAATGGACTTTTGCCATTTTTTTCAGGCCAATAATTGGTGCCGACGTGGTGTGGATTTGTTGACGTGCAGTTTGAATGCGCGAAGCAAAGCCGAGTCGAGCGAAGCCGTGAACGCGATGCTGGAACAACTTGACGAATTGTTGCATTCCGGCGAAACGCTTCAGGTAAAACTCTAAATTGAATTGTGTCGGCACATTTCGAGATAGTACATTTTAGGATGAACAGAGATTTTAGGATGAACTTAGGCTTAACCTTAATCATCGTGCAAGTCGTCTTGGTTGGCTTTTAGGCTTATGCTAGCTTTACATTGAGTTGTTTTTATCATCTAAGTTAAATTAAAGTATTTTTTCAACGTCCGTCCCAAAATATCGCATCATTAATCACATCTCTTTCCACTCCATCCCTCTCTTCATCCTCAATCTTCTGCTTTTCCCCCTCCCTTCTACTATCAAATGAAAATTTCATGTTTTTTAAATCATTTTCAGCTGAGTGCCTTGAAGCGTCAAACGTCGAGTACGGAAGACGATTTGATGTCTCTAACCAATGCCGAAACATTCAGTTTATTATCTCAGGTAATTCGCTTTTTTACTTGAACACTTGAAGATCCGTGTCACACGTTGTTATCCCGTGGTGGATCATACAATCGCCGCTTATATTGTTTCCTGTCTTCTGCTAATTGTCTCCAATTAGGTCGTCCTATGCGCTTTTCCATCAACTTTCGCCATCTTTCCGCTGGTCCTCCGAATGGTCTTTTGCAGTCGTATGGCCACCAAAATGTCGCTCGTGTCGTCCATCTGTTGTCCATCTATTGTCCTTCCTTCTGGCTACGTGTCCTGCCCAAAAAAGTTTTCGTATTGTGGCTGTCTTAACCCTTGAACACTTGAAGATTCGTGTCACACGTTGTTATCCCGTGCTGCTTATATTGTTTTGTCTTCTGGTAATTGTCTCCAAAAACATGCGTTTTTTCATCAACTTTCGCCATCTTTCCGCTGGTCTTCCTGGTGGTCTTTTGCAGTCGTATGGCCACCAAAATGTCGCTCGTGTTGTCCATTTATTGTCCTTTCTTCTGGCGACGTGTCCTGCCCATAGAAGTTTTCGTATTGTAGCTGTCTCGTATGCGTCTGCGAATTGTGTTTTCTTTCTGATTTCTTCGCTTCTGATTTTGTCCGTAATGCGCAATCCGATTGTTTTTTTCTTTCCATTGCTCTTAGCGTTGTTGTTAGCAATCGCTTTTTTAATAGAATGAAAATTCAAAATAATATCGGCAACATTTCGGTTTCGAAGTCGACTCGCAGGATTTATTTTTTTAACATTTATTGTACAGTCGACGTCCCCATTAACATAACGCCAAGGGACTGCGCGTTAACTACAGTCGACTCCCCCATTAACATAAATTCCCATTAACATAAACCTCCCATTAACATAATCGTTTTGGCAGCTTGGTTGGTTTTCACCCATTAGCAGCCCCCTTAACATAACGCTCCCCCATTAATGAGGGAGTCGACTGTAATACAAAAATAACGGAAAAAAAGTGGAAATTTTCACTTCTTTTAATGAGTTTTATATGAGTTAGAAAATTTTAGAATTCTTCAATTAAACTTAATGTCTTAGGCCAAATTGATTTTGGATGAGAATTTATAAATTTGTTTAGGTGGCGGAACGAATCGACGACATTCGTCGGTTGACTATAACGCAACGCGACGCGATACGCCTGAAGCAACAAGAACGAGAGCAAGATCAGGCCCAAACTCGGGTTCAAGCGCGCGTTCGAGCTCAAGTTCAGGCGCAAAATCAGCATCAGGATCAGTTGGCTCAGGAATCGAATGCCCACAAAGAGAATGCGAGCGGCGAGCCGACCAGACACTGGCGGGACTCCAGGGACTTGGGAGAGCCTAGGTCCTCGCCCCAACATTTGGCGGCGTCGGATTTTCGCGCGGCCAACCGCCGAAATTCGGACACAATGGCGCTAAGGAGTGCCGGATTCGCCGCGGGCGGTTTTGCTTTGTTGGCCAGCGCGTCGGTAGCGGCGCCGCGCGCCGCATTTCGCGCACGCGCCACCAAAAAACCCGTGCAGGTCGTTTCACCGGAGAAGAAAATGAAAGCGGAAGAAGAAGAGAAAGTCACGGAAGAGGAATGCCAGAAAGCTGAGAACGATAAGGTGGAGATTTAAACAATAAATTATTAAATGGATTCATATGGCAATTGGTTTTATGGATCTATACGATAATTAGTTAAATGGATTCATATAGTAAATGGCTTTATGGATTTATGGTTGAATGATTAAATGGATTCACACGTTTTTATAGATTCAAACAAATTGTAATGACGAGTAAAAAAGAATGCTGAAGACCACGTGTCTTAAAATCGCCACAAAAAAAGTTAAAGCTGTTCAAAATCTTTAGAAAAAATTGAAACACCCTGTATTTTGGCTTATGTTATAGGGATATTATAGTCGCTCCACTTTCTATATAATAAAATCTTCCACCCTTTATTTACGTGTTAATATACTACTTTGCTTCGGGTTTTTTTGGTTAAAAGGTCAAACGTTTATCACAAACATAAAAACAATAAATAATTTTTTTTCATCACCATTTTTAGTTTTTTAAAAATTATTTTTCGATTGATTTCACATTTTTGGAACACTTTTTTGTTCGTTTTACTTTTTGACATTTTCGCTTTCTTGTTCTTTTAACAAGACAGAAAATGTTTGAAAACATCTGTGGAGAAATTTTTTAGAAATGAAGAGAAAATCCTCTCAAATTTTTTTTCGTAATATTTTTGCATTTTCGCATAACTTTTTTGCACTTTTTTTTTCTTGTCGTTCTCAGGCCAAGCATTTTTTTCTCAGAAAAATTTTTTCTTTCTAAACAAATGTTAAAGTTATATATTATAATTAATTGTACTGAGTGTTTGGTCTTTAACAAATTTACAAACGCTCCTGTTTAGGTCCCACATTAATTAAGCACAGCTTTTGCTGGGTCAATTTGATTTTGGGTTTTTTTAATGATTGCTCGAGGCTGGTTTAAAAAAAGGCTTGGCTCGGCCTGGCCCGGCCACCTTTAATTTTTTTAGCTTTGCTTTTAAGCTTAGGCTAAGGCATAGTTATCCTGTTTTGTTTCGTTCCCATTTGACCATTCCGTTTTGCCACATTGTCGAATAATATAGCTAAATGGATATATAAATATGCGAAGAATTATTAATTTATGTAAAGGACTTGCAGTGGGGTAAATGAAAAAATTTTTCATTTTTTTCTTCCTATTTCTCCCGCGTTTCTCTCCAATTCTTTCTCTTTGGACTAATTAAAGAGAAATTTTTCCCCACGCCATTTTTTTCTCTTTTTTTTTTGCCTGAGGCTATGAAAAATGAATCTCATTAATTTTTTTTTTAAAATGGCCCATTTTTCCAATTTTTTTCAAAATGATTTGTTTTTGCAAATTGCGTCGCGAAAAAATATTTTTGCCGAAATCATTTCACATTTTTCTCATCCTCATTTTTTTCTCTTTTCAATTTACTTCTCATTCTTATTTTTCTCTCATTTTTTTCTTATTTTCAATTATCATTTCTCAACTTCTCATTATCATTCATATCTTATTTTTATTTCTTCATTCTCATTTTCAATTTGCTTCTCATTTTCATTTCTCAATTTTTAAAATTTACTTTTTTCTCATTTTTTTTTTGCATTTACCTAATGATAATTATTGATTGTCGTGTCCAAATTCGAATTTCTGATAGAGAAATTAGTTGAGATTAAATGTTTTTTCCGGTATAAGAGATCAAACTTATCATAAAGAATCGAACGAGATTATTCAAGTGAGATTATTTTAATTGATCAAATGAGATCATTCAAATGATAATATCTTCACTTTAAGTGATCAAATGATATCATTGCTATTTTGTTAAATTTTACTTAAAAACCTTTTTTTTCTCATATTTTCCACATTTAAATTCCCTTTAAATGTTTGGCATTATCTAATTGAGCGTAACGCCATAAAAATAAATCTTGCATAAAATGGCGCGAAAACTTAAAATTAAAAAAAAATTATTTTTTAATGCTCAAAAATTTTTTAACTTTTTTCAAAAAATGTTGAGAGAAAATCCTTTCAAAAATTTCTCATTTTTTTCGTATTTGAATTTTTTTTCTCCATTTTTTCAATTTTTTTTATTTGTTGCGTGTCAATGGGAAATTTGCATAATTTTTGTCTCATAAAAACACAAAGTACAAAACCGAAAAAAAATGATTAAAACACGCCAAAACACACTAAAACGCTGACTGTGATAAAACACAATTGACTCGTCAAAAAATGATTTTTTAGTTACTTCAATTTCGTGTGCATATTTTTAGTCAAATTTAAATTGGCGCCAGCGATTGAACCCATGCGGGTCCAAATTTTATGCTTTTATTTATGTCTCATAACGCCTGGTACAAAACTTGGATAAAAACTTCTTTAAAGCTTCTCATCACATTTCTAGCAACAAAGTTTTTTCCGGTTTTGTACTTAAAAACTTAAATGAATTAGGTTTCAAGTTTTTTAAAAAGAAAACTCATTTGTATTTACGTTATCTTGCTAAACTAACTACTATCTTAAAACTTCTAAAATATTTTTTTCTTACGATATTCTATATCATTAGTAATGTTTTTGTATATATTACCGTCTCCAAACTCTTTCATTTGATATTTTCACATAAACAATAATCGTTTTTTTGTCCCAATTTCTTAGAGGTTTTTCTCTCTGGATTTACCAGAAAAATAAATCAATTATAATTTTTTTCCGGGAAGCATAATATAGCATTATTTTAAATTCAAAAAAAAAACCTAATTCGCTAATAAAACTTGAGAAAATGCACAAGCAAAAAAGTTATTGCTTTTTGTTTTTATTTTTGTTTTTTTCCGCATTTTTGTTGTTTTTTTTAAATAGAAACTTTTAACTGAATATAAGTGTACATTTAACAATATTTAATAACAATATCAATATATTTGTTGTTTTACAAATATATTTGTTGTTTTACTGTATTTTCATATTATCAATTATCAATGTTACTTTTTTGTTGTAAACATGTTTCTCGCTTTTACTGTACATATATATAAATATATACATACATAGATATCAAAACCAGACGATGGGGTACGGTATACAGTGGCTACCCGCTACATCCATTCGTATTGATCCGAAATAAGGAATTTTTTTTGAAAAAAAAACGGAAGCTCTAGCCTCCACCTGGGGGAGGCTAGAGCGTGTAAAATTTTAAGACCCTATTTAGGACCATTAGGACCCTTTAGAGGGACTTTACACAAAAACTAATATCAGATTCGTGATCCCCGACCTCGATTACCCCATATAACACTATACCATTGACCATTTTCGACCAAACCCATTTTCGACCAAGCCGCATCAGCGATACCGCATTTTTATGTAGCAAACCAGCCGAAATTTCGGTGGCTGGATGGCTCTTATCCAAACCCGCGAAATTATTTGTCCAAGGTCATTTCTAACCGGCGAAGATTGATCTAGGGCCTTCACTTATCACGTAGTACGTACTGTTATTACTGTACAAATTAATTAAAAATATCATTTTTTATGTTTTTTGTTTACTGTATTTTTACATATTCATTAAACGTGACATTCATTATCTTTACCGGTTTTCATCTGGTTGATATCAATCAATTCATCTGATTTGCATTTTCCTGCATTTTTGTGCATTTTTCTTCTTAAGAAACAGCTAAAAAATGTAATTTTTCATTTTTTTGGCCAATTTTTCTTCAAAAATGTCAAATTTTTCCCGAAATTTGGAAAATTTCAATTTAAAATTAATTTTTTAAAAAATTAATTAATCTATTTATTTATTAATTAATTATTAATAATTAAAATTTTGCTATTGATAGAATTTAAAAAAAAATTATTTTAATGAAATTTTTATTTTTGGAAAAATTTCACTTTTTTTAATTTTCTCTCCTCACAATTATCATTACTACAAATTATCATGCCACAACACATCAGACGCAATTGAAAATTTCGATTGATTCCATTTCATATATCATATATCGCACAATATTGATATCACATTCACATCATTTTCGCATAATCGAATAACAAAAACAAAAATTTGATGGATAATAAGATAATAAAACAGTAACAATAAAATGGAAAAATTAATTTTGTTTTTGAATTTTTTTTAATGGAAATATGATCTAATCCATTTTTCAATGCACTTTTTCTCTAGTGCAGTTTTCCTTTTCTTCCTGCACTTTTTCTTCATTTTTATTATTACATCATAGTTATTTATTAAAATTTTTACAAATATTAATTTGATTTTTAATCAAAATTTAATATTATAACGAGAAAACATGATTGTTAAATATCATTATTGAATACCAGTTAAAAGTGTTTTTGATGATATTTCGTTTATACTACTAGCTTATATCGTACAGAATTACAATAATGCAACATCTAGGTACAATAATCGAATGATATTAGCGAATACGATCGAATAATTATTTCGGTATACTAATTTGGTAATTTTTGACGAGAGAATCATTTTTTGACCAATTGGGAGCCGAATTTGACCGCATGAAACGCCAACTTCCTCGCGTATTTTCATCGTTTCGTACGTCGAAACGTCGGATTCCAGTGCCGTATCAGCAGCTTACAATGAAAGGCACAAAAATAAGCACCTGCGTGGTTACGGTAGTCGGCGACGAGCCCATCTTTTCCTTTAAGGAGGAGAGCGAAACGGCAAGATCGAGCTCACCCACGAGGCCGAGAAGCGAGTCGCCCGAGGAATATCGGCGAATTCGATACTTGAACTCAACGGAAAGGCTGAAAAATGACGACATTAGCAAGGTGGGAATGTGGCGGCCTAATGACTTGGATGAATTGGACCTGCGGTGCTTGGCGGGAGGGAGTTTGGATAGGCCGGATATAAGGAGACAGGGAATGAATGAGGTGGCGGAGCGGGGCTTTAATTATCCAGGTGGACAGGCCCTGAACAAGCTGGGCTATGAGGCCCTAAATAACCGAGAAGGAGAGGCCTTGAATCAACATGGACAAGCCTCGAACAAGCCGATCAATCAGATACTAAACGACTTGGATGAGAAGGCTGGCGAGTTTTCAAACGAGGAGGACCACGAGATGATGGAGTTCTCGCCGGGCTCACTATTTGACGAAGTGATGGCCGAGTGCCGGTTTATCGACACAGAATCCGCGCAATTCAATCGACTCGAAAATCCTCCTAAAAACGACTTGAAACATCTCGCGGATTCTCGGGGATCCAATGGATCCGACGCCATGTTTCGAACTCAGTCGAGCGAATCCGGAGATTCCTATCAATCTCATCGATTCGACGATATTTTCGAAAATATGGGCTATTTTAACGGGGTAATTTATTTCATTTTTTTTTCCAAAATTGCGTAATTTTTTTTATCTGAAAATTATTTTTTTACGCATTTTTTTGGGTCGATAAATTGATAAAAAAGACTTTATTTTTCTTTAAACTTTTTAATAATAATTTTTCAATGATATCAAATATTGACAAACGTATTTGTGTGATAATAGAAAAAAAGAAGCATAAAGAAAGAATGGCGCCAGGCGGGATTGAACCCCTGGTGAAACTTAATGTATAACCAATAAACCTATTGGGCTATTTCTAAAACGGGACCGATTGAAGGCTTTCGAAAAGACAAATTTTTGTATTCTAATTGTGGATAAGCCGCGGGTCGTTTGAGCCAAATTTAAATTAGCGCCAACGAGTTTATAGCCGGATCCATGCGGGTTCAAATTTTGTGTCTGCTTTTATGTGACTGAAACAAAAGCGGGGCACAAAATTTGAACTCTGTTGGATTCAGTATAACAAAATGGCGCCAGTGTAAATTTGGCTCAAAACACTCACGGCTCATACACACGAAATTAAGGTACTAATAGAAAAAAAGAAGCGTAAAAAAAGGAAGGCGCCAGCCGGGATTGAACCCGAGCCTCTTGTGAAAGAGTGAAATCTAATGTATAACCAATGGGCCATTCGGTCATTTCTAAAACGGAACTCGTTGAATGCTTTCGAATGAGCAGAATTTTTGTAAAAATTTATTTTGAAATCATCTATTTGTTTGTAGAAAAATGTAATGATATTTTTTAGGCATCATCAAAATATTTTTATTATCATTTTTACCTTATATTTTTTTTCTATTTGTTTTGGCTTTGATTTTTCTTCAAAGAAATTTTCATGTATATTAAGTGGGAAAAGAGTTTCACAACGAAATGTGATACACTTTCGACAGTAATAACACAGTTTTGCGGTGAGAAATGGAAATGGTAGAAAAAAATCGATTTCAACTTCAATTTTTGAATTTTTTTTTATGTGGTCAATAAAAAAGAAATTTTCTATATTGACGAAAGTGATGGGAAAAAAGTCATGACGTCCGAAATCTCTTCAAAAACTCTTTTTCAAATTTGAATAAATTGAAAGAATTGGTGCTGTGTACAGTAGAGATATTCTCGGCCGGCCACGGCCCGATTTTTTTTTTTTTTTTGTTCTACCTGATCGGTTATGGCCCAAAATTTTTGAGATTGATCCGACAAAAATTCGGTTCTGACCCGGCTTATTTTGGCCCCGCCCGGCTCGTTTTAGCCCAGCTTAATTCGTTTTGACACGGCCCGGCTCGTTTTGTTTTGGTTCAGCTCGTTTTGGCTAGAGCCCGATTCAGGCCTCTTTAAATTTCTTGGCCATATATGTATATGTTGGCTGTTAGCAGAGTCAAAAAATTTTCCCAAACACATAGCCAATTTTTTTAAATTTTTATTCAAATTTTTGAACAACATTCATTGTACAGTATTTAATTTTTTAGAAAGAAAACCGCCGACTAAACGCCACAGAAACGACGCTAAACGGCGAGCCGACCGTAATCGTGACCGGGTTCCATTCGCAGCATCCACAGCAGCACGTTTCGAGGGCGTCCAGCTACTCGTTTGCGTCGTCCTCATTCGAGAGCGCGGAGCGCGTCGACGACGCGGAAATTACTACGCTAGCCGACGACGCGGAAATGAGCACCTCGGTGGCCGGGTCGGGCGCGAAAACGCCCATTCACACCATTCCGTCCACGTCATTGGAGGAGGCGAATGGCTGCGGCGCGAATTCCAAGCTGAATTATATTCTCGAGGAATTAGTAAAAAAATTTTTTTTTCTGTGTTTTGTTTGGATTGTACTGTATAAATTAAAGAAATTGTGAGAACAAAGATACTGTAGGAAAGTTGGGAAGGAGGTACTGAAAGAATATCCCATAGCTAACTTTCGAGAAAGAGATTGTAGAGACAGACGGGTCGTATTTATTAAGGTTGGCTCGGAACCGGTATTTTTCAAACTGGCCCGGGTTATCAAAAAAAAGGGATCCCGGCCCGACCCAGCTCGGAAAAATTAGGCTCGTTTTAACCGGCATAAAATTTTATTCAATTTTTTAAATTAGAAAATTTTTTCGAGCCGGATTATTAAATTTTTTGTAAAGAAAAAATTCGAGTCGGGCCGAATCGGAGCCATGGGCCGGGTCGATAGTCGACCGATCGATCGACAGTCGATCGGTCGACATTCAACCGATTTTAGTATTTATATTGGGCTCGCTTAATAAATGGCGAAAAACCTAGTTGAAGCGGAAAAGGACTTGAACCTGATTACGTTTAGAACGCACAACCAATTGGCCAAAGCGGCTCGTGTTGAAAAAGATTGAATTTTTATTTTTTAAAAATAATTTTTTTTTTAGTTGAACACAGAAGAATCGTACGTGAACGAGTTGGAATCTCTGGTGGAATATTACGTGAAGCCGTTTGAAGCCATCGAGAATTCCACGCTAATTCCGGCCGCACTCCGCGGCCGATCCGACGTCATTTTCGGCAATCTAAAGGATTTGGTAAGCGGGCATGGCATTAGTTGACAATACGGTAAGCGTGGCTTTTTGTGGCCAGGCCCGGCTCTGTGAAAGAAAAAAAAGCGCGGTCTGGCTCAAAGCCGGGCCGGATTTGCCGGCCAAGTTGGCTGGGCCCGGCTCGGCTCTGTGAAAGAAAAAAAGTTCGGGCCCGGTTCGCAAATTCAAGGATTAGCCGCATTCGGCTTGACCCCGGACCCGGTCCGCAAATTCAAGGATTAGCCGCATTCGGCTTGACCCCGGACCCGGTCCGCAAAATCAAGGATTAGCCGCATTCGGCTTGACCCCGGACCCGGTCCGCAAAATCAAGGCCTAGCCGCACCGGCCCAAAGCCGGGTCGGATTTGTCGACCAAGCTAGGCTGGGCCCAGTCTGGCTCTGAAAGAAAAAAAAACTCGTCCCGAGGCTCGGACCGCCAATTTAAGGCTCAATCGCATTCGGCTCGGCCTCGGGGCCCGATTTGCAAACTTAAGGCCCAGCCGCATCCGGCTCGGCCACGCTTAGCTGACAGTATTCTTACTTAATAGTTTACGCTATTAACTGTATTTTTTTTCAATTTAAAGGCGGAATTTCATCGGCGATTTTTGCTGGCAGATCTTCGCCACTGCGAGGGATCCGTCAGCGAAATTTGCCGGGTGCTCGTCAGTCACCGTAAGAATTTCCTCGCGCTCTACCGGCCCTATTGTCAAAATAAGCCGCAGAGCGAGACACTGCGCGACTTCGTCGAACAAAACGCCGCCGGCTCGACCGGATTTGCCGCTGCAGAGTCCTGCAAATTTTTTACGGTAATTTACAAGTGGGGATTTTTACGCGACAAATTTGTTATATAAGCCGCTCAAATAATTCAGTAATTCGCTTTCAAAATGCTATACGATTCCGATAATAAAATGGAATGCTCACGAAAAATTTCAAGAATTGTTTAAACGCTGCCGCGGCTTATGCAACGATTTGAATTAAAGCTAATACTTTAAATTGATGTGCATAAGCCGCGGATTAACTTAAAAACTTAAACTTAAGTTTGCATAAACTTAAGCTCAAACTTAAGCCCACAAACTCATCTGAACAAATTTTTGTTCGAGTGCGGCTTATACAATTGATGAATTGGAATGCACCTTATGCTTAACTTAAACTTAAGTTTGCTTAAACTTAAGCTCAAACTTAAGCCCACAAACTCGTTTGAACAAATTTTTGTTCGAGTGCGGCTTATACAATTGATGAATTGGAATGCACCTTATGCTTAACTTAAACTTAAGTTTGCATAAACTTAAGCTCAAACTTAAGCCCACAAACTCATCTGAACAAATTTTTGTTCGAGTGCGGCTTATACAATTGATGAATTGGAATGCACCTTATGCTTAACTTAAACTTAAGTTTGCTTAAACTTAAGCTCAAACTTAAGCCCACAAACTCGTTTGAACAAATTTTTGTTCGAGTGCGGCTTATACAATTGATGAATTGGAATGCATCTTATGCAATTATGCTCTTTTATTTCTTCGTTCAGGAATGCCAACGTCGCGCGGGTCACGCGCTTCCGTTGAGCGCGTATTTGCTGAAGCCGATACAGCGCATCACCAAATACCAATTGCTGCTGAAAGAGTTGGCACGTTGCGCCGGCGGCGGCGACGACGCGCCAAACGGCGTTGTCGACGACGCGCTCACGGCGATGCTCGACGTATTGGGCCAACTCAACGCCGACATGCAACAGCTCCACATAATCGGCTTTGCGGTTGGTAGTTTCTTTTTTTTGGCATTGTGTTTGGCGCAAATTTGAATAGAAATAGGACTCCTGAACTCATGGAAATCGAATTCTTGGACCCTTCTTAAAGTGGACTCATGCAAAGTGGACCTGCTCGCGACCAATAAAAATAAACCGAAAAAATTTGGCGTTATGTTTATGCCGAATTTGAAGTCTTTTCCAGAATCGTATCCTAAAAATTGATATGTCATTTGGGTCGGGGAAATATTCTGAATCGATAAAGGCAGTCGACATATGGATTCGTAATTAAAGTTAGGATGCCATAAACATAACGCCAAATTCTAAAATTTTTAAAAATTTTTCGAAATTTTTAAAATTTTTTAAACTATTGCGGCTTATTCGAAAAGTATATATTTGTATTTTTTAGGGCGATTTGCGCGTTTTCGGCGCGTTACGCCTTCAAACCGAATGCGAGGTGCACGCGTTCAAGCGAAAGTCCCGACGCATTGCGAATAAACCGCAGCGTCGGCATATTTTCCTCTTCGACGGCGGCGTGCTTTTCTGTAAGCGACGCGCGCCGAACGTACATTACGCCGCCGAGTACTACGAGCACAAGCTTTGTATTCCGGTAAGTTCGGCGCGCGAAAAAAAAAAGTCGACTCGAAAAAAGTTGGGCAAAAATTTTTGTTCAAAATTTTTGGCGCCATTTTGTCAATTTTTTGCGTCATTTTGCCAATTTTTTGGAGTCAAAATTGATTTTTCTTTTTTTTTTGAAATTCCACTTATACCATTCGATTCAGCACTTTGTCTTCTATCGATTACTCTTAAAGTCAAATTACTAAGTATTCTAATTTTGCGTGTATAAGCCACGGGTGTTTTGAACAAAGTTTAAATTGGCGCCAATTTATTCTGTTGAAATTACTAAGTATCCTAATTTTGCGTGTATAAAAAAAAGGGGTTTAGAGCAAAATTTAAATTGGCGCCAATTTATTTCGTTGAAATTACTAAGTATCCTAATTTTGCGTGTATAAGCCACGGGTGTTTTGAGCAAAATTTAAATTGGCGCCAATTTATTCTGTTAAAATTACTAAGTATCCTAATTTTGCGTGTATAAAAAAAGGGGTTTAGAGCAAAATTTAAATTGGCGCCAATTTATTTCGTTGAAATTACTAAGTATCCTAATTTTGCGTGTATAAGCCACTGGTGTTTTGAGCAAAATTTAAATTGGCGCTAATTTATTCTTTCCTATCGTCGGATTCGTTGGGGCCGAAAATTTTCTGCCCGTCTTCGTTTCAGTTTCATTAAAGCGGGCAAAAAATTTGCATCCGTTTGGACACAATACAATAGGATGAACTCATTTTCGTTATTTTCGAATTTGGCTCAAAACGCCTGGTCCTATACAAAACACCTGGTTCTATACACAATTAGCAAAAAAAAAAAGTAAAGTCACTTTTTATTTTTCGGAAAATTTTTGAAATGTTTTTTTCTAGATTCACAATCTCGGCTTTGCGGAGTGCTCAAAATGGTCGGCGAATCGTTTCGAGCTATGGGACGAGACACGTCAGGACGGGTATACCGTACGGATCATGGACGACGACGAGAAAGTTCGCGCCAAGTGGATCGCGCGACTCGCCAAGCTTACCACGCGCCGGCAGGAAAAATACGAAATGGAAGAGGAGCAAAAGGGACGGGTGGAAAAGCGCGAGACGGACGAGTTGTGCCAACAGCTGGTACAGCAACACCAACGCCGGCACAGCAGCTATCTCGGCGGCGGCGGCGACGCGGCGACCAACACAGCACAACAGCAGTGGCAATATCAACAGCAGATGCTCTGGGAACAACGCCAGCATCAGCAAATTGGTGCTCAGTCGACGCAACTCCAAACGGGCCAGTTGATCCGGCCGCAGGCACAGCAACAAATGACGCAGTCCGCACATCTTCAACTAGGCCAACCGCAAAAGAACGGCCGCCTGTCGCATCACCAACAGCAGCAGGCTCAACATTGCCCACGACCCCAGTCGTGGACGTCCGACGGCAGCTGTTCCGCCGCCTCGAGCCGATCCAGCTTCTCCACGTTCGACGAAGTCGCCACCATTCCGGAAAGGTCAGTTACGATACTAAGCGTATACCGGGTATTCGTCAACTTTTTGTGTATAAGACGCAGGGCCGTCTGGAACACATATAGGTCACAGGGTCGTTTGGAATACATATAAACCGCAGGGCCGTCTGGAATACATATAAACCGCAGGGCCGTCTGGAATACATATAAACCGCAGAGTCGTCTGGAATACATATAAACCGCAGGGCCGTCTGGAATACATATAAGCCGCAGGGCCGTCTGGAACACATATAGGTGGCAGGGTCGTCTGGAATACATATAAACCGCAGAGTCGTCTGGAATACATATAAACCGCAGGGCCGTCTGGAATACATATAGGTGGCAGGGTCGTCTGGAATACATATAAACCGCAGAGTCGTCTGGAATACATATAAACCGCAGGGCCGTTTGGAATACATATAAACCGCAGGGCCGTCTGGAATACATATAAGCCGCAGGGCCGTCTGGAACACATATAGGTGGCAGGGTCGTCTGGAATACATATAAACCGCAGGAAATACATATAAGCCGCAGGGCCGTCTGGAACACATATAGGTGGCAGGGTCGTCTGGAATACATATAAACCGCAGAGTCGTCTGGAATACATATAAACCGCAGGGCCGTCTAGAATACATATAAACCGCAGGGCCGTCTGGAATACATATAAACCGCAGGGCCGCCTGAAATACATATAAGCCGCAGGGCCGCCTGAAATACATATAAGCCGCAGGGCCGTCTGGAATACATATAAGCCGCAGGGCGGTTTGAAATACATATAAGCCGCAGGGCCGTCTGGAACACATATAGGTCGCAGGGTCGTCTGGAATACATATAAGCCGCGGTGTTGTTCGCAATACATATGAGCCGCGGAGCAGTCTAGAATAGATATAAGTTGCAAAGCCGTTCGAACAATTTTTGAATTTTTAGCTGATATTTTGGTTTTATTTTAAAGAAAATGAACTTAAAATTTAACGAATTTTTTCTGCGGCTTATACACAGAATAAGCGCATGTTACGGAGGTATTTCTCGTTTTTTTTTTCAGTTATATGTCGCCGTCTGAGTTCAACGGACTCTCGAACTCCTCGCCAATCGCCGTTCAGCCGACGTTTTCGAATTCGCTGTTCGGCCGGCGGCGTTTGTCCGCATTGCTCGGCGGCGCGATGGGAACGCACGCCACGGAGGCTCGGCCCGAAAACAACGCAATGCGAGCGGGCGCATCCGGCGCACATATCACCAGCATTCATATTCCCGCGTCGAAATCCGTGCAAAACTATTGCGACATCAACATGGTACCATATTTCGCTTTTTTCACCGAATTACTGCGGTCAATAAAATTGAATTTTGAAAAATTCCGTTATAACATTCGGTCCGGCAGTTTGTCCTCTAGCGATTTACTTTTTAAATTAAATTATTAAGTAAATTGTTTAAAAAGTTACTGGCAAAAAAGTAAAGCGTACGAATTTGCAAAATTTGAGAAATTTTATGGCAACTTTGACTAAATTTTTGGGCTCAATAAAATTGATTTTTGAAAAATCCCTTTATAACATTTGATCCGGGACTTTGTCCTCTATCGATTACTTTTTAAATCAAATTACTAAGTAACTTTGAAAAAAAGTTACTCGCAAAAAAGTAAAGTCACTCAAAAAATAAAAAGTAAACCTTACTTTTTCAATTGTAACTTTTTTTCCAAATTACTTAGAATTATGCTTTAAAAAGTAATCGATAGAGGACCAGGTCACAAATCGAATAGAGTATAAAAGGATAATTTATTTTATTGAAAATTGAGTCCGAAACATTTTAAAATGTCGCCAAAAATTTGAAATTTTTTTTTTTTGTTTTTTAGAATGATTTGACCGGAAACGATACATTCAACAAGCACTCGTTCACAGGTACAATGGGTACAGATCAACGTGGCACAACGACATATGCGGACACGGCCGCGGCCGAGTCGGCGTGCCGCAGGCACTCGCGCGCGTCAAATTCCGCGTTGGCGAATGCGTCGCCGACGACCTCGCGGCCACTGCTTCCATTTAGTAGTCATCTCATCGGCAATGGAGTCAACACAGTCACGACGAATCAGGAAGAACTTACCGCAAAATGAACGCCACGAGTTCGAACGATTTCGTACATTTTTCGACCCAGAAAAAGCAGCTTTTAGAACATTTTCAGATTTTTCCAATAAATTTTGTGTAAAAATAAATCGATTCATCGAATAAATCATTTTTTTTTGCATTTCGCATTCCGATTGAATGATTATTTTATAAAGTAAAAAGATATGTGGAAAAAACGCTTGTCAGCGGACTCGAACCATCGACCATCTTTAGCCCATTATCCACTACGCTAAGCACAGTGGAAAAATTATTTGAAAAATAATTTCAAATTTTCAAATATTATGAATACCCAAATCATTTTTCGACATTACTAAAAGTGATCAAATTGATTTTTTAATGATATCATTTTGACTTTTGTTGACTTGAATGATATTTGTTTTGAAATGAGATAATTCAGATAAGATTTGACTCAATTTCGATTCGATTTTACCCCAATTTCTATGCTCATGTTTAAATGCTCGCAAAACTCGAAACTTAAAGCGAATATCGACAAGTTTAATATAAAAATTAAAGCCCTGAATCTTGGAAATCGAATAAAAATGGAATTGTAAAAATCGATTGGATTATAGAAAAGTTATAACTAAATGAAATCGCGTACAAAATAAAAATATGAAAAAAAGTTGGCTTTTTTCGCCTCAATAAGTCAGGCGTGAATAAATTTAAATGAAAAAATAATAAAAAAGCAATTCTGGAATATGAAACCATAAAGCGCACAAAAAGGAAAAGCCAGGCCAATTATTTGCCATAATAAAAATTCGACATAAAAGAAAAAGTCGATAGAGAAAAGCGGTAAATTTGAGTGAGAAAGAGCCTAATTCGCAATTAACTTTTGATTATTTGTCCTCTATTCAATGAGCTCATTTTCGTTCCAAAATAAAATTTTGAATTTTTTCCGATTTTGAAAATTTGTTAATGATTTTTTTCAAAATGGATTTTGTGAGCTATAGAACGTAGATATTATCATTCAATAGCCCTTGAAGAGCTAAATCGAAAGACCTATGGGTTGCGAAACAAAATTTTTGATTTAAATGCATTTTGGCTCTTTGAATATTTTTATCTATGGAAATTGACCAAAATTCAACTGTCTGTAACTAGGTCTAATTCGAGCAGCATTTTTTTCGAGCTGAATTCATTGAACCTAATTTTGTGGCTATTTGAATTTTTTCGGAATGCCTCGCGCTGGTACACCGCCGCCGCCGCACGCGGAAAAAACACTGCTCGAGCGCAGCGCGCCCGAGCCAGTGTCAAAAGAAGAGGCAGAAAATTCCGCCGCAAAGAAATGTGAGGCCATTCGCGCGGCGGACTGCAGCCTGCCGCCGATTAATCCGGAAAAGCATCTACAGAATATTATGGACTGCATATTGCCACCAAAGTAACTTTTAATTAAAGTTATTAGAGTAATTTAATACCGTAACTTCTAAGACAGCTTACTGTATTAGCTTATTATAATGTTGGGCAACTTTTTCCACGTACAAGGAAATTGACCAATAAATGAGACAATTTTAAGGCGGACCGAACATAAAGGCCAAACATGGCTGGAACGTGCCTCAACTGTTCCCGCAACTCGTCTGGACCTTTTGGCGTTGGAAGAGAAATTTGTGGCCGAGCTGAAGCGCAAAAAGGCCAAATCCTTTGGCATTTGCCCAATTCGTCGGCAAATTTACGACCAATTGTTTGGTGAATATTTTTGGCCTACAAACATTTTTCGTTCAAGTTTGGCAAAGTTTTTATGAGTCAAAATACGACTCAGGCAGAAAATTGTTTTTGCTATCTGATTTAAAATTTTATTCTCTATCCATTGCGTTTTTGTGAAAGTTTCTAGCTTTTTTAAGAAAAAAGTTATTCTTAAATAAGTAAAAGAAAAAGAAAAACCACAAACATTTAAGCAATTTTCAAAAAGTTTGAACAAATTTTTGCGGTCAATATAATTGATTTTTTAAAATTCCGCTTGATTTATGCGATCCAGGACTTCGTCCTCTATCGATTACTTTTTAAAGCATATTAATAAGTAATTTGTGAAAAAAGTTACAGCCAAAAAAATAAAGTAACTTTTTACTATTAAGAAATTTTTTTAATGGACTTTACTTTTTTGCAAGTAACTTTTTTTCAAGTTATTTAGTAATTGGATTTAAAAGTATTTGATAGATGATGAAGTCACGAATCGAATATTATAAAGAGATTTTTAAAAAGTTAATTTTACTAATCCCAAAAATTTAGTCAAAGTTGCCATAAAATTCGTACGCTTTACTTTTTTGCCAGTAACTTTTAAAACAATTAACTTAGTAATTTGATTTAAAAACGAATCGATGGAGGACGAAGTTCCAGATCAAATGGCATAAACGAGATTTCAAAAAATCAATTTTTTGTGCTCTAAAAACTTGCGCAAAATTTGCTCAATTTTGCGCAATTAATTTTTTCCGCCGAAGTTTTTCAGACGAATTAATTCGTCAGGTGACGATAAATTGTGCAGAACGTGGCCTAATGCTGCTTCACGTACGCGACGAAATCCGCCTTACAATAATGTCGTTTCAGACTCTGTTGGAGAGTTGCATAGCGTACGGTATACGCAAGGCGATTATGGTCGAAAAGCAGCAGTCCGAGGCGATTGTCCAATGTGAGGAGGAAAAACGAAAAAACGCCGAATTGACCATTAAGGTTTGCCCTATTATTATGGCTAAAGGTGGTTAATTTTGCAGGTCGGGCCGGATTGGGCCTCAATTTTGCCGGGGAAATAAAAATTAACTTTACTTTTTAGATCATAACTTTTTTCCAAAAAAGTTAGAAACTTGAAGCGATCAATAGAGAATTAAATTCTGAATTTTTTAGTTTAAATTAATTTCCTTAAAAGTAGCTTTATGAACCTCAAAAAAACAAATGGCCTATTCGGTTGTGCTTGAGAAGTAGAAGAGAGTTCGGTCGCGTCTTCCTGTCCCAATTGATCTACTTTATAATTAAATGGAACTTATAGATTGAAAACCTGCAAAAACAACTTTCACAAGAAAGACTAGTGAAGGACGAAGAGGTCAAGCTACTCGAACAGACGATGAAAGACGAAAATGAACGTTTGCTGGAATCGAATAAAATATTGAAGGTGAAATATGGGCGGATTTCACAATCCAATCGACAAACCGGGCCGGCCTGACTCGGACGATAGACTCATCTGGTCGAGCTCGACCCGGTCCGGCTTGACTATACCAATACTGGCCTGGCCAAGCTCGATTCCCTCAAAATTAGCATAGACGATTCAGAAATTTCTTTTGAATCAAATATAAAATTTGGAAAAATTTCCAGATGCATTTACAAACGATCATCCAAATGGACCAACAATTGCAACAGCAACAAACGACGATGGGTGCCAGCGCG